>CM060904.1:194430548-195055548 GCA_030737815.1 Allium fistulosum
AAAAGGATAATAAACTGTTTTCTATTTATTTATATATTTGTATATATTGTAAATAGTTAAAGTAATTTTAAATAAATCAAGTATTTAATAATATAAGTTTTAAAATAAAGTGAAGCCAAGATTTTAAATTGTGTTTATACCTAAGTTAAATTTTATAAATAAATAACACTATTTTTAGAAATAGAAATAATTATACAAGATAACATAAGATAAGATAACTATATCAATGTTAATGTGAAACTTAAGCAAAATATTTTACCCACTGTAGCTTTGAATATATGTAGCTATGAGATTGGTTTTGCAGGCAAGTGAAAAACATGAATAAGTACTATCAATCTAAACAAATAATTTGAAAACAACCTAACATCTAATAAACAAACTAACAACAATATAACCATAACAAAGTTTTGAACTAAAAAAAAAAACTTAAGTAAATTTCTATACTATAACAAAGTACAAGTGCAGGCCGAAACCACTTCAGTATATACGAATGAAATAGGGGTAAGTATGCTTAGTATTTAAGTTAAAGAAAAGAAAACATATGTAAACATTAAAGTACATACAAATTGGGATTGTTGTGTACAAGAAGTACATGAGCAATTAATGTTCTTTCCACCTAGCACAACAAAATCAGTTTGAAAATACTTGTAGCAGCCAAAAGAAAATAAAAATCTCTGAAATGTGTACTTGAACAGTAAAGGAAATTGTATACTTGTTTATTTATCAACCTTGCTTCATTTTTATTTCGTATACCACAGTTTTACAATTCTAGTTTTAAAAGCTTAAACAAAATACAAACCTGAAATCAAATAGAAAGCATAAGCATGTCAGTTCGAATCAAAGATGAGAACATCTCCACTATAACAAGATGTCAGATTAATTCATATTCAAGTCGTAAAGCCAATGCAAGTTTAAAGATCAAAACAACAAAGATATACAAGATTTCAAGTCTCTAGTTTTCAAATACCAGTTTCATGCTTTTCCCTGTCTTCAAACCAAAAAGAATGAGCTCTGTTTAAATGGACAGGTGAGAAAACTTTTAAAACTAAACTTAAATAATCTGGAAGTCTCTGTGTTAATGTTGTTTATATGTATGTGTATGTGCAATGCTTGTGAATTGATGTGAGTGTGCATATCTGTAGCTTTAACATCTCAGATTTTAGTTCAAGCCCCTGACTTTAACTGTTAACATGAGATGCCTTCAGTTTTGATGCATGCGACCTATGATTGAAGTAACTTGTGATATATGCTTGGAAGTATGTTGTATGATTTTTTTTTTAGCCTCTGTAACTTGTGAGTGACACCTCTGTTTAAATGTCCAGGGATTTAAAACTTAGATCAACTTCAAATTTCTTCCCACTTTAATTTCATTTTGGCTTAAGTAGTTAAACAAAGTTGGTTGTTTAAAATTTAACTAAGCTTTAAAAATATTTGAAATAATTATAGATAGTAAACACTGTCTGGAAGCAAAGAAAATACAGAGCAACTTGAAAAATGTTAAAAACCAAACATTTTAATTTGTTGATACAAATATATCTTTTCATCTAATTGGTTCTGGGTTGTGATGTCTGAAGGAATTATGGTTGAATTCGAGTATACTTTGTTTTAAAAATAATTTCGTAAGCTGTTATCAGATGAGAACATTGGAAAGTAAGAATTACAGTGGGTAGTTAAATATTGCCAGGAATTCAAACATCCTAATTTAAGTTTTCACTGAGATGAATTTGGGTTTTAATCATTTTCTGGTGATTTGGTGTATCGGGTAAGTCAGGGACACTGCTGGAGTAGGCAGTGAGCTAGTGGGTTCTGGCAATATGGGTCGCAAGGTTTTTCAACCACCAGGTCGTCGGCGAAGCTCCGAACTAGGTTTAACTCACCCTTTTGATTCGTGATGTAAATGTAGAAATTTCGAGGTCATTGGGGAACTGGAGGAGATCGCGAGTGGGAAATCAGGAGCGTAAGCGTTCGACGAGGTGTGGGTCATGATCGCGAGGTCGAAGGAGGACCGTAGGGGTGAGGCGAGGCAGTTTTAGGCGGTGTTTTGTCCCAGTTTTGGGTTCGAAGCCCAAATGTCGATGAGATGCTTTTCAACGTGAATTCGAGTGTCGATGGGGAACACAGGGTCGTGGGTGACTGAGGCGAATTGTTGTTGGTGAGAGGTTATGGCCGGGGACGTCGAGCATGTGCACGAGTACGTGCACAGTAAAATGAAGCACAGTGGTGACGCGAGAACTAGGTTTGGGGAAGAAGGCTTTATCTCGTGCCGAGTTCGAGTGTTTCCGTGATAGGCTCGAAGCAGTTGAGGTCGGGGAAACTCGTGAGTTGCTTCGTGTATTCTGGTGTTAGAACACGGGTCAATTCCTGGAAAACTCGAAGTACAGCTCGAGTTCATGGGGGGTTCAGCTCGGGAAACACTCGGGTTGCCTGGGAAATATTTATATTTCTAGCTTTAAAGCTTTAGTGAATTAGCTAAAGAAATTTCTGGAATTTTTCTTTGGATAGATGATGATTTAAACTTGGATTCAAATTTGAACTAAATTGTAAGTTCAAAGGTAAATGTTTAAAAGTATATACGTTGATGTTAATTAAGTCATTAATAAAGAAATGGGTTACCTTAGGGATAATTAAGGAAATTAAAGAATGATTTATTTTATTTATAAATTAATAAATTTAATTAATTAGGAATGATTAATGATGATTTAAATCTAAGAAAATTTCTTAAGAAAGTAATTAAAGAAATATTATTAGTTAATAAAGATAATTAACCAAGGATTATTAAGTATTGATTAATGTGAATGGTTAAAGAATAATTAATTTATAAAAGGGTAATTACTCAATGTAACTAAAGAGTAATTAATCAAGGATGATTTATTAAGACAGATAATTAAGGGATGATTAATTAATTGGTTGGTAATTAATTAATGTTAAGTATGCACGATTTAAAATTAATTGAAGCAATTAATTTGATTCATTTGTGGTTAATTAAATTAATTAGAGATGGAAGGGTTGATTAATCTGGCTATGAATGATTAAATAATATTGTATGCCTTAGATTAGTTGATATCTTTGGTATGTGATGTGAAATGCTATGTGATATAATATGTTTGGGTTAAAACAGTGACATCCTGTATTTAAAGTTTGAATTGTATATCGTTTGAATACCTTGGGTTAAGCTGACATTGGATTCGAAGAGACCGGAGTCGGGTATTAGTTAATACCCGAAACCACTTCGATTCTTTACAAATTGATATGGGAAATCAATAGGTTGAAATGAAATGATTTATGTGAATTGGACCATTTAATCTAAGTTTTGGTACTTAGAAACTGATATGTGAAATAAGTGATGACTCTAACAAATTGTGAATTTGTAAATCGATGCGAGTTACCCCGGGTTTTATGTAGTTCTATGTTATTGTATTCCATGTTAGATGGGTTTACTCACGCTGGTTTCCAGCCTGACCCGGGTATTACTTTGATGTAATGCTCGGGTCAGACCGAGTATTACAGATTTTCAGGTAAGGACGTTTCTGGAGCTCAGGAGGCGAGCTGGATGGCAGGAACGTATGGAGTGTATTCCGCTGTGATATATTGTGTATGTTTGGACATGTTGATTATATATGTCCAGTGATTGTGTATATGTATAACTCTGATGTATTTAAATGTAATCAACTGATACAGTATTCTTTTGTAAACTGTTATTTTATTTGATATTATATTTTGATCCGCTGCGATTGTGAGGTTCTGTGTTTTGTTTTCTGTTTCTTCTTCTTCTATCTCTTTCTTCTTTTCTAACTATCTGGGATTTTCGGGATCGAAAAAAATCCGGGTCGTTACAGTTGGTATCAGAGCAAAGGTTAAGCGAAAACCTTGGCTCTGGTGGGTCTACTCATCTAAAGTTAGGGTCAATAGTACCCTAGGATGAGTTGAGTGTATATATGAGAGCGTACTTGTTATTTTCATATATAAAGATTTCAAATGATTTTTATATAAGATTATATTTGATATATAAAGCAATATTCCTTTTAATAAATATTAAGGTAATTGGTTGTTAAATCCTTGGAATCAAATAGAATAATGAGAATTAAGAGTTAATAGTAATACAACCAAATTGTAATTGAATAAAGATAAATTTGAAATGGATTTAAACTGAAATTAAACCTTGAATTTGGGGAAAAGTTTTAGAGTAAGATAATATTGAATTGGTTTCCCAGATATGATAATCTTGGTTATTATCATAAGTGGTTGTTGTATTTAATAGTGGAATGTGTGTTAATGAGTAAACCAAATAAAATGTGTTAAGGATATAAACTTAGAGGAGTATAACTTGTAAATTAGAACGGATTTAAATTGTGAAGTTTAAACCTAAGTTTAGAAACATTTGAATTGTTTCAAAGTGTTAAAAGAAAAGAATGAATAATATTGTTCGGAATATACTTGAAATTGTTTTAAGGAAATTTGTTTTGAATAAAAACCAAAGGTGGTTTAAAAATTTAAGGTATACCTTGATGTGTAAAGGAAATAAATATGTATGAATGAGGATATACATAATATCAAAGATGGGTTGAAATAAACTCTAAATGTTGAGTTTTAAATTTGGAATGTAATGGGGAAACCCAAGGTGATAAGTTTTTGAACTTATAAGATTTATTAATGTGGAGTTTAAAATTTGAAGTGGGAATTCAAATTTGAGTAGTTTGGCGAGATTAAATTGAATTTAACTTAATGGAAGTTAAATAAGTTTGGAATAAACAACCTGAATTGGAAATTTCAAGATGAAATTGAGATTTAACTTAGGAAAGTTAAATGGGTTGATTTGGTAAGGGAATTATATATGATCTCAAATAGGATTGAGATCTGGAATGGGTAGTGGATGATGAATGTTTTAAAGAAATTGGATGTTTGTTTATCTTAATATCATCCTATTATTATCAGTAATTATGAGACTGTGAATTTGATTGTTTAAATGAATTAAGAAGTAGATTGAGGTAATATCTATTTCATTATTGGAATTAAGTGGAATTAAACTTTAATTTGAAATTTCATAAGTAATTTTGATTTTAAAGATAAAAATTAAACTTGAGAAAATGGGATAACTTTGAACATTAAGATTTGAATGTTTAAAATGAACATGTAAACTGAAATGATTAAGGATGGGTTCCAAGATTGAATTTGGGTAATAAATTGAATTTCAAAGATTTAATTGTTTAAAAGGGGTTTGAATTATTATTTGAACTTTGAAATAAGTTAAGTGAAGATAATTTAAAATGGAATTTTGAGAATTGAACTTAGAAATTAAATTGTTTAAAGGTATTGATTTGAAGATAAATGTTAATTGGATTAAGGGAATAAATCAACATTTGAAAATTTAACTCGAATTTATATAATTCGAGATGGTTTGAAATTGAGATTTAAATTGAATTAGTTCAAACTAAATTTGATTTGAACTAACGGGAATTGTGATTTATGATGGACAAGTATAAAATTCAAATGAGAAATTTGAATTGGATTAATTTGAAATAAAATTGAAGATATTCAAATTGGGATTGAGTCAATTTAAATGTAAGTGGAAATTTAAATTGAATTTATGGAAATGGAGATGGGGTATTAAACAGTTTGACTCTGGACTATTTTCAAAATAAATTGTTTAATATAAACCTATTTTTCCAAACTATTTACTACACAACTTTTCTTTTTAAACCTAAAACTATCTTAAACCTGTTTTACAATTACTTTGGAACTATTTAACTATTTTACAACTGTTTTATAAACTAATTACTATTTTTCTACTACTTTATAAACTGATTACTGTTTTTCAACTATTTATCTATTTTTAAAAAATTTCAAACTATTTTGTAAATATAAACTGGTCAGAGTTCAAACTGTTATTGAGTAAATACCCAACTGAGATAAGAATTGAGGTGATAATCCAAATGGGAATTAAGGCAATTGTAAATAAGTAAATGTGAATAGAAAAAAAAATTGATTGGACTGATAATCAATGAAGATAAATACGTAGGATGTACGTATATTATTCTATTCGCATAGTGATTTGATCCAGATTCAAGCACAGAATTTCGAGATAGTATTATCGATCCGAGTTGGGATTTTTCGCTCGATTTTCGACGGCGAACCTGGATATGGATTTTTGATTGGTTCTGGATATTCTCTATCATAGGTGTGACTATGCAAGGAGAATGACGGTTTCTGATCAAGAAACCAGATCTGAGTCCGCACTAGGAAGTCGGGTGGACGATACTAGTTCGGAAGTGAAATTGTGTGATCGAGTGAGCGATCAGATTGGTATTGCGTACGAATGATATGGGGACATCGTACGGGTTTGAATGAAATTGGCATTTGAAAATTTATGGATAAAAACCGAAAAGATTTTTGAAATTGAAAGTATATTTTGAGAAATTGACAATGAATAAAGGTGGAAATTTGATTTTGAAGTTGTAGATAAAAGGTTATAAGATGATTTTTGAAATGGAAAATATATTTGTGAATATATAAGGAACTAAAGTAAAATAAATTTAAAATTTATATTTCTATGGTAGAAATTAACTTTATGGAAATAAAGTGGAAATTGAATATTTTTCTGAGTTAAAGTTTACTTTATAATAAAAGTAAGAAATTTGGAAAGTGACTTTATAAATTAATCAAATTTGAATATTTGATTGGAAATAAATAAAGTTACGTATCTTTGTTATATATGATAAAACTCCCCTTATTGAATCCATTGCCAGAAGAAAAAGGTTTTTGAAAGTTTTTGAAGTATACAAAGGAAACTTATATAAGTATAAAGTGATTTAAAGATTTCCCAAGAAAATTATATATATGAATATATATATAAAAGATTTTATGGAAATGGTTTTGAGAAAAAGGTTTTGGGAACCTTTGGATTTGGAAAAGGCTTTTGATTTTTGGATAAAATCAATATTGGGATTTGGGAAAGCCTGATTTGTGAATTATCGATTTTGAGAATCGATTTTGTGTAAAAGAATTTATATGAGATTCATACTAGGTGTATGATTTGGAAAATACTATATGTGTATAGTATAAAGTGTTTTGAGATTTGCTCTGGAGAAAAAGGCGCTCCCTTGAAATGAACTTCTCAGGAGTGCCACTGGGTGGTACTGCCTTGAGCCCCAAGGGGGGGTTTCTAAAGTTGATCCTGTGAGGAGTCCGGACAAAACTAGTTCCTGAGGATTATTGTGTAGCGAAAGTCGAGGGGCTGGTGCCCACAGAGGCATTTAGGTTATGCTGTGACGACAGTGTAACTCGATGTCACTGCGATCTACTGCAGACCATAGCGAAAGTCGCGTGAGCCGCTGAGAGCCAACAGTCTGCGTTTGATTTTATATCGGTAGACTGCGACACTATGGTAACATAGCGAAAGTCATGTGTGCCGCTGAGAGCCAACAGTCTGCGTTTGATTTTATATCGGTAGACTGAGACCTATGTAGGAGTGGAGAAGTTTCATTTTGACAGCGCAAATCGTGTGTGCCGCTGAGAGCCAACAGTTACATGGACTTTTGCTGCGACGGCAACGTAACCCTGGATGTAACTGCGATCTGTCGTGGGTTCTATGGTGTAATCAGTTACATGGACTTTTGCTGCGACGGCAACGTAACCCAAGATGTAACTGCGACCATGGATGGGTGTGATGATTTCCAGAGCAATTTCACCAAAGATATTTCCTCAATTTTCAAAAACTGTTTTCTATATTTTCAATAAAATTATTTTCCAAAGTATTTACACTGGGTGTTGGAAACGAGTTTACCGAGTACTTATAGACTTTCAGTCCTACGCCTGATCAACGTATGACCGAATTTCTGTAAGAACAAGGATGGACTTGTCAAAACATCGAGTTATAAAAGTATTTTTATAAAACTATTTTAGAAATATTATATAGAATTTTTAAAGTATTCTAGACTTAGGTTTTAAATTACCTTTGTTTTAAATTTCGGGGACGAAATTCTTTTAAGGGGGGAGGAATGTGATATCCCGGAAATTTTAAACAATATCAATTTAATAATCTATATAAAATATTAAATTGATATGATGATATTTGTTAATAAGATAAGAATTGACTTGATAATTTTCTTTTAAATATATATTTAAATGATAAATTTGTCTTTTAAAAGGATAATAAACTGTTTTCTATTTATTTATATATCTGTATATATTGTAAATAGTTAAAGTAATTTTAAATAAATCAAGTATTTAATAATATAAGTTTTAAAATAAAGTGAAGCCAAGATTTTAAATTGTGTTTATACCTAAGTTAAATCTTATAAATAAATAACACTATTTTTAGAAATAGAAATAATTATACAAGATAACATAAGATAAGATAACTATATCAATGTTAATGTGAAACTTAAGCAAAATATTTTACCCACTGTAGCTTTGAATATATGTAGCTATGAGATTGGTTTTGCAGGCAAGTGAAAAACATGAATAAGTACTATCAATCTAAACAAATAATTTGAAAACAACCTAACATCTAATAAACAAACTAACAACAATATAACCATAACAAAGTTTTGAACTAAAAAAAAAAAACTTAAGTAAATTTCTATACTATAACAAAGTACAAGTGCAGGCCGAAACCACTTCAGTATATACGAATGAAATAGGGGTAAGTATGCTTAGTATTTAAGTTAAAGAAAAGAAAACATATGTAAACATTAAAGTACATACAAATTGGGATTGTTGTGTACAAGAAGTAAATGAGCAATTAATGTTCTTTCCACCTAGCACAACAAAATCAGTTTGAAAATACTTGTAGCAGCCAAAAGAAAATAAAAATCTCTGAAATGTGTACTTGAACAGTAAAGGAAATTGTATACTTGTTTATTTATCAACCTTGCTTCATTTTTATTTCGTATACCACAGTTTTACAATTCTAGTTTTAAAAGCTTAAACAAAATACAAACCTGAAATCAAATAGAAAGCATAAGCATGTCAGTTCGAATCAAAGATGAGAACATCTCCACTATAACAAGATGTCAGATTAATTCATATTCAAGTCGTAAAGCCAATGCAAGTTTAAAGATCAAAACAACAAAGATATACAAGATTTCAAGTCTCCAGTTTTCAAATACCAGTTTCAAGCTTTTCCCTGTCTTCAAACCAAAAAGAATGAGCTCTGTTTAAATGGACAGGTGAGTAAACTTTTAAAACTAAACTTAAATAATCTGGAAGTCTCTGTGTTAATGTTGTTTATATGTATGTGTATGTGCAATGCTTGTGAATTGATGTGAGTGTGCATATCTGTAGCTTTAACATCTCAGATTTTAGTTCAAGCCCCTGACTTTAACTGTTAACATGAGATGCCTTCAGTTTTGATGCATGCGACCTATGATTGAAGTAACTTGTGATATATGCTTGGAAGTATGTTGTATGATTTTTTTTTAGCCTCTGTAACTTGTGAGTGACACCTCTGTTTAAATGTCCAGGGATTTAAAACTTAGATCAACTTCAAATTTCTTCCCACTTTAATTTCATTTTGGCTTAAGTAGTTAAACAAAGTTGGTTGTTTAAAATTTAACTAAGCTTTAAAAATATTTGAAATAATTATAGATAGTAAACACTGTCTGGAAGCAAAGAAAATACAGAGCAACTTGAAAAATGTTAAAAACCAAACATTTTAATTTGTTGATACAAATATATCTTTTCATCTAATTGGTTCTGGGTTGTGATGTCTGAAGGAATTATGGTTGAATTCGAGTATACTTTGTTTTAAAAATAATTTCGTAAGCTGTTATCAGATGAGAACATTGGAAAGTAAGAATTACAGTGGGTAGTTAAATATTGCCAGGAATTCAAACATCCTAATTTAAGTTTTCACTGAGATGAATTTGGGTTTTAATCATTTTCTAGTGATTTGGTGTATCGGGTAAGTCAGGGACACTGCTGGAGTAGGCAGTGAGCTAGTGGGTTCTGGCAATATGGGTCGCAAGGTTTTTCAACCACCAAGTCGTCGGCGAAGCTCCGAACTAGGTTTAACTCACCCTTTTGATTCGTGATGTAAATGTAGAAATTTCGAGGTCATTGGGGAACTGGAGGAGATCGCGAGTGGGAAATCAGGAGCGTAAGCGTTCGACGAGGTGTGGGTCATGATCGCGAGGTCGAAGGAGGACCGTAGGGGTGAGGCGAGGCAGTTTTAGGCGGTGTTTTGTCCCAGTTTTGGGTTCGAAGCCCAAATGTCGATGAGATGCTTTTCAACGTGAATTCGAGTGTCGATGGGGAACACAGGGTCGTGGGTGACTGAGGCGAATTGTTGTTGGTGAGAGGTTATGGCCGGGGACGTCGAGCATGTGCACGAGTACGTGCACAGTAAAATGAAGCACAGTGGTGACGCGAGAACTAGGTTTGGGGAAGAAGGCTTTATCTCGTGCCGAGTTCGAGTGTTTCCGTGATAGGCTCGAAGCAGTTGAGGTCGGGGAAACTCGTGAGTTGTTTCGTGTATTCTGGTGTTAGAACACGGGTCAATTCCTGGAAAACTCGAAGTACAGCTCGAGTTCATGGGGGGTTCAGCTCGGGAAACACTCGGGTTGCCTGGGAAATATTTATATTTCCAGCTTTAAAGCTTTAGTGAATTAGCTAAAGAAATTTCTGGAATTTTTCTTTGGATAGATGATGATTTAAACTTGGATTCAAATTTGAACTAAATTGTAAGTTCAAAGGTAAATGTTTAAAAGTATATACGTTGATGTTAATTAAGTCATTAATAAAGAAATGGGTTACCTTAGGGATAATTAGGGAAATTAAAGAATGATTTATTTTATTTATAAATTAATAAATTTAATTAATTAGGAATGATTAATGATGATTTAAATCTAAGAAAATTTCTTAAGAAAGTAATTAAAGAAATATTATTAGTTAATAAAGATAATTAACCAAGGATTATTAAGTATTGATTAATGTGAATGGTTAAAGAATAATTAATTTATAAAAGGGTAATTACTCAATGTAACTAAAGAGTAATTAATCAAGGATGATTTATTAAGACAGATAATTAAGGGATGATTAATTAATTGGTTGGTAATTAATTAATGTTAAGTATGCACGATTTAAAATTAATTGAAGCAATTAATTTGATTCATTTGTGGTTAATTAAATTAATTAGAGATGGAAGGGTTGATTAATCTGGCTATGAATGATTAAATAATATTGTATGCCTTAGATTAGTTGATATCTTTGGTATGTGATGTAAAATGCTATGTGATATAATATGTTTGGGTTAAAACAGTGACATCCTGTATTTAAAGTTTGAATTGTATATCGTTTGAATACCTTGGGTTAAGCTGACATTGGATTCGAAGAGACCGGAGTCGGGTATTAGTTAATACCCGAAACCACTTCGATTCTTTACAAATTGATATGGGAAATCAATAGGTTGAAATGAAATGATTTATGTGAATTGGACCATTTAATCTAAGTTTTGGTATCTAGAAACTGATATGTGAAATAAGTGATGACTCTAACAAATTGTGAATTTGTAAATCGATGCGAGTTACCCCGGGTTTTATGTAGTTCTATGTTATTGTATTCCATGTTAGATGGGTTTACTCACGCTGGTTTCCAGCCTGACCCGGGTGTTACTTTGATGTAATGCTCGGGTCAGACCGAGTATTACAGATTTTCAGGTAAGGACGTTTCTGGAGCTCAGGAGGCGAGCTGGATGGCAGGAACGTATGGAGTGTATTCCGCTGTGATATATTGTGTATGTTTGGACATGTTGATTATATATGTCCAGTGATTGTGTATATGTATAACTCTGATGTATTTAAATGTAATCAACTGATACAGTATTCTTTTGTAAACTGTTATTTTATTTGATATTATATTTTGATCCGCTGCGATTGTGAGGTTCTGTGTTTTGTTTTTTGTTTCTTCTTCTTCTATCTCTTTCTTCTTTTCTAACTATCTGGGATTTTCGGGATCGAAAAAAATCCGGGTCGTTACAGAAGTTTTCTGGAGTGCATAATGTATTCCATGTTTCGCATCTTCGCCGGTATCTTCATGATCCATCCCTAATTGTTCAGCCTTCTGCTCTCGAGAGTTTAGATATTGAGCCTAATCTGACTGTCGAGAGAAAGCCACTTCGTATTGTCGATAGAGGGACGAAGCAGCTGAGAAGGAAATCTGTCAATCTGGTCAAAGTGTAGTGGATAACTAATGACCGGGAGTGCAGTTGGGAGACGGAGGAGAGCATGCGTGCTTCGAATCCGGAATTGTTTGTTTTAGGTACTTTTCGCTATTCTATCTTATTCTCTCTTTCTTTGTTTCTGTGTTTCGTTCCTTTTCGAGGACGAAATGTTTTGAGTGGGGGAGAGTGTAACAACCCATAAATTTTAACAAATATTTTTATTTGAATTTATTTGAAACTTTGACTCTAAAACATTTAAAAATTGAAATTTTGGAATTTTCCAATGTATTTTGGATTTTGGTTATAATTTATTTTCCAAATATAATAAAATAATGATTTTCTGAAAATATTATATTTTGTTCAACTTTAGTCAAACTTTGAGTTCAGTTGAAATTTTAAATTTGAATTTTAAATTTCCAATCTTTTTCTTTGGAACATTATTTGTTTTTGATATTCGTTCTGCTTTTCGTTTTGTTAAATACTATTTTATACTTTTTAAATCTGATAAATTCAGTGTTTTACAAGAAGTTATTTTCAGTATTTTATTGTCTATATTTTCTATGTTATTTCTATTTTATTTTCAGTTTTGGACTTTGTTTGTTTTGTTGAGTTTTGAACTTGTTTGGTTTTGGGCTTGACAAATGGCTTTGGAAATTCAAGAGACTTGAGTTTCTTTTCTTTTAAATGAGGTGATGCCTTTTCCAATACTTAGCCGTTCATTTTCATTCTTTTAGCCGTACAAAACTTCTCATCTCATCCTCTTTCTCATTTCATTTCTTAAGAAAATTTTACAGTAAGTTTCATGGCTTCCTCTTCTATTTTCTTTTTCTCTTTTCTTTTGTTTGTTTTCTCCTTTCGCTTTGCTCGGCCATCACCATTCCCTAGGCCTTGCCGACCATCTCACCCACCACCTCCTATACGACCAGCACCACCTCACCATCCATACTGACCATGGCCGTGACCCCATGTCTAGGGCACCACCACAAAACATCACCATCCTATGCAAAAACCCTAGCCGAACTCCACATATCCACCATCTCCTTTCTAGCCTCGGCCACTACCATCACTTCCACCACCTCCAGCCCATTGACATGACCAGACCTGACCCCTTGCTGCACCACTTCAGATGTGCACCTGACCTGAACCAAGCATGAACCAGACCGAACCCAATTGCCAATGGCCGAACCACTTGACCCCATGACCTTTCACTTGCCTTGCCTATTTGCATTCCATAACCCCTACCTCTTCACATTCCCTGATCATAGCCATGCATACTTGCCTTTAGACCATGGTGGCCGAGCCATTTATCATGATGGTTAAGCCTATTTGAAAGTGACCGAGCCCACTTACACTTGGTTAAGCCATTTTATTTCATATTATACATTGTTTAATTTCTATTCTTTTGTGTTGAATCTTTCTCTTATGTATATTCTATTTTATTTGTTTACAAGATTTGGATTTGGGTGCTACATCTCCTCTAATCTGATTCGTGCTTGTCGTGCTTTTTTGGAGTTTATTCTGTGTTTTGAATTGTCATCTCTAGCTTTAAAAAGGTGAGTTATCACTCTCGACTCCGTACTTATAAAATTGTGAAACAAAGTCAAGTGAATTGTAGTAATGATATGCTATGGCGATGGTAGATTTATATATGCCAGTGATGTGATATTATATGATGTTATACCCTGATTATATATATCTGTTTCATTACCTGATATGACATGCTATGCTTTACTGTTTAATTTATTTTCTGTTTCTCACACTGCAAGGTCCCTCACTATGGGTTGAAATGATACATACCCGAACAGACTTTAGAATAAGGAAAAATCGTTATGAGCTGAAATGATAAGCTCGAGCGATTTTTATTTGACTTGGGATTGCGGGTTTGAAATGATCAAACCCAGGATTTTTATTTCGGATTGAAATGATATATTATCGTATTCACTTGACCTAGGTTAGAAAATATTATACAGACCCATGATTAATTTTAAGTATAAATATTTTCTGAAAATTTTAAGTATTTGGAATTTAAAATATATGGGATTTTAACTTAAATTGGATTTAAATGGTTTAAATAAATTTTATAGTGATTTTCTATAAGTTAAAAATTGTATAAGTCAATAAATGATTAAGATGTAAAATTTAAAATGTGATTTAACTTAATAATGGAAATTTGATTAAAAATGAAATTTTAGGCATGACTTGGTAATAAATTATTTTATTTATGAAATGGATATTTTTAAAGTAAATAAAGTGTCAAGTTATTTGTTAAATTAAAAGTTAAGAAATTTAAATGTAATTTTGACTTAATAAATGAATTATGGTTTAAGTTGGATATTTTATTTATAAAATTTTATTTATAAAATTTTATTTTATAAAATCATAAGTGAAATGATATCCAAATAAATTTTTCTGGAAAGTGAGATATGTTTTATAAGTTAAAAATGGTGAAAACTGAAATTATAATGTTTCTGAAATGTTATAGAAAATCTCAGATTTGTATTGGCAGCATTTCTGAAATGTTGTGGTTTTAAAGTAACATTTTATAAGTGCTGCTGTTTCTGAAAATGTACTATTTTCCCAAATTCTACTATCTATAAGCTAGCATTTTATAAGTACTGTTATTTCTAAAGATGTACTGTTTTATGAAATAATACTATATCTACTGTAACATTTTCTAAGTGCTGCAGTTTCTTAGGGGATAATATTTCTGAAATACTATATCTACAGTAATGTTTTCTAAGTGCTGCTGTTTCTGAAAGATGATATTTTCGAATGCTAATATATGTATTATCACATCTTCAAAGTGTTACGAATGCTAAAATTTCAATGTTTTTGAAATTGATATAATTGAATGAATGAACTTAGAAATGCTACAACTTTGGAAGTGAATATATTTTTTGAAGGATATTGACCTTGAATTTAAATGGTTCAAATGAATATGTTATGATTTGAAAGATAAACCATTTTGAAATTTATAACCACGGGTTATAATAACGATTGGTTGTTAAAGAGACCGGGATCGGATATGGACATACTCTCTGTCGATACCGAAAACCACTTAACAACTGTGTACGCGGTGGAGATTCCAGAATGAAGTAGGATGGTGGCGACGATCCTAAGTTATATATGTGGACCTAACTCCCATGAGTTAGCATAAGGTGGCTAAAACAGGAGCGATTCCGGGCTAATGAGGTAGCTGCTCTTAACGGACATATTCCATCGTATACCATTCTATTACTTTATGATTGATTGGGTGCACCCCTTGATTCGGGAGTGTGGCTCGAGTTGGACGATTGCTGCGGCTTTGCATTACCAACAGTCCGGATGCGTAATTGGTATATCTACCCTGGCATTGCCTAGTTGTGCCGTGTCACCTACCATAGCGTGCTTTACTACGAGTTTGATTTGTGTCGTAACTATGGAGTATCCTCTGGTAGCTCCAGTTTACGGGGTATTACGGTACTGTATAGACTATTGGCACACCTAAAAGTGTGTTAAGGTGGAAAATGTAAAGCCTTAACGCTATTTTTAAACAGTCTACTTTAGACATTATTATAATAGCGTATCTTACTACATAGTAGATAGTTTAACGGATCCTTAGAGGATGGGCGATCCCAAGCATCCTTTAAGTTATTGATGCATTTCTATTATAGTTCACTTTAGTTGATTTACATTTTATAAGTATGTATGTCCTGACTCGAGTGTTTGTGTTTTGCTTTACGCTCGGGTCAACCTGAGTATCATAGCTTTGGATTCACCTTCTGCAGCTAGAGATTTGCTGGAGTTTATCTGTCTATCTAGTTGTCTTTCAATTTCAGTTATTTCATTCAGCTTTGCTTGTGTATTTGTGAACTTATGTATTCAGACTTCTATTGTATCTGTTTTTCGGACTATGGTATTTTGTATCTGTTTTGAGACTATGTATTGTAGTGGCTTCATGAACCACTATGTAATTTTATTTCCGCTGCAAGTTATTCTGATATTCTGTGTCTGTGATTCTATGATTGGTTTTATTTGCTCCAAATTTATATACAATTTATTGTTTTGAATTATTCAAGTCCGACATGTGTGGTTTTATTATCGATTTGAATGGTCCAAAATAGTGGGTCGTTACAAAATAGGAAATGTTATATGCTATGTGTATTCATTTTATTAAATAGTGTTGGTGCAAAAGGTTATAACAAAAATTTTTCGACGAAAAGTCGACCGAAAAACAATTTTCGATCACATTTTCAATTTTTCTCTGAACTATTTATTTTTATAAACAAATTTCTATAATACATTCACCTTCAGTATTTATTAATTAAAAGAGGATTATTTGATTATTAAAAACCATTAATTGAATATTTAAAATTAAATAAATATTCATAAATCAAAGTGATATAATTTTGAGTCATTACATTCTATGTTTCTAAAATGCACGGCGGAAGGAATGAAATATAATAGAAATCAAAAATATAATCCTAAATAAAAAAATAATAGAGTACATATAAAGTCCAATTACAACATCTCTTTATACCATTAATGAAAACATCTAAGTTTCCTGAAATAACTAAAATAAAATAGTAGATAGCTAATAGATAAATAAATACACGTCTTCGTTGTACTATCGCATCTCGGAATTCACCGACCATTCTCTATATCTACCTATCAATGTAAAAAAGGGAGAAAGGGATAGAGGGAGTCAGACATACGTCCAGTGAGTGAAACATGTCATATACATGTATAATGATAGAGTTAGGGGTATGCCCTTAGGGTAGTTTTGTAATTTACTGTAAATTACTAACTCTGTAATAAAATCTCATTTGAAATAAAAGGTGTTTGTGTTTTTATTATATACTTGTCATATTGTGATATGTTAATTTATTGTTTAATTTAAGTATATTAAGTATAAAATCCTTAAATGATGTATTATGTGATAGTAGTTGTAATGTGTTGTAATCTTAAGAAATTTATCACATTAAAATAACATATTATTTTAAATATTTCTATTTAAGTTGTTTTGAGATAGGATATCGATACATCTGTTTAGATAAGAATAGGTAACGCTCTCCAACTGTTAGGCAGTGTATTATTCATAGCTGTAGAGGTACTAGGGGATACATACTAATAGTTATTGGATAACTATAGAATAACTCAATCGAGAGTTTATGTTGGTGAATATAACTATAGTCAAATAGAGAATCTCAAAATGACGATGCTACACATTTCGAGAATACCATTGAACTTCAATGTGGATACTCCACTATTATTATTGTTATGTTATGGCATAGTGTCCACTAAATGACTACAAGTGGGTCTAGGTTGAAACATTGGAAGTGAAACAATATTCAATAGAGAATTCATATCCTTAGTTATATCAGGTTAGTATCACAATAACCTGTAGTTAACCCAACGTCAAAGTCTCTTGTCATAGCAATGCAATTAATAATAACAATTATTATTAAACCAAGGGCATTATGTTTGGGCTAACGAAGTTGAATGTGAACGACATTGGAATTTTGACCAAAACCTAATTTCATAAGCCCTAAAATGACACAGTTTTGACGAAGATAATTAGTGTAAATAATCGTTACTACTGGATACTGCTTATAATAGTAAAATTAAATTTACTAAAAAGACGTGTAACCGATAAATTCAGCAAAAATGTCACATTACTAGTTAAGGTGACGTGTGAACATTAATTTGATTATTTAATATCAATTACTGACTAAATTAAACCTTTGGGTCGTACAACCGAAATGATGAATACTCCGAATAAACCACATGATTTAATTAATTTATAATTACTGTAAATTAATTAAATATACTAATATTTTTGAAATATTAATTATTAAATTTTATTTAATGTTTGAATAGCATTAGTATTTAATGAAATGCATATATCTAAAAGTTATGTGTATGTGTATCGATATACGATATCGATAGAATATTTAAGTTGGATTTAAGTAGAATAAATACTAAATGGGTTTGGGAAATTTTAAGGCCTGTCTGGACTTGTACAATAGAAATCCAAGGGGAGGGGAGAGGAAGTGTTTTCAATTTTGAATTAAAAAGGAAAAGGAGTGTTTAAAGAAAGGAAAATGATCTTTAGCTTTAACCATCTTTTATTGCCTTCTTAAAAGATTTCATTCCTCAGTTTTTCACTCTTCCTTCGTCTAGTACAATCGAAAATCCATGGCTTATAGGGCTTAAAAATCCCAAGATTTTGAATAAAAGTAAAATATAAAAGGTAGTTGTTGTCTCTTAATTCTTACAGAATCCAGATGTTGATTTAAGTGATTCTTGGAGCTTTATTCATCATTCAAGGTGCATTTTTTGGCTATATATTGAGGTAACATTCTAATTTTACATATTCATATGTTCATCATATTTACATGGTCTAGATCTTATACTTCTACATCTCATATGTTTATTTACCTATATAGTTAAGATCCCTTTTATGCCACACCTCAATTAATTATATGCTCATCACGTTTTTACAATTTAGATCCATCTTGTGCTACACTTCCATTGATTATATGTTCATCATGTTAATATATTTTGGATCCTTCACATGCTATATCTCATTTAATTGTTTGTTTATATTGTTTGTATTTTTTAGATATGAACCTTTTAGAATGAAATTATATATACCTAAGTTATCCAATTTTTTATTGTTTTATAAATTATCGTTTAATAAGAAAACAATTTTTGATTTGCACTAATTTCTTGTTAACTAATATAATTTTACTACTTATTATATATACAAACATTAATAAAGTATATATGCAGTTTATTTGAAGTCACTTTGGAAATTGAATACATGTTTTACATTTTTTCTTTGAATTAATTCATTTGGTTATTGTTAACTTTTCTTTAAAAGTTGTTTTAATTAAATAAAACATAAAATGGATTTTGTGCAAAACATCATAAATCTTTTGAATCCCTCTTAAGTTAATGTTTGATTCCAATTTATTGCCTTAATTTCAAAATATATATTTGATTACAAACTTATATGTGTGTGTGTATGTACACACGTTATTTTAAATTTAAAATATAGTTTGTGATTATACACACAGACATATGTATAAGCATGTGTGTATATATATATGTGTGTGTGTACGTTATTCTAACCGTAATTAGAAATTTTCATATTCAATGAATATATATTTCTTTTTTTATACCTTCAAAAATTGTTTTAGAATCATGATCTAAAATAAAGAAGATATCCTTCTCAAACCTAAAAACCTTTATCGCATTATTGGCTTATACATAATAAATTATTTTTTAATTTTTTAATAAGAAAACATTAGAAATAAAATGAGTTTTAGAGTTAGCGACGTTGTCGATACCAATAACATATCCTCTTGAGTTATCACCAAAATTCATGGTTCCACCATTATTATATGCAGTGTCGCAAAGTAACCGTGAATTTCATGTCATATGCTTTGAACATGTACCGTCTAGTATCAATTTCTCCTTGTTTAATACCTATTTCATTATCAAATATCCGAAAAATAGAAAATGTACACACTAGAACCATGTTTTACTTGGGGATCATGACTTTAACTTTTGGGAAACCAAATCCATGAAATGTTTGTATACCCTCTAAAATATATTATTTGGACAAAAGAACTTTATGAACAAAATTATCTATAGATTCATCCATTTTATCATTATCTAAATTTGCAATAACCCGTACTTGAATAAAAAATTTGGGGTTTTATCTTAATTTTCTGGGTTTAGGTTGGAGTTTGGTAGCTTTAACAAATTTAGTACTTTAAGTACTATTTTTCTTCTGCTTAGGCTTTGGGTGATACCCCACTTCATGTTCATTATTTTAAACTTAGATAAAGATAATAAATTTTCAATTTCTTTACCTTTATTGAACTTATCAACATCTATTTTTATTTTATCAATGTCCTTATTGCAGTTAAGAATAATATTGTTTAGAGATTTAGTTTTGTCATTTAGACAAGTTTTCTCTGTTTTCATTGAAATATTCTCTAGTTTTAAGAATTCATTTTACCTTCATGTTTTTCCAAACCTTCCGGTTATAGATCCTTTTCATTATTAATTTCATTGAGTCTTTCAATTTCATCTTCTAAGCACTGTTTTCCTTCAATTAGTATTTCATTAAGCATTTTTAATCTATTTATTTCTTCTAAAATGTTTTTATACTTATTTCAAAATATCTTATAACTTTTATACATATTATTAAAAAAAAATTATTAGAATCCCATACCTGGTTATCATCTACCATGAAACATATGGTTGCATTTTCTATCTTTGGCACACCATCACTTGATGATGTGTCTGAATCATCCCATGTTGCACTGAAAGTCCACTTCCTCCTCTTATTGAATGTATTAATATTTAAAGAGTAATTTGATTTCTTCAAATCAGGGCAATCTCTTTTGGAATGACAGGTTTTATCACATTCAAAACACTTAACAACAATTATGTTTCTAGATTATCCATATAGTTGTTTGTTTTTCGAAACTTGTTCAGTTTCTTATATTTTAGGAATTTCTTAAAATTCCTACTTCTTAAAGTGATTTCCTCATCATCATAATTATTTGAATCATGATTTTCATTTTTAGTGCTAAATACCAATAACTTTTCTCATTTACATGATTTTCTTTTCTTCCATGTTACTGCACTTCATAGGAGTTGAGATTTCCAACCAATTATTGTATTTTCATGGTATTGATACCATTTTCCTCCTCTATGGCCAAGGTCTTTCTGTCTCATTCTTTAGAAAGTGAATTCAAGATCTTTCTCTCATTCTTTAGAAAGTGAATTCAAAATCTTTCTAGCTTGCTTCTCTTTAGAAAAGTTTTTTCCAGCATATCAATGCAATTAAAATATATTTAAATCATCTTACATATCAGATATGGACTCATTTATTTCCATTTTTAGAAGTTAAAACTTATTAGTCAGATATTTTGGTCTATACTTGTACCTTCATGTGTAACTTGTAGAGTCCTCTAAATTTCATATGCACTTTATAGATCGACACTTTATTAGGGCTCAGTGTATCCACTTTGTGTGATATTCCAAATATCTAACCCATTTAACCGTAAATATATTTTCATTCTACAAGACCAATAAGAGTAATTATGACCGTTAAAAGTGGTGGCTTTTCATTCTACAAGGCCAATATAAATAGGGTACTTTTGGCACAGGTCCTTATTAAGTTTCAAAATTCATGAAAAGTCCTTCACTAAATTTCAGTGTAAATTAGGTCCCTGTTTTTTATTCACGATTATTGCAGAGCATGATGCAACATTTCATAAAAGTTGCTGATATTTCAGCAACATTTATGTACACGGTGAACGTAGTGTATGAAAGTTGTTGAAATATCAACACTTATTTATAAAAGTTGCTGATATTTCAGCAACATTTATGTACACTGTGAACACAGTTTATGAAAGTTGCTGAAATATCAGCACTTATTTATAAAAGTTGCTGACATTTCAGCAATAATTTTTCTTTGTTTTTACAATAAAACTTTGACACAGATAGTTGCTGAAATATCAGCACTTATTTATAAAAGTTGCTGACATTTCAGCAATAATTTTTCTTCGTTTCCAGAAAACAGGGACCCGCTTTACAATGAAACTTTGACAGGGACCCGCTTTACAATATGAAATTATGATAGGGATGCCTCCCTAATTTCTAATTACGACCACTAAAAAGTGGTGGTCTAATGGTAGATTAACCGTCTATGAAAATGTCAAAAAATGTATTGTAATATTATTAGTCATTTATCCTTTTCAAAATTTTAGATTATGAATCTTTTGAAACTGTGTGCTCTGATACCAAATGTGGGTTATGGAATAACCGAATACACTAATGTGGAATGGATACACTAGAGGAGTGAATAATGTATATCAACTACCTAAAAATAAATTTACTAACCTACAAGTTATCTACTTAAATGAGTAAGAGAATCAAAAGTACATGCAAATAATCAGATAGTAAATGCAAAGTAAGGTAAAGTGTAAAATACAAAGGGATTTTTATACTAGATAAGATATCTAATCCTACGTCCAATCCTATACTCCTCGTACAATTTCACAATCACTTTCTTTTTCCATAAGTAGCAAGAACACCTTTACAATCTTACAATTCCACGGATGGTAAGATGCACTTTTCCTCTTGACTTTCCATGGATGGCAAGAATACCCTTTTTCTAAAATAGTAAAGTAGAGCAAATAGTTGTATCTATAATATAGAATCTTGCAGTTTTGGTACAACAAACCCATATACCTCCAATAGTAATATATCAATAGGAAATATTATGAGACTAGAGAGAGAATGGTTGATATGTCAAGTACCAAATCTTTGATCTTTTATGGTTTTCAAATCCTTGAAGAATATGAGTTAACATAAGTGGATTTGCAAAGAACGTGGAAGTGAATTAAGGAGTTTTTCACACAAAAGTATAAGACTTTAAGAGTAAGAGAGAATTACGAAATTGATGAAGAAAAATTATTTTCCAAGCCACCTAAAATAGAAGATGAAAGGATGTGTCTGTTAGTGAAGAGTTGGCATCAAAATTGTTTCATTTAAATTTTAGAAGAAAAAAAACTACCATTATATCGATATAGACCCAAGGGATATGTTGACATACCCAATCTATTTTTCTTTTTCTTTTTATAAAATTCAAATATAGACTTATAGGGTTTATAATTCAAAGTGTATTATTATATGAAGATGTTTATACTTGAATTTGAATTAAATGAAATAAGAATTTCAGAATATATTACTATGCTGTCTCTAACAGAAATTCTAAGACTCATTAGACTTATCAAACACTTCTTGTATCTTTGTCTTTGAAGTTTTTGTGCTTCATTTATCGTGATTCAAATGTATTTTCATTTTTTCTAATCTATTTATCGTATATATAACTCATTTACTTGCTTTTATTTATTGAGTGTCCTATTTATATCTATATAATATCTCCATAATATATTTGAAAATTTTGCACAACTTGGAGAAAAGTTAGTAGTAATATTTATGTGGTATTGTTATAAAAAATTATATTTATGGTATTCCTAAAGAGTTTTTGGTGGCATACAATTTTGATATATAGTATAGACCAAGATGAAACAAGGTTGTCGATGCTTTGAGGTGAAAGCTAAAGAATAAAGTGCTGGCTATGATTAAATAACGGAAGGACTTAGAAATTTTAGCTTCTTATGTTGTGCATTTTACACTGCAGGATCAAGTCAGGATCCCGATACATTAGCAAGCTTGGAAGTTCGAGCAGTTCTTGTAGCTGAAAGAATTAGGTGACTAGAAACGGGGATGAATATTGGAACCTCAAAGGATTCAAGATAGACTTTAAAGAAAGGCTTAGGAAGTAAGGAATATTGTGTGTTCCAAATGTGGGAGAACTTCTAAAGGTAGTCATAGAAGAGTTTCATCGGTCTAAGTTTACAATTCATCCCAAAGGAATGAAGATGTGCTAAAAGAAGGATGTTCGCAAATGTGTGAATAAGTGTTTCACATGCTAGAAAGTGAAAGTCGAGCATCTAAAGCCAAGCGTATTACTTTAACTCTTGAAAGTGGGATCTAGTTTATGTGGATTTTGTATATGGATTGCGAAGGTTAAGAGCAGGAAATGATAGTATATGGGTAATCACTTTATCTTGGTGAAGTCATCAAGAACATCATCTTGCTTAACAATGCTATATATGAAGAATATCAAGAGACTTCATGGGATTTCAAGTCATATTAGTAGTGATAGACGCACATTGTTCACTAATGAGTTATGGAGAATTCAACTTGAGAATGGGTTACCATCCACATATGAACGGTAAAATGGAAAGGGTAAAACAAGTTTTAGAGGGTTTCCTAAGGACATGCATCCTATAGTTTGGAGGGTCCTGGGAAGACTATTTGCATTATGTGGAGTTTCCTTATGATTACATTTACCAGTCGAGTATTGGAATGACACCATTTGAGGCACTACATGGGAGACCGTTTACATAAACTATTTGTTGGTTGGACATGGGTGATTGACTCGTGTTAGACCCAGACTTGGTTAGAGATGCAATTGAGAAGATAGATTTTATTCACACTAGGATGAAAGTCATGCAATCAAGGTAGAAAAGCTAGTTGATAAAAGGCACAAGGAGCTATATTTCGTAGTGGGCGATCATGTATTTGTGAAGGATTCACATATGCAAGGTGTTATGTGCTTTCGGAAGGCAGGGAAATTGGCTCCTAAATGTATAGGTTCATTCTAGAGGATAAGGAGGATTGGTAAGCTCATGAATCAATTTGAATTACCTAGTAATCTAATGGTGTAATTAACATTATTCACATTTCGCATTTTAGAAAATGTATGCATGGAGCAAGTGCATTAGTGGAACCAATGGCCATCAAGGACTTATTTGTTGAACTATATTTGATGTATGTTCGACGATCGAAGGAGTACTAGGTCGTGATATAAAAAAGTTAAGGAGCAAAGTTATTAAACTTGTTTGCATCTAGTAGAGTGATGATCAAGGTGATTGCACTTCAAAGTAAAGGATAAGGTTAAGAAGGAATAACCTAAGGTTTTTGAGGGATAAGTGTATATAAGTGGATCATGTTGTTTTGCCTTGGTTATGATGTTCTAGTAGCGTAACTAGTGCATTTTGTTGTAATAATTATATTAGTGGTTATGAAAATATGATGAGAACTTTGATTCACGTTAATACATGTTGTAATGTAACATGTATAATGATGTCGATACAAGTGGTTGTGCTAGTATACTGCATGTACTTATCTGTCCGTATTTTGGTGACCATCATAGTACATTGCCCAAATTTCGGTGACAAAATTTGCATAAGGAGGGGAGAATTCAGTATCCTATACTTTGGAGTGTCCCCATATGAGGCTAACTAGTAATAAGATGACAAGCACCATTGTCTCAGTGGTTAAGTGATTCGACTTTGGTGTAAGAGGTCACAAGTTTAAAACTTACGTAGCGTGATTCAAACGTATATTGTCATGTGATTTGTGTTATGTTGTCCCAGTGACATGTTGTATCTAAGTACCATTTCAAAAAAAACTGGTAATAAGATTAATTGAAAATAATTAAAGGAATTTAATAATAAAAGCAGAAAAGGGAATTTAATTAATTATGTGTAGTTAGACACTTAAATGATTGGCTAAGATAAGCTAAGAGTAATTAAGAAAATAAGAAGAAGACATTTCTTTAAAATGAAAATAAGACTAAGAATAAATATAGATGAACAAAGCTAAGGTTATGTGTAATGGGAAAAGAGTGACCCAAACACACTAAGGAAATCTCATATCTAGTCTTCATTCATGCATTCATTCCTTCATAGCAAAATATACAAACTAAAAATTAAGAAAAGGATGTCATTACAAAGAATGAGGAAACTAAAGCTAATCAACATCAAGAGAAAAGAAAAACACTTCAAGAAATAAAATAAGTTAAAGATCTGCATTATGGTGAGTAATAATCCCAAATTCTTGAGTTCACACTATGTTGCTTAGATTTAAGTTATATTTGTTTTTTATGGTGTTAAATGCATAAAAAAGGATTAGGATCTTGTTATAAATGAATATAAATGTTTTATGAGAAAGTTAGTAAACCCCTTTTATCATAACTTGAAAAAATGAGTTTAAGCGCATATAAATTTGGGATATGAGACGTGGAATGTGATTTTGGAGATGAGTTCTAAATTTGGGAATTTTCCCATATTTGTAGTTATGAATTTTCCAAGGGGTAAATGAGTTAGTTTAGGATTTAATTAATTTAAAATATGAAAAATAATTATTTTGATTTGAAATTTCAATATGTGAAAAATTACGTAAAAATGGATTTTTGGGGGAATATCTCCAAATCTTCCCATGTATTTTGAATTTAATATGAATTATCAAAGGAGGGGAAAATTGAAGAGAAAATGTTTTAAAAACGACTTGATTTATTGAATAATTAATAAGTAAATAATGTAAAGAAATAATTCTCTTCATTAAACTGGAGAAATCAATAAAGATAGCAAAGAACATATGTAAATAAAACAGGTGGCAAATGTAGTCAAAAGAAATTACTTTGTTAAGTAATACAACTGTTTCTACTTAATTATAAGTTTTCCATTATATTTCGATAAGGTCCATTATTCCAGTAAGTTATACATTGACGTTATTCCAATAAGTTATATTGTTATGTCTACATTCATCTATATTCGAATATCTCCAATAAGCTATACTATCATATCTTTGTTAAGCTATGTTGGCATATCTTAGATAAGCTATATTGTCATATCTTTGTTAAGCTATATTGGCATATCTTCAATGAGCTACATTGGCATATTTTCGACATGGGACTTCTCATGCTTTCGGTAAGAGATTTCTCACAAGCTATATTGTCGTATCTTCAATGAGCTACATTGGCATATTTTCGACATGGGACTTCTCATGCTTTCAGCAAGAGATTTCTCATACCTTTGATTAAAAAAAGGTTCATAACTTTGATAGCCATACTTTATATAGCAAGTAGGTACATATCTTCGATAGCCATACTTTCGATAGCAAAAATGTTCATAGAATCATTAGCCATACCTTCGATTGAAAAATGGTTCCTCGTTAACAGCTTGTCTCATGTTTTCATTAAGACATAATGTTCTTATTTTCATTAAGGAAAGTTTCCTATCTTCATTTACTAAAGTTTATGTTTTCAATATATAATATGTGAGTATGATTCATTAACATATAACTTACAAGATGTTGTAATATTATAAAGTGTGGATATGCTATACAATGTTTATTGTATTTTGTTTAGTCCCACATTATGGGATAGGTCCAATGCTATGCTCCATGGCCTATATATATAAGAGTCTATGTAATGTAAATTATGCACTAACATCTGAGTAATAACATTTTCTTCTCTCTCCTCTTTTCTAAAGGCTTCTTATTTTGTTAGTTTATAACACGTTATCAGCACGATCTCTAAACAAAAAAAATTATAGATTTGAATTGAGATAATCTAGAAGATCAGTACTTTGTTTTTCAGAACCAATTATAGTTATCAAGATGGTAAGCAATTTTTCAGATTTAATTATATTGATCTTATCTTTTTCAGATCTGATTCTATTAATTTTATCTTCTTAGATCCCATTCAATCATTGATCTAATATTTTTTGGATCTCATTCTATTGTAGATCTTATGTTCTAATTTTTATTTTAGATCTTTTTTAGATCTTGATATCATGCTCAAATGATATATCTTTGAGATCTATATATTTTAACCATCAGATCTATTCTTTTTAATGTGTATTCATCCTTTTCTCTTATTTAATTATTGAAATCAGGTATGACTTTTGAGATTACTTATTTTTACATATCTTTTAGTTGAAATCAATTTTCTTTATTCTTTTAGAATTTGTACTTGATAATAAAAAAATTCAGTGTGAATTGATTCAAAATTTCTAACAAGTGGTATTAGATCCACTCATCTTTGATTTCATTATGGATTTTTGATTTTTTGAGTAAGTTTTGAATCAACTTTATTTATAAGTCATTGAATTCTTGTAATATCTTACTCAAATTTCAGATCTATTGGATCTATATATGAAAGATATTTTTTTGATAATTTTGGATTTGGTTTGAAGCTAAAATTGTTTTACCTAGACCAAAAGGTAGCTTCTCATATAGAAAGCAAGATCTAAATGATCTGTATATGGTTTGTGTAATTAAATAAAATTCTGAAATGTTTGTATTTTTGGGAAATAATCTTAATTCCCCAAATTTCTGAAATAACTTGCGTTGATTTGAAGATTTACATGTGTTTTTTGATATATTTGGTAAAGAATTATGAAGTTAATTTTCCTATAAGGGAAATAATTTGGATCTGAGATGTATAGTTGTTTATGATTGTGAATGATATGGATAAATCTGAGATGATAATTTAGTTTATTTAGAAATTTTGATTATTGGGAAATAAACTTTCACTTTAAGATATTCATTTTAATTTTATTATTGAGTAATGTGAACCTAGATTTGAGATGAAATTATGTTACTTTAAGTACTGTTTGTTCACTTGGTTCATATATTTGTAATGAAATCATTTTGCTGTGATAGTAGTTATATCCTGGACCACGTAAAGGTTAATTGTAATTATTTTATCATAAATGGATTAATTGCAAGTATTATGGTAATAAATTAAACTATTTACTATCATAAATGCATTAAATGCATTAGTTATTGTAAATTAAATGATGTTGTATGTTCATCCAAAAAAAAGGAAAAAAAAAGGGAATTGTATACCGATATTACACTTCAGAAGTAGTGGTTTTATCTTTGCATCTTACTTTCATTTGGTGCATCTAATTTTGTTACTGTATTTAAAGTTTGATATGTCATTTCAAAGATAGTTACAACAAAAATCTCCAGTAGATGTTTTATGTTATTGTAAAGGTAGTAATTATGTAATTTCTACAAAAGAAATATTGTACATTGATATGGCATTCCAATAGTGCATATATATCTCTAGAAGAGATAAATTCACTCCAGAAGTGGTGATAATAAAATATCCCCAAAAGAGACAAATAAATTAGGAAATGATAACATATCTCTAGAAGAGATTTGTTTATATATTTGGTAATTTTATTAAACCAAATAAATGCATAAAAATTTGATTATGAAGGATCCTAATTTTTTTTAGATTAGATCCTAAAAGTTTGAGAGCTATGCAATTGTATCATATATTTCATTCTAATTATATCAAACCTCCCAAATAGGTAAGAAATTAAATTATCTCTAGAATATATTGTTCTATGTTCATATGTCTAATTATATCATAAAGGTCATGTTCTTAGTTATTATTTCATAAGAAATATTATATGCATGATCATTTCTTGAAGAAATATCTTTAAATATTCTCCTGAAGAGATAGTCTATATTTCATATCATAATTTCATGCAAGTTATACATACGGTCTTGAGGAGATATGTATCTATAACATTCAATGTATCCAAAAGATACTCTTACTATTATTTTTGCTGTATTTTTTTTGGAACTCTCAAAAGATATGTGTAGAAATGTCAATATGCAATTATAAATTATTCTTTGATAAGTAATCATAATTACTATTTAAAATTGATATTCGAGATATAATTTAGGAATAAAACTTCACAACTTGAAGTTGTGTGTATATTTTGTTCGAACCAGAAGTTCGATATGGTTCCAAATCAAATGTTTTGAACATTATCATGCGGTTTTGATGGATTCACGTTGACATTGATTTATAAATAGAAATCAATAGTTTGGATCCTTGTAATAGTTTGTTCTAAAAAATCACTAAGTCAGATGAGAAAGAATATGAAAATTTATAATATATGTGTAATACGTGGACGCACGTACACATCCATATATGTAAATATTCAGCTAACAACCTGAAGTTTGTTATAAGCTCATCTTATAGATTATGCATAGATATTATTTAGTGATTTAAAATTCAATCAACATAAATGTTGAATGACCTGAAGTCATGTATGTATTCAAATGATCTACACAATAATTAAATTCCTCCAATTGGCTAGATCAATGAATGAGAACAAACTCTAATAAGAAATATCAATTGAATGCATTTTATCAACTGATAAAAGAATTATCCTCCTACTATTAATATGTATGGTGTATTTGCTAGTAGCAATATCATAATGGATCAAAATGAGAATCCAAAGATGATTATTATTTAATGTGACAATGTTTGTCAACATTGAGGGGGAGGATAAAGGGATACAAGCTCATTTTGATCATCAGTGTTAAATATTTGTTATAATATACAATGATGCAAAATATTAAGAAACTTGAATAACTTATCAATAATATCCCTAGTAGACTTTCTCCAATATAGATTTGAATCCTAGAAGGATCAAATTGTGTAGACCACATCTGAAATGTGGTTCAAAACTCAGTTCAAAATATTTTTGGAGTAAGTAATAAAGATGCCAAATAAAAGGGTGGGTGTTCTTGAAGAAACACTTAAGGGTGCTCTTGAAGAGACTAATGACATGATTGTCAAATTACCCTAAAAGTAGTTTACCTACCTAAAACATGATAATTAAAGAGATCTCAATAAATCATGTCTAGAACTGACAAGAAATAATCATCGATGATAAATTTATAAATAATAAAGCGCTTATGTTTATAAATGGATTAAAAATCCTGGATTAGAGAAAAAAATGATTGGCCGTCATGAAATTCTCCTAAATAAGAAATGTGAACTGTAGTTCGCAAAATATAATTAGAAATATATATATATATATATAAAGTAGAAAAACACACTAAAATACTGAAGCACATGTAGTGCTACATCATGTTAAATGCTTTAGGCATGATGTTTTTATAAATAGTTGAATTGACTGAAGTAGTAAAAGTGTTTGAAACACTTAAAATACCCTGAAGGTATGAATATTGGTTAAATCATACTAAATGATGTAAGTCGTTCCCGAAGAATATAAATTACTTTGCTGCTTATAAAGAATGCAAAGAATAAAGGGTGTAGATTACAAATTTCTTTTAAATATTGTTGTAATGAAAATCTTGATATAATTCATGATGAGTAGATTACTTCCTTTTTTTAAGTATTATTGTAATGAAGCTCTTAATATCCATTGAATTAGTAGTTGCGATATGCAAATACTTATTAAAGTATACAAATTCCTGAAGAATATATATAACTTTTATAGTTATAAGAATGCAAAAGACATGAAGTGTAGATTACAACCTTCTTCTAAGTATTGTTGTAATGAAAATCTTGATATACTTCAAGATGAGTAAATTACTTCCTACTTTTTAGTATTATTGTAATGAAAATTTTAATATTCATGAAAGATGTATAGTTGCAATACGCAAAACTGATTTGAAGCACAAAAATGAAAGCACATGAAGTGTTTTTCATAAAAGTAGCATATAGAGTGCATAAAATGCAAATCATATTTGGAAGAAACGATCTTAGAAAATTTGATTGTATCGAATGGAACTATTAATAAATTGTGTTATTAATGAGATTCATATTTATGGATCCAGAAGTATCTATAACCAATTTGAGTTATCGAAAGACAAATATGAATTCAGAGGAAATTTTTAAATCAGGGGGAGCATCCATAAGTATTTTATAATGCACTCTTTTTCCTTAACTAAGATTTTTCCCACTGGGTTTTTATTAGTAAGGTTTTAATGAGGCATTATCTTGATCCAGAAGTATCAACTCCCCAGTAACATTTGAAAATAAGTTTAATGTACTCTTTTCCCTTATTTAAGATTTTTCCCACGGGGTTTTTCTTACTAAGGTTTTAACGAGACATTGTCTTGGTCTAGAAGATTCAAATGTCTTTTAAAGAAATAACATCTCAAATATGTTATTTAAGTTAAATTGTATTTCTATCCTTGACTAAGGTTTTTCCCATCGGGTTTTTCTTTGTAAGGTTATTAATCAAGTATTGTATTGGTCCAGAAGTATCAAACTCTATTTGATTCTGTAAATATTAAAATATGTCATACTATATTTTACTCTTTTTCCTTCACTAAGATTTTTCCCATAAGGTTTTTCTTAGTAAGATTTTAACGAGGCATTAGTTTGATCCAGAAGCATCAAACTTCATTCGAAGAAATGGGAAAATAAAATATGTCATTGTACTCTTTCTCCTTCACTAAGATTTTTCCCATAGGGGTTTTCTTAGTAAGGTTTTAATGAGGCATTATTTTGATCCCGAAGTATCAAACTCTTTAGAAGGAATATCATTTTATGATATCTGTTCTTTTACAAGTCGCACTCTTTTTCTTATTCAAGATTTTTCCCATTGGGTTTTCCTAACTGAGGATTTCAATGAGGCAACAGACAATATCTATATAGCTGAATGGATATATACAAGCAAGATAATAATGAAGGGGAGCAATTATCATATATGTTTCAAAAGTGACAACTTCAGGTTAATAGAGCATTTAAAATTTTGAAGACGCATATTCAAGGGGGAGTGTTGTAATATTATAAAGTGTGAATATGCTATACAATGTTTATTGTATTTTGTTTAGTACCACATTATGGGATAGGTCCAATTCTATGCTCCATGGCCTATATATATAGGAGTCTATGTAATGTAAATTATGTACTAACATCTGAGTAATAACATTTTCTCCTTTCTCCTCTTTTCTAATGGCTTCTTATTTTGTTAGTTTATAACACAAGAAAAATGATTTTTAACAGCTTTTAATTATGGTGTTTTAGTGTAATACGCTGTCGATTTGTATTTTAAAACGTGAAATAATATGAAAGGTTTGTAGAACCGCTGCCTATGCATTTACCCTCTTATGTTTTCATTGCTCTCCTTTTTTTGTTTCGTTGCCTAAGATATTCCATTATAACCTGAAAAAACTCCTCTCGTATTCCGTAAAAACAAATCCCTGCCACTCCATCCCTAAATCCCCAAATCGCTCTCTCCATCCCACAAACAAATCACTACTACTGCCGCCCCTCTCCCTCCAACTCCATCAAACCACTACCGCCCCATCCCCATCCGACTCGATCAAACCGCTAATGCCCCATCCTCCTCCGACTCCATCAATTAGCTGTAGTCAGCTCCTCCATTATCACCTGACCTTGCAAGACTCAGGACACGAAGGACACCGCAAGTGGTTGATAATTTTAACTAGAAAACAGTTACATATATGGTAGTCATACCGACAGTTGAATAAATTATACTTATGAAACTTAAAAATAAATCAACATAAAGAAAATATGCCTATTTGCATACTTGATTAGCAAAACTTGGTCTTGTGATAAGGAAAACATTAGTTTTTGATAAAATTATAGTCAAATTTGCATTCCTCTCATTTGCCACATAATATCATCTGACCTACTTTGGTCATATGGACTTAATTAGTGAAATCAAACTTAGTATACATTGGGTATTATTGATGTTCTTTAGCACTTACTATTGATGTGATTTAGTATATAAAAAAACTACTATTGGTAGCCATTTGGAATTTATTCATATAAGAAATCATGTGTATCGCACGAAAAATAGTTACTACAACACATTAAAAACGTTAGAGTTGACATTCATTGAAAAATAATGATGGTACAATCATCGGCATGGACAAAATGTGAACACTTTTGAGGGTGTAAAACAACAAGAAGTTTCACCAAACCATTGTAATACATTTTCGGTTCAATCATAAGTTGTTATGAATTATGTTCGTGATCAATTCGCCAATTGTTTCCGATTAGTGGTACTAATAATAAATAATTGCAACTAATTTTATGTAAGATCGTTCTTAATATATACGATTAGTCTTCATAAGGCTTTAAACCATGGAAGGAAAGGAAGGTGGTAATTCAAGTGGGGAAGATATTTGAGCCATCTTTCTTTTTTATGAGCTTTAAATTTATGCTAAAGCAATACCTTGTAGGATAGAGAATAAAGAAGCAAAGAGTTTTGAGGTGTATGGGATCCAGAAAAGACATAGAACTGATGTGAAAGGAAGGTACATGATTTTCACTTAATCCTGGCAGTTTGTACATTTTTTTAATTTAAAGTTTTTGATTTAAAAGGCAGGTACATAATGCATGAAGATTAATTACTATTCAATATGAAACTTTTTATTGACTTGAGGAAACAAAAAATTTCGTAGTATTGATTCGATGGATAGTCACTGATATGTAGAAAGTATTTTGATCCTTTCTCTCAATCAAGTTGGATCAGCAAATTATTGCTGTCTACGGGTTTTACTATAATGGAACCTAAAAGTTGAAAACAAGGAAGTCATATTCTTTATTTGAACTAATGTGCTGGATATATACGACAAGTGTTGCCCACTATAATTTATTTAATGTACTACTAAAAGCACCCAGGAGGGTGCTGACTAGTACCATTTCTAAAGTGCACCATACCTAATCATCATACATGCTATTTTATACCATCAAATAAATGAAATAGGCTACCATTTCATATAACTCTAACTTTCCTCCTCCTCCTTTGTCATCTTTAGTAAAGCATTTTTCCTCACCTTGCAATAACGAGAAATTCAACCGGAGTCACCAAGAAATTTCAAGCTTCTCAACAAAACACTAATAATCATTTTTAAATACTACAAAAAAGATTGAACAAACTCTAAAGAACAAATAAACATTGCAAAATAACATTAAAAAACTATAAAATTAATTTAAATCAAAATTACCTCATTTTCTTTCTTTGAACATTGACTATTTACTAAGTCATCTTCTTCCTTAGAAAGGTTCTCTTCCTTCATTGGTTGGCAATCCAAAATTAAAATTTTAATTGATTTTGATAATGTGATTTTTAACTTTGAAGATTTTAGGTAGTTAGGGTTAAAGAGAAATGAAAATGACAGAGGAAGAAAATAAGCAGGAGAGGATAAATGATGTGATGAAGTTGGGTATTTGGATTTTAGGTTTTAGACGTGATGAAGTTGAGCATTAGGATTTTAGGTTTTAGACATGATGAAGAAGAAAACTTGCACGCTGGGAGAAAGAAGGTATTAAGAACGGTAATTAATGTCTGAATGAAGAAATAAAAATGGTATTATGAAGCATCTTAATTAATTGAGGTTAATTTAAAAAATTATGGTATTAGTCAGCACTTTTCTGGGTGCTTTTAGCAACATACTTTATTTATCATACATGTGTTCATATATTGTTTCATGCTTGATGCTTTTTTTATTTGTCCAACATATGAGAAAAGCTAGAAAAAATCATCTCAAAGACATGGATCTATACTAACAGTTTACCTGTGGTTTTGTTCTCTACTATATTTCATACATTAGGCACAATTATTGTTTTATCCTTCTTAGTGTTACACTCCTTGAATGTACATACTTATTTTGGAAGGTATGCATGCATTCTTGGTGGAATTGCCAAAAAAATTTTGGAATAAATTATTTCTAATTGATGTTTTGAACTACTTTGTTTCAAACTTAAATTTGTGTCATCCAGTTTACAACCCATTTACATTTAATTTGTTTATAAATATTAGTGCGCCACATGCTTTTTGTAAATTACTATCATGCTCATATATCAAACTACTAAGTATTTTTTTTCATTTAATTTGGACATCCATATTTCTTATCCGTTTCGTAGAATCCATTGCTAATTTGGACGAATCATAAGTTTATGTCATATAATGATGATTGTATATGATGTGGTTAGCTTAGACATTAATTTGCACAGATGCATCTGTTAGGTGTGACTCGCATTATATTAAAGTGGGCGCGTAGATTGAATTATGATTAGTCCCACATCGCAAGATATTCTAAAAGAGATGAGCATATATATGAGATTGGTAGCATGTAACAACAAGAGATTCCTTGTTACAATAAATATTGCCATGAAAGTATATGTGCTCTAATGGGGATGTAGGGATATCCACGTTGGCAGTAAAAGAGCTTCAGTGGTCTTGCATCTTCTACACTAAATGGAATGCTCATTATACTTATAAACAGATACTTTTAGATATAGATATTGCCATATCGGCATTTGAAATTATTTTCGGATATTTGTATCCACAAATACGGATGGATATTGAATAATTATCCTATTTGCTAACGATCAATAAATCGAGAAATATAAATAGAAAATTTTGGTTTAGTGTATTTTTTCAATCTAATTGATTATAAAAGTGTGAAAAATAAAGAAATAAAATGATAATAAGTAATTATGAGCTATTAATATGCATTAAATTCATATAATATAAACTATTAGCTTAATAAAAAAAAATACATGTTTATTGTTGCACAAAAATGCACAAAATATTAACTTTAATCTTGAGAAAAACCGGACGGATAAGTTTCGGATGGGGATACCTTCATATCCGCATCCGTATTCGTTAATCCGGATATCGGATATTTATTCGATTTTCAAATACGGATACTGACGGATTTCAGATATTTTTGGTATCCATTGACAGGACTAGTAACTATAACATTGTTGACTGCCAATAGGTTATAATCCTGCTAAATACAATGTCTATGCACAATTATGTTTATTCTAATGGTATATTAGAGTGTCTTATGCTTGTTAGGTGTTGAATATTTGGTGCTGAGTGGAAACGATAATTTTGAACAATATTCTATGTCATTTGAGTGCTACTTCAATAATATGTGATTACCTACTAGCCATTGTTATTTTGTGTGTTTATTACAAGTTCTAAATGTGTTAGTAGACACGGTTAACAAAATTATCATAGTGTATACCTGTAAATATAACTTACTTTGAATATTAATAAAACCACAAAAGATTCAAATAGTAACTGTAACCAAACAAGAACTACTAAACATAGGAAAGGTTAGCATGGGCCAAATAGCCTGTTATAGCTGCATTAATGTTTTTAAGAATTACATTACTTTAATTTTTTTCAAAAAATCAATTAAACCTATTGAGTAAACCTTTTTAGCGACATCCCTTAATGGTTTATATGCAAATATTCAATATCTTAGAAAACACACATATACAGAGATAGCTTATCTGGCTCTTCTGCCGAACATAAAACACTTTTGATTAAAATTATGTTTTAGTCAACCGGATTACCATTATGTCACATTGTTGGTCTATAACATCAATTCCTTGAACATTAAAACTATAGCTCATTTCATTTCTTCAAAGAGATCAACTAACCTATCACTAAGCCCACAACATTGATGAGTATAATTTAAAATAAGAATGGATGAGATCACAATATATATTAGATAATGTGAGAGGGTATGTTGTCAATATACAACCATAATTCATTTTATATTTCAAAGTGTCGAATATATAACCCTTGGAGCATAAGTGTCGGACTGTTATTTAATTCCAAAACTTTGCTCATTGTTTCCAACCAGAACAAATAAGAACAAATGCAATAGTGATTAGCAACAATAACTATTATTGTCTGAACGTAGGGTATAATCCATGTCAATATAATTATTGTGAATAATCATGCTTATTTTAATGGTACATTAATGTCCCTTAGAATGCTTGTTAAGTGTTGTAAATTTGGTGCCAAGTAAAAACAATATTTTGTACAATTCTAGCAATGTTGTGTTTTTTGACTTCGCTACCACTTAAGTGCTACTTTAAAATATACGTGATTGCCTATTGTCTGTCATTTTATATGCGTACTATAAAGTAAATGCATGAAGCACAACGGTTATAGCTATGTCTTTAGTTCAAATAGTTATCTTAACATAATATCTCGAAATGTTATTAATTCCAAAACGACACTACAATTGAAAGAAAATCAGCATACTGTAAAAAATAATATAAAACCATAAATATAGCAATTTTAAAACTTTCGTAGAATGATCACGCTTAGTCAAAAGCCATTCAAACTACAGACTAACAACTTTTGTAGTATGTAGTCACTTACAAATTACAATAGAATGTATCATTTTAGAGATGAAAAGGGTATTCTACTTTAAATTTCAAAAAAGTAACAAAGTAATCAAACAATAACAATAGCCAAATGATAAAATAAAAATATACCCGAGTGCCAAATCCGGTTTCTTAAGAGTGTGAAACATAAAGATACAAGCTTCAGTTGGACCCATAAGCTTTTACTAAAACCAAACTCGAATAGCCAAATGGGAAAAAAATGGACAAAGAAAAAGGTGTAGCAAAGACTAAATTAGTTGAATAGAAGTCTATTGTATGCAAAGAGAAGAAGAGTCTAGCTGAACAAATGCTATGCAAGGGCGATGCATTCGTTAATATCAACCTTACATGAATCCACCTGTTAATCTTGCGTTAATCTCCTGTATTGGCCGAACTATTCATGTACTTACGTGATTGTATAACGATTCAAATAGCAGCACATATTTGTTGAATGATACGATGCACTTATACTTGTAATCCACACTATTTAGGGAGCTATAGGCTACACATAAGTCAAATAGCATGTTATTGTTAGGAAATCAATTCTACGGTTTCGATAACAACAATTATACAATGGAAATCGAATATGCATATATATTTCTATTTGTAGGTAATTGCTAAAGTAACATCACTAAAGAGACAAGAACAAGGCTCGAAGAACATATCAAGAGGCTACAAGTCGATAGAATCAGAAGAGCGACAACACAGACACAAGAAAAGCAACATGCACAAGACCAGACGTCTGGGTGCACTAGCCAGACGTCTGAGTAAATCTTCTGGATTACAAACCAGACAAAATCAGACGTCTGGTTAATGTACTTAGACGTCTGAAAGTATACTATATACAAAAAATATAGAGAGCCAGACGTCTGAGACATACTCCAGACGTTTGAAACTGAACTCGGCTGATAACTTTCAAATTATAACTGTCACAATTGAAAAGACATCTTCGCTTCTCTTCGCTGCAACTCTTCATCACCATCAGAAGCGACCATAGAACACTTGTTAATGGATGTAACTACTCAAGGAATCTCTCTACCACTATAAATAACATCAAGAATTCAAGAGAAGATTAAACCTGACTTACTTGCACTCTTTACTCTTATATACTCTGATATATTCTTGATCTCTAGCAATCTATACTTGTATTCTACTCTTCCAAATATACAGTTCCTCATAGACAATACTCTCTAGACATATATTGGAAGCATTTGTACTATATAGTCAAAATCCGTGTAATAGAGAACACACGGTTGACAAAGAAACTCTGCTATTGTAAACCTATTCCTCCAAGTGAAGTGAGGGTTATTCGGTGAAAGGAAATTCCGAAGAGGAGCTTTGGGACTGGACGTAAGACGGGGGATCCGAACCAGTATAAAATCCCAGGTGTGATTATTCTTATTTACATACTTCAATATTATTACAATATAGTTTAAATTAGTCATATACTTGTCATTTGTATAATCGATCCACCATACTATAGACTTACATTTGGTATTAGAGCGAGGTTTGATCAAAGTACAGTAACACGTTTTTGAATCATTTTAATATGGAGAGTATTTTTCAAGAAGGACAATCCACAGCACGACCCCCACTTTTTAATGGCTCTAACTATGCATATTGGTCAACACGTATGAGAATTTTTATGGAAGCTAATGGTCTAGAAATTTGGTCAGCTACTCAAGATAAATATGAAGCACCTACTACTGCTATGAACACATGGACCGATGCACAAAAAACCTTAGCATCAAACAATGCTAAAGCTATGAACGTTTTATTTTTCTCTCTAGATAAAAATGAATTTTCACGTGTCATGTTATGTACAACAACATTTGACATTTGGCGTACCTTACAAATTACACACGAAGGTACAACAAAGGTCAAACAAACTAAGATTTCAATTTTGCAAAACCAATTTCCATTATTTAAAATGAAGCAAAATGAAACTATTGTTGACATGTATTCTAGATTTCAAACTATCCAGCATGATCTTATGGCATTATGAGTTAAGTTTACTGATTTTGATTTAGTTTCTCGAATACTCAACTCTTTAATATCAGATTGGGAAAGGAAGGTATTAGCTATTGAAGAAGCTAATGATCTATCTACTCTCAAAACTAAAGAGTTGATAGGAAATTTAATGTCCTATGAAGCTAATTTGCAGGCACAAAAAGAACTAAATTCGGAAAAGAAGAACATAGCATTCCCAGCAACAAAAAATGATGACTCTGATTTAGATGAAGAAGAGATAGTCTTCATTGCCAAGAATTATAACAAATTCAAGAAATTTAGAAAAATGACCAAATTCCAAAAAGAAGGGAAGTCCAACACAACAAACCTATCTCAAATCAAGTGCTATGAATGTGATCAATACAGACATATGAAGAAGGATTGCCCTAAACTCAATAATGATAAAAAGAAGAACAAATTTGAAAAACTCAAAAAGAAGAAGGCTTTCAAAGTAACATGGGTGACTCGGATTCTTCATCATCTGAAAGTGATAGTGATAGTGACGGAGAACAAGCTAATGTGTGTTTTATGGCACAAACTGATGAGGTATGTCCGGAACTTAGTTATGACGAATTATTAGAACTTAGCATGGAATTAGATGATAAATTTAGACAACTTAAAAAATTGAACAAAGAATATATAGCCAAAATAAATAGATTAGAACTTGAAGTAGGAATGTTAAAAGATGAAAAAATTATCTTAGAAGAAGAACTAGAATAATCTCAAGAAAAAATTAAAAATAATTCGATAGAAAGTAAGGCTATTACTATTGATTTTGAAAACACCAAAATAGTGAAGGATAATTTGCTAAAAGAAAATGTCAACTTGAAAAGCAATATTGAAATATTGAAAATTGAAAATTTAGAATTAAAAGAAAAATTAGATAAAATTACAAATAATGTGTCAAAATTCAACAAAGGAAAACAAGATTTGGATAATCTTATCAAAACTTCAAAACCATCAGGCAATAGAAATGGAATAGGATTTAAAAATACTTTTAAACAAAAAGGAAATGATGCAAAAAAATTAGGTATAAAAAAACTAAAAGTTTACCTATGTCTAATATAATACCAAAACGATGAAAATTTGGATTCCTAAGACAAATAATAATTTGATTAAACAAAAACATATTAATAATTTCTTAGAGAATGTAGTCTATAATAAAAATTATATTTATAAAGGTACCAAACCATCTTGGGTATGGCTACGTTCTCCTAACAATTAGGACCCTAACAAAAGTATATGGGTACCAATTAAAACATCTTTTATTTTGCAGGTACCCAAAATAAAACATAAGGAGAAATGTATACTAGATAGCGGATGCTCCAAGCATATGACTGGAAATTCAAAAATGTTATCAAATATAACATACATCGATGGTGGAACGGTAACCTTTGGAGATAATTCAAAAGGATATGTCGTGGGCACTAGAGAAGTCATCAACTATGGTATTTCTAATTCTCCTATTATTACAAATGTTTTATTAGTAGAAAATCTAAAACACAATCTACCAAGTATTAGTCAATTATGCGACAAAGGTTTTCAAATAAATTTCAAAAAAGATAGATGTAATATTTTAGATAATAACAAACAACTTATATTTGAAGGTTATAGAAACAAAAATATCTATGTATTAAACATGAATATAAATAAAAATTCAAATTTATGTTTAACCGCCAAACATAATGATCCATGGTTATGGCATAAACGATTCTGTCATATCAATTTGAAAAATATTAATAAGTTGGCAAAATATGAGTTAGTTAGAGGTTTACCTAAAATAAATTACAAAGTAGAAAATTTATGTGACGACTGTCAAATTGGAAATATAAAGAAAAGCTCTTTTAAATCTAAAAATAATATTTCTACAAAACAACCATTAGAATTATTACATTTAGATTTATTTGGTCCAACACAAATACGATCTATAAATCACAACAAATATGTTTTCGTGATAGTTGATGATTTTTCAAGGTATACATGGACCTTGTTCTTAAAACATAAAAGCGATACGTTTGGAATGTTTAAAATATTTCCTAAAAGAATTAAAACACAAATGGACTTGAAAATTAAAAATATTCGAAGTGATCACGGAGGAGAATTCGAAAACTATCTTTTTACTAATTTTTGCAATAAGAAAGGAATAAGTCATATTTTTTCTTTTCCTCGCACACCTCAACAAAATGGTGTAGTAGAAAGAAAAAATCGTACGTTAATTACAAGAATGTGCATGAACACTACTAAATAGTAGTAGTTTACCAAAACACTTTTGGGCAGAAGCTATTGCCACAGCTTGTTACGTGTTAAATCGAGTAACCATACGTCCTATGACTAAACAAACTTGTTTTGAAATACTTTTTGGAAGAAAACCTAAAGTATGATACATTAAAACTTTCGGTTCAAAATGTTTTATATTAAATACAAAAGATAACTTAGGAAAATTTGACCCGAAGGCCGATGAAGGTATCTTTGTTGGATATTCGGATCGTAGCAAAGCATATAGAATTTTTAATAAACGAAATAATACTATTGAAGAAAGTTTACATGTTTCGTTCGACGAAAATCTATTTAACCATCATACTAATGATGAAGAAGAGATTATTCCAATAACAAATTCAACAAATTCTATTAATAATGAAACAAATGTGCAAAATAACACTTTAATATCATCCCCTAGAATTCTTAAGAATTATCCAAAAGATAATATCATTGGAGATCTTAATTCTAGAGTAACTAGAAATCAACTTAATCAAATAAGCCATGTAGCATTTGTGTCAAATTTTGAACTAAAAAATTATAAAGAAGCTTCAAATGATAACTTTTGGATAATGGCTATGCAAGAAGAATTGAATTAATTTGAATGTAATAATGTTTTGGGAACTAGTACCAAGACCTGAAGACCAATCGGTTATAGGAACAAAATGGGTATTTAAAAACAAAGCAGACGAGAATGGAAATATTGTTAGAAATAAATCACACTTAGTTGATCAAGGTTATAATCAAGAAGAAGGTATCGACTACGATAAAACTTTTGCACTAGTAGCAAGACTCGAGGCCATACGACCATTAATTGCTTTTGCAAATCATCACAATTTTAAACTATTTCAAATGGATGTCAAAAGTGCCTTCTTAAATGGTTTTATCAAAGAAAACGTATATGTTGAACAACCTCCATTATTTACTCATGAAAAATATCCCGATCATGTTTTTAAATTATAAAAAGCTTTATATGGTTTAAAACAAGCTCCCCGAGCTTGGTACGAACGACTTAAAAATCACTTAATTACATCTGGTTTTCAAATAGGTAAAATCGATACAAAACTTTATTTATTAAACGAGAAAATAACGATATTTTAGTTGTGCAAATTTAAGTAGACGATATTATTTTTGGTTCAACTAATGAAAATCTTTGTAATCATTTCTCAAATATTATGACCAATGAATTTGAAATGTCTCACATGGGAGAATTAAATTTCTTCTTGGGTTTACAAATACAACAACTTGAAAATGATATTTTTATTCATCAAGAAAAATATTGTAACGACCTATTACGACGCTTTGGAATGGATAAAATTTCAAGCAAACCAACACCGATGAGTACTACTGTTCACTTAGAAAAGAATGATAACAGAAAAGATTTTGATGAAAAATTATATCGTAGCATGATTGGTTCTTTACTCTATTTAACGGCTAGTCGACCCGATATTATGATGGGTGTATGTCTTTGTGCTCGATTTCAAGCAAAACCAAAAGAATCTCATCTAAGAGCTGTTAAGCGTATTTTACGTTATCTATCTAGTACCAGAGATTATGGTTTATTTTACCCTAAAGGATCATCGTTTGAACTAGTTTCATATAGTGATGCAGATTTCGGTGGATGTAGAACAGATCGTAAGAGTATTAGTGGAACATGTCACTTTATCAGACAATCATTAGTTTCATGGTTTAGCAAAAAGCAAAATTGTGTTTCTTTATCTACTTGCGAAGCCGAATATATCTCAGCAGCTCTAGCATGTGCGCAAGTAATATACATGCAACAAACATTTACGGACTTCAACAAAATTATCAATAAATCTCCAATATATTGTGATAACACGAGTGCAATAAATTTATCAAAAAATCCTGTCAATCACTCACGAACTAAGCATATAGATATCTGACATCATTTTCTACGAGATAATGTTGAAAAAGGAAATATCTCAGTAGAATATTTAAATACCGAAAATCAAATAGCAGACATCTTTACAAAACCACTAAATGAACAAACTTTTATTAAACTCAGACGTGATTTAGGGATTTGCTCTCTTCATGATCTTCTTACTTAATAGTCACTGCTTCATCTAGGCAATATTTAGTCATTTGTTTTTCTATCCACAAATTATAATTAATAAGTTGTGCACCCTTTGTTTTTTAGATAGTTAGTTTTTCTATAAATAATTTTTTAACGTATATATAAACAGTTATACTTCAAAAAAATTTATATACACACAATTCATATTTTCCTCAAGAAACAAAATATAGCCATGTCTTCTGATAACTCTTATATTTCCATCTCGATGCCTACGCCGGATAGCTCGGTTGATACACCACAACGGCTTCCTACACCCACACCAATTCAGGAACCGACGCGCAGGTGGTCGTCATATCACACGGGATTTACTTCCGATAGCAAGAAAACTAAAAGATCTCTATTTGTCTCTACTAATACAAAGGAGAAAATTGATGAAATTCATCACTATCAGAAACAACAAATAGATCTTCAACGAGAACTTTATTTTGAACAAAAAGTTACAGCACTTCGGCTAAGCTTTTTGGAACAAGTAGCGATGAAGTTTTGTACGTCACGAAAGAAAGATGTCCATGAACCGCTTCCCAAACCTTGCAGTTCTTTAGATCCCTCATCTTCATATCGTACCCCTTCGGATCCATCACCGAGACGATTTTCTGGCTCTCCAAGAACCCACAAACGTGGTAATATATTGTGACACCCCACCTCTATGGCCACGCTAGCCAAGGACACTACTAAGTAATGCCGTCGACTAGCACGAAGAATAAGGCCGTTGTGGAGCGACCATCTGTGTAATTGCTTTGTGCGAGTACCGATATGTCAGATAATATAACTTACATTTCATTTCAAGAGGAAATCCGTCATATCAAATACAAACTCAAAGCTACCACACAGTGGCTAAGTGGCATTCGGAAACAAATATAGAAATAAACATAACACAAATCAGTCACAGACATTCATATCACAAAGGCGAAAACAGATATGAATATAACACAAAGAAGTATACATCAAAGAAGTGGTCAAACAAGATCCACTACATCACAAAAGAATAGATACAAGTGCTAGACAAAAGAATAATTATACATCAATGAGTCTATATCTCAAATGTATAATAACAAAAACTACTATACTAAAGTAGTTAGCCAAAAGTCATGTGAAGGACTCCGATAAGAAGTCAAGCAGGAGCACTTGAAACATCTCGGTCTGACCCGAGTATTATTTAAGAAGAAAATAATAAACGGATCAGTTTAGCTATAAATATCAGATAAAATGAGATAGGATAAGAGATATGACCAAAAACGTATGATAACAGGGAAATGCCATACTATGTCAAGTATATATTAAATAACAACAAAAATCATACAATATCTCAAATCATCTCAAAGCACCAAAAAGAATCACATTCTTTAAATAATTCACCAAAACACAAATATTGATAGAGCTTATCAATTCAATCCACAGAAATTGGTGAAACACAAATTCTAGAAATCACAACGAGAAATCCAGAAATCACAAAAGGGGGAAGACCTATCACAAACGGGAGCATGAAAACTCACCAACACGTGTAACACAAATGGAACTCTATTCCATGGTCGCTAACCATAAATTTTGAGCCGAAGCTCCACAAACGGTCCGAAGACCACGGGTCGCTACACCGCCAAATTTGAGCCGAAGCTCCACAAACGGGGTTTTAGTCCCTACACAAACAAATACACATCGCTAGTCTAAATCACAAAATGATCATCAATGATCAACAAGTGTAAATTACACTAAGTTAGTAAATATAAGAGTTTAGCTTCATGTCCCATACCCCCTAGCTTAACTCAAATATTTACGAACAGATTGTAGACTTCCACTCGAAAATAAGTGTAAATTACACTAAGCTAGTAAATATAAGAGTTTAGCTTCATGTCCCATAACCACTAGCTTAACTTAAATATTTACGAACAGATTGTAGACTTCCACTCGAAAATTGTCACAAGAGTTCAATCGAACAAGTCCAAGAATTAACCGATGAAATAAACGCAAGCGTTTCATACCATTTGTTTTACTAAGCTGTTTAATTAGATTTCTCATACGAATGAGGTAAAGGTTTGAATATACTAATAGATTGAAAAACGGTTTTATAAACGAGCTTTGTATTAAAAATAGAGTTGAAATCATCTTGTGAAAGAGTTTGAATATTTACTACAAGTATAGAAACCTTTATATTTTAAAGTGACAAATCACAGAAATGATTGTAGAAACAATCAATCATCAAAAATTCACATACGAAGACGTGAACCAAATCCAAAGAAATCGATACCGAATCCATCAAAATGGATGTTCTCAAAAATCCCGAAAAGAAGTCATCAAAGTCGATAATAATTGATAATGACAGATCGGATCAACTCGAATCGATCAAAATTGGAAACCCAAGTAAAATAAACAAATAGACTGAAACATGCAGGTTAGTCGACTGACACAGGGATACGAATTTTGTATCCCCAGGGTCAATCGACTGACCCAGATGGTCAGTCGACTGATACAGACCCAGGCAAATTCCTGGGTCCTGGTACAGTCGACTGACACACTAGTTCAGTCGACTGAACCTGCTTCTAAGACATTTCCTGCCTTCTGGTTCAGTCTAGCCCCTAAGTGGGGCAAAAAACCCAACAAATCGCAATCGAATTAGCAATGGGCACTAGGGGTTTATGCCAATCGGCAACCCAGCCCTATAGGCTCTTCGATGCTTCACCAAAAACATGTTCAAACATCCATAAAAGGATTTTCAAAAAATTGGACTTAAAAACCAAAAATTGGAATATTCCCCAAATCAATCCAAATCAAAAATCAAATGAACATGTAAAGATGTTAGGAATTCATACCTAACAATCAAAGATAGTTATAGACATAGATATGAGATAAAAATCTCACCTTTAAACCCAAAAACAATGAATGAGAAGCTTAATCACAAAGGAAAGATCAACCACTCTTCACTTCAATCCAAGAAGCTTGAATCAAAGCTCAAAAAAAGAACACTTCCTAATTTATGTTTAGGAAATTTTTAAATTGAAGAGAGAATGAGTTGGAGAAGGTGAAGAGGATGCTTAGCTAAGCTTCTCCTTGATTTCTAGCTTGAAGTTGATAATTCCTAACAGAATTAGGGCTTAGGATTTCTAATTCATTTTCTCTTCCCCCATTTTTATCTAAAGCTTGAAGGTATTTAGGAAATGAAAGTGAATGAAGAGAAGAGGGGGTGGAGCTAGGGTCTTATGTTAGGTTATTGGGCTGAAACCCAAACCCAAAGCCCTAAGTGAAAAATAGCAAAATTCACTCAACTCCAAACATATCGATGTTTATACTTAAAAAGGTCGCAAACGCCATTTTGAACTCAATGGAAATGGTCTCGAGTCCTAATTCGACCGTTTGCAAAAAATAGCTTTTCAGACTATAATCTGACTAATGATGCTATATTTAAATAAAATATTTAAATATACAATCGTAAAATATGCGGGTTGTTACAGACTCCCCTCCTTAAAGAAATTGCATCCTCACAATACTTAAGAAGAAAATAAGGTGTAACAACCATAAAAGCATATCAACACAAAAGAAAATTTGAAATAAGAAGTTCACCATAAAGAACACGAAAGAGTAAGTCCGGATGTGTTTGCTCGATGAATTCTCAAGATTCCCAAGAGCAACCTTTAGGATTTGAGGACCATTGAACTTTCACAAGAAGAACATCTTTATTTTGAAGATGTTTAACCTCCGAAGTAATGATACGAATAGAATGTTGCTTATAAGTTAAATTTGGTGAAACTTCAATTTCTACAATTACATCGGACTCAAGAATAAAATCGGAAACCCTAGGTATTTCCGCAGTAAAGAGACGTGGAAAACGTCATAAATAGCAAAAGATTGAGCCGGTAATAAAACGGGATAAGCCACAGAACAAATACGTTCGGTGAGAGAGAAGTACCAATTTTTTGGTACTTCTCTCTGGGAAAGGGACCAACATATCGAGGTGCTAATTTTCCCGATCAACTGAAACGCACAACACCCTTCATAGATGAAACACAAATGAACACCAATAAAATCTGGACCTAAAACCAGCTTCTCACCGGCTTTAAGCGAACACGAAGGAAATCGGTATAGCCTTCCGTAGAGTGCCTCGAAAGGTGCCATACCAATACAAGATTGGAAGCTATTATTGGAAGAAAACTCAACAAGATTATGATCCTCCCAACTTCCACAAAAATCAAGAACACATGCACGAAAGAGTTCTTCAAGAGTTTAATTCACACGCTCTATTTGTCCATCGGATTGAGGACGATAAGCGGTGCTAAAATTAAGCTTTGTCCCCAAGGCTTTTGAAGACCTTACAAAAATCCATTAGAAAAATAATGGATCACGATTGCTAAAAATAGAAGTAGGAACTCCAAGCAATTTAATTTGACATAGAGTTTAGCCAAAAGAGGTATAGTCCAAAAGAGAAGGACGAGCCTCAAGGCTACACAAAACAAGAGATGAACTTGAATTGGATTCACGACCTCGAATCTCACAAGTGGTTAAAGTCTCGAGATCATTCCAATCAGATATCATCATAGAAACAACTGCTTGTTGCTTTCGGCTAAGGGCATCGGCAACACGATTACCCTTTTCCGGAGTACAAAGAAGATCAAGATCATAAGATGAAAGGAACTCGAGCCAACATTGTTGACGCAAATTATGTTCCTTTTGAGAAAGTAAATACTTCAAAAATTTATGATCGGTGTAGAGAATAAATTACTCTCCCAAAAGATAACGACGCTAGATTCTAAGAGCGAAAACAATAGCCACGAGCTCTAGATCATGAGTGGCATATCTAGTCTCGACAAGCTTTAATTGTCAAGAAGCAAATGCGATAACACATTCCCTTTTGCAAGAGAATGACACCAAAACCAATACACTAGTATCGGTACAAACAATAAAGTCTTGGTTCCCTTCGAGAATCGCAAGAATAAAAAACATCGGAAATGAGTTCTCATCCTCTTTCCTGAAAAGCTAAGACATTCAAAAATTCCATTAACTTTATGTAATCATCTTTTTAGAAAAATTTACTTATTACAATTCAATTTACTGTGTTTGACTGTCTCATCATTGCGTTTAGGAGATTCCTATCGATAACGTTGATCAAGCGTACCGACCAGAATTCTTAAAGCACTCAATGGGCAAAATAACACAAAATCATCTTCTATGATAAACAAGTCTCTTTAAAATTTACAAACATTCTTTGCTCGTTTTAAGAACAAAATCCAGTCATACTTATAAATATCTTATGAAAAAGATTTGCAAATTTAAATTTTTTGTTTTCATCCATAATCAATAAATACAAGGGTAAACTCATCGAGATATTCGTAGAATACATAAGATGGATGAAATAAGGTAGAAGGTTTGTCAAACCGAATGACATAACGAACCACACATAAGAATCATAACTGTACGGAATGCGGTAAGTGGAATGCTATCCTCCGCAACTCGTAGCTGATGAAAACCGGTGGCAAGGTCGAGTTGAAAAAAGCTTAGCACCACACAATAGATTGCTTAGGTGATAGTCCTAAGACAAGCTCAAATATCCCAAAAAATTCACAAACTACTTAAATGAGAGAAATAACACTTTCCTCATCAAGTGGGTTTAAAGAATTAAATGATGCCACCGAATTTGAAAAATCAAAATCATTAAGAACAAAAGAAATCTGCTTAACAGATTGAGGATGTCGAAGATGAATAGTCCACATTGGACATAGGATATGGGCTTCATAATGATTAAGTCAATCCTTTCTCAAAAACAAAATCAATTTCGAAGCCTAAGTAACGCATGACATGCAAATCAGCTCGAAAAGAATAATCACATAAAATAATCTCGACATTTTTCATAAAGCAAACTGAGTGTTGCGGATCCACCGACCGGATTCGCAATCTTCAGTGAAGTCATCAAGCCCATAATATTAAAAGAGAAAGAATCATCATGTTCTTTTGATATAAAATAATGAGATGAACCCAAATCAAAAAGAATTCGAATAAGATAATCACAAAACAAATATCGTCAAGGATAGAATGAGAAATACCTTGACCAAGAGAAGTGCTAGTAGAGGCTTGCACAACATTTAGCTTTCCCTCCTTCTTGCTTGAAGTATGGGACATGCAGATATATGATGACCCGAACATTTTTGCAATAACGATAGAAAAATGGTTTTGGGCACTCTTTTGCATAGTGGTCCGTAAGACCACAACTGTAGCATCGACCACGACTAGAGGTAGGAGTCTTTGCTACTGAAATTGCCTGCTTCGCTTTCTTGTGGGGATTAGGGCTTTTGAACTTAATATGCCTTTTCTTGTTGATGTTGAAGTTTTGTTTGGCATCCACAACTTCAACATGTTTTTATTATCGGCCTCTTCAAGTCGAAGAGTGATATCAACAAACCGGTCGAAAGGCACTTCTAATTTCAGATGTAAAACCTTTTCAGGGTTCTTACTCAAAGCACAGATAAACTTTTGATTCTTTACAAGATCCAAAAGTTGTTGGGCAGACATAAATACGCCATCCAGAGAAGGACTACTGGATTGACCGGCGTAGGGACTGCCAGATCTAACTATCTCTTCTTCTTTAAGAAAGAAAGAAGAAAAAGGTTATTCTCAAAAAGAATATCAAACAAACTTAATTGATAAAACAAGGCATCACAAAAGAAAATAGGGTAGACCGGTACGAAGACTCGAATTAAATCCTATGGCACGATTCCTAAGAAAGACTTAGGACAATGATCCTTTCTAGATTATTCTATTGTTCCGAAGTTTGGCTCCGATACCATGCTGTGACGCCCCACCTCTATGGTCATGCTAGCCAAGGACACTACTAAGTAATGCCGTCAACTAGCACGAAGAATAAGGCCGTTGGGGAGCGACCATCTGTGTAATTGCTTTGTGCGAGTACCGATATGTCAGATAATATAACTTACATTTCATTTCAAGAGGAAATCCGACATATCAAATACAAACTCAAAGCTACCACACAGTGGCTAAGTGGCCTTTAGAAACAAATGTAGAAATAAACATAACACAAATCAGTCACAAACATTCATATCACAAAGGCGGAAACAAATATGAATATAACACAAAGAAGTATACATCAAAGAAGTGGTCAAACAAGATCCACTACATCACAAAAGAATAGATACAAGTGCTAGACAAAAGAATAATTATACATCAAGGAGTCTATATCTCAAATGTATAATAACAAAAACTACTATGCTAAAGTAGTTAGCCAAAATTCCGGTGAAAGACCCTGATAAGAAGTCAAGCAGGAGCACCTGAAACATCTCGGTCTGACCCAAGTATTATTTAAGAAGAAAATAATAAATAGATCAGTCAAGCTATAAATATCAGATAAAATGAGATAGGATAAGATATATGAACAAAAACTTATGATAACAAGGAAATGCCATACTATGTCAAGTATACATCAAATAACAACAAAAATCATACAATATCTCAAATCATCTCAAAGCACCAAAAAGAATCACATTCTTTAAATAATTCACCAAAACACAAATATTGATAGAGCTTATCAATTCAATCCACAGAAATTGGTGAAACACAAATTCTAGAAATCACAACGAGAAATCCAGAAATCACAAAAGAGGGAAGGCCTATCACAAACGGGAGCATGAAAACTCACCAACACGTGTAACACAAGCGGAACGCTATTCAATGGTCGCTAACTATAAATTTTGAGTCGAAGCTCCACAAACGGCCCGAAGACCATGGGTCGCTACCCAACAAAATTTGAGCCGAAGATCCATAAACGGGATTTTTAGTCCCCACATAAACAAATAGACATCGCACATCGCTAGTCTAAATCACAAAATGATCATCAATGATTGACAAGTGTAAATTAATCTAAGTTAGTAAATACAAGTGTTTAGCTTCATGTCCCATAACCACTAGCTTAACTCAAATATTTACGAACAGATTGTAGACTTCCACTCGAAAATAAGTGTAAATTACACTAAGCTAGTAAATATAAGAGTTTAGCTTCATGTCCCCATAACCACTAGCTTAATTCAAATATTTACGAACAGATTGTAGACTTCCACTCGAAAATTGTCACAAGAGTTCAATCGAACAAGTCCAAGAATTAACCGACGAATTAAACGCAAGCATTTCATACCACTTGTTTTACTAAGCCGTTTAATTAGATTTCTCATACGAATGAGGTAAAGGTTTGAATATACTAATAGATTGGAAAACGGTTTTATAAACGAGCTTTGTATTAAAAATAGAGTTGAAATCATCTTGTGAAAGAGTTTGAATATTTACTACTAGTATAGAAAACGTTTATATTTTAAAGTGACAAATCACAGAAATGATTGTAGAAACAATCAATCATCAAACATTCACATACGAAGACGTGAATCAAATCTAAAGAAATCGATACCGAATCCATCAAAATGTATGTTCTCAAAAATCCCGAAAAGAAGTCATCAAAGTCGATAATAAATGATAACGACGGATCGTATCAACTCGAATCGATCAAAATTGGAAACCCAAGTAAAATAAACAAATAGACTGAAACAAGCAGGTCAGTCGACTGAACCAGGTGGTCAGTCGACTGACACAGGGATACGAATTTTGTATCCCCAGGGTCAATCGACTAACCCAGATTGTTAGTCGACTCATACAGACCCAGGCAAATTCCTGGGTCCTAGTTCAGTCGACTGACACACTGGTTCAGTCGACCGAACCTGCTTCTAAGGCATTTCTTTCCTTCTGTTTCAGTCTAGCCCCTAAGTGGGGCAAAAAATCCAACAAATCGCAATCAGACGAGCTATGGGCACTTGGGGTTTACGCCAATCGGCATCCCAGCCCTATAGGCTCTTCGATGCTTCACCAAAAACATGTTCAAACATCCATAAAAGGATTTTCACAAAATTGGAATTAAAAACCAAAAATTGGAATATTCCCCCAAATCAATCCAAATCAAAAATCAAATGAACATGTAAAGATGTTAGGAATTCATACCTAACAATCAAAGATAGTTATAGTGTCACATACCGAAATTTTCGACTTTCGAAAATTCGACATCGATACTCACTTTATCGACTGTCGAGCAATCGAGTGCCGGAAACTCCAATAGTGAGGGTTTTAAGAACAAGAAAAGGCAGAAGGAGAAGAAAAAGAGAAGAAGAAGGAAGAAGAAAGAAAAAAGAGAAGAAGAAGAACAACAGAACAACATCAGAAGCAGAAACAATATCGGAATCTCACATATCGCAGCGGAACAATATACAATAGATAATCACTAGTCTTTTAAAACAAAGAACTATACTAGTTTATGCATACATTAATCATCAGAGTTAATATACAACAATGGATGGTTATATAAACTTGTCCTCATACAGAAAACACAGCGGAATAAATACTATCAGGTATAAATACTACGTCTCGTCATCCAGCTTGCTTCCAAAGCTCCAGAATATCCAGAATATCCTGGTAACATAACTCTAGGCTGCCCGTGTAGAAATTGGTGGGCACCCAGAGTTTAGAAGGGAACAATAAACTCCGAGTCAGTCATGGTGACTGGTGTGAGATCGTAAAACAGTTATTTTTCACAAAGAAAATAAAACAAATTCGCAATGCTTTTGGAAAATGAAACTACCATAAGACCTCCCGCCACACACACAATGCAAACGCAGAATTGGAGGAGATTTCTTCTTATGATAGTCAAAGATGCTTACTACGCAAAATCAAATCATTTTTGATATTATTATTAGTGCATATTGTAGAAAACATTTCGAAAGTATAATATTAATGTTAGCCAGCATACGACCAGTATCGTATGCCTACTATAGCTACCATCTAAACAGTGGTGACCACCGTACGTAAATGGCAGGTTCTACAACTAATACCGTACAAGGTTCGTATTGGAGTTTGGATTTCCAACAAATGGTCAGGCTAAGGAACTTCCTATGCCACGATGGGTACGTCCCTGGAATAGATGACCCGAGAAATAACCTAACATCACGGTTAGATCTCTGCCAACACAAGGCCGGGTTACCTCTGCAAAAATAGGTAACTACTGACACGCGTATGCCATCCCCCGATCATAACCGATCTTTCCGAGGATCCCCGATTTCCAACAAACCACATAAATAATAATGCAGCAACCACATAGGTTAAGTATCTGGGCTCCATACCATGATACCACCTCTATCCAGAAGGAATGACATACACTAAGGGGCGCTACTCCCTAGAACCTTGCTGCATCCTTCCTGTTTCGACCATTTCCGGGGTGTGAGGCTCGACGAAGTCTCGTCCACAAAGCTACGCTTTCTACAAAGCCATGCTTCGGGTCAAACAAATGATCAACCTATGATCACAAAGATATAAGATCAAACAAATGATCATATCACAAATGATCAAACACTGATCATTTCACAGCAACACTCAGTATGCCACGTTACCAAATCGGGAATATATCGCTGATAAATTTCAACTACATAACCTCTGAGCTCGTACGTCTCAGAGAAGGGTGTTAAGCTAAGAGAATAAATTCTCCGCCACCAACAGAAATGTATTTAAAAGAAATCAGCTTTATATCTCAATTTGTAACGTCAGACATACAATCCATCCAAGTCTGTTCCGGGATCGAACAGAACCGAAGGCACTTCTCACGAAGCCCTTGCATATCCGGATAAATTTCTAATCACGTCCGGACTTCCCGTCACTAAGGGTGATAAAACCTCTAAATCGAAGATCAGCCGATGTACGGTAATCCTTCCGTTTTCAAAAATATCCGGTCTTCAACACCGGTCTTCGAATGCAATTCATAACGACGTATCACATATTCGGAATGGGTTATACGACCCCATGGTCCTTTCCCGGCTAACCCGAATAGTGAGCGATTATTCAAAAATAAGCGTGGCATTCAAATTCATCCAATTCACAACAAATACCATTCAAGGTAATTATTGATTGTCGGTTATTTAACTATCAATAAAGATGCGCGACATCATCAGATTCCAAATAATTTTCCAAATTATTTATTTTCCAAAAATATCTTCACTAGATATATAATTTCCACACTTAACCATTTGAAAACAATTTCAAATCAATTTCCACATTTCATTTTATCTTTGAAGATAAAATCTCAAAACAGTTCATTTCATATTGGAAAAGCATTTCCATACTTATTTAAAAATAAGTATTTCACAAATCTATTTATTTTCAACATTTGAAAATATTCGATATACCTAAATCAATATTAAGTATATATTCATTCTTCAAGGAAATCATTAATTTTAACATCTATTTGAGTCAAACCGAATGTTACGTAAAACATCGTTACGACGACTCAAAATCACTAGTATAGGGATTCGGATTTAAGATAGATATATATAAATCCCAATACTACATAAAAACATTTCCTTAAGGAAATCATTTACTATAACAACAGTGTTATAGTCCATCATTTCCTTCTACTTCTCGAAAACGTCTATTTCAACAATGAATGTTGAAATCTATGATTTCGATATTTAATCATTTTAAAACATCGTTAAAACAATTAACTTTATCTTAAATATCACTTTCCCAAAACCATATCCATTTTATTTAAAAATATATTCACTGTCCAAAATCGTGAATATACTTCACAAACCACATTTCACTATTTTCTACACGTTTTATTTCAAGAATAATTCGCTATCCAAAATCGCGAATATATCTCCTTTAACAACCTTCTATATTTAATTTATCAAATCCAATTGATTTCGAGTTTATAAAACAACGTTTATAAATTCTATTTCTATTTTCTAACAACTTCAATTTATAAATCTTCTTTAACGACCCATTCAATTTATAACTTAATGTATATACCAAAGGTCCATCTTATAAGTTAATAGAACTTATAGTTCATTTATTTTAAAAGAAATCGTTCTTTTAACTTCACAAAATTTAAAACTTTCAGATTTCATTAACTTATGAAATCCCATTTATACTTCATTTTAACACTTATAGAAACTTGTCTTATAATTCCAATATTTCAAATTTATAAATATCCATTGTTGTACATCTTTTAAATAAACCGTTTATAATACTAGAAATCCCAATTTAACCCATTTCATAAATTTCTTAACTTTTATTTCAAAAATCACACTTTGATTTTATTTCACAAAAATCTTAACTTTTATAACTTTAAAATTTTAGACGTTTATTTATTTAAAATAAATCAATTCAACAATCCAATAAAACGTCTACTTTCAAAAAATCACTTTAAAAACCCTTTTAAAGTAAAAGATGTTATTTTTAAACTTCAAAACTGAATCCGATGATGCAACAGCATCAATTAGTCAATCATAACAACAAACATCATATATCAACATATGATAACAGAATATACATCAATATCTGTAAATAAATAAATACTGGTGAGGAATCCAGTTGGATCCCTCCAACCTGTTTCCCTGCATCCACAGATGTTAGCACAATACCAATTCCACTTCGAGGTGGAATATCGCGGTATATGGGTTTTATAAAAATATCCGCTTACTAACGGCGCAATAGGGTCTCATCCGCTATACGAGGCGGGAAATCATCAATCCAATATATACATATGCCAATATGTATATATTGCTATATATATAGATATATCCTACTATATCTAATATCACATCCAATAGCAATCATCAATAACTGCAAAAATTCCACATTCAATTTGAGTGAGAAAAATCTCACCGTGATTTTAATTCTGATTTCAGCGTTTATTTCGAATAAAATTAAACACGCGTTTAATTTTACCCGAAATTCAAACTAGCTCCAAATGGCTCCAATTCAGTTCCATAGCGAAGTACACGTCGAGACGATTCCAACGCATTTTGTTTCATCGAAATCTGATAACGTATGACCAAGATACAACATTTTAAACATTACACGGTTTAAATTAAATTTAATTTACAATTTTCTTTTATATATATAAACCTTGCTTTCTATCATCTGCCCTTGATCACGTTCGAACGCATCTGGGCCGTTGCCGCTTTCTCCCTCTCACGCGCGCTACCTTCAGGAATTCGAACGAGACAAAACCCAACACCTCACGTTCAAAAGTCGAAGCCGCACCCTGATCTCGATGATCGAAAGTCGATCCAACGCCTTCGTTCGAAGCGCCCACGCGAGCTTCCTCCCTCGCCGTGACCACGTGAAATCCGGTCATCCCCTTCTCTCTAAAATCGCACGCAAACAGCACACGTTCTGGCCCTTTTTGTCGTCGAATCTCTCAACTAAAATAGATCACATCCGAATGGATGTATAGATCTTACAAAGCTCTACAACTTTCATTCAGAAAGTTTCACAAATCGATGCTTGGATTTGAAGAAACCGAGGGAAGAATTTCGATCGTTTCTGGCCGTTCAGAACAATAGTGGCGGCTGAAGAAAATATTAGGGTTAGGGTTTTATTTTCTCTAATTTGTGAATGAAGATGGTCTATTTATAGAAAATCGAACGAAACACTATTCATTCCGGAATTTCCGAACTCCGATTTACGCGCGGTCACTATCGTTTCTAGGGTTTATCCCACGTTCCGGACACAATGGAACAGGTTTCGGAAGCTAATTCGATCGTATGTGTGAGATATGACAATAAACGATCAATTTAAATTAAACCGATTTAAATCGATATCGAGGCGTTTTAGCTTGCCCCGGACAAACGGTAAATCCAAAAATTACGAAATTTGAAACCATGCAATAATATCACATTACGGATCCGATGAAACTTGTTTCATCGAAATCCGAGACTTTTTGAAAAATGACTATTTTTAACTCGACGATTTAAAATTAAAACGATATCGATGCGTTTCGAGCTGCCACGGTCAAACGATAACTTTGATTGCTACGAAAATTGAAATCCGATAACAGGTTTCGTCCAATTCTGAGACTGTTCGAAAATTGGCTATTTTTACAGTCGATAATTAAATATTAAAATATTCAATTTTCACAGATTAACTCCAAATTCAATTTTAAAAGTTCTATAACCTTTCTATAACTCCAGTATGATTAAATAAAATTTTCCAAATCAATTTCAATCATATTAAACTCGATTTTCAATTATTTCTGGAATTTCAATTATTAATTTATCGATTTAATTATCAAATTAAATCCAATATTCGAAAAATAAATCATTCGACTTCTTAATTCCACTTATTAATATTTAAAATTAATTAAATATTCGAATTTTAATTATCAAAAATTCTGGGTCGTTACAAACTTCCCCCCTTAAAAGAATTTCGTCCTCGAAATTACAAGGTAAGAAAGAAGTTACAGAATTCGTTAACTTTCCAAAACAAACTATTCAAATTAGATTTACAAATCCACTTAAGTGTTTAACTCTTTCAAAATCCATAGTTAAACTTCTTACAATAACTTCACTAGGTTTTCAAATCATACTTAGTTTTCAAAAATTTCCAATTTTTCCAATTTTCTCAAAAATATTCTAACGCCTTAAATTTTTGAAAAATTTCGCCAGCGTCTCCTTTGCGCGGCTAACACGGCACGACTACAAAACGTCCCTACGGACTCTCAGATTTCAAAAAGAAAAGAAAACGCCAAGCGGCTAGAGAAGAAATCAGCAAATCTCATATAGAAATTTAAAATACATACCTTTTTGTCGAGCAATTCAAATTATCTTTGAAATCAAAATTCCAATTCCTTTATAACACCTGTTTATCCTACTAGCCATAATATCTAGTCACATATATTCAAACCATTTTGCACATTTCACTACAAAAATTTTCAATATATGCTTCTTATACATTTTTACTTCACTATTGAATTTTACATTTCAATTTTACCTTTCACGTTCTCATTTGAATTAAATTTACAATTCCAATCTAATTTGGATTCAGTTTAGCTTTCGAATATTGGATTTATCAATTATCTTTCATTCATAACTGCACTATTTTAAATTAGTTTCACTTACTAATTCATCACACATTCTAGTTCTCTTACAAATTCAAATTTGTTTTCAACCTTCAGTTTCCATTCCAGTTTTATCTTCATTCAATCATCAACTTAGAATAATTTCAATATCAAATTTTACTTACTTTAATTTAACTCCATTTTTTAAGTTAAATTTATTCTATCAGAATTCAAATTGTATAAGTTATCAACTTAGTAATATTTCATAATTATCTTTATATAGCATTCCAGAGTCTTACCATCATTTCAAAGCCATTTTGAAAACAATTCAAATTATCCTTTGAATTCCAAAAAACCAAACCCAAATTTTTCAAACAACTTTCATTTAAAACAATTGACAGCAATTCCTCTTCTGGAAACCCGAAAATGAACATCGATGATGGTGCAGTCATTAACGAAGTTATTTTCCAGCGACCGAAAAGAGTTTAGAGCTTTTCATCTCTTCAAAACATTTTTCAAACCTTTGAAATTCATTTTCAACTCCAAAAAGGATTTAAACTTTCCAAATTTCCAAAATTTTCAAATTCTTTTCAAAACATTTCCAAAAACTTCTCTGGAATTCCGTTTTAAATTACAATTCACATTTACAATTTATATTCTTAAATTTCATTCGTATATGGATTTATTTCTTATGCTTCCAATTCATATTTACAAATTTCATTTATCAAATGAATTTATCTTCAATCTTCGGTTATTATTTTAATTTCTCATTTAATTTCATATAATAATAATTTAATATTATTACTTCTAACAACCATGCAACCATATACTGTAACAATTTACAGAAAAATCATTTCTTTTATATACAAAATATAATCGAGGTAAAATTATTTCATTTACCCAACTTAAAAAAATATTGTGCCGAATTGTTCTATATAAGTGTTTAGAGATCCCTATCGATAGAGTTGTACGGACAATACCGACCAGAATCCATATACCACTCAACAAACCAATCATCACAATATAAAACAATTTTATGTTCACTAACAAATACGCGCTCGTATCTATTATTACACTCAACTCATTCTAGAGTACTACTGACTCTATATCTAATGAGTAACACCCAACAGAGCAGGGTTGTCGCTTAACCATATGCTCTGATACCATGTTGTCACATACCGAAATTTTCGACTTTCGAAAATTCGACATCGATACTCACTTTATCGACTGTCGAGCAATCGAGTGCCGGAAACTCCAATAGTGAGGGTTTTAAGAACAAGAAAAGGCAGAAGGAGAAGAAAAAGAGAAGAAGAAGGAAGAAGAAAGAAAAAAGAGAAGAAGAAGAACAACAGAACAACATCAGAAGCAGAAACAATATCAGAATCTCACATATCGCAGCGGAACAATATACAATAGATAATCACTAGTCTTTTAAAACAAAGAACTATACCAGTTTATACATACATTAATCATCAGAGTTAATATACAACAATGGACAGTTATATAAACTTGTCCTCATACAGAATACACAGCGGAATAAATACTATCAGGTACAAATACTACGTCTCGTCATCCAGCTTGCTTCCAAAGCTCCAGAATATCCTGATAACATAACTCTAGGCTGCCCGTGTAGAAATTGGTGGGCACCCAGAGTTTAGAAGGGAACAATAAACTCCGAGTCAGTCATGGTGACTGGTGTGAGATCGTAAAACAGTTATTTTTCACAAAGAAAATAAAACAAATTCGCAATGCTTTTGGAAAATGAAACTACCATAAGACCTCCTGCCACACACACAATGCAAACGCAGAATTGGAGGAGATTTCTTCTTATGATAGTCAAAGATGCTTACTACGCAAAATCAAATCATTTTTGATATTATTATTAGTGCATAGTGTAGAAAACATTTCGAAAGTATAATATTAATCTTAGCCAGCATACGACCAGTATCGTATGCCTATTATAGCTACCATCTAAACAGTGGTGACCACCGTACGTAAATGGCAGGTTCTACAACTAATACCGTACAAGGTTCGTATTGGAGTTTGGATTTCCAACAAATGGTCAGGCTAAGGAACTTCCTATGCCACGATGGGTACGTCCCTAGAATAGACGACCCGAGAAATAACCTAACATCACGGTTAGATCTCTGCCAACACAAGGCCGGGTTACCTCTGCAAAAATAGGTAACTACTGACACGCGTATGCCATCCCACGATCGTAACCGATCTTTCCAAGGATCCCCGATTTCCAACAAACCACATAAATAATAATGCAGCAACCACATAGGTTACGTATCTGGGCTCCATACCATGATACCACCTCTATCCAGAAGGAATGACATACACTAAGGGGCGCTACTCCCTAGAACCTTGCTGCATCCTTCCTGTTTCGACCATTTCCGGGGTGTGAGGCTCGACGAAGTCTCGTCCACAAAGCTACGCTTTCTACAAAGCCATGCTTCGGGTCAAACAAATGATCAACCTATGATCACAAAGATATAAGATCAAACAAATGATCATATCACAAATGATCAAACACTGATCATTTCACAGCAACACTCAGTATGCCATGTTACCAAATCGGGAATATATCGCTGATAAATTTCAACTACATAACCTCTGAGCTCGTACGTCTCAGAGAAGGGTGTTAAGCTAAGAGAATAAATTCTCCGCCACCAACAGAAATGCATTTAAAAGAAATCAGCTTTATATCTCAATTTGTAACGTCAGACATACAATCCATCCAAGTCTGTTCCGGGATCGAACAGAACCGAAGGCACTTCTCACGAAGCCCTTGCATATCCGGATAAATTTCTAATCACGTCCGGACTTCCCGTCACTAAGGGTGATAAAACCTCTAAATCGAAGATCAGCCGATGTAGAGTAACTCGACGGTAATCCTTCCGTTTTCAAAAATATCCGGTCTTCAACACCGGTCTTCGAATGCAATTCATAACGACGTATCACATATTCGGAATGGGTTATATGACCCCATGGTCCTTTCCCGGCTAACCCGAATAGTGAGCGATTATTCAAAAATAAGCGTGGCATTCAAATTCATCCAATTCACAACAAATACCATTCAAGGTAATTATTGATAGTCGGTTATTTAACTATCAATAAAGATGCGCGACATCATCAGATTCCAAATAATTTTCCAAATTATTTATTTTCCAAAAATATCTTCACTAGATATATAATTTCCACACTTAACCATTTGAAAACAATTTCAAATCAATTTCCACATTTCATTTTATCTTTGAAGATAAAATCTCAAAACAGTTCATTTCATATTGGAAAAGCATTTCCATACTTATTTAAAAATAAGTATTTCACAAATCTATTTATTTTCAACATTTGAAAATATTCGATATACCTAAATCAATATTAAGTATATATTCATTCTTCAAGGAAATCATTAATTTTAACATCTATTTGAGTCAAACCGAATGTTACGTAAAACATCGTTACGACGACTCAAAATCACTAGTATAGGGATTCGGATTTAAGATAGATATATATAAATCCCAATACTACATTAAAAACATTTCCTTACGGAAATCATTTACTATAACAACAGTGTTATAGTCCACCATTTCCTTCTACTTCTCGAAAACGTCTATTTCAACAATGAATGTTGAAATCTATGATTTCGATATTTAATCATTTTAAAACATCGTTAAAACAATTAACTTCATCTTAAATATCACTTTCCCAAAACCATATCCATTTTACTTAAAAATATATCCACTGTCCAAAATCGTGAATATACTTCACTAACCACATTTCACTATTTTCTACACGTTTTATTTCAAGAATAATTCGCTATCCAAAATCGCGAATATATCTCCTTTAACAACCTTCTATATTTAATTTATCAAATCCAATTGATTTCGAGTTTATAAAACAACGTTTATAAATTCTATTTCTATTTTCTAACAACTTCAATTTATAAATCTTCTTTAACGACCCATTCAATTTATAACTCAATGTATATACCAAAGGTCCATCTTATAAGTTAATATAACTTATAGTTCATTTATTTTAAAAGAAATCGTTCTTTTAACTTCACAAAATTTAAAACTTTCAGATTTCATTAACTTATGAAATCCCATTTATACTTCATTTTAACACTTATAGAAACTTGTCTTATAATTCCAATATTTCAAATTTATAAATATCCATTTTTGTACATCTTTTAAATAAACCGTTTATAATACTAGAAATCCCAATTTAACCCATTTCATAAATTTCTTAACTTTTATTTCAAAAATCACACTTTGATTTTATTTCACAAAAATCTTAACTTTTATAACTTTAAAATTTTAGACGTTTATTTATTTAAAATAAATCAATTCAACAATCCAATAAAACGTCTACTTTCAAAAAATCACTTTAAAAACCCTTTTAAAGTAAAAGATGTTATTTTTAAACTTCAAAACTGAATCCGATGATGCAACAGCATCAATTAGTCAATCATAACAACAAACATCATATATCAACATATGATAACAGAATATACATCAATATCTGTAAATAAATAAATACTGGTGAGGAATCCAGTTGGATCCCTCCAACCTGTTTCCCTGCATCCACAGATGTTAGCACAATACCAATTCCACTTCGAGGTGGAATATCGCGGTATATGGGTTTTATAAAAATATCCGCTTACTAACGGCGCAATAGGGTCTCATCCGCTATACGAGGCGGGAAATCATCAATCCAATATATACATATGCCAATATGTATATATTGCTATATATATATAGATATATCCTACTATATCTAATATCACATCCAATAGCAATCATCAATAACTGCAAAAATTCCACATTCAATTTGAGTGAGAAAAATCTCACCGTGATTTTAATTCTGATTTCAGCGTTTATTTCGAATAAAATTAAACACGCGTTTAATTTTACCCGAAATTCAAACTAGCTCCAAATGGCTCCAATTCAGTTCCATAGCGAAGTACACGTCGAGACGATTCCAACGCATTTTGTTTCATCGAAATCTGATAACGTATGACCAAGATACAACATTTTAAACATTACACGGTTTAAATTTAATTTAATTTACAATTTTCTTTTATATATATAAACCTTGCTTTCTATCATCTGCCCTTGATCACGTTCGAACGCATCTGGGCCGTTGCCGCTTTCTCCCTCTCACGCGCGCTACCTTTAGGAATTCGAACGAGACAAAACCCAACACCTCACGTTCAAAAGTCGAAGCCGCACCCTGATCTCGATGATCGAAAGTCGATCCAACGCCTTCGTTCGAAGCGCCCACGCGAGCTTCCTCCCTCGCCGTGACCACGTGAAATCCGGTCATCCCCTGCTCTCTAAAATCGCACGCAAACAGCACATGTTCTGGCCCTTTTTGTCGTCGAATCTCTCAACTAAAATAGATCACATCCGAATGGATGTATAGATCTTACAAAGCTCTACAACTTTCATTCAGAAAGTTTCACAAATCGATGCTTGGATTTGAAGAAACCGAGGGAAGAATTTCGATCGTTTCTGGCCGTTCAGAACAATAGTGGTGGCTGAAGAAAATATTAGGGTTAGGGTTTTATTTTCTCTAATTTGTGAATGAAGATGGTCTATTTATAGAAAATCGAACGAAACACTATTCATTCCGGAATTTCCGAACTCCGATTTACGCGCGGTCACTATCGTTTATAGGGTTTATCCCACGTTCCGGACACAATGGAATAGGTTTCGGAAGCTAATTCGATCGTATGTGTGAGATATGACAATAAACGATCAATTTAAATTAAACCGATTTAAATCGATTTCGAGGCGTTTTAGCTTGCCCCGGACAAACGGTAAATCCAAAAATTACGAAATTTGAAACCATGCAATAATTTCACATTACGGATCCGATGAAACTGGTTTCGTCGAAATCCGAGACTTTTTGAAAAATGACTATTTTTAACCCGACGATTTAAAATTAAAACGACATCGATGCGTTTCGAGCTGCCACGGTCAAACGATAACTTCGATTGCTACGAAAATTGAAATCCGATAATAATAAACTATTACGGATCCAATGGAATAGGTTTCGTCCAATTCTGAGACTGTTCGAAAATTGGCTATTTTTACAGTCGATAATTAAATATTAAAATATATTCAATTTTCACAGATTAACTCCAAATTCAATTTTAAAAGTTCTATAACCTTTCTATAACTCCAGTATGATTAAATAAAATTTTCCAAATCAATTTCAATCATATTAAACTCGATTTTCAATTATTTCTGGAATTTCAATTATTAATTTATCGATTTAATTATCAAATTAAATCCAATATTCAAAAAATAAATCATTCGACTTCTTAATTCCACTTATTAATATTTAAAATTAATTAAATATTCGAATTTTAATTATCAAAAATTCTGGGTCGTTACATATAGACATAGATGTGAGATAAAAATCTCACCTTTTGTAACGACCCTGAAATTCCGACCCAGTTTAATTTTTTTTTAAAATCGTTATTTAGTGTAGAAATTTGAATTTTTCATAAACGATTTCCGTTGCCATTCAAACTTCATATTTGGAGTGCATCTGGATAGACATAGGCGTACGCCAAATTTCGTTGAATAATATCGATGTTAGTGTCGTACGTCTTATTCATATAATAGTTTGAATTCTTAGTGTAAAATTTTCATTGTTCGAATCCAAATATTTTTCACAATGTCGCATAAGAAAAATATACCGATCATGACGTCACATTTCGTTTCGTCAAATTCCGCTTTTATTTGCTAGTTAAATTGTTCGCGCGATCGAATGATTCAATTAATAAATAACAACTTCGCAAATAGTGTCAAATCATCAATATCTTTATAACGTTGCATTCGCCTCATCGCACTGATCAAAACGGTATATTTATTTGTGTCAATCGGAGTTCGGCGTTGCAAATTGTATTATTTAACGGATTTGAAACCGGTCTGTTACACAGTTTAAACCAGTGTCCAATTATCTTCCCATTGTTGAATACCAAGCATCTACTGGTTATTTATTTATCTAGAAAACCCAACGGTCTTTAAAATTTCCAATGCAACTTTAATTTAGGTCCCTTGGTCTCCTGCTATTTTGCTTGTTTTCGGTGCTTGGTTTTCCTTGGTTCAAGGCTGCTGCGTATATCTCTCTCCTCCTTTTTCTCTTCTCACTCTCTTCCTCTTCTCTCTTAAAACATACGCATCCTGTTAATAATTTTATTTTTATTTTCTTCCTTCCAAAGACTACCGAAACTCCACTCCCCTCGCCGAACTGCTGCACCCCTCGCAACCTTCGCCGCCACCGCTCATCGCCCTCCACCTGCTCCACCCCATTCCATCCATTCCCACGTGGAAAGAAAGAAAAAAAACAACCAAAAAAAAACAAAAAAAAACAAAAAACTGCCATTGCTAATACTCGAAACCCTTGCTCCGTCCTTCCTCCTCCGCCACCTCCGCCCATCATCCCCATCACCGCCTCACGCCTCCCTGACCCGCCTCGACCTCACTGCCTTGGCTTCCTCTTTTTTTTCGTTTTCTAGTATATATATATTTTATGTAATATATAGTTACTGAGTTTAAAGGTTGAGTTTAAAGGATATAGTTTCGTATATGGTTTGATTACAATATATAATAGTTTCGTATATGGTTTGATTATATAGATATATTGATCTGTAGCTTCTTGTTTATACAGTTATGTTAAGTATATTTGCATATATTTCGTATTAAGTTATGTATATAGATTCATATTAGTACAGTTTTGTAACGACCCTGAATTTTGAACAATTTAATTTGAGAATATTTAATTAATTTTAAATATTTGAATGATGATTTGACTTGAATTTCAAATTATCAGAAGGAATTGGCGATTAAATTTTTGAATTTAATCTATTGAAAGTTGGATAAAATTTGAATCTTCAATTTTAAGCCGGTTAAAAATAATTTAAAGGCTTAGAAAATTCATATTGATAATACTGAAGATAATAGAAGTTTCAGAATTGAATTTGAAAGCGATTTGTTCAGTTTTGAAATTGTATCGTTTGAAATCGAATTTAAAAATAGCCTTCCGAGGCACAATCTCGGAATTTGACGAAACCAGTTCCATTGGGTCCGTAATATTGAATTATTACCGGATTTCAAATTTCGTATTTATCAAAGTTGTTTTGTGAATATACGACGTATAAACGCGTAGAAAATCTATTCGGATTCAATTTAAATTTCGGTGATAACCGGGGTTTTCGCATCGATTTGATATCATTGTTAAACGATTTCTCTGCTAGTTAATTGCTTATAGGAGCTTCGATTCGAATTGGAATTCGTTTAATAAAAATTGTTGTTGGAATTTTTGAATCGGTTAGAATCCTTTTGGAAGAAAACAAGAAAAAAAATTGTTAAAGGGTTTTGGGCTTTAAAATTTTATCTCGGCCCATTCATTTCGTTTAAAACCCTATACCCGATCCCTTTCTCATTTCATTCACAAACCCTAAACCTAAATCGAAGAAAAGAAAATTTATGGCGGCTTCGTTTCCTTCATTTTCAGCTACTCCTTAAATTATGCCTTAAGCAATGCCGAGAATCACGATTTCTTTTCCCCTTTTCTCTGATAAAACACGAGAGACCCCTCCTCCCTTCCCATTCATTTTCAAAAACCAGAAAAACGAAGAAACGAACGAAAATGGCGACTGGACGAATTAGGGCTTTGGCTTCGACTTTCGTTTCTCGTTCGCAGCTGCTCCATGGAGCTTTGGAAACTTAGGGCTTCATCTTCCTCTTTTCTCGCGACTGCTCCGATGGCGAAGGTGAGTAATTTATGTTACTCACATCTTATTCGAACAGTTCGAATGCGTTTGCTCGTTTGTTTTTCGTGGTCTTTGGCTTCGATTTGGTTTCCTTGTTTGATGCTGATTTACGTGTTCTTCACGTTGTTGAAACTTTCCTGTTTTAATCTTCGTATTTTTGGAAAATCCTTTCGATGCACGGCTTTATTTTTGTGACGTTCAATCCTTCTTTGATTTTAAACAGTCGAATCTTTCCTAATTTTAAACTTTGACTATTTCAAAAATATAGTACTTGAATTTTTGACTTTCCTCTTTTGATTTTGTTCGACTGTTTCAAAAGCAACAGATACGCACTTGATTTTTTTCATTTGACTTGGAGTAGAATTTTTATCTTCGGTCAATCATTTTATTCGTGAATTTCCATTTCATCTCGACTTGCATCTGTATTAAATTTGAATTTGTTTACTTCCATGATGTGTTGCCTTGATCTTCTAGCCACTGTGAAATTCGTCTCTGGCCATCTATTCTGTGCTTGAGCATTTCACAGTGGTTTCATGTCTTGCAATTTGCATTCCATTCTGTTGCACTGAGCTCTGTGTAGTTACTACTGTGGTCTTCACGTATGTTTGTCTGCTACCACTGTATATATATGTTTTTTTTATTGCACTCTTATACATGAATTCTTGTTACTTTGTTCCCTCGTCACCCTATTACTGAATGTAGTGGGTTGTATACTGTAAGTTTTAATTCTGTTTGTATATCTTGCTTATATTCTGGTTGTAGCCCAGTCTATGCATTCTATTTTCTAATATGATTCAGATGACACCTCTAGTTCCTTTATGTATTTGTGTATACAAACAAGTATTTCACTTTGCAATGTTTCACATTAACTGGTTAAACAAGTTTTTCTATTTTGTTATTTAACTGTTTTGAGGCATAAGCTACAGATATTACATATAAAAATTGTAGATATAAGTTTAACAATTTATTGAAGTGATTTTTTTATATACAAATCAAATTAGTTATTAATGTATACTCTGTCCCTGAACTACCTGTATATATATTTTTTTATGTCAGTTTTCATATACTTGCGCCTTGTTTTATTCCGAGCCACCATTACAATAATTGTTTTTGTTTTAAACATTGTATGTTTCTCGCTCATTTGTGTTTGCACCGCTTCATCATGTCACTGGTCTGGTAGTGCATGCTTTCTGTAACCTTGATCTTGACTCTGTCTGGTTGCATACACATTGTTCACTTGAGCCCTTGCATACCTTATATATACCCTGTTTCATTTGATAGTTGTAGTTGATGTACTCGAGTTGGTCTGGTCTGGTCGCATTCCTTTAAGTTCCACTGCTTCATGTTGTAGCTTCACTTGTATCCCTTGTGATATCTGTTGAGTCTGTTTTGTTGGCCAGTTGCACTGACACTTGTGATATTTGTATCAACTCGAATTGTTTATTTGATCCACTTGAGCATTTTTTTTCATCTGGTTCTTGTTGCACTTCACCTGCTATGTCCTTGTTCATGATTTAGTGTACGTGAATGTCTACTGTCTCATTTCTAGTTTGCATTGACTTTGTGATCTTCACTTAGGTGTAGTCTGCACTTTGATAATCATGTAGCCAGGCATGTGTATAGATATGTACATATTCTATATTACTTCGGCATTAAATCAGATTTTGAGCCTGGTCCTTGATGATGTTTGACTACTTGTTGCATCGAGAGTACATCTGAAATTTTGGCGAGGCAGTGCACGCGTGCGTGCACTGCAGCCACCCAAACTCGACAGTTTTGAATTGATATTTCTTTGCGTCGTGATGCATTGATCTTCTATGCCGTATTGGCGAGGCCGTACACGCGTGCGTGTACGGCAGCCAATAACACTGTTTATCTCTGTTGATGATTTAAATCTGCTGATTTATTGTTTAACACTGTTTAGTGTTAAAAATTTTCGTTATCCGATTTCTTTGTTTAAAGGATTGGATAGACGAGAATTATTGTGACTGTCGTCTATTTAAATTATTATTGCCTCTATGCACTAATAAACTGGTTTGAATTAGACTGACCTGTGTATTATTTTCTTTTGAATATAATACTCGGGTCAGACCGAGTATTTCTACAGCTTGAAGATTTTCGAGCAGCGAAGTTAGAGAGAGAGTAAAGAACCATTTTTAGTTTCAGAAGAAAATTGTATTTTAAGATATTCCGCTGTATCAGTATTAAAATTGTATAAACTCTGATGTATATAAAAAGATTTATAGTAATGAAATAAATTCTCATTTATTTTAATTCAGTGTTATTATTCTGTGTTTCTGTGGCTGATTCTGTTTAAACCTTATAAACTAAATAACAATTCGTCTTTTTGAACGTTTCTAGTTGGTTTAATCACCGACTGGAGGCGGTCAGAAGGGGGAATGTTACAGAGTGGTATCAGAGCTTTGGTTTACACAAAGCTTAGTTTATGATGTTTAATATGAATAGTTACTAGAAACACTTTAAAAAGAAAACGTTTTTCAAATCTAAAGAAGTATAAAATTGTTTTTGAAAATAAAGATTTTTAACTTAAGAAAAGTTAAATTGAATTGAATTAGTATTAATAAATATATGGATTTGAAATTTAACTAAAGGAAAGTTAAATAAATTGAATTTGATTTGATAAATTGTTGAGATGGAAAGTTAAACTTAAAAGATAAGTGATTATATGATATGAATTGGAAAGTTTAAATTAATAAGTTGTTTAACTTATAAAAATGAGAAAATTAAGTAAAACCAGTTGTTAAATGGTTAAACGGTTTTGTTAAGTAAAACAAAATCTGAATTTTGAAATGTGATATGAATTTGACTTTAGTAAAAGTTAAATAAAATAGAATTTCAAATAAATTTGAGACGAACTTAAGTTGTATGGTGAAAATAAATGCAAGTGAAGATAAAATGAAACATAGCTTAAGTAATATTGAATCAAATTGAATTTGATATCAAAATGAATTAATAAAGTGAAGTAATGAATATGAATTTGAGTTATAGAAAGGAAATTCAACTTTAATTGTAAAAGTGAATTAGTGAATATGGTGAGTATAAAAATTCAATCTGAATTAGAATATAAACCAATTGAAATTAAGTGTGTTAAACCAAATTGAATGTAAGCAAAGTAAATAAATTTGGTTTTGCTAGTTGATTGTATAGAAGTCATTAAGTATTAATGAAATTGAATTAATGGAAATTGAAAACTATGTAAATTGAATTCAAATTGAAGGATAAGTAAATTTAACTAGAATCAAATTTGATTTGAATTGAAGCAAACTAACTTGAATATAAATTAGTGAATGTGAACTAATTGGATATGAATGAATGTTAGTAAAATCCAATGTGAATGAATCAAATGCGATTAGATTGAAAAACCAAGTCGATGAATGGTTTACTAAAAAACTAGTTGATTATCTTGGAAATGGAAAACTGATAAATTTATATAATAGTTTAAATTGGAAATTTTGAATTATTATAAACGGCTTAAATTGAAGATTTGAAAAGTGTTAATAAAATATTGGAATTGAATAAGTGTTAAAAGTGAAATATTTAATGGATTTCATAAGTGAATGGAAATTACAGAATTAAGATTGTGAAGTTATAAAATGAATCAAAGTTGCGAAATAAAAGAATTTATAAGTAATTTACTTGTAAATTAAAATTCTGATATAAAACTGAGTTATAAAGGAATGATTAATGAAGTAAATTTTTATAAATTGAAGTCTTTATAAATAGGAATAGAATTTATAAACGTTGTTTATAAATTCGAAACTGACTTATTTTGATAAGTAAAATTATGTATAGTTTGTTAAAAGATGTATATTCACAATTTTGGACCGTGAATATATTATTGAATAAAATGGACATGTTTGGGAAAGTGATATTTTAAAACGAAGTAATTGTTTTAAAAAGATGTTTTCAAAGCATTGAATATCGAAACCATAGATTTCAACATTCATTGTTGAAATAGACGTTTTCAAATATAAGGAAATGGTGGACTATAACACTGTTGTTATAGTAAATGATTTCCGAAAGGAAATGTTTTGTATAGTATTGGGATTTATACATCTATCTAAATTTCGAATCCCTATACTAGTGATTTTGAGTTGTCGTAACGATGTTTTACGTAACATTCGTTTTAACTCAAATAAAAATGTGAAAGAGAATGATTTCCTTAAAGATGAAATATATACTTAATTTTGATTAAAGTATATCGAATATTTTCAAATGTTGAAAATAAATGGATTTGTGAATTACTTATTTTTAAATAAGTATGGAAATGTTTTTCCAAATATGAAATGTTGTGAATATATTCCGTAAGGAATAAATGATTTGAAATTCATTTTTGAAGTCGAAGTTGAAAAGTTAAATGAGAAATTGAACAATTAGTTCAATTTGAAATTTTTCAAAAAGATTGAATCGTTGAGTTAAAATTGAGTTTAACTTCGACATCAAAGACAATATAAGTTGAGCTTTGAATTTCAGATGATGATTTGGATTGTATGTCTCACATTGTGAATTGATGACATAGCAATTGATCTCTATTAAATATATATCTGTTGGTGGCGGAGAATTTATTCTCTTAGCTTAACACCCTTCTCTGAGACGTACGAGCTCAGAGGTTATATATCGATAGACATCAATTCTGTGTTGAGAATTGACGATGTAAGCGTGAAATCTAAATTGAATGTGAAAGTCGATAATAAATGGAATTATGAATATGAATTAGGTTTGAGATAACCTTAAATTTCCAAATCGACTTAGAGGAAAATTTTGAAATCCTCTATTTTGTTATGAATATGAGATATGTAAGTTTTTAGAACTTATATATATGAATGCGGTGAATTTGAAAACCGTTAGTTTAGGAAGACATTGTTATGGAAATCTTATGTATGTTTACATAGATGTTATATGTACGAAATGTGAAATGAAAGTACTACATATATGATATTATGTTTTCTAAATTGAGGATATGGAAAAGTACCTTCCATTTAATATTAGAGAAGGTATTGGAACTCGTGAAGAGTGTCCATTTGAAATTCGTAGCTACGTAGAATTTACATTTAGTCAGAGTGACTATTTGAATCGGAAATCCTTCGCGATAGATCATCGCGATGAGATTAGATTTGATTGATGATTAGCGTAATTTGAGGGGCGAGATGCCCACAGTTACAAGCGATTCCACTGGGATAGTGGCGCAACCGCCGGGTAAACTGCAATCTAATGCCAGGCGAAATTTGAGGGGCATGATGCCTACAGACACGAGCGATTCTACTGGGATAGTAGCGTAACCGCCGTGTGTACTGCAATCTATGGCGACAACCATGGCGAAATTTAAGAGATGTGAAATCTACAGCCACAAGCGACTCTACTGGGATAGTAGCGTAACCGCCGGGTGGAACTGTAATCCATGGGGGAACGTGCTTTCCATATTCATTTTTAAAAGAATTTTTAAAAGTATTTTCACTGGGAATTGAAGCAAGTATGTTTAGTACTTGGAGATTTTTAGACCTGCGCCTGGCCAGCGTATGTCTAATGTCTGTGAGAACGAAGATGGACTTGTTAAATTTCGAGTTAGCAAGTATTTTCAAACTGTAAATAGCAAATCAATGATTTGAAATTAAAATTACGAAATTTCTACCTAATGAACTAAGGAAGAGGATTTTTGAAATGTTTTGAAAGTCCACAGCTTTAGAAGAAATATATTATATAAATCTCTAACGTGAAGAATTTTAAGTTTGAATCTGAGTGTTCTAAATTAAAAATGTTAGTAAAAGACTTTTGGGTTTTGATTTTAGAAAATCAATGAACAAAAGAGAAGTTAAACAAAACTAATGAGATTAAACAAATGAAATGAATCCTATATTCATTTATTTTTAATAAGTTTTAAGTTTAGTAAAAATTGACTAGAGTATAAATATCGATGAAATTTTAACAACTTTTCCTTTTCGTGGACGAAAAGTTTTTAAGGAGGGGAGTTTGTAACGACCCTGAATTTTGAACAATTTAATTTGAGAATATTTAATTAATTTTAAATATTTGAATGATGATTTGACTTGAATTTCAAATTATCAGAAGGAATTGGCGATTAAATTTTTGAATTTAATCTATTGAAAGTTGGATAAAATTTGAATCTTCAATTTTAAGCCGGTTAAAAATAATTTAAAGGCTTAGAAAATTCATATTGATAATACTGAAGATAATAGAAGTTTCAGAATTGAATTTGAAAGCGATTTGTTCAGTTTTGAAATTGTATCGTTTGAAATCGAATTTAAAAATAGCCTTCCGAGGCACAGTCTCGGAATTTGACGAAACCAGTTCCATTGGGTCCGTAATATTGAATTATTACCGGATTTCAAATTTCGTATTTATCAGAGTTGTTTTGTGAATATACGACGTATAAACGCGTAGAAAATCTATTCGGATTCAATTTAAATTTCGGTGATAACCGGGGTTTTCGCATCGATTTGATATCATTGTTAAACGATTTCTCTGCTAGTTAATTGCTTATAGGAGCTTCGGTTCGAATTGGAATTCGTTTAATAAAAATTGTTGTTGGAATTTTTGAATCGGTTAGAATCCTTTTGGAAGAAAACAAGAAAAAAAATTGTTAAAGGGTTTTGGGCTTTAAAATTTTATCTCGGCCCATTCATTTCGTTTAAAACCCTATACCCGATCCCTTTCTCATTTCATTCACAAACCCTAAACCTAAATCGAAGAAAAGAAAATTTATGGCGGCTTTGTTTCCTTCATTTTCAGCTACTCCTTAAATCATGCCTTAAGCAATGCCGAGAATCACGATTTCTTTTCCCCTTTTCTCTGATAAAACACGAGAGACCCCTCCTCCCTTCCCATTCATTTTCAAAAACCAGAAAAACGAAGAAACGAACGAAAATGGCGACTGGACGAATTAGGGCTTTGGCTTCGACTTTCGTTTCTCGTTCGCAGCTGCTCCATGGAGCTTTGGAAACTTAGGGCTTCGTCTTCCTCTTTTCTCGCGACTGCTCCGATGGCGAAGGTGAGTAATTTATGTTACTCACATCTTATTCGAACAGTTCGAATGCGTTTGCTCGTTTGTTTTTCGTGGTCTTTGGCTTCGATTTGGTTTCCTTGTTTGATGTTGATTTACGTGTTCTTCACGTTGTTGAAACTTTCCTGTTTTAATCTTCGTATTTTTGGAAAATCCTTTCGATGCACGGCTTTATTTTTGTGACGTTCAATCCTTCTTTGATTTTAAACAGTCGAATCTTTCCTAATTTTAAACTTTGACTATTTCAAAAATACAGCACTTGAATTTTTGACTTTCCTCTTTTGATTTTGTTCGACTGTTTCAAAAACAACAGATACGCACTTGATTTTTTTTCATTTGACTTGGAGTAGAATTTTTATCTTCGGTCAATCATTTTATTCGTGAATTTCCATTTCATCTCGACTTGCATCTGTATTAAATTTGAATTTGTTTACTTCCATGATGTGTTGCCTTGATCTTCTAGCCACTGTGAACTTCGTCTCTGGCCATCTATTCTGTGCTTGAGCATTTCACAGTGGTTTCATGTCTTGCAATTTGCATTCCATTCTGTTGCACTGAGCTCTGTGTAGTTACTACTGTGGTCTTCATGTATGTTTGTCTGCTGCCACTGTATATATATGTTTTTTTTTATTGCACTCTTATACATGAATTCTTGTTACTTTGTTCCCTCGTCACCCTATTACTGAATGTAGTGGGTTGTATACTGTAAGTTTTAATTCTGTTTGTATATCTTGCTTATATTCTGGTTGTAGCCCAGTCTATGCATTCTATTTTCTAATATGATTCAGATGACACCTCTAGTTCCTTTATGTATTTGTGTATACAAACAAGTATTTCACTTTGCAATGTTTCACATTAACTAGTTAAACAAGTTTTTCTATTTTGTTATTTAACTGTTTTGAGGCATAAGCTACAGATATTACATATAAGAATTGTAGATATAAGTTTAACAATTTATTGAAGTGATTTTTTTTATATACAAATCAAATTAGTTATTAATGTATACTCTGTCCCTGAACTACCTGTATATATATTTTTTTATGTCAGTTTTCATATACTTGTGCCTTGTTGTATTCCGAGCCACCATTACAATAATTGTTTTTGTTTTAAACATTGTATGTTTCTCGCTCATTTGTGTTTGCACCGCTTCATCATGTCACTGGTCTGGCAGTGCATGCTTTCTGTAACCTTGATCTTGACTCTGTCTGGTTGCATACACATTGTTCACTTGAGCCCTTGCATACCTTATATATACCCTGTTTCATTTGATAGTTGTAGTTGATGTACTCGAGTTGGTCTGGTCTGGTCGCATTCCTTTAAGTTCCACTGCTTCATGTTGTAGCTTCACTTGTATCTCTTGTGATATCTGTTGAGTCTGTTTTGTTGGCCAGTTGCACTGACACTTGTGATATTTGTATCAACTCGAATTGTTTATTTGATCCACTTGAGCATTTTTTTTCATCTGGTTCTTGTTGCACTTCACCTGCTATGTCCTTGTTCATGATTTAGTGTACGTGAATGTCTACTGTCTCATTTCTAGTTTGCATTGACTTTGTGATCTTCACTTAGGTGTAGTCTGCACTTTGATAATCATGTAGCCAGGCATGTGTATAGATATGTACATATTCTATATTACTTCGGCATTAAATCAGATTTTGAGCCTGGTCCTTGATGATGTTTGACTACTTGTTGCATCGAGAGTACATCTGAAATTTTGGCGAGGCAGTGCACGCGTGCGTGCACTGCAGCCACCCAAACTCGACAGTTTTGAATTGATATTTCTTTGCGTCGTGATGCATTGATCTTCTATGCCGTATTGGCGAGGCCGTACACGCGTGCGTGTACGGCAGCCAATAACACTGTTTATCTCTGTTGATGATTTAAATCTGCTGATTTATTGTTTAACACTGTTTAGTGTTAAAAATTTTCGTTATCCGATTTCTTTGTTTAAAGGATTGGATAGACGAGAATTATTGTGACTGTCGTCTATTTAAATTATTATTGCCTCTATGCACTAATAAACTGGTTTGAATTAGACTGACCTGTGTATTATTTTCTTTTGAATATAATACTCGGGTCAGACCGAGTATTTCTACAGCTTGAAGATTTTCGAGCAGCGAAGTTAGAGAGAGAGTAAAGAACCATTTTTAGTTTCAGAAGAAAATTGTATTTTAAGATATTCCGCTGTATCAGTATTAACATTGTATAAACTCTGATGTATATAAAAAGATTTATAGTAATGAAATAAATTCTCATTTGTTTTAATTAAGTGTTATTATTCTGTGTTTCTGTGGCTGATTCTGTTTAAACCTTATAAACTAAATAACAATTCGTCTTTTTGAACGTTTCTAGTTGGTTTAATCACCGACTGGAGGCGGTCAGACGGGGGAATGTTACAAGTTTCATATTATATGTACAGTTTCATATTAGTTTTATAAGTTAGTTAAATAGTTATATAAATACTTTATATAATCAGTTTTATAATCAGTTTTATAAATAGTCTATATAATCAGTTATATAAATAGTTTATACACATTTAGTTTTATAAAAAGTTATAAATCTGTTTCCAGTTCTTGTGAAAATCATAGTTCTTATAGTTCGGTTGTTATATACCAAATCATGTTTCCAGTTTTGACTTGTTATATATTTCATATACAGTTTACTTTGCTATAATATCAAAAATCATAAAACATAGCAACGTGAAATATTACGTACAATATCATGAGTTAGGATTTGTAGCCATATAACCCGAATGAAGAAGAAAAGTACAATATCAAAATCATAAAAAAATTCAATTAGCATAGAATACGTTTGCATTCCAGTATAGTTTAATAACATATAATTGTTTATTTTGTTGGAAGTTTTATACATAAGTTTATATATATCTAATGTTTTGAGTTTTGTTGGCAGTCTATAAAATATTTTTATATATAACTTCATATACATAGTTGTTGGCAGCTTATAACAGTATACATACAATGTTTTGAGTTTTGTTAACAGTTTCATTTGTTTGAACAATTTAATGTTTTGCATGCTTCTTTTTATTAAAAGCGGTTTAATGTTTTGCATGCTTCTTTTTATTAAAATCAGTTTAATGTTTTGCAACAGCTTATAAGTTTTGTTTTGTTATTTTAGTCGTGTTTCCGTCTTCAGTTTATATATTTATATATTTAGTACAACAGTTTATATATTTTAATATATGAGAAGTTTGTTAATATATCTTTATATAATGAATTTCTAGAAAATATGGTTTTATATATATATTTTACAAAAGGTTGTATGTGACTTTATTTTAATGTGTATTTAAATTCAAAATTTATTTTGTAACTATATATATATACATAATATATATTATTTCCACAAATCCCCTAAACCCTGTCATGATTGTCCTATTGCTATCTAAAGATTCTTTCGAAATTCTAGCTTGTCCGTGCTTATCTTGGTCATTCCATTTCTCGGCCACGAAAGGTGAGATCCCTCACTCACGACTATCATTTTGTTAAGTGAAACCAATTTGAAAAGTTATATGAAGTGTTAGGATTGCTTAGTATTATTTAGTTTATTATATATGTTTAATTGTGCACCACTGACACGATATATAAATTTGATATGCACAAGTGACACACACGATATACACGTGAAATATGACTTGCATGCTATTTTATTATTTGTGTTTACATGTGATATGTATGTTACACGACCTTGATATACACGATATGCACATTTGCACGACATGCACACGTGCACACGTGCACGACACGTATTTATTTATGTTATTGCCTGTTAGTTTAGAATCACTATGGGTTGAAATGATACATACCCGAACGGACTTTAGAATAGGAGAAAATTCGTTATGGGTTGAAATGATAGACCCAAGCGATTTTCAATTATTGTTGAAATATTGGGATTGCGGGTTTAACGAGTTAAACCCGTAAATTAAATTCTATGGATAAAATTTATAGAAAACTATATACGGACACCGTTGGTCTATTTTGAAATGTAAAAATATTGGTTTTGGAAGATTTGATTATGGAATTTAATGAAAGGATTTATTTTAAAATAAATATCCATAAAAAAAGTAAAATTTTAAATTATATATATATATATATATATATTTTGGAAATATAAATTTATAAGTAAATATGGATTTAAATTTACTTTAAGATTTTACTTATGATTTTATAAATTTAGAAATATATAATTTAATAATTTAATAATTAAATAAATACTTTTTAAATTAAATTATAGTTATTAATACATTTTATAAAAATTTCTATTTTATAAATTAGTAATTAAACTTTAATATTATTTTAAACCTAAATAATATAATATGTGTTTTATAAAACTTTATTAATAAATGGATGACTTAAGATTACTTGGAATTAAAATTTCAATTAAAGAATTGATCTTACGTAATAAATTGAATAAATTAAGTTTATAACGAATCGAAATACGAATTGAACTATATATGAATTGAATGTGATATGAAGTTTATAGGATATGAATTGAAATATAAATGAAGTTCTAATATTGAATTAATTATAATTGAAGTTATAAGAAGGAATGAAATTATAAATGAAGTTATTCGATTAGATTAAATTATAAATAAAGTTATGAGATATAAAGATTTGAATTGGATAAATTGAATTTAATTGAATTATGAACTTGAATTGAATAAATTGAATTTAATCGAAGATGTGATTTCGAATTGAGTTAATATGAGATTTATAACGTAAGTTATGAAACTAAATTGTATTAATAAAATCGAGCATGAAATTTAATTATATTGAATTTAAGATATGAAATCGAATTACATTAACTTAATTGAATTATAAGATGTGAAATTGGAATTGTATAAATTTAAATTTATAATCTATGGATTTGAATGATGAAATAAAACATATATGAAGAATCAATATGAAGTGTATAAGTTATGGAGTAAATTTCAATAATGGATTTAACGTGAATTTTAAAATAATATTTCAAACTATAATATAATCGAAGTAATATTTTACTGTTGATTTAAAATCGTATTTGAAAATTGATTTGAATAAATAAAATGACTACGGTGTAATAACAACGTAGTTATTAAAGAGACCGGGATCGGATATGGACATACTCTCTGTCGATACCGAAAACCACTTTAATAACTAATATACGCGGAGTGTTGATCCAGAATGAAGTGGATGGTTTTGGTGAACGCGTTGACTGAAGAAAGAGAACGATTTTGGATGACCCCTAACATGACTAAAACAGGAGCCGTGCCGGGCCATTGAGGTTCGCCACCTCTAGCGAACACACTTCTTCGTTACCATATCTATTACTTTTGTGATTCGATTTGGGTGCATCCCTCGATTATGGGAGTGTCGTTTCGCGGTGTTGGGGTAGTAGATGCTATGCCCAACACCAGTCCGGATCATGCAACTACTTGTATCCTAGTTGGTATCGCCTCATGTACCTTGTCATACTGATTATCCTTTCGCGACCACTACGATTTGTTTTGTGTTATACCTATGTGGTACCCTCTGATAACCACTAGTTTACGGTGGGGCTTACGGTGTTGTATAGACTATGACATTTATAAAATGTGTTAAGGGTGGAATGGGCCATGGCTTAACGCTAGTTTGATATTTTACTTTACTGATAGTTACTGCTGTGTATAGCATATTCTATTATATAGTAGATAGTTTAACGGATCCTTAGAGGATGGTGATCCCAAACATCCTTTAAGTTACTTTGCATTTCATTTGACGTTTCACTTGAGTTTATCAATTACATAAGAATGTTAGTCCTAACTCGAGTGTTTTTGTTTTACTTAAATGCTCGGGTCAGTTTGAGTATTACAGCTTTCGTGACTCTCTCTTGGAGCTTGGATCTTGTTGAAGTCTATCTACCTTGTGCTCAGTTGTCCAGTCATCTCAGTTGTTTCTGTATTCGGATATCCACATTCAGACTATGTATTTGTTCATGTATCTGTATCTATGTATTTCTTTTCAGTCACATTACTCTGAGACATTGTTTTATCTCCTTAGTAGCTTCATGAACTACTTTTATAACAGTGTATTATTCCGCTGCATTATTATGTGATTGTTCTGTGTCTGTGATTCTGTGATTGATTTATTTACTGTATATTCTGAGTTATGCCAATATATATATAACAATCTATTGTTTTGATCAATTCAAATCAGACATGTGTGGATTATTGTCGATTTGAACGGTTCAAAATAGTGGGTCGTTACAAGTGGTATCAGAGCTCTGGTTTTGGGCAAAACTCAGTATATAAAGTAAATCTCATCAGTGATAGGGTCCTAATACCCTAGAACGAGTTGAATCAATTACAGAATCATTCTTCCCTTTTCGAGCCTGTCTTACCTTTTCAAAATCCATCTTCTTAGTTAGAATTCTTTTTGATTAGGTTCCTTTCGAAATCGATCTTCAGCTTGGTTTTCTATTTCTCCTAAGTCTTGATCTTTGTCTATGTCTTGTCCTTGAATTATCCTATGTGAGAGCGTATTTGTAATCAATATAAAAATGTTTTATATTGTGTTGTCTGAGTTGTTGAGTCGAGTTTGGTTTTTCGATCGATTCGTCTAGCTAACGCTATCGATAGAGATTCCAAAACACTTAATAAAACAAACCGACACAATGCTGTTTTGAAATTAATATTAATATTATTTGGAAGTATTTTCGAATGGAATTGTTTCAAAGAATTCTAATGGAATAAGTCGGTACCCTCCTCTTGTGTCACTGGAAAATAATTTCGGTGATGACTGCAGCATCATCGACATTCATTTTCGAGTCTCCGAGTGGGGGAGACAACTTAGAAATTTTGCTTCACTTTAGTATTGGAAAATAAATTTTGATTTGAATTTCCTAAGTATGTTTTGATAAAATATATATCTATGTACATAATTATAATCAGAATTTCAAACCAGAAATTAAACTCTCATTAGGATAAGTAATGGTTTCAAATTTTGAAATAAAAGTATATTCCCTAATAATTAGAGTGTCTAAATGAGAAATGAAATTGAAACAATTTAAAAATAGTTAAACTAGGATAAATAAATTGGTGTAACACTTAATTGTATTCTATAACATATATAACTTACCTGTATTAGTTAAAAAGTTTGAAAATGTTAACATGAATATACAATCTAGGATATACAAATTAAACTTAAGTAGAAAAATGTTTAAACTTAAGTGTGCTATTAGAATAAGTGTTAATGGTAGGTAAGTGTGTATAGTGCTCAATTACATTTGACTTTTATAAAATTTATTTGAATATAAAGGAATAAACTAAATAATCTGATTTGAAATTAATTAATGATTTTAATTGTAATTAAATGAAATAAATTGGGAATAAATTTATGAATTTATTTGAAATTAAATTGAATGAATTAATGAATTTAATTTGAGATTTAATTGAGATTTGGTTTAAGTGGAATTTAAAGTTAAGTAAAGTTTTAATGATTGAAATTAGGATTTAAATTAAGTGTTAATTTAAGATTTATTGATTTCAAATTTAATGAGTTTGTTAAATCGAGATTTTATAAACTTGATTATTAATAGATTTGAAATTGAAACTTGTTATAAAATTGAATTTGTGTTTATTTAATCATTTGATTAAGTAAAGTAAAAATTAGATTTCTTTAATTGGAATTAATTTGGATTTAGTAAATGAATTAAATAAAATCATTTTGGTTGAAACATTTGGTCAATGAAATTTGTAACGACCACGACTTTCTCTCCATAGAAAGTCGTATCGCTAATAAGAAAGAAAGGGGTGAGAAGTTGAAAAGAGAAGAAGAGAAAAGAAACAAACACAAATACTCACAGCGGAAACGAACAAAATATATTATATCACATAAATATTACATAGTATCATATACAACACTTATCAGAGTTACACAGATTCACATCATATACTAGACAGTTATAAACATCTGTCTAGTTATTACAACTCAAATACAAGACAAGACACTATCACAGATATCAACACAGCGGAATACTATATCTACGAACGCCGAAGCCTCCTGCTCCATTGCTCCTCCAGAATTCGTCAAGGCTAACCTGAATCCCTTGGCTACTCGTAAAAATTTGAGTACCCAAGAGTTTATAAAACAGAAATAAACAACTTGGGTCAGACATGGGTCTGGTGTGAGTAACAGGTTAAACTTGTTTAACTTCAAAACCATTTGAAAGAAAAGGTATCACGTAAGACTTCCCACAAATAAACATGGGTAAGTTTTTACCTTATGCTAACCAAAACATTTGATAGGAAATTCGATTGTATTATAATAGGGTCTAGGGTTTTCAAGTAAAATACAGAAATAGCTGAAATGCTTACATCTCACATTTCAACATAGTTGGGCACAACTAATACGTACGGCACTTATTGGAGTTTGGATTCCATACAATGGCAGGGCTACTGGGGTACCACCCGTCACAGTACGTGGCCTAGATCACCGTACCGAGGATCACTCCCAATCCCCTGCAACACAAGGCCGGAACATCCCTTACTGGATAATTCCCGCACAAGATACCTCACGGTTGGGATCAGCAACCGCACACACTAAGCCGAAATAAGAAGGGACTTCTAGACAGAGGTAATCTTGTCCTACTTGGGTGCTACCCACTAACCTTGCTGCACCTCCCCTGTTTTAGCCATTCCCGGTTTGTGAGGCTTGAGGTCACGATTACCTTTAAATAGAACACATCTATCTTAGAATGCTCATCGTCCACCTGACGATGTGCGGAAAGCATTCAATCCATATAAGTTCGTTCCGGGTTCGAACGAAACCGAAGGCATTATCTCGTTAAACTCGTTTTGGAATCACCCTCAGAGTTAACGACAATAACCCTTGCACTCTGAATCTTCATCTTCACTTGATTCACGACCTATCGTAAATTTGGATCGATGTGGTATTCGGGTCTCCAGACCTGGAAATCCGGTATACGAAAACCCGATCCCGGTCTCATCGAAATCCAAAGCGTATCTTTTAAGGCCAAGTTGTTTTAAAGGTTAAAACAATTCAATTTATTATCTTTATACACAAAGAAAGATAATTCACAATAGATAATCAACATTATCAGATAATCCATATTATCATCACAATTCAACTAACATCCATATCATACAGCATATATCTCATCAGAGATATCAATCAATGTAAAGCATTCAGTATTATCATCCATCCATAAGTAATGATTTATATCATCTCTAATTAATTTAAAGTAAATTAAATTAATTACTTCATTTTATAAATCCTGCTTACTTAACCATTAATTAATTACAATCAATTAATTATCCTCTAATTACCCTTTAGGTAATTTATCCTTTAATTAATTACTCAAATTAATTATCCTTAACCATTATAGTAATTAACCTTTAATTACATCATTAATTAATTATCTAAAATTAATTAAGTTAATCAACTATAATTAATTACATTAATCCTTAATTAATTACATTGATTAATCACTTCATTTATTAATTATTACTTAATTAATCAATCTTAATTACATTATTAATTATATTAATTAATGATCCTTAATTACAACTTAATTATTAATTACTTAATTAAATTAATTACATTAAGTAATTAACCTTTATTTAAACAACATTTATTAATCGCCTTGATTAATCTTTAATCAGTAATTAACTACCCTTAATTACTTTCACTAACTAAATTAATTACTTCCTTAATTAATTTCTTAATTAATCCCTTGATTAATTATTCAAAGTAATTAACTCAAATTACTTTTATTAATAAAATCATTATTCAACTAATTACTTCCAGTAATTATCATATTATTTACTTCCCTAAATAATCTTATTTTAATAATTACATTAAGTAATTATTATCAAATCATCTCTTGATTATCCTAAATTAATTAAACTTAATTAATTAATTTAACTAAATCAAATTAACTTCAATTAATTACAATAAGTAATTAATTCTTAATTACTTCCAATAAGTAATTACATTTAAACAAATTCTATAATTGATTATCTTTAAATTAATTAATCTAATTAACTATTAAAATTAATTACATTAATTAATTATTTAATAATCCATAGTTAATGACCTTCATTAACTATTTACAACTCTTTAATTACTTTTCTAAATCTCTTATAAATTTAATGAATTACAAATCATTAATCTTAATTTACTTAAGATAAAAACGTCATACTTATTAATGGCTTAATTATCATTTACAAGCCATTTGAAACCTTTTTGCTTTTAAATTTATCTTAAGTTCCATTTCAAAATAAAAGATTTCAAATAATTACAATTTTAACTTTAACAAACTTTAAACATTCAAATGGTTTTAAAACATTTTTATTCAAAACTAAACCTTACTCCAAGTATTAAAACTTTGACTTAACTTCCAGTTTTTAATCTTTCTTTCAAATTTAAGTTTAGTTAAATTTAAACAGACAGGTTTTTTTTTCAAAAACCTGGCAACACTAAAAATACTCGAGACCCCTCAAAATTCCTTCGAGTCGCCTCTCTAAATACTTCGAACATCACTCGAAATAACTCGAGAAAAACTCGAGCATTTCTCTGCTAACAACCAGACATCACCAGATACATACTCGATCGCGTGCACGTGCACGAACCCACGGCGACGTTCCGATCAACTTTCCGGCCATCAACAAGTTGCCGTCAACCTCACCAATCCCCTCGATCACTCAGTAGAACGATTTCGCCTACGAATCGAAATCGAACCCATCGATCAAAACTGAAACCAACTTCGACCGATAAAAGCTCCTCGCCAACGACGAACTCACCACCAGAAATCCTTCCGCTTTACCCAGAGCATCGTCACTACATCAGGTTAGCCTTGACGAATTCTGGAGGAGCAATGGAGCAGGAGGCTTCGGCGTTCGTAGATATAGTATTCCGCTGTGTTGATATCTGTGATAGTGTCTTGTCTTGTATTTGAGTTGTAATAACTAGACAGATGTTTATAACTGTCTAGTATATGATGTGAATCTGTGTAACTCTGATAAGTGTTGTATATGATACTATGTAATATTTATGTGATATAATATATTTTGTTCGTTTCCGCTGTGAGTATTTGTGTTTGTTTCTTTTCTCTTCTTCTCTTTTCTACTTCTCACCCCTTTCTTTCTTATTAGCGATACGACTTTCTATGGAGAGAAAGTCGTGGTCGTTACAAAATTTGACTTAATAAAAGTTGAAGTTTGGATTTAATTTACAAATGAATGAATTAACCAATTGGAAATAAATAGAATTTTGATTTAAATGTCATTCAATTGAATTGATTTATTAAACTAAATTCCTATAATGTGAAGTTATTTAATAAGTTGAATCAAAATTTTATTAAACCAGTTAAATTAAATATTTGATTAAGTAATTATAACAAATATTTAAATGGTGATTTAAATTGATTTTGAAATTAATCAAATATTTAAATGGTGATCTATTTTGGAATATGATTTAAATTGATTTTGAAATGACTTATAAATCAAAATTCGAATTTGAAATTGCTAATTTCAAGTTTGGATTAAAAAGGTGGAAATATCAATTTTGAAAGTCAAATTGAATGTTGACTTTTGATTTTGATTCGTTTTGAACTTAAGAAACTAGCTTGTAATAAATAAATTTATATCTTTGTAGAATTGTTGGTTATACCAAAGAAAATACAAAGAATGATTAAAATTAAACTATAAAGTGGAAATAACTTAAGTCTGGTTAAATTTTGTTAGATAAATGTAATGAGAAAATTTGAATAGAGCTTTTTAAAGAAAGGATATAATTAAGAAAGCAAATATTGATAAATAGGGTAGAAAATGTTGGAATAAGTAAATTTTATAAATTGGAATTTGAATGTAGTTAAAATAATACAAGAAGTATGAAATGTGATATTAAATTTAATGGATTGTGGAGGGTAAATTTACAAATATTGATACTTAATGAATTATACTAGGTGAATGAGTAAATATAAATAAACGTGAACAAATAAATTAAATATGAAAATAAATAAAAAACGTGATTATAAAACAAATGTAAATAACGGGTATGAACACAATCAATATTAATAATTAGATATAAATCAATTGAATATTAATAAATAGAATTTGGATACAATAAATATTGATTAATCGAATAGAAGGATTGAAACAAAAATTGATGAATATAAGTCAATAAAAGTAAATGAATTAATATAAATCCATCTAATGTTCAACAGGATAACTTATAATAAGCAAATGTCATTGGTTAGAAATAAATCAAGAAAATTTGAAAATAAGGTTATTTGAAATATTAATGAAAATATAATGCTATTATTTAAAATGGAAATTATATGGTTTCAAATAAATTGTTTGTACTTGGTATTATTCTTTTCGAATCTATATTTCTTTCTGCTTGCTTTTATTTTCCTACCTTCGCCTTTTCGCGGACGAAAAGTTTTGAGTGAGGGAGAATGTAACGACCCTGAAATTCCGATCCAGTTTAATTTTTTTTTAAAATCGTTATTTAGTGTAGAAATTTGAATTTTTCATAAACGATTTCCGTTGCCATTCAAACTTCATATTTGGAGTGCATCTGGATAGACATAGGCGTACGCCAAATTTCGTTGAATAATATCGATGTTAGTGTCGTACGTCTTATTCATATAATAGTTTGAATTCTTAGTGTAAAATTTTCATTGTCCGAATCCAAATATTTTTCACAATGTCGCATAAGAAAAATATACCGATCATGACGTCACATTTCGTTTCGTCAAATTCCGCTTTTATTTGCTAGTTAAATTGTTCGCACGATCCAATGATTCAATTAATAAATAACAACTTCGCAAATAGTGTCAAATCATCAATATCTTTATAACGTTGCATTCGCCTCATCGCACTGATCAAAACGGTATATTTATTTGTGTCAATCGGAGTTCGGCGTTGCAAATTGTATTATTTAACGGATTTGAAACCGGTCTGTTACACAGTTTAAACCAGTGTCCAATTATCTTCCCATTGTTGAATACGAAGCATCTGCTGGTTATTTATTTATCTAGAAAACCCAACGGTCTTTAAAATTTCCAATGCAACTTTAATTTAGGTCCCTTGGTCTCCTGCTATTTTGCTTGTTTTCGGTGCTTGGTTTTCCTTGGTTCAAGGCTGCTGCGTATATCTCTCTCCTCCTTTTCCTCTTCTCACTCTCTTCCTCTTCTCTCTTAAAACATACGCATCCTGTTAATAATTTTATTTTTATTTTCTTCCTTCCAAAGACTACCGAAACTCCACTCCCCTCGCCGAACTGCTGCACCCCTCGCAACCTTCGCCGCCACCGCTCATCGCCCTCCACCTGCTCCACCCCATTCCGTCCATTCCCACGTGGAAAGAAAGAAAAAAAAAACAACCAAAAAAAAAAACAAAAAAACAAAAAACTGCCATTGCTAATACTCGAAACCCTTGCTCCGTCCTTCCTCCTCCGCCATCTTCGCCCATCATCCCCATCACCGCCTCATGCCTCCCTGACCCGCCTCGACCTCACTGCCTTGGCTTCCTCTCTTTTTTCGTTTTCTAGTATATATATATTTTATGTAATATATAGTTACTGAGTTTAAAGGTTGAGTTTAAAGGATATAGTTTCGTATATGGTTTGATTATATAGATATATTGATCTGTAGCTTCTTATTTATACAGTTATGTTAAGTATATTTGCATATATTTCGTATAAAGTTATGTATATAGATTCATATTAGTACAGTTTCATATTATATGTTCAGTTTCATATTAGTTTTATAAGTTAGTTAAATAGTTATATAAATACTTTATATAATCAGTTTTATAATCAGTTTTATAAATAGTCTATATAATCAGTTATATAAATAGTTTATACACATTTAGTTTTATAAAAAGTTATAAATCTGTTTCCAGTTCTTGTGAATATCATAGTTCTTATAGTTCGGTTGTTATATACCAAATCATGTTTCCAGTTTTGACTTGTTATATATTTCATATACAGTTTACTTTGCTATAATATCAAAAATCATAAAACATAGCAACGTGAAATATTACGTACAATATCATGAGTTAGGATTTGTAGCCATATAACCTGAATGAAGAAGAAAAGTACAATATCAAAATCATAAAATAATTCAATTAGCATAGAATACGTTTGCATTCCAGTATAGTTTAATAACATATAATTGTTTATTTTGTTGGCAGTTTTATACATAAGTTTATATATATCTAATGTTTTTGAGTTTTGTTGGCAGTCTATAAAATATTTTGATATATAACTTCATATACATAGTTGTTGGCAGCTTATAACAGTATACATACAATGTTTTGAGTTTTGTTAACAGTTTCATTTGTTTGTACAGTTTAATGTTTTGCATGCTTCTTTTTATTAAAAGCAGTTTAATGTTTTGCATGCTTCTTTTTATTAAAAGCAGTTTAATGTTTTGCAACAGCTTATAAGTTTTGTTTTGTTATTTTAGTCGTGTTTCCGTCTTCAGTTTATATATTTATATATTTAGTACAATAGTTTATATATTTTAATATATGAGAAGTTTGTTAATATATCTTTATATAATGAATTTCTAGAAAATATGGTTTTATATATATATTTTACAAAAGGTTGTATGTGACTTTATTTTAATGTGTATTTAAATTCAAAATTTATTTTGTAACTATAAATATATACATAATATATATTATTTCCACAAATCCTCTAAACCGTGTCATGATTGTCCTATTGCTATCTGAAGATTCTTTCGAAATTCTAGCTTGTCCATGCTTATCTTGGTCATTCCATTTCTCGGCCACGAAAGGTGAGATCCCTCACTCACGACTATCATTTTGTTAAGTGAAACCAATTTGAAAAGTTATATGAAGTGTTAGGATTGCTTAGTATTATTTAGTTTATTATATATGTTTAATTGTGCACCACTGACACGATATATAAATTTGATATGCACAAGTGACACACACGATATACACGTGAAATATGACTTGCATGCTATTTTATTATTTGTGTTTACATGTGATATGTATGTTACACGACCTTGATATACACGATATGCACATTTGCACGACATGCACACGTGCACGACACGTATTTATTTATGTTATTGCCTGTTAGTTTAGAATCACTATGGGTTGAAATGATACATACCCGAACGGACTTTAGAATAGGAGAAAATTCATTATGGGTTGAAATGATAGACCCAAGCGATTTTCAATTATTGTTGAAATATTAGGATTGCGGGTTTAACGAGTTAAACCCGTAAATTAAATTCTACGGATAAAATTTATAGAAAACTATATACGGACACCGTTGGTCTATTTTGAAATGTAAAAATATTGGTTTTGGAAGATTTGATTATGGAATTTAATGAAGGATTTATTTTAAAATAAATATCCATAAAAAAAAGTAAAATTTTTAATTATATATATATATATATATATTTTGGAAATATAAATTTATAACTAAATATGGATTTAAATTTACTTTAAGATTTTACTTATGATTTTATAAATTTGGAAATATATAATTTAATAATGTAATAATAAAATAAATACTTTTTAAATTAAATTATAGTTATTAATACATTTTATAAAAATTTCTATTTTATAAATTAGTAATTAAACTTTAATATTATTTAAACCTAAATAATATAATATGTGTTTTATAAAACTTTATTAATAAATGGATGATTTAAGATTACTTGGAATTAAAATTTCAATTAAAGAATTGATCTTACGTAATAAATTGAATAAATTAAGTTTATAACGAATCGAAATACGAATTGAACTATATATGAATTGAATGTGATATGAAGTTTATAAGATATGAATTGAAATATAAATGAAGTTCTAATATTGAATTAATTATAATTGAAGTTATAATAAGGAATGAAATTATAAATGAAGTTATTCGATTAAATTAAATTATAAATAAAGTTATGAGATATAAAGATTTGAATTGGATAAATTGAATTTAATTGAATTATGAACTTGAATTGAATAAATTGAATTTAATCGAAGATATGATTTCGAATTGAGTTAATATGAGATTTATAACGTAAGTTATGAAACTAAATTGTATTAATAAAATCGAGCATGAAATTTAATTATATTGAATTTAAGATATGAAATCGAATTATATTAACTTAATTGAATTATAAGATGTGAAATTGGAATTGTATAAATTTAAATTTATAATCTATGGATTTGAATGATGAAATAAAACATATGTGAAGAATCAATATGAAGTGTATAAGTTATAGAGTAAATTTCAATAATGGATTTAACGTGAATTTTAAAATAATATTTCAAACTATAATATAATCGAAGTAATATTTTAGTGTTGATTTAAAATCGTATTTGAAAATTGATTTGAATAAATAAAATGACCACGGTGTAATAACAACGTAGTTATTAAAGAGACCGGGATCGGATATGGACATACTCTCTGTCGATACCGAAAACCACTTTAATAACTAATATACGCGGAGTGTTGATCCAGAATGAAGTGGACGGTTTTGGTGAACGCGTTGACTGAAGAAAGAGAACGATTTTGGATGACCCCTGACATGACTAAAACAGGAGCCGCGCCGGGCCATTGTGGTTCGCCACCTCTAGCGGACACACTTCTTCGTTACCATATCTATTACTTTTGTGATTCGATTTGGGTGCACCCCTCGATTATGGGAGTATCGTTTCACGGTGTTGGGGTAGTAGCTGCTATGCCCAACATCAGTACGGATCACGCAACTACTAGTATCCTAGTTGGTATCGCCTCATGTACCTTGTCATACTGATTATCCTTTCGCGACCACTACGATTTGTTTTGTGTTATACCTATGTGGTACCCTCTGATAACCACTAGTTTACGGTGGGGCTTACGGTGCTGTATAGACTATGACATTTATAAAATGTGTTAAGGGTTGAATGGGCCATGGCTTAACGCTAGTTTGATATTTTACTTTACTGATAGTTACTAATGTATATAGCATATTCTATTATATAGTAGATAGTTTAACGGATCCTTAGAGGATGGTGATTCCAAACATCCTTTAAGTTACTTTGCATTTCATTTGACGTTTCACTTGAGTTTATCAATTACATAAGAATGTTAGTCCTGACTTGAGTGTTTTTGTTTTACTTGAATGCTCGGGTCAGTCTGAGTATTACAGCTTTCGTGACTCTCTCTTGGAGCTTGGATCTTGTTGAAGTCTATCTACCTTGTGCTCAGTTGTCCAGTCATCTCAGTTGTTTCTGTATTCGGATATCCACATTCAGACTATGTATTTGCTCATGTATCTGTATCTATGTATTTATTTTTAGTCACATTACTCTGAGACATTGTTTTATCTCCTTAGTAGCTTCATGAACTACTTTTATAACAGTGTATTATTCCGCTGCATTATTATGTGATTGTTCTGTGTCTGTGAATCTGTGATTGATTTATTTACTGTATATTCTGAGTTATGCCAATATATATATAACAATCTATTGTTTTGATCAATTACAATCAGACATGTGTGGATTATTGTCGATTTGAACGGTTCAAAATAGTGGGTCGTTACACCTTTAAACCCAAAAACAATGAATGAGAAGCTTAATCACAAAGGAAAGATCAACCACTCTTCACTTCAACCCAAGAAGCTTGAATCTAAGCTCAAAAGAAGAACACTTCCTAAGTTAGGTTTAGGAAATTTTTGAAATTGAAAAGAGAATGAGTTGGAGAAGGTGAAGAGGATGCTTACCTAAGCTTCTCCTTGATTTCTAGCTTAAAGTTGATAATTCCTAAGAGAATTAGGGCTTAGGATTTCTAATTCTTTTTCTCTTCCCCCATTTTATCTAAAGCTTGAAGGTATTTAGGAAATGAAAGTGAATGAAGAGAAGAGGGGTCGAGCTAGGGTCTTATGTTAGGTTATTGGGCTGAAACCCAAACCCAAAGCCCTAAGTGAAAAATAGCAAAATTCACTCAACTCCAAACATATCGATTTTTATATTTAAAATGGTCGAAAATGCCATTTTGAACTCAATGGAAGTGGTCTCGAGTCCTAATTCGACCGTTTGCAAAAAGTAGCTTTTCGGACTATAATCCGACTTACGATGCTATATTTAAATAAAATATTTAAATATACAATCGTAAAATATGCGGGTTGTTACATATATGGTTTCTACTTAGACCATGGAAGGAAAACAAGTCAGGAGATCATACAACTCCATCGCCTTCTAAATAAATTTTTTTATTTTTATTTGTATGTATCTATGTTTGTTTGTATTTTTACACAACTAAAACTACATTTTTTTTATATAAAATAGAGAATCAAGAAATAAGCAAAACCATCAAATTTTAGGCTGTTTTTAGAAAAGTTGCCTAAACCAGACGTCTGGATATAGACCTCAGACGTCTGACACTCTGATATATGTCTATTTTTTTCACTGTGCATATATCAAACGTCTGTTATACCTCCCAGTCGTCTGAAAATTTGCTCTGTCTACTTGAATTTGAAAATCAGAAACTTTCAGATGTTTGAATTTTGTTTCTAGACGTCTGGTAAAACTCTCTGACTATAAAATTTTACACAATCGATCAAACCAGACGTCTAACTCATAGACGAGACGTCTGAACTTATCTACTATGTTCAATTTAGGGCAAACCAGACGTCTGAAATTCAATCGACTCTTTCAATTAACCCAGATAACGTCATTATTTTTCTTTCATCTCAAACTTTTCATTTGCGATTTCACCAATTGACGATTTTTTTCTCTCAAAAAATTCAAGCTCAAATCACAATGCCTCCTAGAACTAAAAATCTCAAGACATCAAAACGAAAACAAGACCAACCAACATCATCGTCAAACCCTCAAGTCTGTTCAGATGATTAAATTGAAAAATGGATGAATAGAGCACCACATTCAATCAAGGGGTATGAAGATATACAAAAGAAAAAACTTCACACAGGTCCTTCTATAATCTACTTAAAATTCCAATGTACGATTTGGATGAAATATGTGAGAATGCCGGACTAGAAACTTTAATTTCGTTCACTCCAAATGACGTCCAAATCGATCAATTGGCAATATTTCTTTTCTATGCAAACTTGGATAGCTCTTCAGTATGGAACACTGAAGATGAAGATAACTGGCTATGGTCTAGCGTGTATGGCAACACGATTAGACTAACTCCTGGCATAATAGGTAGAACCCTAGGATGTTCTGACACGGGCGAAGATTTATACAACATTCCTGATATGCGCTTCAAGCCAAGAAATAGTATAACGCATCAAATTTGGGAAGATGAAATGCCAAAATTTGCCTCTAAATATCTACGTCCAAAAGCATGACTCCTAACTCGAATGATAATCAATACCATCATTCCACGTATGGGAAGCCATGAGCAAATAACCGAGTTAGAGCACAAAGTCTAATATGCTCTATTTAGTGGAACAAGGGTGAATTGGGCCTAATTCATCTTTGACGAGCTCAAACAATTTTGGACTCGATCACGGCCTTCAATCATTTACCCGACATATATAATAAGACTTCTTCGTGCACATAACATCCCATCCTACCTATCAACTTTCGAAGAGATCTCACCAAAATATGCTTCCACCAAATTTTTCTCGCTTATGCACTTACTCGAGATTCCCCCAGAATTTATATCCTTCGAAGATTGGACGCACAATCGTCAAACTAGACAAGTTGAGCCTCCACCACACACTGCACCATCTCAAGAGGAGGAACAACATCAAGAAGCAACCCCACCTCCTCCTACACAATTTGATTATCCAAGACAAGATGAGATTATGGAGACTCGAACGGATACAAATCCAAATGAAAGTGTTCGAGATCTTACCCTTCGAAATCAACATATATTATCTCAAAATCAAAAACTTTTGGCTAAGCGGATTGACCAATTCGAAACATCGTTTGCTACACGCCTAGCAACAGTTGAAGAATCTCTTTCAACTGTCTTATCGGTTCTCAAAGAAGTACTTCAACGGGTCCGCGGTCCAACACCACCTTCGGAAGATTGGCCAACCCCGGTACCTTCTCCTCCCGCAAAACATTCCAAACTTTCTGAGGACGAACCTCTCAATCAAGCTTTGACATCTCCTACAAAGCCAAGCACTTCTGAAAAAGAAGGAACAGGGGATGATCAAGACAAAGCATCTCCAAAGAAATCATAGACCTTAGAATTTTAGGATGACAACTTTTGTAAAATTGAAAAAATCTATGAATGTAATAAGTGTCAACTTATTTATGAAATTTTCCTTTTGTGTTTAATCTTTGACGATTGGCTTAAATTTTTTTTGATAATGCCAAAGGGGGAGAAATATAAGTATAATTATAAAACATTAAAAGTAAGCACATATTCAGGGGGATATTTATAAATTATAATTACATTGTATAGTTGTCATCATCAAAAAGGGGGAGATTGTTAGGAAATCAAATCTACGGTTTCGATAACAACTATACAATGGAAATCGAATATGCATATATATATTTCTATTTATAGGTAATTTCTAAAGTAACATCACTAGAGAGACAAGAACAAGGCTCGAAGAACGTATCAAGGGGCTACAAGTCGATAGAATCAGAAGAGCGACAACACAGATACAAGAAAAACAACATGCACAAGACCAGACGTTGGGTACACTAGCCAGACGTCTGGGTAAATCTTCTGGATTACAAACCAGACAAAATTAGACGTCTGGTTAATGTACTTAGACGTCTGAAAGTCTACTATATACAAAAAATATAGATAGCCAGACGTCTGAGACATACTCCAGACGTCTGAAACTGAACTCGGCTGATAACTTTCAAATTATAACTGTCACAATTGAAAAGACATCTTCGCTTCTCTTCGCTGCAACTCTTCATCACCATCAGAAGCTACCATAGAACACTTGTTAATGGATGTAACTACTCAAGGAATCTCTCTACCACTATAAATAACATCAAGAATTCAAGAGAAGATTAAACCTGACTTACTTGCGCTCTTTACTCTTATATACTCTGATATATTATTGATCTCTAGCAATCTATACTTGTATTCTACTCTTCCAAATATACAGTTCCTCATAGACAATACTCTCTAGACATATATTGGAAGCATTTGTACTATATAGTCAAAATCCGTGTAATAGAGAACACACAGTTGACAAAGAAACTCTGCTATTGTAAACCTGTTCCTTCGGGTGAAGTGAGGGTTATTCCGTGAAAGGAAATTCTGAAGAGGAGCTTCGGGACGGGACGTAGGACAGGAGGTCTAAACCAGTATAAAATCCCTGGTGTGATTATAATTATTTACATACTTCAATATTATTACAATACAGTTTAAATTAGTCATATACTTGTCATTTGTATAATCGATCCACCATACTATAGACTTATAGTTATGCAGCTTGCATTAGTGCTTTGTATAGTTATATTATCTTACTTCTACTCAAAATGAATTATGCTTCTTGATTAGACCTTTTTAGTACATCTCTCGATGTTTTCAAATTTTTTTTCTGTCTTATCTCTTAACAAAATTCAGAAAAACTCTCCATCTGAGTCTTAACTCAATTTCATCGTCATTTTAGCTAATAAAAATTAAATATTTATATATATCTTGTAATATTCACAGTATTGTTTATTTAGTCCTCAGTGCTTTGTTGTGCGTAACCCAAACTCGTGATAATAGATCAAATATAGAATGTTATAACAGTAATAATATTAACCCAAACTTTTTTTTGTGCTTTGCTGTGCGAACACCTTGTTTCATAATTTTTAAGTAGTTTAGTTAGTTTCCTTGATAGTGATGAAACACACAAATAGAAGGTAGAATTATATATATAATTTTAAAGTAATTTTTAGTTAATTTCCTTGATCTTGAGGTTCTTTGTTGTTTTGCCAGTACGATGCTTGGTCTTTTCTTCATGTTTCTTTTAGTGGTTTAGTTGGGTAATCCAAACGTACATGTGGTAGACTATGTAAAAGATTTGATCATTTTTCGAGATAGGAACTATGAATATAAAAGAGAAAGAAATATTCAATGTTCGGTCATCTGACTCAAATCTAGTTTTGTACAAAATGGGCGCTAACTTTAGGGTTTCAATGATGTTTTATTATCCCAATAGGAGGCAAAAGGAATGAACATGGTGCTATGTAGTTGCACTAAATTTAAAAAAAAAAAGGAACATATGTGTAACATTCTGAAAACACGGAACAACGTGAGGAGTGCAATTGTGCACTGCTACATAGCAACAATGCTTTTGCATTTCAACTAAGCAGCAGTGCAATACACTGTTGCGAAGCAGTGCCCACAGATAAGCAAGAGTGGAATCTTGCTATTTAGTTTAAGTTATAATGGCATAAGAAAGAGTGTTATAAGCAAGATGTGTGTACATATGAAATATGATTTCCATATGGGATTTAAAACTACCATTTACATGCTAAATGAATGCATTTACTAAATAATGAGCTACGTGTAACCATTTATGCCCGATATAAATGATAAATTCTATGGATTATTACACAATCCACTATATACAGATGAAAATTACTAAACAAATAAAATAAATAATCAAAAGTGAATCAGTTGCAGACCAAAGCAAAAAATGGCGTCAAATAGTATTTACAAAGATGCATTGTCCCTGTTTTAGTTCTACTTTTCAAAGCACAAAATGTTATCGTTTCTTATTTATAAAGCATGTTATTATGTTATGAATCAAAATATAAACTTACATATAACATGCATGTTAGAGGTGTAATACATAAATAGCTTGCTAGTTTAGCAATGCTAGTAATATAAAGTTGTCTTCTGAAAAGCAACAAGTTGGATATTTAACTAACAAATTGCAGAATGCAGGTGTTTGTTTGAATCATTATTACAATTATAGTTGAAAAATGCTGGAATCAAATGAAAAGAAAAAAAGTCTTAGGTAAACATAGAATAACAATAGGCATGTTTGTCTTCTAGCTATATATAGGAAGTAATATGTTGATTTGTTGTATTTATTTGCATTGGAATATGTGGTAGATGTAAATACCAAATAAATATTGATTCTTACATTTTTATACTGCAGCAATTCATTGTATATGAAAATTGCAAATTGTGAATATAATATACTGCAATTTTTTGGTTCAGATGTAAATGAGCTTTTGATCTTCATTGATATTATGCAGAGCAAAACACGAATTACATTGGTTCTAATTTCATTTTATTCCTTGTAGGGTATGACACATTTGAAGAAGACGAGCTTGGATTTTACATGATTTATAGTTTGCTTTCTTAGTAAGCTCTTTTTATAAAAATGTGTTACTATCATCTTTGCTTAGAACATTGTCTACGGAATGTTATATATGACTATTGTCTATTTTGTGTATGGAATTGGTGTATTTTGTTATGTTTAATATATAATGTGTTAAGGTTATTAGATAATTTTTGTTTGTATTATTTAAACTGTGTGATGATTTTGAGTATATATTTTTACGGCGGATATAAATGCTTAATTGGTACAAAAATTCAGTATGAGATGGTGTTTTAAAAAGATGCAGAAACAGGCTGCAAACATTTAAAACGCCGTGGACAACTAAAATGTTGCCAAAAGTTAAAATGTTACGGTAAGGTAAGCAAAATATATTGTTATTCGAACTTAAAACGGTGCGGAATAAATAACACGACATTGAGAAAACGCTCAATTAACATGACAGTAAATAAAATGTTGTCAAATCGTTAACAAAACAATGCATAAAATGCTGTTAAATTGTTAGCACGAAAATGAATAAATCTGTAACGACCCTGAAATTTTGATATTGGAAATCAGGATATTTAATTGATTTTAAATATCTTGAATTCAATTTGATTTGAAATTCAAATATCAAAGTGAATTTGGTAAATTAATTATTGAATTTAATCGTTAAAACTGGATAAAAATTTGAATCTTTAGTTTTAAGCCGATTAAAAATATTTTCAAGGCTTCGAAAATTTATAGTGATGATACTGAAGATAACGGAAGCTTCAGAATTGAATTTGAAACTGTTTTGTTCAGTTTTGAATTTTTTTTTCATTTGAATCGATATTTAAAAATAGCGTTCCGGGGCACAGTCTCGGAATTCGACGAAACCAGTTCCATTGGATCCATAATATTGTATTATTACCGGATTTCAAATTTCGTAGTGATCAGAGTTATCGTGTGATCGTACGATAAGCAAACGCGTTGATATAATATAACGAGATATTTTTGGAATATAAAAATATAAATTTTTAATCAACTTTTCAATGCCAACTTACTTTCTGCAAAATCACGTACTCTTGTCCCCTTCGTTTTCTTTTATCACGCGAGCAGTTCATTTTGATTTCAAAAGAAAATATCTCGTTCATCAAAACATACAATAGCCGAGCTTTGATTTTTTTTATCCCCAATTATTCACCCTCATTCGAAATCAAATTCACGGGTCCAATTCCTCTCCTTCTTGAATTGTTTTGTCTCCCTTCCCAAATCCTGGAACACTTACTAAAATCGAAAAGAAAAAAAAAGATAACAACAGTGAAGATCACACGAGCATGATAGCAAGGGTAAGACGAACTCGAGATGGGGGTTCCCAATATCGACCATTGATGACCGCGCGCATGCACGTTCGATTGGGGGTCTCGATTAAGGGTGATGGCATCAGCATAGGTTCTCGACCACGAGTTCGGTGGTGCTCGTATTGGTGGTGCGCGTCTCTCGTCTGAAGGGGGGAGCTCGACAAGGGAAGGCGACGATTGGGGGTGTATCGCGAGTTCGATCGGAGGCTTCCAATTCGTGGGGAGGGCTTGGCTCAATTTCGAGCATCGCAATATCAGGCTAGAGACGAGTCACGAGGGGTTGATTGGGCTGTTTCGATCTGCAGTGGAGGGTTGCGAGTTAAGGGTTCGACGCGAAGATGTGATGGAGCTCGGCGACTAGATGTAGGGCACGGTAGCGAGTTCAATCTCGTGTACGAAAATAGTGAGGATGTGTTTGGCGAAGCCTGGGCTGTTCAATTTCAGTGAGGTATAATTGTCAATCTGTTTTAAAATTTAAAATTTTATGTTAAAAAGATGAATTTATTTCTTTAGAATAAGAATATATATATAACATTATTTGAAATCTATAGTTCATTTGAAAATTACAGTAAAGTTTATATAGATTAGAAAATATTAATAGTGAAATTAATTTCTGTTTTATAATAAATACTATTACGATTTTACAGTAGAGATAGACAGGAAGAAAAATAATTAATTAAACAGCTAGATTATTATTTATTTATGCAAAAGTTAAGTATGTATACATAAGTAGTTTTCAAATTTTATATATATATATAATATCTTTGGAAAGTTTTATATAAAGATAATCCGTTAAAGGAGAAATTAGTTTAAATTTAATTTCTTGTTAAATAATTTTATTAAAAGAAATTGGTTTGAAATAAAATCATTGAATAATTGAAATTATCAAATGGAAATTTATTATTCGATTGTTCGAATATTTATAAATTGTATAAATTGTTTATACAAGGTTTGAAACCGTGAAGAAATGGTCAAAATGGAAATGGATTGCAAAATAAAAGCAAAGGTGAGATCTTCTCACTCAAAAGGAAAATTTGATTTTTTGCAGTTATTGCTTGATTGATGTTTGGATGTGATATTAGATATAGTAGGATACCTCTATATATATAGCAATATATATATATATATATATATTGGCATATGTATATATTGCAGTTGTTGATTTTCCGCATTATATAGCGGATGTTTGGAGGGATCCAACTGGATTACTCAAATTGTTTGAATATTATTTCATATGTGAATGATGTGATTTATTGATAATCTGTGGATGACTTATTGATAATTGAAATTGTTGAAGGCTAAAATTTAGCCGAATGTATTTTTGGTATCATTGGATACCAGAAATAAATATAAATTAGATTTTGAAATTAAAGTGGAAAATTTTAAGTGAATTTATTTTTAAGAATTGAATTTATTGAAAGAAGGAATTTTAAAGTATTAAAATTTGATTTTCGAAATCTTACCGAATAAATTCCAAAATATGGAGAGAAAAAATGAGTTTTGAATAATATTGTTTCAAAAGTTGAAGAATTCATTTAAAAAATGGAATTTTGAATAATTTGGAAAGAACAAAGGAATTTATTTAAAAGTGATAAACTTTTAGAAATCAATGTTTAATTGATTTGGTATTTGAAAATGAATCTTTGAGAAATTGATATGGAAATTTATTTGGAGTTGAAAATAAATCTAGAAACCAAAATTTGTATTTAATTTGGTGATGGAAAATAAATCATTGGAAAATTTGTTTGAAATTGATTTAGTGTTGGGAAAATGAATTTGGAAGTCGATTTGCAAATGGTTTGTTATTTGGAGATAAAATTAGAAATAAATTGCAATGTTTTGTTCTATTTAAATAAAACTTAGAAATCAATTTGTAATTGATTCGATATTGAAATAAAATTAGAAATCAATTTGGAATTTGATTTTGGGGTTAAAAGTGAATATTTGGGAATGTAAATTCAAAATGGAGTTTATGAAATGAAAGGGAAATTTGTTTAAAAATAAACGCTGATTTATTTTTAAAGTGTGAAAGTAAATTTACGGATTTGGAACGTAAATTTTGTTAGAACCTCAATTGTTGGATTTTAATGACAACAACTATACAATTATGTCAAAGAATCTCTAAGCTAATTTGCAGGTACCTGAGCATCAAAAAGAGATAATCAAATACGTTCAAAATGAAGATACACAGTATTAAAGTATGAAAGAATGTATATGGAGATACAAGAAGAGATATATATGATAGAGACAAGACGAAGGTGACAAACAAAGTATTATTAGTCATAGAATGTCGTGTCTAGAGTTTACAAATGTTAAAATCTTCTCAAAATGATATACACACATATACATTCATATTTTAAATGAAAAATCAAGTTTTCAAAAATTGCATGGAGCGGGACTCGAACCTGGGTCACTAGTTCAGAAGGAAAATGCTCTAACCATTTGAGCTATGGTAATTTTTTGTTACAGGCTAAATTCAGACGTCTGAATAACTTCATTCAGACGTCTGAATGAAAATATTCAGACGTCTGAATCTGGTCAAAAATGACCTATTTGCTTTCTGATTTGCATGTGAACGATTTCAGAAGTCTGAATTCTATTGTTCAGACGTCTGAATATCTCCAACTGCTATTTTCTTGAAAAGCCACTTCTCTTCACCGAAGAGAAACTCTTTCAAAATCAATGGTTGTACCTGTTCTTTTCAATATAACTTTTCGTCTATGGTTGCAACTCTTTATACACTATAAATAGATTACAGAATTCAACAAACAATTCACCGAATCTAATTTTAATATTCTTGAATTCTTATCTATTCTCTATTTTCAAACTACACTCAAACTACTAACATTCTCTGATCGTTGATCACTCTATCTTCCACTATTCTCAAAGCACATCACACTATATATCATAAAGGAGAAGATTATAGGAAGGTTGTACTATCAAGAGACAAATCCGTGTTATCAAGAACACACTGTGTCAAATACTCTCTGTATAAGTTGAAGTCCTGTTCTGCTGTTCAGGCAAGTGAAGTCCTCTTCGGCTATTGAGGCGAAATCCTGTTCTGTTGCTCAGGTCCCTGTTCGGCTGCTCAGGGGTTGTACAGACTTGTTCCTTCGGGTTAAGTGAGGATTGTTGTTAGTGAAATTCCAGAAAGGAGTCTGGGACTGGACGTAGAACGGTAAGTTCGAACCAGTATAAAAATCCTGGTGTGCTCATTTATTATTTACTATTATCTGCTAATTGTTCTATTATTCCGCAATGCTTTTATACTATTCCATATTACTCGATCCTATAGTCACTTTCATTTGGTATCAGAGCCCGGGATTCTAGAGATCGTAACAACATCCTAGAATAAATGGCTTTAAAGAGATCTAGTCAAGGCAATAGGAAGAGGAAGAACAATAAGGAAGAATCAAAGGAGCAAACAAGCAAATGCTTCATGGCTACAAATGATGATGTAAGTGAACTAAGTTTTGAAGATTCGGTTGAAATTAATTCAGAACAAGTGGAATTTGTAAAACAAACTAAAAAGCAAAAAAAGGAGTTACAAGGAAAATTAAATAGATCTGAATTAGAAATTAGTATGCTAAGAGATGAAAAGAAAATCCTAGAAGAAGAACTTGAAATATCTTAAGAATCTAATTCTAATTTAACATCTCAACTATCTATGATCACTCAGGAATTAGAAATTCAGAAGAATAAAAATGATGATTTATCAGCTGAAATTAATGATTTAAAATCTAACACTAAAGTATTAGAGTTAGAAAAATCTTGTGATATCCCGGAAATTTGGCAATATCAATTTAATAATCTTTATTAATAATTAAATTGATTTGTTGATTTATTTTATAAATTGACAAGTTTATTCATTTTAAAAGGTTAATAATATTTTAAATTGGCAAATTATTTCTTTTGAAAACTAATAACATTTTAATTTGGGAATATCTTTTCTAAAATTTTAATTAGGAAGATTTATCTTACTAAAACTAATATAAGTGTTTATATTTATAATGTATATATATATAAGTATATATATTATAAATAGGGAGTCTTTTAAAACTATGTTTTCAAATTATAATATATATGTATATATATATTGTGATTTGGAGTTATGTATTAAATTCAATATAGTAATTATCAAAGCTAATGTTAAAAGTATTTCCATTTAGAATATATATAATTGTATATATTGAAATGGAAAGAATATTGAATTTGAATTTAATAAAGTATTTTCAAACTTTAATATTTATATAATTTGTAATTTGGAAATTTGTAATTTAACTTAATACTTTTGAAAATGATATTTATGATTTAAATAACAAGAATAATTTCTTATTTAAAAATATATATGTAAGCTTAAGTTTAAATAAGATTTAAATTAGAAGTTCATTTGTTTTTTTTTCCTTCATTTTAATTTTAACATAAGGTAAATTGTTTAAGATTTTTATACAAGGAGTTAAACTAAATTTCTCAAATTTATAAACATATGTTATATGATTTGATCAAAATATAAGTTACTTGAATTCACATTTGTATATTTATAAATTTAAAAGCTTAATTGTATAAAGATAAATACATTTTTATATACATAAAAATATTGCATAAATACATATGTATAACTTAAATAAATTAATTAAAACAAGAGTAACACTTGTTAGCATATTAAGGAGGTCTAAAGACATTTGTAAACTTGTATGCATAGGTGTAAGCTAGATAATACTTAAAAGACAAGTGGCTTTATCTTGTTTTCTTTTTGATAATTAAAGTTTTAAAATTTTAAAAAATGGAAGAAAGATCTGCAATTTTCTTTCTTCAGCTCTAAAACTATCTTCTTCTTTCTCAACTAAAACTATCTTCTTCTAAAACTAAATTCGAATCTAAAGATAAAGAAAAAGCTGGAAATCTGTAAAATCTAAAGCAAAGTAGAAATCTGGAAAATTCAAAACAGAGGCAAATGCAAGTTCATCTTCAAGTACAATTAGCAACAGGATGTAAAACTTCATCAAGCCGTTCAAATCAAATGCAAATATGAAAATCTGGAAACTGTAAAATCTGTGAACAAAAGAAGTTAATCTGGAAATCAACAGCAACAGGATTATTTCATCATGCAGAAGGAAATTCAATAAGCCTGGAAACAAAGTTTTGTATTCTGTCTCAACATGTCTGGTGAGTAAATATACTCTAAAAACAGTTTTAAATTAATACGTGTTTGAATGATAGTGCATGCAATGTATTTTCTATGATGATGAAGATTAATATATATGAATACTGGCATATATGTATGTTGTAAACAGGGAGTGTCTGAGTATTACAAACCTGTATATTTCATCTCTGTTTTTTTAGTTGAATTCGTATGAAATTCAAAATCTCCCAAACAATTCAATATTAGATGTTGCTATACAAACGAAATCTGTTTGTTAACGTGTACTGAAGAAATTAAAAATAGTTTCTATAAAATTAAATTTATAAATAATTTTTAAATTTGATATTACAGTAAACATCTGATATATGTCAAAAATGAATCATCTTGTTTTTACAATTGGATTTCATGAATGTATCAAGGACCCAAAATCATGATTTTTAAGATGTATATCATAATTTTTAATTGAGGAATTCTTGTGAATATGGGTTTTATTCGAAAATGGGGATTTTGTGAATTACTAATTATCCACGCTATCATATGATTCGAAATCTCGATCGAAGGTTGATTGTGGATTATAGATTAAGGGAAAAATGCATAAGAATTTTTCTGATGAATAAATTTTTCGAATTGGATCGAAGTAGGGTTTTAGGCTGCTTTTAAATGGGTTGAACTGTTGAGGAATTTGCGACGTGGGTGATGATGCGGAGGCGATCGCGAAGGGGTGGTAGGGTGGTTCGTGAAGTGGTGATGCTCTGGTGATGTTGGCCGAGTTCATCGATGAGGGAGTCGACGGCGTTGGGGGAAGTTGCGGTCGAAGTTGGGTTCAGTTTTTCGACCGAGGAGCGAAATTTCGATTCGCGAGTCATTTCTCCGATCTGGGTTGGGTTTCTTGATCGCGTGGATCCTTGTGATCGATGTCCATGGTTGCGGCGCCCCAGTTCGGCCGGAGGCGTTGGTGTAGGTGCACGAGTGCACGATTTTGTACACTGGGGAATTTGAAGTTGGGGAAGAAGCATGGACTTAGGGTCGTTCTCGGGTAGTTGCCGTGTGTAACTCGAAGCAGAAGACGTTCGTGAATTTCCTCGCGTGGATTCAGGGAAGGTCTCGAGTGTTTGAGTGTGGGGCTCAGGTGAGTGTTTGAGTGTGGGTTCTATGTTTGAGTGTTTGAGTGGGGAGGCTCGCACGCGATTGTTTTGTTTGAGTGTTTAAAAGCATTTGACTTATTTAAACAATTTGTTTTCAAAGGAAAATGTTTAAACAAGTTTAAATGTATATTGGAAATAATTTAGTTTAAACAAATGATTAACTAAGTTTTAAGCTGAATTTAAAGTGAGATGTTTTAAAAAGGAATGTTTAAATTGATTTTAAAATAGATTTAAATGAATAAAGAATATGAAATTTGGGATTTCAAAGTTACATAATTATTTTATTTAATTTAAATCAAACATGTTTGAAAGGATATTCAAAGATTTTAAGTGTATTAAATTAAGTTGTTTGAATGGGTTTTAATAAAGTAAGTAATTTGAGTTTAATTAAGGAGAATTAATAAATAAATTAAATTAAAGCTTAATTACTATTTGTAATTAAGGATAATTACTTAATGAAGTAATTAGTGGATGGATAATTAAAGATTTAGGGACGATTTATTGATTAATTAATTAATGTAATTAATGTTAGGTTAATTAATTAGTATAATTAATTAAAGATAAATCATTTATGATTAATTAAGTATAATTACTTAGTAAAGTAATTAAATGATAATTATTGAATGTAATTAAGAAAAGAGAAATTACTTATGGAAGTAAATTCAATGAAAGTAATTAAATAAGAAGTGATTAAGGTTAATTACTTAGTGTTATTAATTAAATAAATTATTTAATTAAGTTAATTAAAGGATTAAGATGAATTATAAGGTAATTAATTTTTTTTTTTTGTAATTAATTAAAAATAATTAATTAAGGAAGATAATTAATTAGAGTTAATTACTGGTTAAGTTTAATCAAAGGTGATTAATAAATTATGGTTTAATTAAAGGTTAATTACTTAATATAATTAATAATTAATTAAAGGTGTAATTAGGGATCATTAGTTTATAATTAATGATGTGATTAAGAGTTGATTAATTAAGATTAATTAATCAAATGATAAGTGATTAATTATAATTAATTAAGGATTAAAGTAATTGATTATAATTAATTAATTAATGAAGTAATTAAAGGTTAATTACTGTATTTGGTTAAGAATAATTAATTTGTGAAATTAATTAGGAATAATTACTTAAATGTAATTAAAGTATAATTAATCAAGGTAATTAATTAAGTGGATAATTAGAGAAAGATTAATTAATTTATTTGTAATTAATTAATGATTATATAAGTAAGATTTATAATGAAGTAATTAATTTAATTAATTTTAAATTAATTAAGAGATGAAGTAATTAATTTAATTCACTTTAAATTAATTAAAGATAGAGATAGTTAATTTAATTCATTTTAAATTAATTATGTTGTGATTAAGTAAATCATTGCTTATATAAGAATGGATGACATTGATTGTCTTGAATGGATGTAATCTCAGAAATGAGATAAGATGTTGTGTGATATGAATGCTTGGTTGCATTATGATGATAATATAGATTAACTATTATGATGTTGATATGGATTACCTATTTGGTTATGAATCATCTGTTTAATTGATAATGTGATTATCAATGGTGAATTTTGAATTATCTATCTGTATGAATATAGATAAGTTAAATTGTTTAACCTTTAAACAACTTGGCCTTAAAAGATACGTTTTGGATTTCGATGAGACCGGGATCGGGTTTCCGTATACCGGTATTCCAGGTCTGGAGACCCGAATACCACATCGATCCAAATTAACGATAGGTCATGAATCTCAAGTGAAGATGAAGATTCAGAGTGCAAGGGTTATTGTCGTTAACTCTGAGGGTGATTCCAAAATGAGTGTAACGAGATAATGCCTTCGGTTTCGTTCGAACCCGGAACGAACTTGTATGGATTGAATGCTTTCAGCACATCGTCAGGCGGACGATGAGCATTCTAAGTGATATGTTCTGATTAAAGGTAATCGTAAACCTCAAGCCTCATCAACCGGGAATGGCTAAAACAGGGGAGGTGCAGCAAGGCTTCGTGGGTAGCACCCACTGAGAGCAAGATAGATCCCTGTCTAGAGATCCCTTTTCTTTTATTCGGCTTAGTGTGTGGTTGGTCGCGCCAACTACGGGATTGTCTTGTTCGGGATTATCCAGTAAGGGATGGTTCCGGCTTTGTGTTGCAGGGGAGCGGGCGTACTCCTCGGTACGGTGATCTAGGCCACGTACTGTGACGGGCGGTACCCCAGTAGCCCTGCCATTGTATGGAATCCAAACTCCAATAAGTGCCGTACGTATTAGTTGTGCCCAACTATGTTGGAATGTGAGATGTAAGCATTTCAGCTATTTCTGTATTTTACTTGAAAACCCTAGACCCTATTATAATATAACTGGATTTCCTATCAAATGTTTTGGTTAGCGTAAGGTAAAAACTTTTCCATGTTTATGTGTGGGAAGTCTTACGTGATACCTTTGTTTTCAAAAGGTTTTGAAGTTAAACAATTTTAACCCGTTTACTCACACCAGACCCATGTCTGACCCAAGTGTTTATTTCTGTTTTATAAACTCTTGGGTACTCAAATTTTTACGAGTAGCCAAGGGATTCAGGTTTAGCTTTGACGAATATTCTGGAGGAGCAATGGAGCAGGAGGCTTCGGCGTTCGTAGATATAGTATTCCGCTGTGTTGATATCTGTGTTAGAGTCTTGTATTGTATTTGAGTTGTAATATCTAGACAGATGTTTATAACTGTCTAGTATGTGTTGTATAGTTGTGTAAACTCTGATAAGTGTTGTATACTATGTAATAGTTTATGTTATTAATATAATTTATTCGTTCCGCTGTGAGATTGTTGTTGTTATTTCTTTCTTTCTTCTCTTCTTTTCTATTTTCTACCCCTTTCTTTCTTCATAATGATGCGACTTTCTGGGCATAGGAAGTCGGGTCGTTACAGTGGTATCAGAGCATAGGTTGAGCGAATGCCTAAGCTATTGGTTAAGTGAATATCTGAACACTAGGTTGAGTGAATACCTAGGTTCGGAAGGATTGTTCATTAGAGATAGGATCTGTAGCAACCTGTTTGAGTCTGAGTATATATATTCGAGAGTGCGTATTTGTTAGTTATATAAAAATGATTTTATATTGTGTTAATTGATCGATTGAGTGGTATATGGATTCTGGTCAATACGAGTAGCTAACGTTATTGATAGGGATCTCTAAACACTTGAACCAGGCCAACGGACACAATATTGTTTTAAAGAGGTAAATGAAATAATTTTACCCAGAAATAATTTCTATATAAAAAGTATCATTTTAAATATATATATTTCTACCTATTTGTTGGGTTACCTGTTCGGGTTTCCAATATGAGTTATAAAGATAGATAAGGTGGTAGTGTGAGTAACACGACTACCAATAGTTAGAATTTGAGTGTTGAGGTTGGAAGTATATCTGACGAGACTGTAGACCTAATACTGTCTCAAGTGAACTTTGTTGTGGTGTAAAGATTTCACCGATCTCTGAAGAAAACCAGTTATGGTTTAGAGTTTATCTTTGAAGTTGGATGAATAGAGTAGATCTATTGGATGAGCTGAAGAGAGTGATGGTATTTTGGTAACCTCAGGAAGTAGTAGCTGTGTGATGAGACACAGTGGCTATGGACGTTTCTGAAGATGTTTCTTCTGGAGCAAGTTTGAAGAAGTAGGTCTGCTTCGGTGTTATGGCTGAGTCCAGCGGGGTGTTTCTGTTTGCTTTGAAGTTCGAGTTTCTCGAGGAGTTTTGGAGTAAGAAGTCTTTGGTCTATGGCAGCAGTGCGACTCGGAGTGTTCTATGTTGGCAGAAAGTTTCTGGCTGAGCAGTTTTTCTGAAGGTGAAGTTCAGAAGCAGTAGAGTGAATCCATTTCTTCAATGGATTGGTTAGTCAAATATAAGCTGTTCTGATTAGTGAAGAGAGAACAGTTATCTTTGGAAATTAGGCCGAGCTGATCGCAAAAGTGACTTGCGATTGTTTAAGTATTCTCTTGGGATTATTAGAGATTGAGATTCTGTATCGACTTGATTCGTGGAGTTACCAGAAGTTCAGCTTAGTAGAAGGATGTCTCCTAGAGCATAATTTGGTGAAGCAGCTCAGGATTCTTTGGAGAGGGATTGACCACACCTAATTTTCTGGTAAGGATTCTGTTAAGGTGTTTTGACCAAGTAGAATGATTCACTAAGATTTTATAGATATGGTGAACTGTGGATGATCAAGTTTGTGCTCGAGTTTTTCCGATGGCATTCTCATCTGTTCAAGATCAGAGTTGTGCAGCGAAAGCAAGATAGCAGCTATTCTAGAGTGGAAGCGACCGGGAGTTGCAATTTTCTTGGAGTAGAGGATTTCTATAGGAAATTCAAATGTATCTCTAAGTATGAAGAATTTTTCAGGATTTGGAGGTAAGGTTGTCAAGTGCAACTGTTTGGCTATTCCAGATATGAGAAGTAGTTCGAAATGCTCTATTGTTGTGGAGTAGAGTTGTGTTCTGGATTTCGGTGATTTTTGGGAAACCATTTTGTTGAGAAGGATCCGGAAATTGGTTTGATGTTGGTCTAGATTGTTCCAGGAAGCATCAGCAAGGGCTAAGCTGATCAGGAAGGATAAAGTTGAAATTGGATATTGTTTAAATTTTTCTTCAATTAAAGGAGATACAAGATTTGGTAAGATTGGAGAGCTAGCTCTAGAAGTATTTTGAGATTTTCTTGTGTTCTCAAAAGGATTAGTTCTTTGATCTACAGGATTGAGTTTCCAGTTCGGATAACTGGAATTCATTGTATTTCACGTATCTTTGAGGGAAAACGTGTGTGATTCATCTGGTTGTGGGATCAGCAGTTCAGATGGATATGGAAGTTGAGATGGTTTTGAGTTTAGTCTAATATCTTGATTCAGATTTGTGATCTAAATAGGTAGGAGTTCTAGATTATTGTAGTATAGTTAGTTAAGATCCTGTAGAACGAGTATCCCGGTATATATATATACTTGGGGAAACTCGAGTAAATTCTATCCAGATTTTGACTGGATAGTTAAATTTGTTTGATTAAATTGTTTGCTATGGTTGTTAGAATATGATTGATATCTATGGTTGCTGTTTAAAATAAAATTTTGATGGGTTATTAAATTATCTTTGCTTTTAAATTTCGGGGACGAAATTATTTTAAGGGGGAAGGAATGAGATATCCCGGAAATTTGGCAATATCAATTTAATAATCTTTATTAATAATTAAATTGATTTGTTGATTTATTTTATAAATTGACAAGTTTATTCATTTTAAAAGGTTAATAATATTTTAAATTGGCAAATTATTTCTTTTGAAAACTAATAACATTTTAATTTGGGAATATCTTTTCTAAAATTTTAATTAGGAAGATTTATCTTACTAAAACTAATATAAGTGTTTATATTTATAATGTATATATATATAAGTATATATATTATAAATAGGGAGTCTTTTAAAACTATGTTTTCAAATTATAATATATATGTATATATATATTGTGATTTGGAGTTATGTATTAAATTCAATATAGTAATTATCAAAGCTAATGTTAAAAGTATTTCCATTTAGAATATATATAATTGTATATATTGAAATGGAAAGAATATTGAATTTGAATTTAATAAAGTATTTTCAAACTTTAATATTTATATAATTTGTAATTTGGAAATTTGTAATTTAACTTAATACTTTTGAAAATGATATTTATGATTTAAATAACAAGAATAATTTCTTATTTAAAAATATATATGTAAGCTTAAGTTTAAATAAGATTTAAATTAGAAGTTCATTTGTTTTTTTTTCCTTCATTTTAATTTTAACATAAGGTAAATTGTTTAAGATTTTTATACAAGGAGTTAAACTAAATTTCTCAAATTTATAAACATATGTTATATGATTTGATCAAAATATAAGTTACTTGAATTCACATTTGTATATTTATAAATTTAAAAGCTTAATTGTATAAAGATAAATACATTTTTATATACATAAAAATATTGCATAAATACATATGTATAACTTAAATAAATTAATTAAAACAAGAGTAACACTTGTTAGCATATTAAGGAGGTCTAAAGACATTTGTAAACTTGTATGCATAGGTGTAAGCTAGATAATACTTAAAAGACAAGTGGCTTTATCTTGTTTTCTTTTTGATAATTAAAGTTTTAAAATTTTAAAAAATGGAAGAAAGATCTGCAATTTTCTTTCTTCAGCTCTAAAACTATCTTCTTCTTTCTCAACTAAAACTATCTTCTTCTAAAACTAAATTCGAATCTAAAGATAAAGAAAAAGCTGGAAATCTGTAAAATCTAAAGCAAAGTAGAAATCTGGAAAATTCAAAACAGAGGCAAATGCAAGTTCATCTTCAAGTACAATTAGCAACAGGATGTAAAACTTCATCAAGCCGTTCAAATCAAATGCAAATATGAAAATCTGGAAACTGTAAAATCTGTGAACAAAAGAAGTTAATCTGGAAATCAACAGCAACAGGATTATTTCATCATGCAGAAGGAAATTCAATAAGCCTGGAAACAAAGTTTTGTATTCTGTCTCAACATGTCTGGTGAGTAAATATACTCTAAAAACAGTTTTAAATTAATACGTGTTTGAATGATAGTGCATGCAATGTATTTTCTATGATGATGAAGATTAATATATATGAATACTGGCATATATGTATGTTGTAAACAGGGAGTGTCTGAGTATTACAAACCTGTATATTTCATCTCTGTTTTTTTAGTTGAATTCGTATGAAATTCAAAATCTCCCAAACAATTCAATATTAGATGTTGCTATACAAACGAAATCTGTTTGTTAACGTGTACTGAAGAAATTAAAAATAGTTTCTATAAAATTAAATTTATAAATAATTTTTAAATTTGATATTACAGTAAACATCTGATATATGTCAAAAATGAATCATCTTGTTTTTACAATTGGATTTCATGAATGTATCAAGGACCCAAAATCATGATTTTTAAGATGTATATCATAATTTTTAATTGAGGAATTCTTGTGAATATGGGTTTTATTCGAAAATGGGGATTTTGTGAATTACTAATTATCCACGCTATAATATGATTCGAAATCTCGATCGAAGGTTGATTGTGGATTATAGATTAAGGGAAAAATGCATAAGAATTTTTCTGATGAATAAATTTTTCGAATTGGATCGAAGTATGGTTTTAGGCTGCTTTTAAATGGGTTGAACTGTTGAGGAATTTGCGACGTGGGTGATGATGCGGAGGCGATCGCGAAGGGGTGGTAGGGTGGTTCGTGAAGTGGTGATGCTCTGGTGATGTTGGCCGAGTTCATCGATGAGGGAGTCGACGGCGTTGGGGGAAGTTGCGGTCGAAGTTGGGTTCAGTTTTTCGACCGAGGAGCGAAATTTCGATTCGCGAGTCATTTCTCCGATCTGGGTTGGGTTTCTTGATCGCGTGGATCCTTGTGATCGATGTCCATGGTTGCGGCGCCCCAGTTCGGCCGGAGGCGTTGGTGTAGGTGCACGAGTGCACGATTTTGTACACTGGGGAATTTGAAGTTGGGGAAGAAGCATGGACTTAGGGTCGTTCTCGGGTAGTTGCCGTGTGTAACTCGAAGCAGAAGACGTTCGTGAATTTCCTCGCGTGGATTCAGGGAAGGTCTCGAGTGTTTGAGTGTGGGGCTCGGGTGAGTGTTTGAGTGTGGGGCTCGGGTGAGTGTTTGAGTGTGGGTTCTATGTTTGAGTGTTTGAGTGGGGAGGCTCGCACGCGATTGTTTTGTTTGAGTGTTTAAAAGCATTTGACTTATTTAAACAATTTGTTTTCAAAGGAAAATGTTTAAACAAGTTTAAATGTATATTGGAAATAATTTAGTTTAAACAAATGATTAACTAAGTTTTAAGCTGAATTTAAAGTGAGATGTTTTAAAAAGGAATGTTTAAATTGATTTTAAAATAGATTTAAATGAATAAAGAATATGAAATTTGGGATTTCAAAGTTACATAATTATTTTATTTAATTTAAATCAAACATGTTTGAAAGGATATTCAAAGATTTTAAGTGTATTAAATTAAGTTGTTTGAATGGGTTTTAATAAAGTAAGTAATTTGAGTTTAATTAAGGAGAATTAATAAATAAATTAAATTAAAGCTTAATTACTATTTGTAATTAAGGATAATTACTTAATGAAGTAATTAGTGGATGGATAATTAAAGATTTAGGGACGATTTATTGATTAATTAATTAATGTAATTAATGTTAGGTTAATTAATTAGTATAATTAATTAAAGATAAATCATTTATGATTAATTAAGTATAATTACTTAGTAAAGTAATTAAATGATAATTATTGAATGTAATTAAGAAAAGAGAAATTACTTATGGAAGTAAATTCAATGAAAGTAATTAAATAAGAAGTGATTAAGGTTAATTACTTAGTGTTATTAATTAAATAAATTATTTAATTAAGTTAATTAAAGGATTAAGATGAATTATATGGTAATTAATTTTTTTTTTTGTAATTAATTAAAAATAATTAATTAAGGAAGATAATTAATTAGAGTTAATTACTGGTTAAGTTTAATCAAAGGTGATTAATAAATTATGGTTTAATTAAAGGTTAATTACTTAATATAATTAATAATTAATTAAAGGTGTAATTAGGGATCATTAGTTTATAATTAATGATGTGATTAAGAGTTGATTAATTAAGATTAATTAATCAAATGATAAGTGATTAATTATAATTAATTAAGGATTAAAGTAATTGATTATAATTAATTAATTAATGAAGTAATTAAAGGTTAATTACTGTATTTGGTTAAGAATAATTAATTTGTGAAATTAATTAGGAATAATTACTTAAATGTAATTAAAGTATAATTAATCAAGGTAATTAATTAAGTGGATAATTAGAGAAAGATTAATTAATTTATTTGTAATTAATTAATGATTATATAAGTAAGATTTATAATGAAGTAATTAATTTAATTAATTTTAAATTAATTAAGAGATGAAGTAATTAATTTAATTCACTTTAAATTAATTAAAGATAGAGATAGTTAATTTAATTCATTTTAAATTAATTATGTTGTGATTAAGTAAATCATTGCTTATATAAGAATGGATGACATTGATTGTCTTGAATGGATGTAATCTCAGAAATGAGATAAGATGTTGTGTGATATGAATGCTTGGTTGCATTATGATGATAATATAGATTAACTATTATGATGTTGATATGGATTACCTATTTGGTTATGAATCATCTGTTTAATTGATAATGTGATTATCAATGGTGAATTGTGAATTATCTATCTGTATGAATATAGATAAGTTAAATTGTTTAACCTTTAAACAACTTGGCCTTAAAAGATACGTTTTGGATTTCGATGAGACCGGGATCGGGTTTCCGTATAACGGTATTCCAGGTCTGGAGACCCGAATACCACATTGATCCAAATTAACGATAGGTCGTGAATCTCAAGTGAAGATGAAGATTCAGAGTGCAAGGGTTATTGTCGTTAACTCTGAGGGTGATTCCAAAATGAGTGTAACGAGATAATGCCTTCGGTTTCGTTCGAACCCGGAACGAACTTGTATGGATTGAATGCTTTCAGCACATCGTCAGGCGGACGATGAGCATTCTAAGTGATATGTTCTGATTAAAGGTAATCGTAAACCTCAAGCCTCATCAACCGGGAATGGCTAAAACAGGGGAGGTGCAGCAAGGCTTCGTGGGTAGCACCCACTGAGAGCAAGATAGATCCCTGTCTAGAGATCCCTTTTCTTTTATTCGGCTTAGTGTGTGGTTGGTCGCGCCAACTACGGGATTGTCTTGTTCGGGATTATCCAGTAAGGGATGGTTCCGGCTTTGTGTTGCAGGGGAGCGGGCGTACTCCTCGGTACGGTGATCTAGGCCACGTACTGTGACGGGCGGTACCCCAGTAGCCCTGCCATTGTATGGAATCCAAACTCCAATAAGTGCCGTACGTATTAGTTGTGCCCAACTATGTTGGAATGTGAGATGTAAGCATTTCAGCTATTTCTGTATTTTACTTGAAAACCCTAGACCCTATTATAATATAACTGGATTTCCTATCAAATGTTTTGGTTAGCGTAAGGTAAAAACTTTTCCATGTTTATGTGTGGGAAGTCTTACGTGATACCTTTGTTTTCAAAAGGTTTTGAAGTTAAACAATTTTAACCCGTTTACTCACACCAGACCCATGTCTGACCCAAGTGTTTATTTCTGTTTTATAAACTCTTGGGTACTCAAATTTTTACGAGTAGCCAAGGGATTCAGGTTTAGCTTTGACGAATATTCTGGAGGAGCAATGGAGCAGGAGGCTTCGGCGTTCGTAGATATAGTATTCCGCTGTGTTGATATCTGTGTTAGAGTCTTGTATTGTATTTGAGTTGTAATATCTAGACAGATGTTTATAACTGTCTAGTATGTTTTGTATAGTTGTGTAAACTCTGATAAGTGTTGTATACTATGTAATAGTTTATGTTATTAATATAATTTATTCGTTCCGCTGTGAGATTGTTGTTGTTATTTCTTTCTTTCTTCTCTTCTTTTCTATTTTCTACCCCTTTCTTTCTTCATAATGATGCGACTTTCTGGGCATAGGAAGTCGGGTCGTTACAAATCTAGTCTCAAAACTAAGTTAGAAGATATTAATAAAAATGATTTATTACAATCATCTTTAGATAATTCAGAATCTTGAATTTTTCTTCTCGAAAATGAGAACTCTGGTTAAAAAGGGAGAATTCTGAATTAAACAAGCAAATTGATATTTTGAAAAAACAGTAATATTTCTTTTGAAAATAATAATTGTGACTTTAAAACTAAATTTGATAAACTTAACACCGAAGTCACAAAATTCAATAAAGGTCAAAACAATTTAAACATGATTTTATCCAATTCTAGACCGTTACATGATAAAAGTGGTTTAGGATATACTAAAATTGATCGTAGAAATAGCACTAGATATGCTTTCATGTATAGTAAAAATGTTAGTGCTAGCACTAAATTTCGAGTAAAGTCTAAATCCAATTTTTATAGAAATTCAAATAGTGCTATGACCAATAATGTTTATAATTTCTCTAGAAGTACAAAATCATTGACCAGAAATATGAATAAAAATTATCTAAGTATTTGGGTTCCTATTAATTGGAAAAATAGAGAAAAATACATTGATGATTATTTTGATATGGTAGTTAATAATGAAAATTATATTTATAAAGGTTCAACCACACCCAAATGGGTGTGGTTTCCTAAGACCTAACCCCCCGGACCCTAACATAATAAGAGGGTACCAAAAATGATTATTATTTTTTGCAGGTACTCGGAGAAACAAAAGGAAAAGAATAGATTTTGGAATTTTAAAGAATGTTCCATACGTTTAATAGAATTATGTGCTTACAATGAAATGTGGACTTCGACAAATATGGTAAAATCTATTTTATTTTTCCTTCATAATTAATAATAAGTTTATCGTTATTTACAAGATATTTTATATAATTTATTATATTCCCTCATTCTTTTTGATAATGACAAAGGGGGAGAAATTCATATGCATATTAATAGAGGGAGATATTATACTTAGGGGGAGATGTTATACTTAGGGGGAGCTTTAAACATATTAATATTATTTTTTATATAGAATGAATATTTTTAAAAATTGTATAGTTGTCATCATCAAAAAGGGGGAGAATGTTAGAACCTCAATTGTTGGATTTTAATGACAACAACTATACAATTATGTCAAAGAATCTCTAAGCTAATTTGTAGGTACATGAGCATCAAAAAGAGATAATCTAATACGTTCAAAATGAAGATACACAGTATAAAAGTATGAAAGAATGTATATGGAGATACAAGAAGAGATATATACGATAGAGACAAGACGAAGGTGACAAACAAAGTATTATTAGACATAGAATGTCGTGTCTAGAGTTTACAAATGTTAAAATCTTCTCAAAATGAGATACACACATATACATTCATATTTTAAATGAAAAATCAAGTTTTCAAAAATTGCATGGAGCGGGACTCGAACCCGGGTCACTAGTTCAAAAGGCAAATGCTCTAACCATTTGAGCTATGGTAATTTTTTGTTACAGGCTAAATTCAGACGTCTGAATAACTTCATTCAGACGTCTGAATGCTGAAACCTGAATATTGTTTCACAATATTCATACGTCTGAATGAAAATATTCAGACGTCTGAATCAGGTCAAAAATGACCTATTTGCTTTCTGATTTACATGTGAACGATTTCAGAAGTCTGAATTCTATTGTTCAGACATCTGAATATCTCCAACTGCTATTTTCTTGAAAAGCCACTTCTCTTCACCGAAGAGAAACTCTTTCAAAATCAATGGTTGCACCTGTTCTTTTCAATATAACTTTTCGTCTATGGTTGCAACTCTTTATACACTATAAATAGATTACAGAATTCAACAAACAATTCACCGAATCTAATTTTAATATTCTTGAATTCTTATATATTCTCTATTTTCAAACTGCACTCAAACTGCTAACATTCTCTTATCGTTGATCACTCTATCTTCCACTATTCCCAAAGCACATCACACTATATATCATAAAGGAGAAGATTATAGGAAGGTTGTACTATCAAGAGACAAATCCGTGTTATCAAGAACACACTGTGTCAAATACTCTCTGTATAAGTTGAAGTCCTGTTCTGCTGTTCAGGCAAGTGAAATCCTCTTTGGTTGTTGAGGCAAAATCATGTTATGTTGCTCAGGTCCCTGTTCGGCTGCTCAAGGGTTGTATAGACCTGTTCCTTCGGGTTAAGTGAGGATTGTTGTTAGTGAAATTCCAGAAAGGAGTCTGGGACTGGACGTAGAACGGGAAGTTCGAACCAGTATAAAAATCTTGGTGTGCTCATTTATTATTTACTATTATCTGCTAATTGTTCTATTATTCTGCACTGCTTTTATACTATTCCATATTACTCGATCCTATAGTCACTTTCAAATTTAAAATAAATCGATTTCCAAAGTAGCTTTTAAAATATAAATTAAAAGTTCTAAGTGGGTTTTTAAAAGATATATTTGGAAATATATTCCGTGTAAGGAAATTGATTTGAAATTGATTTTCAAATGTTGAAGTGTGGAAAAATATGATTTGAAACTTATTTTCAAAATGATGAAGTGTGGAAATGAATTTACAAACTTGGGATGTAAATTTGAAATAAATCGATAAGGATTTATTTAATTGGTTTAAATGAAAGTGATTTGAAATTTGTTTCAAATGGTTGAAGTGTTAAACCGTATCTCGCGAAGAGATTTGAAATTTAATAATTTGGGAAAAAATTATTTAAATTGGTTGATTGTTGTAAATGTTGTTGATAGTTAAATCACCGACTATAAATATTTGCCTTTGAAATGGCATTTGAATTTGTTTTTAAAACAAACGCTTGTTATTCGGTTTAGCCGGGAAAGGACCTTTGTGTCAGATAACCCATTCCGAATAATAATACGACGATATGGATCGTATTGAAGACCGGTGATGAAGATCGGGTATTTGTGAAAACGATAGAATGACCTATCGATTGTTTCTGCACCGTTAGCTACGGTATAGAGATTTCCTTTGTGATGGGAAGTTATATCGGGATTGTGAATACCCGGATTGCAAGGGCTTCTTCGGAAGTGCCTTCGGTTCTGTTCGAACCCGTAACAGACTTGTATGGTTACGTGTCTGACATTACATTTTGAGATGTAAAGCTGATTTCTTTCAAATACATTTCTGTTGGTGGCGGAGAATTTATTCTCTTAGCTTAACACCCTTCTCTGAGACGTACGAGCTCAGAGGTTATGTAGTTGAAATTTATCAGCGATATATTCCCAATTTGGTAATGTGGCATGTTGAGTGTTGCTGTAATGATGATCATTTATTGATCATTTGTGATCAAAGCGTGGCTTTGTGAAAAAGCATAGCTTTGTGGACGAGACTTCGTCAGGGCCTCACAACCCGGAAATGGTCGAAACAGGAATGTTGCGGCAAGGTTATGAGGGTCGCGCCCTTTAGGGTATGTCATTTCCTTCTGGAAAGGGGTGGTATCATGGTATGGAGCCCAGATACATACTCATGTGGACACACTTTATTTATTATGTGTGATGTTGGTTACCGAGCGCTCGGATAAAGGTCCCAAAGGACCGGGGGATGGCATATTCGTGAGTTACCTAGTTACAGGGTAACCCGGCCTTGTTGGCAGAGAGCAGTTTGTCTCTCGGGACGTCCAGCCAGAGGCGATCCCATTCGGCAGTAGGAAAGGAAGTTCCTTAGCCTGACCATTTGTTGGAAAATCCAAAGAAACAATACGAACCTTGTACGGTTTTAGTTGTATTACCTACTATGGAATGTGGCGATAACCTGCTATTGAACATAGTAGCTATGGTAGGCATAACGTGAAATGCCTATGCTGGCTAAGATTAATATTATACTTTCGAAATGTTTTCCACACTAGACATTAATAATAATAATCCAATGATTTGCGTAGTAAGCATCTTTGACTATCATAAGAAGAAATCTCCTCCAATTCTGCGTTTGCATTATGTTACGCCCCACCTCTATACCCACGCTAGCCAAGAACACTACGGTGTAGTGCTGTCAACTAGCACGGAGAATAAGGCTGTTGAGGAGCGACCTTCTATGTAATTGCTTTGTGCGAGCACCGATATGTCAGATAATAAAACATTGCATTTCATCTTTATTCCGCATTTATGTTATCTGTGTTATTTTTATATCTATTGTCCTAAACTATTATAGCCACTGTGTAGTAGCTTTGAGTTTGTATCGGTATGTCGGATTTCCTCTAAAGATGAAATGCAATGTTTTATTATCTGACATATCGGTGCTCGCACAAAGCAATTACATAGAAGGTCGCTCCTCAACAGCCTTATTCTCCGTGCTAGTTGACAGCACTACACCGTAGTGTTCTTGGCTAGCGTGGGTATAGAGGTGGGGCGTCACAGCTTGGTATCAGAGCCTGAGGTTTAGGACAATTATAAAACATAACTTAGATGGAACTTGTGTTACAACTATTTGTCGATGTTTTATCTCTCATCTTTACATATGACTATTTTTGACTGTTAGGTATGAATTCCTAACGCTTATTCTTGTGTTATCGGCTTTGAATTGATTTAGCCGATGTTGATTTTGTTTTAATTTGGCAAATTAAAGCCATTTTGACTTTTGGACTTTGTTCCACTTTTGTTCTATGCTATGAGTGTCATTGTGTACCTGTTACACTGTGATGAAAAATAGCTGGACCAGTTGCAAATTGAGTAATTTTGATTTCTCATTCACATCTAGTTTGAATCCCTGTGATTTTGAACTTGATATTTTGTGTTTTCCTCATCTTGAATTCCATTCGACTTCGGTCACTTTGTTTTTGAGAAATTGCTAATTTCTTGATTTTTAAGACTCTGATTTTGTTTGCCGTTGGTTTCTTTGATAATGATGATTGATTCATTTTGTACTCGACTGCAGCTATTAATTGTTGACTTCGACATTGACTTGATTCTTACTTTTGTTGAAGTCATTTATGCATTTCTGCTCGTTTTGCTTTGTTTTTCCAATTGATAATCGATTCTTCTTTTCTAATTAGTTGTTATCACTTTTATTGATTTTGATAACTTCTATTTCTGGAATTTTTGGTATTCCTACTTTGATGAATTTGGAATCGAATTCTTTGGATTCTATTCACATCTTCGTATGTGAATTCTTGTGATTGATTGTTTCTACAATCATTTTTGTGATTGGTCACTTTAAAAATATAAAGGTTTTCTATACTAGTAGTAAATATTAAAATCCTTTTTCTCCAAACGATTTTAAAACTATTTTACTACAAAGCTCTTTTTCTTAAACCGTTTTCCAATCTATTAGTATATACAAGCTTTTATTTCACTCGTATGAGAAATTGAATTAAACGGCCTAGTAAAACAAGTGGTATGAAACGCTTGCGTTTACTTCGTCGGTTAACTCCTGGACTTGTTCGATTGAACCTTTTGTGACAATTTTCTAGTGTAGATTTACAGTTTGTTCGTAAATATTTAAGTTAAGCAAGTGGTTATGGGACATGAAGCTAAACTTTTATATATTTACTAGCTTAGTGTAATTGACACTTCTCGTTGATCATGACGATCATTTTATGATTAGACTAGCCATTGTGCGATGTCTTTTTGTTTGCGAGGCTAGACTAGACACCACTTGTGTGATTCCATTCACACATACCTTTTTGCTTTTTGGTTAGTCTAGACCTTAATTTGTGTGATTCCGACTCACACATGTCTTTTTGTTTGCGAGGCTAGACTAGACACCACTTGTGTGATTCCATTCACACATACCTTTTTGCTTTTTGGTTAGTCTAGACCTTAATTTGTGTGATTCCGACTCACACATATCTTTTTGTTTGCAAGACTAGACTAGACACCACTTGTGTGATTCCATTCACACATACCTTTTTGCTTTTTGGTTAGTCTAGACCTTAATTTGTGTGATTCCGACTCACACATATCTTTTTGTTTACTAGACTAGACACCACTTGTGTGATTCCATTCACACATACCTTTTTGCTTTTTGGTTAGTCTAGACCTTAATTGTGTGATTCCACTCACACATATCTTTTTCTCTGCGAGGTTAGCCTAGACCTCAATCTGTGTGATTCCGACTCACACGCGTGGGATAGCGACCCACGGTCTTCGGACCATTCCTGTGTGAAACTTTAATGGATGGCTTCCATGAGATAGCGTCTCATCTTGTGATACCGGTATTTTGGAGTTTTCATGCTCCCATTTTGTGATAGGCATTTCCATTTTCCTTTTTATGGTTTAGACTAGCAAATGTGCGATGTCTCTTTCTCTGCGAGGTTAGCCTAGACCTCAATCTGTGTGATTCCGACTCACACGCATGGGATAGCGACCCACGGTCTTCGGACCATTCCTGTGCGAAACTTTAATGGTTAGCCACCATGAGATAGCGTCTCATCTTGTGAAACCGGTGTTTTGGAGTTTTCATACTCCCGTTTTCTGATAGGCTCTTTTCCCCTTTTCTTTTTATGATTTAGACTAGCGATTATGCGATGTCTCTTTGTCTGCGAGGGAGACTAGACCCCGCTTTGTTGTAGGGTAGCGCCCTACGGTCTTCGGGCCATTCCTGTGTGAAACTTTATTGGTTAGCCACCAAGAGATAGCGTCTCGTTCATGTGATACCGGTGTTTTGGAGTTTTCATACTCCCATTTTTATGCTAGGCCTTCCCCCCCTTCATGTGTTTTCTGGATTTCTTGTGATGATTTCTAGAATTTGTGCTTCACCAATTTTCGTGATTTCTATTGACAAGTTTCGTCAATTTATGTGTATTGGTGAATTCATGTGTTATTGACTTGTTATGAATACAAGTTTAGGCTATGATATCCCTTTCTATCTTTGAGAAGATTCTTGTGACATCTTTGATGAATGAAAGTTCATTTGGTATTATATTTTGATGCCAGTTATTTTAATGAGACTTTGACGTGTTAACTTCGGTAACCGTCAATTTTGAAATGAATTTACAAGCGGTTCTCCCGCAACACTGATATTGCTAATTTAATCACGTGTTTTCAAAATTCTTTATTTTTAAAAGTTGTTTCAAAAATATAAATTAAAATTGTTTTCAAAATTTTTACAGTTTACAATTTTCAAAAGAACGAGGAAGCGATTTAAACGTTTCAGCAAAATCGAGGACTATGACCCCTTTCTTTTACTGATTCGCTTAATTCCGGACTTGTCCGTTTGAGAATGTGAAATGTTATTTTTAAAACACACAATCCTGCACTTTCAAGGAAACGATAAAGAGATTTAAACGATTTAGCAAAAGTACGGACTATGAAACCATACTTTTACTACTTCGGTTAATTCCGGACTCGTTAATTGAATATTTATGACTTCTGATTATCGTTTTTGATAATCAGATGTTTGTGATTTCTGATTATCGTTTTTGATAATCAGATATTTGTGAAATTTGATTATCGTTTGAGATAATTAAATATTTTTCGATTTGATAATCGAATATTTGTGATTTCTGATTATCGTTTTTGATAATCAGATATTTGTGAAATTTGATTATCGTTTGAGATAATTAAATATTTTTCGATTTGATAATCGAATCTTTGTGATTTCTGATTATCGTTTTTGATAATCAGATATTTGTGAAATTTGATTATCGTTTGAGATAATTAAATATTTTTCGATTTGATAATCGAATCTTTGTGATTTCTGATTATCGTTTTTGATAATCAGATATTTGTGAAATTTGATTATCGTTTGAGATAATTAAATATTTTTCGATTTGATAATCGAATCTTTGTGATTTCTGATTATCGTCTTTGATAATCAGATATTTGTGAAATTTGATTATCGTTTGAGATAATTAAATATTTTTCGATTTGATAATCGAATCTTTGTGATTTCTGATTATCGTCTTTGATAATCAGATATTTGTGAAATTTGATTATCGTTTGAGATAATTAAATATTTTTCGATTTGATAATCGAACCTTTGTGATTTCTGATTATCGTTTTTGATAATCAGATATTTGTGAAAATTCGATTATCGTTTTAGATGATTGAATATTTGCGATTTTGAGATTCGAGCTTCGTCTTTTTCTCTGACGATTCAGGTGAGTAATTTGATTTACTCACATTCAATTCGTGCAGTACGTGATTTCTGGTCTGATCCCTTTTCTTTCAATTGCTAGAACTCGATTGATTCTTGCTTTTGATAGTCGTCTGATTTTGATTCCTTGATCCCCACGATGTTGATTCTTTTGATTTAAAGCAGTCGAACCTTTTGATTTCATATCTAATACTCCCCTGCTGATATTTGCCTTGCTTATGCATTCGACATTGCCATGCTCTTATGGTTGTTACCTTGTTTCCACTTATTCCTTAAGATTGCGAGGACGCAATTTCTTTAAGGAGGGGAGTCTGTAACAACCCGGTATTTCGTATCGATTAACTATCGTCTTTAAACGATTTCTTTTTTTCTCGGTAATCGTTTGTTACTCGCTATTGCAGTTTTGAGTTGATTTAAAATTCTTTCAAAAATTTGTTGAAATGTATGCGGGCTTTAAATAAAATCAGGGCCCAAGTTCCTTTTTATATTTTTATTGCATTAGCCTTAAGGACCCGATCCCCTCTTAATTATTTCATTCGAACCCGATTCAGTTTCTTTACTCTGGAGAAATTAAATGGCGGCCGCTTCTTCTCTTGTTCCTTCGATCTGAAAACTAGAGCTTGTGAGAAAGTGCTTTAGTTCGATTGTGAGGTTGGCTAGGGCTTTGCGAAGCTCCGATACTATTTCGATCGATTGTTGGTTGTGCGCGATTTATCCTGGCTCGATCGATCTCCTGTTGTTTTCTTCGATTGCTTCGGCCTCGACCTCGACAACTCCGTTCGTGGCAAAGGTGAGTGCTTCCACTCACATCTAACTCAAAATGCTGTGTATATATGATGTGAGATTTCATGACTTCGTTTATATCAATTCGCTCGCCTTTATTGAGTTCGTATATATATGTTTGAGTTTGTCGACTGATTTGCTCGGTCGTTCGAAGTTGTTAGATATTGGCGATTTCTATGATTTATGAATTTCCTGATATATTTGATAGCTTGATACACATTGCTTTGACCATATGTTTATCTCGGTCAATTATTGTATTCGTGAATTTCCATTTCATCTCGACTTCGTCTGCATTAAACTCGAACTTGCTTACTTCCATGACTTATTGCCTTGATCTTCTGGCCACTATGAGCTTCGTCTCTGGCCATTTTCTCCGGTTGGCATTTGCTTTGCTGATGCATTCAACATTTCCATACTGTTTGCATCACTGGATTTTGAAACATTTGTCTAACATTCTATTTCTCGGTCAATTTTATTTTCGTGTGGATCCTTGTTGACTTCACTGATGTACCTTTGGGAGTTTGGTTTTGTGTTCCAGTCTTTTGACTTGTTTCACAGTATTTTTAGCTGCCATATTTACTTGCATTGATTTCATTCTCCAGTCTGCATTAGCTTGAACTTTGAGCCTGTTCTTTATCACTATGGTATTTGTTGTTCATTTTGGTTTTGAACTGATATTACTTGGATATTGAACTGCATGTATGCATTGCATGTGTGCAGTTTTACTATTTTGGGTTCATGTTGTATCTGGCCTGTTTGCATTCGTTCACGGGTACACTTGATCATAGGACACTCTCGACTTTGATCATCATACTCTGATCTGGTATACCTTGTTTGTTGATTGGTTGGTCTGGTCTCACTTCTGGTCTGCACTGATGGTGTATCCATTTCATATATATATATATATGCAGTTTTGACATTGTGGAGTTGGTTCACTTGGTAGCAACAGCATGTTGCTTCAGCTTGTACTTTCCGGTCTTCGTTTGGTCCGGTCGTTGCTTCCCTGACCTTGTAGGTTGTTTGGTTGATGTGCATGTCACTGTTACATTACCGAACACTTGAGATATTGTTTGTAACTGCTGCATATTTGTGCTTTTGATTGCACTGTCCCTATGAGTTCATTAATTCATGTTGCCCACCACTGCCTTGTCCTCGAATCTGATACATTGCATTGATGCCTTGTACCATTTGCATTTTTTGTCATTTTGTTCACTGACCTATTCATGTTGTTGCTTGATTATGGTCTCTGATTTCATGAATTAGTTAATCCTGTTTTTTTTAAGTCCACTTCATATATATTATGTACTGTCAGTGATGTCTGCATTGGAACAGGGTCTTGTACTTGTTCACTATAGCTGCACTTGAGTTGTTTACTTGATCCACTGTCACTTTGCCATCTCTTTGCTCTATTTGAACGTCTGCTCCGTTCGAACATGCATAGTTGCTGTTGCTTGAGACTGTCATCCACTTGCATTGCTGAGTAGTCTTTTATGTTTGATGTACATATGAAATTGATTTATATGTATACTAAACATTCCTTCTCAGTGACATTCCACTTGCATTCTTATGCTTAAATGATTTAGTCGTCGCTGTGGCCTTATTTAGGTACACATACTCGTTTATCTCTGGATGGCATCCCTTTATGTAGATTCATGTTGCCATCTCAGTTTGCTTTCACCACTTAGTACTGTGGTTCCTCTGACCATTCTGGGTTGGATATTTTGATTTTCGACTTATTAGTTGCTGTAAATCCCTGGAGTTGTGGCGACTTTATATTCTGTTGTGGCGAGGCAGTGCACGCGTGCGTGCACTGCAGCCACACCAAATTGGCAGACTTTAATTGATATTTCTTTCATTCTTAATTCATTGACCTGTTGCGTAATTCGTAGGCTGTATTGGCGAGGCAGTACACGTTAGCGTGTACTGCAGCCAATTAGCATTGATGTTTTTAAATTGACATTTCAATTGCTTAAACTGCTTTGGACTTCTGTTTTGTGGATTAACACTGTTTAGTGTTATATCTGCCGTTATCCAATTCTCGTATCGAGCGTTGGATATACGAGATTTCTGTGACTGTCATCTATATTAAGATTGATTATTATTGCTTCTATGCTCTAATAACTGATTTTGAATTAGACTGATCCGAGTATTATTTTCTTTTGAATGTAATACTCGGGTCAGACCGAGTATTTACAGGTTGTAGATTTCTAGCTTTGGGTTGCTGCTAGAGCTATGAAGACTTTTTATACCATTTGAAGTGGTCTTCGTCCTGTTGAAGTAGTCAGTGTGTCTGTTTTAAGATGATAATGTATTCATGTATATTAGTCGATAATGTACTTGTATATATAACTTCTTGAGTCGACAATTGTAGTTGTATCATTTGTATTGTGTCAAATGTATTGTAACTGATATCAGTTATTGTATATATGAGACTTTTCGTTCCATCTTTATTCCGCATTTATGTTATCTGTGTTATTTTTATATCTATTGTCCTAAACTATTATAGCCACTGTGTAGTAGCTTTGAGTTTGTATCGGTATGTCGGATTTCCTCTAAAGATGAAATGCAATGTTTTATTATCTGACATATCGGTGCTCGCACAAAGCAATTACATAGAAGGTCGCTCCTCAACAGCCTTATTCTCCGTGCTAGTTGACAGCACTACACCGTAGTGTTCTTGGCTAGCGTGGGTATAGAGGTGGGGCGTCACAGCTTGGTATCGGAGCTTCGCAAAGCCCTAGCCAACCTCACAATCGAACTAAAGCACTTTCTCACAAGCCCTAGTTTTCAGATCGAAGGAACAAGAGAAGAAGCGGCCGCCATTTAATTTCTCCAGAGCAAAGAAACTGAATCGGGTTCGAATGAAATAATTAAGAGGGGATCGGGTCCTTAAGGCTAATGCAATAAAAATATAAAAAGGAACTTGGGCCCTGATTTTATTTAAAGCCCGCATACATTTCAACAAATTTTTGAAAGAATTTTAAATCAACTCAAAACTGCAATAGCGAGTAACAAACGATTAGCGAGAAAAAAAGAAATCGTCTAAAGACGATAGTTAATCGATACGAAATACCGGGTTGTTACACATTATGTGTGTGGCGGGAGGTCTTATGGTAGTTTCATTTTCCAAAAGCATTGCAAATTAATTTTATTTTCTTTGTGAAAATAACTGTTTTACGATCTCACACTAGTCACCATAACTGACTCGGGGTTTATTGTTCCCTTCTAAACTCGGGGTGCCCATAATTTTCCACATGGGCAGCCTAGAGTTATTTTTATCAGGATATTCTGGAGCTTTGGGGATAAGCTGGATGGCGAAGCGTACTACCGTACTTGTTTATTTTATTCCGCTGTGTATTCTATATGAGGACAAGTTTATATAACTGTCCATTATTGTATTGAGTTGTATATTGACTCTGATTGATGTATGTATAAACTGATATAGTTCTTTGTTTTAAAAGACTAGTGATTATCTATTATATATTGTTCCGCTGCGAATGTGAGATTCTGATATTGTCTCTAGTTTTGTGTTTCTGTTTCTTTCTTTTTCTTATGTCTTCTTCTACCTCTTCTTTTTAAACCCTAATGGTTCGGTTTTCCGGCATTCGATTGCGTGGCATTTGATACAATGGACGTATTAATCTCGATTTTCGAGCATCGAAAAATCGTATCGTTACAAGTGGTATCAGAGCATATGGTTAAGCGACAACCCTGCTCTGTTGGGTGTTACTCATTAAAGATAGAGTCAGTAGTACTCTAGAATGAGTTTGAGTGTAATAATAGATATGAGCGTGTATTTGTTAGTGAATATAAATTTTTTTTTGTATTGTGTTGACTTATCGGTTGATTGTTTATAGATTCTGGTCGGTGCAGTCTGGCCAACTGTAATCGATAGGGGTTTCTAAACTCTTAAACAAGATAAACTGACACAGTATTGTTTTAAATAGGGTAAATGAAATAATTTTGCCCAAAACTATTTTTGTATAGAAAAGAAATGATTTTCTATGAATTATCATAGTATATGGATGCTTGGTTGTTAGGAAGAGATAATATTGAAATATTATTATTGTTATATGGAATTGAATGAGAAATAATGGTATAACCAAAATTTTGAAGATAAATTCATTTGACAAATGAAATTTATAAATATGAATTGAAAGATAAGGAAATAAAAACCATATACGAATGAGATTTGGGAATGTGAATTGTAAATGTAATTTACAAATTCAAATGGGATTCCAAAGAAATATTTGAAAATAAAATTCACAAATGGAATGTAAAATAAGTTGATAACTTATGAAATAGTTGAAATTGGATTGGAATAAGATTCAAATTAAAAAAAATGAATGATTTGTGAATGAACAAATAAAGCTACATTTGTAAATGAATGAATTGGAATTGAAAATTGAATAATGAAATGAAATTTGATATAAATCAAGTTGAATAAAAAAAAATCCAAACTTGGAATAAAATAAAGTGGATTGAATTCAAGTAAAAATTAACTTGATAATTTATTAATTCATGAAATAATGAATTGAAAGTGAATTGGTTAAATTAAAGTTGAGTTATGAGCTGAATAAAAATGGTTTGAATTTGCAAATAAATTCAAGTAAGTAGAAATTAATTGTAATTTCCTTATTACCGATTAAATAAATTGGAGATGAATTGAGAATGAAAATTGAAATTTAAAAGGATAAGCGAATGTACTAATTGAATTAAATTAGTAGATGGAATAGATTTGTTGAATGAAAAATAAAATCAAAGATTGAAATTGGAAAGTATTTACAAGGAAATGAAGTTGAGTTTTGAAGTGAAATAGCTTAAGTAAACATTGAATAAATGCTCGACTTAAGAAAAGAAATTGTGAAATGGTTTCAAATGAAATAAACTGAATGTAAATATGAAATGCAAATTGAAATGAAGTGGAATTAAAATAAATTGAATTGATATCAATTTAAAATTTGTTATAAATTAGAATGGATATGAATTCGTTTTTCTTAAAAATGAATTGAAAATAAGGAATTGCATTGTAAAGCATTGAATTGAATGTAAATAAGATGAAAGTGATTCAATTTGTATCAAAACCATATGAATTGCTAATGGAAATTATTTTGAATCTATTGCTTATGAAAATTATGTGTTTGCTATTGAAATAAGTGAAATGTTAATAGATTTCTTATATTTGTCACTTACGTGTTTAAACTGAGTAAGTGCAGGGTTTTGGAAGTCGTTTAGCTACATTTTGGTTGCGTTAATAAGCTAATAAATAACTGCTTTGCTTAAAAATGCTAAAAGGTACGCCTACGCAATACAAAATAGGAAATATGAACTGTTTTTCTGCTTTTCCGACCGAGTGGGTCGATGTATATATATTTATATCTTTTGTCAAATTGCAAAAGCTCCTCCGTACAAAGGAGACTCCGCCAAAATTTTCCGAAAATTTTGGGAGTTAGAAAAATTTGGAATTTTTGAAAATTTTCACTTAACGACAAGTGATTTCAAATTGAATTTGAGATAAAGGTAAATGAAACTCAATATTCAGAAATAAAAGATGAATCGAATTCAAGAAAAATTTGAAATAAAAATCTGAACAAAAATTTGAAAATAAAAAGAATTCGAATTGGGTTGAAATTGTAAATTGAATTCAATGGAATTTAAAACGCAAAGTTAAAAGGAAATGAATATATAACTTTGTTGATGAAGTGAAAACAAATATAAGAAGTATGTAAATACTTATATTGAACTTAAGAAAGAATGAAGAAAATTCTTAAGTAAAATTTAGAATTGAGAAATATTCTAAGTATATAAGTGAATGAAAATTTAACTGGAATGTGTAATTGGACATTATTGTCAAGTAAAATATACAGGGATTGTAAAGGCGATAGGAAAATAGAATTGGATTTTGATTTTGAAGATAAATTTGAATTTGCTCGGCAAAGGTATGTATTTGAATTTCAGTATGAAATTTGATGAGATTCTGGTTTTGCCACTTGGCATTTTGTTTTCTTTTGGGATTTGAGTGTCCGTAAGAACGTTTTGTAGTCGTACCGAGTTAGCCGCGCAAAGGAGACGCTGGCGAAATTTTTCGAAAATCTCGAGAGTTAGAAATTTTTTGAGAAATTTGGGATAATTTAAAATTTTGAATTTAAATTTAAATTTGAATTGTGAAGTAAATTAAGTTGTTTGAAACTTATGGAAAAGTTTGGAAAATTATGAAGTAATAAGAAAGATTATTTTATCAAGTTGATAAAACTATTTGGTTTTGGGAAAATAATAAACGGGTATTGGGGCATTCTTCTTTACTTGTAATTTCGGGACGAAATTCTTTTAAGGGGGGAAGATTGTAACGACCCTGAAATTTTGATATTGGAAATCAGGATATTTAATTGATTTTAAATATCTGGAATTCAATTTGATTTGAAATTCAAATATCAAAGTGAATTTGGTAAATTAATTATTGAATTTAATCGTTAAAACTGGATAAAAATTTGAATCTTCCGTTTTAAGCCGATTAAAAATATTTTCAAGGCTTCGAAAATTTATAGTGATGATACTGAAGATAACAGAAGCTTCAGAATTGAATTTGAAACTGTTTTGTTCAGTTTTGAATTTTTTTTTCATTTGAATCGATATTTAAAAATAGCGTTCCAGGGCACAGTCTCGGAATTCAACGAAACCAGTTCCATTGGATCCGTAATACTGTATTATTACCGGATTTCAAATTTCGTAGTGGTCAGAGTTATCGTGTGATCGTACGATAAGCAAACGCGCTGATATAATATAATGAGATATTTTTGGAATATAAAAATATAAATTTTTAATCAACTTTTCAATGCCGACTTACTTTCTGCAAAATCACGTACTCTTGTCCCCTTTGTTTTCTTTTATCACGCGAGCAGTTCATTTTGATTTCAAAAGAAAATATCTCGTTCATCAAAACATACAATAGCCGAACTTTGATTTTTTTTTATCCCCAATTATTCACCCTCATTCGAAATCAAATTCACGGGTCCAATTCCTCTCCTTCTTGAATTGTTTTGTCTCCCTTCCCAAATCCTGGAACACTTACTCAAATCGAAAAGAAAAAAAAAGATAACAATAGTGAAGATCACACGAGCATGACAGCAAGGGTCGGACGAACTCGAGATGGGGGTTCGCGATATCGACCATTGATGACCGCGCGCATGCACGTTCGATTGGGGGTCTCGATTAAGGGTGATGGCAGCAGCATGGGTTCTCGAGCACGAGTTCGGTGGTGCTCGTATTGGTGGCGCGCGTTCTCTTGTCTGAAGGGGGGAGGTCGACAAGGGAAGGCGACGATTGGGGGTGTATCGCGAGTTCGATCGGAGGCTTCCAATTCGTGGTGAGGGCTTGGCTCAATTTCGAGCATCACAATATCAGGCTCGAGACGATTCATGAGGGGTTGATTGGGCTGTTTCGATCTGCGGTGGAGGGTCGCGAGTTAAGGGTTCGACACGAAGATGTGATGGAGCTCGTCGACGAGATGTAGGGCACGGTAGCGAGTTCAATCTCATGTACGAAGTTAGTGAGGAAGGGTTTGGCGAAGCCTGGGCTGTTCAATTTCAGTGAGGTATAATTGTCAATCTGTTTTAAAATTTAAAATTTTATGTTAAAAAGATGAATTTATTTCTTTAGAATAAGAATATATATATATATAACATTATTTGAAATCTACAGTTCATTTGAAAATTACAGTAAAGTTTATATAGATTAGAAAATATTAACAGTGAAATTAATTTCTGTTTTATAATAAATACTATTACGATTTTATAGTAGAGATAGACAGGAAGAAAAATAATTAATTAAACAGCTAGATTATTATTTATTTATGCAAAAGTTAAGTATGTATACATGTAACAACCCGCATTTTCGACCGTTCAAGTCGACAAAACATACACACATGCCGACTCAAACAATCCAAAATACAGATAGTTATTGGGGTTAAATAAGAAAAGAAAGAAAGAACAGAAACAAACTCAGAATCTCGCAGCGGAAGGAACAAGATATAATAATAAAATAACAGTTCATGAAGCTGTTAAATAAATAAATTTGATTATTATTATACATCATAAATCAGAGTTACATACATATCAGAGATAATACAACAATGCAGCGGAAATTAATACAGTAGTAGAATACAAATGATGTAATACCAAACTTTGTCTTCGTCCTCCAGAATAGATCTTCAACCTTATCTGAAATGCTCAGGCTGACCCGAGCGTAATGAAAAGACAAAACACTCGAGTCAGGACTAAAATATCTCATGTAAGTTAAATCGAATAAGTAAACATGAGTGTGACGGCGTCAGAGATGTTTACGGGTTTTAGACACCTCCTATCCAGTATTTAACGTGCGTGCATTAACTTAAGAGACGTTCGGGATTTCCATCTCCTAAGGATCCGTTAAACTATCTACTATATAATAGAATACGCTATATACAATAATGTCTATCATAAAGTAAAATATCAAACTAGCGTTAAGCCATGGCCCATTCCACCCTTAACACATTTTTATTCCCAAGAGCATATACAAGACCGTAGTTTCCCCAAAACCGGAAGTCACCAGAGGGCAATCCATATACTAAAGGTACAAACCAAAACGTAGTGGTCGCGAATAGGATAATCAGTATGACAAGGTACATGAGGCGATACCAACTAGGATACTAGTAGTTGCGTGATCCGGACTGATGTTGGGCATAGAAGCTACTACCCCAACACCGCGAAACAACACTCCCATAATCGAGGGGTGCACCCAAATCGAATCACAAAGGTAATAGATATGGTATCGAAGAAGTGTGTCCGCTAGAGGTGGTGAACCTCAATGGCCCGGCGCGGCTCCTGTTTTAGTCATGTTAGGAGTCATCCAATATCGTTCTCTTTCTTTAGTCAACGCGTTCACCAAATCATCCACTTCATTCTGGATCAACACTCCGCGTATAATATTTATTAAAGTGGTTTTCGGTATCGACAGAGAGTATGTCCATATCCGATCCCGGTCTCTTTAATAACTATGTATTATTACACCGATGGCTCTTTTACATTTCAAATTGATTCAAAATTGATATCAAAATATCATATTCGCTTCAAAATCAAATCCATTTCAAATATCATCATATCTATTCAAGATGTAAGATTCCGTTTCAAAATCATTTTTCGCCTCAATATCTCATTTCGATTTCAAAACCATTTCGAATTTCAATTTAGGTTCCAACTTCATTTAACCCAATTCGTATTTAAATTCAAGATTTAAATATAAACATTTCACCTTATTGACCAGCTTGAAATTTTTAGAAAATAGTTTTAAGTAGTTTAAAAGTAGTTTAAATAATTAAAATAGTTAAAAATACTTAAAATCTTTAAATGGATTTCAAATAGATAAATTAGTTTAAAATAATTTAAATTGGGTTAAGTAGATTTAAAATAGATTAAAATAGTTTAAGTATTTAAAGATGGTTTATATAATAGAGAAATTTGGAAACAAAATGAAATAGCTTCAAAACCAGACCATTTCAATTATAACTTCCCAATTCAAATCAATTTCAATTTCCATTCTACCGATTCAATTTCGATTTCAATTCAAATCAACGTCAACTTGACTTCAAATTAATTCAATTCCACATTCACCTTTAATTAATTCAATTTCAATTTATATCGAGTTGGAGCGTGATTTTCAAAATATCAATTTATAACACTTAACAAAATTATCCTTTAATATTCAACTTTTAAATCCAAATTTCAAATATGATTCAATTCCAAGCTCAATTTCAAAATATCATTTTATATCACTTTTACTTAGTAATACTCAAAGCTCGAAATAACGTTCAATTTTTAAGACAAATAAATTTCCGAAATTCAATCATATCCCAATTTTAAATTTCAAAGTCTCAACTTAAATTATTTAACAATTTCTTTTAACCCAAAATTTATTTCAACATTCCAAACTCAATTTGCGATAAATTCGATTTCTATACATTGATTTTATTTATAACTCTTACATCAAAACAATTAAATTTCATACCAACTATTTTAAAAATTATTAAATTAACCAATCCGATGTCCGTATATAGTTTTCTATCCTATGGCCAAGTGATTATTTATTTCAATTAAATGTCAGGGATGAATATATATCACTTAAACCAAATCACAGTGTCATATGTATGCATAACAGGATATATATAAGCAAATAAACATCCAAACATTTAAATATCAACCAATAGCATCCATCGAAATATATCATCCAATAGACAATACAATTCACGGCAATTTCATAGTTAGCAATATCAGGTAATTTAATCGCAATTAAATTTTAATTTCAATTTGACTGTCAATTTAATTTTCAACGGTGAATTCAAATGACAATCTATATGACAATTAAATTTTATCAAACAATGACAAATAAAATTCATATCACTTCATAATATCAATTTTAACTACCATAAAGATATTCAGTACGTTGTGAGCGTTATAAAACACTCACCTTGAATTTCAATTTCAAAGCAAATCGAACGACGTTCAATTTGACCCAAAATTTTAACTGGCTCAAAACGTCTCTAAATCTATCCTAGAGCATAGTGCTTGTCACCACGATCCCATCGCCGCTTGTTTCATCCGATTCCGATCTCGTACGAAGGAGATATAGGGTTTTTAAGTTATCAATATTTCAATTCATAAAACAATCTATATTATATTTAAATTAATTCATACCCAAAGAAAAAGAAGCCCAGCCCACTCAAGCTTCTTCCCCAAAACTCCCTGTAGCCATTTCCTGTGCACAAACCACATGGCCGTACATGCCTCCTTCACTGATACGAAGCTAGACAACTCCGTTCAACGAACCGATAATGCCATCGACCTTCTCTCCTGAATCTCCACCTCCCCGTACCACCAACTTCGAGCTCGACCTCTCCCTGGAAGTCCGACCAATGACCTCCTGCACGCACGACATGGAATGTCGCACGCCTCATATCGTGATCGCACACCATCGGATTTTTGCCCTAGGTGCTATTTCCAATGCCGAGTCCAAATCTGATGTCGTTCCCTCAAATCGATGCTTACTTCACCCCCAAAACCCAAACCCTAGCTCTAAACGGTGCTCGACCCTCCCTGTCGACTTCCAGAACGACGGCCGCACCCTTAAATGAGCACACCATCTCGAAGCTCAGGATGAAATTTGATTTTTAAAATTGGTTTCGTGATTTTTAATCGAGTATTGGAAGAGAAAGAAATTTTTGAAGTTTGATTTAATATTTTCTTACTGCCTGAAGCTTGCGTGCAAATAAAGAAGAAGGAGAGTATGCATGTATGAACAGGAAATAGGAAATAGGTATTAGGGTGTCGGTTGATAAGAAGAAACAGACAGATGTGAAGGGTATGGTCAAATCAAATTTATATATATTAATTAAAATTTTCAAACCGTCTTGATTACGTAACTCAAAATCTTAAAACCCTATCGAGGCGTGCCGCTAGGCGTTTATAAGGTTCTACCCATATTCCGAACGCAATGGAACTAGTCCCAAGGCCTAATTCAATCGTATGTGGAAGACAGCCTTTGAAGTCGGTTATTTTAATTAAATTCGAAATTAAATTTCTACGTGTTTCAAGCTCGCACGGCCAAACGACTAGTCCGATTGCTACGAAAATTGAAACCTTACAATAATTCACTGTTACGGATCCGATGAAACTGGTTTTGTCGAAATCCGAGATAGTTGTAAAAATGGCTATTTCTACTGTTTAATTTCAGTATAAAATTCCCAATTTTAAATTATTAACTTTTAAATCAAATTTCAATTGTTCACAAATTTCATTTTTTAATTTCACAGTAATTAACAATCTTTTACAATGCAGTTTTCCATTATAAATCCAGTATAAAAGATTACATTAGATTCAGCGTTCAATTATATTGTAATTCAAATTCAAGTTATTTAATTCCAATTGAATTCTTTTATTTCGATTTTACCTTCATTATTGACTCAACCATTTACTTATACATTATTATCAATAGTTTATAATTCATTTACTTTTATTTTATTCAGCTATCTTCTTATTTAAATTTACAGTAATATTAAATTACATTCATTTACGTTGATTTCAATATTATAACTTCAATATTAAATGTAACATTTTATTTATTTCCTTGTTTACAATCAAATTCAATTCGTTTCAATTACTTGTTACACTCAAATTTAAATCTTTACTTACGTTCAATTACAAGTTAACATCTTTATCAAATTACAGTTTCAGTTATTATCTGATTTCAATCAACTGTAATATTAAGTTACATTTATTTATATTAGTTTCAATAACATAAACTTCCACTATTAAATCTACCATTTTATTTATTCTTCGTTTACAATCATAACCAATTTGGTTTACAATCATATTCAATTTATTATTTACATTCAATACAAGTTAACATCCATACTTAATTTACAAATACGTTATTTCAAAATTCTTTGTATTTTAACTTGTAATTCACATTTAACAACACAAAATTTTATTTCCTTCTGATTTTTATCCAAATTTTTTTTATTTTAATTTGTATTTTTAAAGGGTTAAAAATACGGGTCGTTACAATACATAAGTAGTTTTCAAATTTTATATATATATAATATCTTTGGAAAGTTTTATATAAAGATAATCTATTAAAGGATAAATTAGTTTTAAATTTAATTTGTTGTTAAATAATTCTATCAAAAGAAATTGGTTTGAAATAAAATCATTGAATAATTGAAATTATCAAATGGAAATTTATTATTCGATTGTTCGAATATTTATAAATTGTATAAATTGTTTATACAAGGTTTGAAACCGTGAAGAAATGGTCAAAATGGAAATGGATTGCAAAATAAAAGCAAAGGTGAGATCTTCTCACTCAAAAGGAAAATTTTATTTTTTGCAGTTATTGCTTGATTGATGTTTGGATGTGATATTAGATATAGTAGGATATATCTATATATATAGCAATATATATATATTGGCATATGTATATATTGCAGTTGTTGATTTCCCGCATTATATAGCGGATGAGACCCTATTGCGCCGCATAATAGCGGATGATATTTTATAAATCCCATATACCGCGATATTCCACCTCGAAGTGGAATTGGTATTGTGCTAACATCTGTGGATGCAGGAAAACAGGTTGGAAGGATCCAACTGGATTCCTCAAATTGTTTGAATATTATTTCATATGTGAATGATGTGATTTATTGATAATCTGTGGATGATTTATTGATAATTGAAATTGTTGAAGGATAAAATTTAGCCGAATGTATTTTTGGTATCGTTGGATACCAGAAATAAATATAAATTAGATTTTGAAATTAAAGTGGAAAATTTTAAGTGAATTTATTTTTAAGAATTGAATTTATTGAAAGAAGGAATTTTAAAGTATTAAAATTTGATTTTCGAAATCTTACCGAATAAATTCCAAAATATGTAAAAAAAAATGAGTTTTGAATAATATTGTTTCAAAAGTTGAAGAATTCATTTAAAAAATGGAATTTTGAATAATTTGGAAAGAACAAAGGAATTTATTTAAAAGTGATAAACTTTTAGAAATCAATGTGTAATTGATTTGGTATTTGAAAATGAATCTTTGAGAAATCGATATGGAAATATATTTGGAATTGAAAATAAATTAAGAAACCAAAATTTGTAATTAATTTGGTGATGGAAAATAAATCATTGGAAAATTTGTTTGAAATTGATTTAGTGTTTGGAAAATGAATTTGGAAGTCGATTTGCAAATGGTTTGTTATTTGGAGATAAACTTAGAAATAAATTGCAATGTTTTGTTCTATTGAAATAAAACTTAGAAATCAATTTGTAATTGATTCGATATTGAAATAAAATTAGAAATCAATTTGGAATTTGATTTTGGGGTTAAAAGTGAATATTTGGGAATGTAAATTCAAAATGGAGTTTATGAAATAAAAGGGAAATTTTTCTAAAAATAAACGCTGATTTATTTTTAAAGTGTGAAAGTAAATTTACGGATTTGGAACGTAAATTTAAAATAAATCGATTTCCAAAGTAGCTTTTAAAATATAAATTAAAAGTTCTAAGTGTGTTTTTAAAAGATATATTTGGAAATATATTCTGTGTAAGGAAATTGATTTGAAATTGATTTTCAAATGTTGAAGTGTGGAAAAATATGATTTGAAACTTGTTTTCAAAATGATGAAGTGAGGAAATGAATTTACAGACTTGGGATGTAAATTTGAAATAAATCGATAAGGATTTATTTAATTGGTTTAAATGAAAGTGATTTGAAATTTGTTTCAAATGGTTGAAGTGTTAAACCGTATCTCGCGAAGAGATTTGAAATTTAATAATTTGGGAAAAAATTATTTAAATTGGTTGATTGTTGTGAATGTTGTTGATAGTTAAATCACCGACTATAAATATTTGCCTTTGAAATGGCATTTGAATTTGTTTTTAAAACAAACGCTTGTTATTCGGTTTAGCCGGGAAAGGACCTTTGTGTCAGATAACCCATTCCGAATAATAATACGACGATATGGATCGTATTGAAGACCGGTGATGAAGACCGGGTATTTGTGAAAACGATAGAATGACCTATCGATTATTTTTGCACCGTTAGCTACGGTATAGAGATTTCCTTTGTGATGGGAAGTTATATCGGGATTATGAATACCCGGATTGCAAGGGATTCTTCGGAAGTGCCTTCGGTTCTGTTCGAACCCGGAACAGACTTATATGGTTACGTGTCTGAAATTACATTTTGAGATGTAAAGCTGATTTCTTTCAAATACATTTCTGTTGGTGGCGGAGAATTTATTATCTTAGCTTAACACCCTTCTCTGAGACGTATGAGCTCAGAGGTTATGTAGTTGAAATTTATCAGCGATATATTCCCAATTTGGTAATGTGGCATGCTGAGTGTTGCTGTAATGATGATCATTTATTGATCATTTGTGATCAAAGCGTGGCTTTGTGAAAAAGCATAGCTTTGTGGACGAGACTTCGTCTGGGCCTCACAACCCGAAAATGGTCGAAACAGGAATGTTGCGGCTAGGTTATGAGGGTCGCGCCCTTCAGGGTATGTCATTTCCTTCTGGAAAGGGGTGGTATCATGGTATGGAGCAAAGATACTTACTCATGTGGACACACTTTATTTATTATGTGTGATGTTGGTTACCGAGCACTCGGATAAAGGTACCAAAGGACCGGGGGATGACATATTCGTGAGTTACCTAGTTACAGGGGTAACCCGGCCTTGTTGGCAGAGAGCAGTTTGTCTCTCGGGACGTCCAGCCAGAGGCGATCCCATTCGGCAGTAGGAAAGGAAGTTCCTTAGCCTGACCATTTGTTGGAAAATCCAAAGAAACAATACGAACCTTGTACGATTTTAGTTGTATTACCTGCTATGGAATGTGGCGGTAACCTGCTATTGAACATAGTAGCTATGGTAGGCATAGCGTGAAATGCCTATGCTGGCTAAGATTAATATTATACTTTCGAAATGTTTTCCACACTAGACATTAATAATAATAATCCAATGATTTGCGTAGTAAGCATCTTTGACTATCATAAGAAGAAATCTCCTCCAATTCTGCGTTTGCATTGTGTGTGTGGTGGGAGGTCTTATGGTAGTTTCATTTTCCAAAAGCATTGCGAATTAATTTTATTTTCTTTGTCAAAATAACTGTTTTACGATCTCACACCAGTCACCATGACTGACTCGGAGTTTATTGTTCCCTTCTAAACTCGGGGTGCCCATAATTTTCCACACGGGTAGCCCAGAGTTATTTTTATCAGGATATTCTGGATATTCTGGAGCTTTGGGGATAAGTTGGATGGCGAAGCGTACTACCGTACTTGTTTATTTTATTCCGCTGTGTATTCTGTATGAGGACAAGTTTATATAACTGTCCATTGTTGTATTGAGTTGTATATTGACTTTGATTGATGTATGTATAAACTGATATAGTTCTTTGTTTTAAAAGACTAGTGATTATCTATTATATATTATTCCGCTGCGAATGTGAGATTCTGATATTGTCTCTGGTTCTGTGTTTTTGTTTCTTTCCTTTTCTTCTGTCTTCTTCTACCTCTTCTTTTTAAACCCTAATGGTTCGGTTTTCCGGCATTCGATTGCGTGGCATTTGATACAGTGGACGTATTAATGTCGATTTTCAAGAATTGAAAAATCGTATCGTTACAAAATCGTTATGAAATCATTAACAGATATACGAAAGGCTCAAAAACTTATATACAACATCATGGAAAACGCTGTAAAATGTTGACTTTCTATAGTGTTTTCCAAAGTGTTGTGATATGGTAAGGACCTATTACAGCTTGTTGTTAGAAAGCGTTCTTCATAATGCTGCGATATGGTTTCATAGCCTTTCTAAAATGCTGTGGAATGTCTTTTTTATTGCAATGGCCCATATCTTTGTTAAGAGATGGTACATAATTTTTTTAATAATATAAATATTTTTGGAATCATTTTGGAAGTTAGTTTCTTATGCATTGAACATGAATTTTATAGTGTTAAGTTCGTAAAAGAAAAGCTATAATATACTAGGATTATAAGTTATATTGTAAGAACTTATACAAAGGAGTGAAATGGTTGAAGATTATAAATAAGCTACAAAAAGTTAATAAAACAAATCATTTAATTAATGTAAAAGTGATATGAGGAAATGATATAATTAAATCAATGGGAATTGACTCGTGAATGAGTAGAATTGATTCTGGGAGATCGAGCAGATTTGGTTAATAGATGCACTTTAGTAGTAATGTAAAACTACATCACTTATGAGCAAAAGTGGAAGGTCTGAATGGCAATCTGAAATGTCAAACCACAACACTACCTAAGAACGAAGGTGTAAGGGGTTAGTGGAAATCGGTAATGTAAATTCACTGGATTACTAAGAACGAAGTTGTAAGGCCTGAGTGTAAATCGATAATGTAAATCCATTACATTGCTTAAGATGAAGGGGTAAGGCCTAAGTGGAAATCGATAATGTAGGACCACTACATTACTTAAGAACAAAGGTGCAAGGTATGAATGGAAATTGGTAATGAAAAACCTACATTGCTTAAGTACTTAGATGTAAGGCCTGAGCAGAAACATGTATTATAAAACTGCTACTTTAAAGATGAATGTGGGTATATTGTCTGCATGCCATCCCTCGATGAAAGCTTGAATAATGTAAAAATGACATATTAATGGTAGGGACGCATTGAGTAGTATGAAGAAAGTGATAATGAAACATGGATAAAAGTTAATAGATGACATCGAGAAGGCTTTATTGTACAACAATATGCGTTGGCTATAATTTTTGTTTTGATGTTGCGGACTAGTAAGGGGAAACCCATTTTGATTAGTGGCATGGTCTCTCTTTGATGTTTGTTTAGGGTATAATATTACTCATACCAAGCTTTATGTTCAACTCTTGTATTTATTTTGTTTTCCTATAAACTCACGAGTACTCATTTGAGTAGGCTAAGTTCATGGGATTAGACATGCTATCTAAAGGACGAATAAAGCTATGAAGATGAAGTAGGAGGTTTTATTAGTAAATTAGTATTTTTATTTTTCCATCTATAAAACGAGAATTCATAACCGGTTAAATATTGATCTTCATACGAAGGCATGTTTACGAAGGCATGTTCTGGGAAGTAGATATATAAAGACAATTTGTGATATATAAAATGAACCAGAATTTATAACCATTATTATCAATATTTTATTATGCTCATCTCTATGAAGTCATGTTTTGGGAAGTAGATATATAAAGACAATTTGTGTAACAAAAATTTATTTAGCTGTTTTGTTGCTTAAAGTCATTGAAATTTTGTTATTCCATTTTCTCACTTAAAAATAATTCGGGTGACGACTACAACATCATCTACATTCATTTTTATGTATTTAAATGAGGGAAGTTACATGAACCAATATTTATGGATTATTGAATGTCAAACACATAGTAAGTAAATTATACCTTATGGTCAGTAGTACACTACAAAAGAGTGAATAGCGTATAACAATTTTTTGCAAATAATTCTTAGTCTTATCAAGTAATAAACATACAGAATATTATGAAAAAATCGCAAGCAAATGATGAACAAGTAAATGTTGCAAGAATAAAGTGAATAAAGTCACAAAAACATCAAGAATTTTATATTGGTTAGCAAATCCAATCCTACTTCCAGTACATCCTCCCTCCCTATATGGATTTCACTATATTAACTTGCTTTCCTCAAAAGGAAAGAACACCTTACAATCTTGCTTTCAAGACGTGTAAAGATACGCCTAAATTATTGATTTTCCATTAGTAGAAAGAAACACCTATTACATTGACTTTCCACTAATGGCAAGACACACCTAATGTAACGAATGAGATTTTCGACCCTCGAAAATCAACACTAATACGTCCACTGTATGGTGTGCCGAGCAATCGAATGCTGGAAAACTCGATCGTTAGAGGCAAAAGAAAGAAAGAGAAAGAAGAAAACTAAACAAACAGAATATCACAGCAGAACGAATAATGTATAATATAAAACAAATCCTTACACAAAGAAAAACTGTAATATGCATACATCATTCAAATTACATTAACCTATTTCAACCCGGACAGTTATAGCAGCCTGTCCTTACAATTGCTGATAAATACAACCAACAAACAATACAACGGAACACAAAGAAATACACTGATATGTCTTGGGCCTCCAGCTCATCTCCTGGGCTCCAATGCATCCCTAGCAATCTGTAGATATGCTAAGTCTGACCCGAGTAGTGAAAAGGAAGAACGTGCGAATCAGTCTGGTAAACCAGCGTGAGAAAAACACACCCAAATGAATATTTATAGTTATCAAACTTCATAAAGGTATCTCGTAAGACCACGCCGCACATAAACATGGATGAGCTTTTATCTTACGATAACCAAACATTTTCTATAGAAAATCCAATGATATTATAATAATGTCTAGGTTTCAAAGTAAAATATAAATATAGCTAAAATGCTTGCATCTCATGTTTCAACATAGTTGGGCACAACTAAATTTATAAAGCTCGTATTGGAGAATTGATTCCATACTATGATAAGATAAGGGACTATCTTCTGATCGTACACCCCTAGAAAATGCACTTGAGGCCAAGAACTTCTTGTAACCTTGCTAACGCAGAGTCGGCTGCCCCTTTAACATGGCGAAGCAGATTACCTCATCCCTTAACACCGAGGCCTTATACTACCACGGTGCCTGTGCGCAAACAACTCGAAAAGGAACAATCTAAATTGGGATGATGGCTCCTAATGGTAGCTGACTACATAGCTTTGCTGCATTCCCTGTTTTAGCCATTTCCCGGTTTGTGAGGCTCGTGAGGTCACACTTTTACCTTTTTCTTAGCATATCCCTCTAGGAATGCTAACATAGCCCTCAAAGCAGAAATGCAATACAAGCATTTATCCATACAAGTTCGTTCTGGGTCTGGACGCAACGGAAGGCCCTACTTTCTACTACTTCCATTACGGGGAATCCCTCCAAAGGAAAAATAGAAAATAACCCTTGCACTTCAAAGCTCTGTCTTCGATTCCATACTCTTCAAGATGCCTTCGGTTCGAAACGCTTGAGTTAGATCGAAGTGGTTTTCGAATAACATATCTAATCCTTGTCTCTTCAAAACAACTTTTGATAATTTTTGGTAAACTCAACCTCGGTTCTTAAAGGAACTAAACAGGAAAGAGATAAGAGCCGAGTTCACCTCTTAACTGTTAGTGGATGGATTGCCTTATCACTTGTGCTAGGAGAACGAAAGGAGATTTATACGCACAGTACAACATCATCGAAGATGATTGTGCCATATAAATTACATGTTATTCCTAGATATTTGCAGAGTTATGTTTTGGGTCCAAACTCGATAGTCAGTTATTTAACTATCGAATAAACAAACAATCAAATCAGGGATTTATTTCAAAAGGGAACCAACATTGGTTAAACACATAAGCAACCACTAACCTCTTTAATTAATCTTTTCATTAGTTAAAAATCACTTTGTAAATACTTGTATAAAAATAGTTTTACAAAGATATATCCATAGATCCCTACATTTCCAATACTTGGAAATATATCTGTATACTTATCTCAACGGTATAAGTATATTCACAAAATAAATAAGGATTTCCTTTTTACACGGTTCTAAATGCATTCATAAACCCCTTTATAAATTTCTAAAAGCGATTCATATACTATTTTATAAATATCTGAAATCATTTATAAAACTATTTATAAATCTCGAAAACATTTATAAATAAATAATAAACATTTACTTCAAAACACCATTATATAATAATAATTATTAACAATAAACATTATAAATAAATAATAATTGTTAGCTCCAAAACATCTTAAAAATAATAATTAATAATTTCAAAATATTATTAATAAAACAATAATAATTATTCTTTACCATCATTATAAATAGTAATAATTAATTTCCAAAACATTATTAATAAACATTGTTATTAATTTCAAACCATATTAATTATTTAAATAATTAACTTTTCAAAATATTAAAATATTGCTAAATAACTTTAAAACAATATTAATCATAAATAAATATCTTTAAAACAGTTTTAAACATAAATAAATAACATTTTAAAACAATATTAAATGACTTAAAAAATAGACAATAAGGTTGGAGTAAAATAGAAATTAAATCCTTTTAAAATAAAATATTTCCAAAAACCCAAATTTAGTATTTAAATCATTCTCTGTCTCAAAACCCATTTTAACCCAAATTGCAATTTATAGTATTTCAGAATATTAATTTAAAGCCAATAGCTACCAAACACTTAACCAATATTAATATTGATTTTCTATCACTACAGGGTTTAAGTTGAACATATAACAACGTCATAAACCCATAGGGTTAACAATCAAGTTTGATATTTAACAATCATACAACAAGAATATTATTGAAAACATTTCAATAATGGCAAGGAATCCCGTTGGATCCCTCTAACTTGTCCCCCTGCATAACAGCTCATATATATCATCACATATATTTGTAAATAAAATCAACATTGGTGAGGAATCCTATTGGATTCTTCCAACCTGTTCTCCTGCATCACATACAGTAGATAATCATATAATATGCGTCATCCGCTCCAAGGGCAGGTATAAATCCAAAGCAATTGATAAAACAGTAAATCATCCAAACATCTATTCAACAAATTTTTTATCAACTATATAACATTATGGTATCATACTGGTTAACCAAAATGTGAGTTTAACTCACCGAAATTCCAGTTATTGCCAAAGCGTTCTAGTTTCGTCAAAATTCGAACGACGTTCGAATTCAACGTAAAATCCGCTAGCTCCAATCGCCACCAAATCAATTCCACAATGTAGTATTTGTGATTTGGACCTAAAACAAATTAGATATACATTTTACAAGTTATCAAAAAAGTTAAATTAAATTTTAAATCACTAATTACACATAACACTTAATTACCCTATGTTAATTACTATTCTTCTCCATCCTTACTCCCTCATCCCTATACACCAGATACCTAATGAACGGCCGTGAATTTCCAGCGAGGATATAGAGCTAAAGATCTCTGTCTGCCAAATCGTCGATTCCAATGGAATCGCTCTGCGATCTCCGTTCGATCTACCTAACCACCATCACCCCGCAACCCCAAATCGAAATCCGACATCCGTGAAAACCCTCCCAGGACTTACAATGTCGGACCCCCCTCCAAGAAGCTGTATCACCTAAAATTCGATGTCGAGGTGCTCCTCCACTCAATGAACCCAAATTCAAACTCAATTTTGCAAAACTATAAACCCATCCTCTACAATCGCTAACCCTAGCCATTTTAACACTCACGACATCATTTAAGAACCTTCAACTAGCAACCGCCCCCTCTCATACCCATCTCAAATCGAAGCCTAGGCCAAAACAAGATTTTTAGATTTTGTTTCATGATTTTATGTTGAGTTAATCTCTCGTTTTGAATTTTTTAAGTTTGGATTTACAAAAGTGGAAGCTTCCTTTGTTATACAACACGATTATAAAGAAGATGAGGGTATGGGTAGAACGCGGGAGGTATGTGAAAGTTACTAAGGATCGTGCAATATGAAATGTTAACTAAACTATATTTACTTGTGCGGAATATAAATATAAAAGTAAAAGTAATAAAGTAAATAACATCAGAGATTTTTATACTGGTTCGAACTTCCCGTTCTATGTCCAGTCCCAGACTCCTTCTGGATTTAATTAATACCCTTACTTAATCCAAAGGAACAGGTATTACACCGCCTAAGTAACTGAACATGACTTCAACCGCCTAGACAACCGAATATGACTTCAACCGCCTGAGGATACTACAACAGGACTTCAACTATAAATAGCAGAAATGTATTTGACTGAGTATGCTCTTGAATAGCATTGATAAGTCAATAACGTACACACTTCCTATAATCTTCTCCTTTGTGGTATATCGTGTAGTTTTTGAAGAAAGGAAGTAATTTTGATCACAAGAAAATATTCTTGAATGATCATGTGATCGCTTGAGAGTTCAATAGTAAAGATAAAGAGAATTGCAAAACTAGAATTGATTGTAAAAACATTGGAATTCTTTGCTTTATATAGTGTTTAAAGGTTGCAAACATTTATGAAGAGTAAGTGTTAAGAGTTGTGACTGTAACTCTTGATTAAGAGTTATAACTCTTCATGAAGGAGATGCATCTTTTCAGAAAACTAGTCGTCATGCAAATTCAGCCAACTGAATAAAATTTGGCAGCCAACTGAATCGATGATTTTTAAATCAGCAAGAAAATAGTTCAATTTAGGCCATATTCAGCCAGCTGAATATTTTCAGTCAGTCGACTGAATATTTTCAATCAGTCGATTGAATATTTTCAGTCAGTCAGCTGAATATTTTCAATCAGTCGGCTGAATATTCATAAATAAATATGTGCATGTGCACAAATTCAGTCGGCTGACTTGGGTATTTCAGCCGGGTGAAATTTAAATTTTTTGCGATGTTTTATAAATTTCAATGAAAGATAGTGCGTGTGTGTGTGTATCACATAGGAGAGATTTTAACAACTTTATACTTCTAGATATAGACACGACGAATGATAGTTCTTCGTTGCGTCAATCTTGTCTTCATTTTGATATAGTTGTCTCTTTGTATAGTTGACATGATTTTCTGCAAAAATGGTTAGTATATACAATATATACTTGTATAGTTGTCACTATCAAAACATTAAAATATAAGGTTATAACATTCTCTTCCTTTTTGATGATGACAACTATAAAAGTATATTTTTAAATTTAGTTATTCTCCCCTAACTTGTTACTCCCCCTTATGATATGGTCTTACTTTATTGTCCCCCTTTATCATCGACAAAAAAGGGAATAGATATCAATAGGTGAAACAAAAGTCGTAAAGACATTCAATCATTACATTATGTAAAACATCACAGATCAGAGGACAGAAGACATCATAGACATGTCATAATAACATGGCGAATAAATATTCAACATAACAACACAGAAACATAACGATCACGTCATCACAAATCAGTATGGCACAAATTGTTTTTTAAAGAGTAAAAACACAGAAGATAAATAAGAGTCATAATAAGTTAATAATAGAAACATACCACGATATAGTGAATAATTAAAAGTCTTGGCTTTCATAATTTCTTCCTTCTTCTTTGTCTTCCTCTTCAGTAGTTGTCCAAGTGAAAGGAGCCAGAGTTTCAGTAACTCCTGTTAATGAAGTAGGAGGAATAGCAGACGTTGACGAAGAGCAAGAAAGTTTATCCCAAACCTTGTTCAAGAAGCCTTTGATAGAATTGAGCTTTTTGTTGGTTTTTGAAACATTGCGCTCAATTTTGGTCAAAGGAGGATCGAGCCTACTTTGGTTTTGGGATAAGGTGACAAAAGCTTTTTTGGAAGCGGCATCCATATTGATTTCTTCAATTTCATTAATATATTCTTGAGTTGGCGGTCTTTGGAAGGAGGAAGCAATGCCAATGACATGGGGTTGTGCAATACCTTGGTCATGAATTGCTACCCATTTTGAAAAGCAATTATGTCATCACTTGCGGGACGCTTTGGAAGACCCATGAGACTTAATGTTTTGGAGTTGAGTTCGCTTATTGTCGTAAACTCGGAATTTGGTTAACTACTACAAAATTTTGCAAGATACGCATAATATATGCTCCATAATGAATTGTTTTGTAATTTCTCCTATGATTAATGGTTTTAAATTCTTCCAAAATTATATTACCCCAATTGATAGGTTGAGATGAGTAAATCGCATATAGAGCTTGAAAATCCCTTTTATAAACTTTTTCATAGCTACCGGTACGAGGTTGAAGCGCCCAAATAAGAGCACGATGAATTATCCTAGTTTTTGGACACAAAGCACTAGATTTTAGTTTGATCATACTGTCGAATAAAAACCTATGTGACACTTCATTTGATGAAACACGTCAACTTCAATTTCATCAATATCTAAGCATTGAGATGGACATCTGAAAATATGTCCTAAGCATTGTAAAGATAAATCTTGACGCCACAGACCATAGTCCAAATACAATTAGTTTTATTTTGTGGTTTTTTTAATTTAAGTTGATGTTTGTAAAGAAAAGTTTAGTTAAAAGAGGATAAACTTTGACATTGTTAGTATCATACCCTAAAAGAGAATCAAAATTGTTTACTTCTGCGATCTCCCAAATTCCACATCCATTGAAATTAGCGTATTTCATAAAGGCTCCTTCGAAATTTTTAGAATTCTTCATGCTATTGAATCTTGCAACAGCGGTATCATTATGAAGCCATGTCCTGATTTGATCTTGAGATGGGCCAGTAGAAGTGGAGGCTTGTCTTGATCTTTTGGGTTTTGTAACCATTGTTTGATTTTAAGTGAAATATGATGTAAAAATGTGATTTTTATTTTTGGAAAATGGGTTTTAGTTTGCTGAAAAGAAATTTGATGATGAAAAGAAGGGTTGAGGAGATATAATGGTTGGTGGATAATTGAATGGGTGCCTCAAAATACGTGTTAGTTATTAAAAAAATTGAAATTCGATACGTCAGCCGGCTGCTAAGGAAAATTCAGCCATTTGATTACTCTTAAAAGTAAACCAGTAAAGAAATAGGCCAAAAATGGGTCAATTCAGCCATTTGTATTATTGGTTTCAGCCGGCTGAATGTTGGAAAATTTTTATGCCTGATTGAGGATTTAGCCGGCTGAATTAGGGCATTCAGCTAGCTAAATCTGTTGTCTTTGCACAGATCAGCTTATAACAAAATATAATCAGGTTATATATATATATATATATATTTGTACAAGCTTTATTCTCATGTTAAATAATTTTAAATGGTTTTATACAATAGACATATTATTTACTATATGGAAACCATATATATATTATGCAGATATTCCAGCGTATATGGAAACCGTATTTATTTATTTTCAGAAGGCTTGGATTCTTCTAATAAGCAGCCTTCGAATGAATCGGGTTCAACTTTAGTTTTCTCCGTCAATGGTTTGATAGGGGAAAGAAATTTTTACGAACAGGGGGGAGTTTGCTTGATGGACCTTTTTCCCCATGAATTACGAGGAGATTTTTCCATGCTTTGCGATGATGGTCTCTGGATGCTATTACTTATTGGAGAATGACCACAAATCTTAAGAGAAAATTTCTCAAGGAAACTCAAATGAGCTCCTTGATTTTTCTCCTCATAGTATATTTTGCGTTAACGCTGATTATTTCTTGTTGAAAATGATGTATATCATTTATTTGATGTTGAGTAGAAGGTGAGCCAAAAGCTATGTTTCTTCTGACTCATTTTCCATTTGGAGTATAGCCAGTGTAATGATTTGGAGAAGGTGTAATGCAGATGGGAACATATATAGGAGTTGAGTTATTTGAAGATGTTGTAGTGGATGAGCTGAAATTAATGGATGAGAACGGAGAATTTTCTTGCGAAGGCATTCTTAACTGATAAGATGATTTTTGTTTTTATATTTATTTCTTCTATACTCATTCTGATCTTATATATATTATTGATTTCTATTTTTAGAAAACTTGTAAAGTTTAAAATCCTGGTTGATTTGTAACCTGTGACTTATATATATATATATATATATATATATATATATATATATATATTTGTAATGGTTAATATAAAAACAAACTTTATGACCTTTTATTTAATTTATCTAAAATAGTAGGTTCTAATGCAAGAGAATACATGCTTATTTGATTAAAAAAATTTCTTTATCTCCTATGGAAAAAATTTATAATTCTTATAGAGATACAATTCCAAGTTCTCGTCTTAATTTTATAAAGGTATTTTCATTCAATGGTTTTGTGAATATATCTACTCTTTGATTTTCTAAAGATACTAATTCTAAAGAAATAACATCTTTTTCTACGTTGTCACATAAAAAATGATGTCGAATATCTATATGTTTGGTGCATGAATGATTTATTGGATTTTTGCACAAGTTAATGGCACTTGTGTTATCATAATAAATCGTTGATTTAAAAAGATTGATGCCAAAATCTTGAACAGTATATTGCATGTAGTTGTGCACATGCCAAGGCAGCAAAGATATATTCTACCTCATGCGTCGAGAGTGAGACACAATTTTGCTTCTTACTAAACCACAATACTAGATACTGTCCAATGAAGTGGCATGTACCACTCGTATTCTTTCGGTCCGTTCGACATCCACCGAAGTCAGCATCACTGTATGATACTAATTCGAATGGACATCCTTTCGGATAAAAGAGGCTGTAGTCTCTATTGTTGCTTTAGTAGCACAAAATTCGTTTCACGACTCGCAAATGTGATTCTTTAGGATTTGCCTGAAAATGTGCACAAAGACACACACTCATCATGATATCAGGAAGACTAGTAGTCAAATATAGTAAAGAACCAATCATACTTTGATACAATTTTTGATCCATACTTTGCCATTTTCGTCTCGATCGAGATGGATCGTAGTGCTTATGGGAGTTGGTTTTGCAGAAGTGTTCTCCATACCAAAAGGTTTATTAAATTATTACAGTATTTTTCTTGATTTATAAAAATACAGTTATTTGATTGTTTAATTTGTAAACCTAGAAAATATGAGAGTTCTCCCAAATGTGACATCTCGAATTCACATTTCATAATGTTAGAAAATTCTTTATAAAAATTTTCATTTGTTGAACCAAAAATAATACCATCTACATAAACTTTAATTATTAAAATATCATTCTTATCTTGTTTAATAGAAATTGTTTGATCAACTTATCCAATTTCAAAACCTGAGATTATAAGATAGCACTTAAGACGATCATACCAATCACAGAGTGCTTGTTTTAAACTGTATAATGCTTTCTTTAGTTTATAAACATGATATGGATATTTTTCATGTGTAAACAATGCTGGTTGTTCTACATAAACATTTTCTTAAACCATTTAGAAATGCAATTTTTACATCCATTTGGTATAATTTAAAATTATGTTAACAAGAGAAGGCTAATAAGATACGTATTGCTTCTAATCGAGTGACAAGAGCAAATGTTTCTTCGTAGTCTATTCCACCTTTTTGATTGTAGTCTTGAGCGACTGATCTAGGTTTATTACTAGTTATGTTACCTTGCTCATCGGCTTTATTTTTGAAAACTTACTTTGTACCAATAACTATATGATCACTAGTTTTAGGAACTAAGTCCCAAACGTCATTTCATTCAAATTGGTTTAGCTCTTCTTGCATAGCTAAAATCCAATAGTCATCAGTTGAAGCTTCTTTTACATTTTTAGGTTCAATATTAGAAATAAAAGCAACATGTCCCATTTGATTTAATTGACTTCTTGTCCTTACATTTGTATTTATTTCCCCAATAATATTTTCGATTGGATGATTTCTTAATACTCTAGGTGGAGAACGTACTTCATTTTCAATGGGCAAGTTTTCAATATTATTTTCAACAATATTTCCAGTATTCTCATCTTCTGAATTACTTTGTTTTGTATTAATTTCATCATGTTCATCATTATTTTTAATCTTGAATTTTCATCGAAAGAAACATGTAGTGTTTCTTCTATTATTTTGTTCTTTTATTGTATATTCTATATGTTTTACTTCTTTCCAAATATCTAATAAATATTCCTTCATCGGATTTTGGATCGGATTTTCCAAGTTGATCTCTTGTATTTAATAAAAAACGTTTACAACCAAATTTTTTAAAATAAGAGATATTAGGTTTCTTTCCATTGAACAGTTCATATGGTTTGTGTTTAGTTAAGGAACGAATAGGGACACGATTTAAAACATAGCAGGCAGTTGCTACAACTTCTGCCCAAAAATGTTTTGGCAAATTACTACCGCTAAGTAAAGTTTTAGCACATTCTTGTAGTGTTCTATTTTTCCTTTCTACAACTCCATTTTATTGTAGAATTTTAGGAAACGAAAAATTATGAAAAATTCCTTTCCCGTTACAATAATTTTCAAATAAATCATTATCAAATTCACCACGGTGATCACTTATTGTCATAATTTTTAATTTTTTGTAATTTTGAGTTCTTTTGGCAAAGATTTTAAAACTTTCAAAAGTATCACTTTTTTTTCTAAAATATTATCCATGTATATCTTGAAAAATCATCTACAATAACAAATACATACTTATTATGATTAATTGATTGAACTTGAGTAGGTCCAAAAAGGTACCGATGTAATAGTTCAAGTGGTTGTAATGTAGAAATAATTTTCTTAGACTTAAATGATGATTTTTTAGTTTTCCTAATTGACAATCATCACAAATATTGTTTACCTTATAATTCATTTTTGGTAATCCTTTTACTAAATTATTTTTAGAAATTTGCTTATAGCTTTGAAATTTATATGACAAAATCTCTTGTGCCATAACTAAGGATTATTTTCTTTGGCTATTGAACACAAATTTGCGTTATGATTAATTTTCATATTTAAAATGTATATATATTTCTTTTACGATTTCCTTCAAAAATTAATTTTTGATTTTTATCATAAATATTACATTTATATTTTTCAAAAGTAATTTTGAAATCTTTATCACAGAGTTGACTTAGATGTACCGTCGTTGCTCACATCGCCATTGCTGATGATATATCCTTTGGAGTTATCTCCAAATGTGATAGATCATCCATTTGAGTACGTAATGTTTGTTAACGTTTCTTTATTTCGGGTCATATGTTTTGAGCAACCACTATCAAGTATCTATTTTCCTCCTTTTTTATGTGATACCTGCAAAAAATATAGAAATGATGTTGGTACCCACTTCTTTTGTTAGGGTCCTAAGTGTTAGATCTTAGGAAACCAAACCTGCCTTTTCAAGATTATTGTTTTTCTTCTTGACATTTGTATATAGAGAGTTATACTATTTGGGACTAGTTTTTACTTTTTTAAATTCATTATATCCTAATCCCTTTTTACTGGTAGTGGATTGTGAATTTTCTATAATCTCAGAAAGATTTTCTCTGCCTCCATTAAAGTTAGAAATATTTTTGGTAATATTATCTAACTTTGTTTTAAGACTAGTAATATCTAGTTCTAGTATTTTAAAAGTTGATTTAAATTCATGATTTTCTGCTGATAATGTGTCATTCTTTTCTTTTTGAGTCTCGATTTCACTACTTAACATAGTAAGTTGAGAAGCAATACTAGAACAAGATTCTTGTGATATAACAAGTTCTTTTAAGATTTTCTTTTCATCTTTTAACATTTCAACTTCGATTTCGTTTCTATTTAGCCTTTCTAGTGAATCTTTATACTTTCTCTTAAGATTTCTTAGTTTATCTAGTAGTTCAGAATTTATATCAACTAAATCATCAAAAGTAAGGTCACTTACATCATCGTTTGTGGCCATAAAGCATATGTTGGCTTGTTCTGAATCATGGTCACTATCATTGTCTAATAAGGAAGAGGAATCTGAGTCATCCCATGTAACTGAAAAGGCTTGTTTATTCTTATATTTATTGCTCTTGTTTTTGCAATTATTTCTATCACTCTTCCGATCTGGATGGTTCTTCTTCATATGCCACTTTTTGTGAGATTATAGCATTCAAGAGTTGAGGATGACGATTTGTTGTTATTTCTGTTATTTTCGAATTATTCTTCCTAAATTTCAGAAACTTTTTGAAGTTCGTAGCTATAAACACCATATCATCTTCATCTTCATCGGATTCTTCTTGTTCGGCCTGGAATGCTATTTCTTTTTATCTTGAGCTTGAACTCTTTTTGCGTGCAAATTAACTTCATATGACATGTGATTTCCTATTAACTCTTCCGGTTTTATGGTAGAAATGTCGTTAGCTTATTCAATTGCTAAGACATTTCATTCCTGCTCATCCATTAAAGAGTTTAGGATTTTTGAAACAATATCAAAATTAGTGTATTTTTCTCCTAATGCCAGAAGTGAATGATATATATCTTGAAACCTGGAATACATCTCATTTATGGTTTCATCTTGCTTCATTCTAAAATTCTGAAATTGATTCTTAATCATATATATCTTGCTTTGTTTAACCTTATTAGTACCTTCATGAGTAACTTCGAGAGTGCGCCAAGTTTCATATGCTGAAGTACATATAATAAATCTATTAAACTCATTTTTATCTAAGGAACAAAACAATATATTCATAGCTTTAGCATTTGTAGTAGCAATTAATTTCTATGTATTTGACCATTGTGTAAGGAGTGGTAGGTACAAAATATTCTTGTTGAGTGATATTCCAAGTGTCGTATCCATTTGCTTGCATGTAAATTCTCATCTTAATTGACCAATAATTATAATTTAATACATTAAATAGTGGTGGTCATGTAGTGGATTGACCTTCAACAAAACTCGATACTGTGTTGTTTCCCATATTACTTGAATATCAAAAACTTTGTTATGGTTATATGATGACCTTGATCCGATACCAAATGAAAGTTACCAAGGATCGTGTAATATGAAAAATTAACTAAACTATATTTACTTGTGCGGAATATAAATATAAAAGTAAAAGTAATAAAGTAAATGACAGAAAAGATTTTTATACTGTTCGAACTTCGCGTTGTACGTCCAGTCCCAGATCCTTCTAGATTTAATTGCCCTCACTTAACCCGGAAGAATAGCTATTACACCGCCTGAGCAACTGAACAGTACTTCAAACGCCTAGACAACCTAATAGGACTTTAACCGCCTAAGGATACTACAACATGACTTAAACTATAAATAGAAGAAATGTATTTGACTGAGTATGCTCTAGAATAGCACTGATAAGTCAATAACATAAACCCTTCCTATAATCTTCTCCTTTGTGATATATCAAGTAGTTTATGAAGAAAGGAAGTAATTTTGATCACAAGAAAATATCCTTTAATGATCGTGTGATTAAAAATATAAAGCAGTTTGGAATTGAATGCTTGAGAGTTCAATAGTGAAGATAGAGAGAATTGCAGAAATAGAATTGATTGTAAAAACATTGGAATATCTTGCATAATATAGTGTTTAAAGGTTGCAATCGTTCCTGAAGAATAACGATAAAGAGTTGTGACTGTAACTCTTGATCAGAAGTTGTAAATCTTCACGAAGGAGACGCAACTTTTAAGAAAACTAGTCATTATGCAAATTCAGCCAGTTGAATAAAGTTTGGCAGCCAGCTAAATCGACAAGTTTTAAGTCAGCAAGAAAATAGTTCAATTTAGGCCATATTCAACCAGCTGAATATTTTAAGTCAGTCGGTTGAATATTCATAAATAAATATGTGCATGTGCACAGATTTAGTCGGCTGACTTGAGTATATTAGCCGATTGAAATTCAAATTTTTTGGTGTGTATTATAAATTTCAATGAAAGATCGTGCGTGTGTGTATCACATAGGAGAGATTTTAATAACTTTATACTTCTAGATATATACACGATGACTGATAGTTCTTCGTAGCGTCAATCTTGTCTTCGTTTTGATATAATTGTCTCTTTGTAAAGTTGATATGATTTCCTGCAAAAATGGTTGGTATATACAATATATACTTGTATAGTTGTCACTAACAAAACATCAAAATATAAGGTTCTAACAGTATGATTGTAGATATAAGAGGGTATGGTTAGAAAATAGGGTACACTATTATTTTTTTATTATAATATCCACCTAAACACACCGAAAAATCTTAAACACCAATCGAGGCATGCCGCCTGACATTCTATACTAAATACCTATATTCCGAACTCAATGGAACTATTTTCGAGACCTAATTCGATCATATATAGAAGTTAGCTTTTAAAATCGAATTGTATTATATCATATCCTGTAATTAATTTCCACGCATTTCAAGCTTGCACGACCATACGGTATGTCCAATCATCATGAAACTCGACGGCATAAAATAATTTACTATTACAGTTCCAATGGTACTGATTTTTTCAAAATCTGAGATAGTGCCCTAGAATGATATTTTCACACGTTAGTTAAAACAAATTTATTATTAAAACGATTTCAAGCGCTTTTAACTACCTTTAAATTCTAATTTAAAAGTTTACTAGTATCATTCTTATTCAAATTAAATCCAAGATTCAATTATTAAACAATTTCAATATTTTAAATTTAAGCTATTTTGTTTATAAAATTAATATCTCAATATTTAAAATTATTTAAATATTTCAAAATCAGTTGACTAAAATTCTGAGTCGTTACATTCTTCCCCCATTAAAAGAATTTTGTCCCCGAAATTTCCAAGGTAAGAGAAATGTTTCCAAACCCATTTACTTTTCAAAATCATTTAGTTAAAATACAATCAAATTTTCTAACTTTTAAAATTTTGGAAAATTACGGCAGCATCTCCTTTGCACGGCTAGATTGGGACAACTACAAATCATCACTACATGTCCAAACCAACAAAGAGAACAAAAGATAAGCAGCTGGGCATAAAATCATCAAATCAAACAACAACACAAAGTGTACCAATTTGTCGAGCAACCAAACTCTACTCATGAAACCAAAAGCATCAAACTAGCTCTTGCTTCTATATACCTACATCTTATTTACTAGTAATATCCAACTACATAGCTTCTAACCATATCATTTCGCAATTTCAAATGACAAACATTTAATTATGGTAAAGCTCGTATGATGTACATGTGCATGCACAATCAAATTCGATCGCACGTTCAATCATACAATTTTACTTCTGAACTAGTATCGTCCAATCAACTTCTCTAGTGCGGACTTCGATCCGGTTTCTTGATTAGAAACCGCCATTCTCCTTGCATAACCATATACTATGATAGAGAAGTTCAGGATCAATCAAAAAAATCCGTATCAAATATTCATCGTCAAGAATCGAGTGAAAAGTCCCTGTTCGGACCGATGTAAATCATATCGAAAACATGTACCCGAATCTGGATTAATAGTTATGCGAATAAAATGATCTACGTACATCCTACGTATCTATTCTAATAGATTTCTTTAACTATAACAATTTTTTTTATTCACCTTCATTATTATTTAGTATATTTCCTTCAATACAAATATCACCTATGAAACATGTAACGACCAAGCTTTTCGACTCTCGAAAATCGACACTAATAAATCCACCGTATTACATGCCGAGAAATCGAATTCGGAAAACCCAATTGTTGGGGGAAAAAGAAAGAAGAAAGAAGAAAAGAAGGAAAAGATCAATAACACATAATCTCACAGTGGAACGAATAATCTATAATATATCAAAAATCTTTACACAAAAGTAAAATTGTAATCTGTGTATATACAAAGATCAATCAGAGTATACTAACCTATTTCATCCTGCACAGTTATAATAGCCCATCCTCACAATTGCTGATAAACACAACAATGAATACAGTGGAAAATAACTATCTACGTGAATATCTCTCTGGTCCTCCAACTCATCTCTTGAAGCTCCAAGCATCCAAATCAATCTGTAATATACTCAGTCTGACCCGAGCATTATAACAAAATAACACCCGAGTCAGTCTGGAAAACCAGTGTGAGACAACACACCCTACTGGATTTTAAGGTTATATAAGAATATTTGAAAATCAAAGGTATCTCATAAGACCACGCCGCACATAAACACGAACGAGTTTTTGCCTTATGATAACCAAAACGTTTTCTATATAAAATCTATTTATATTATAATAATGTCTAGGGGTCAAAGTAAAATATGAATATAGCTGATATGCTTGCATCTCACGTTTCAGCATAATTGGTATACAACTAAAACCGTAAAGTTTGTATTGGAGAATGGATTCCTACTAATGACCGGGCTACTGGGGTACCGCCCGTCACAGAACACCTCTAGAACAATGTACCGAGATCGTACCTAACGACCCCTGCCAACACAGGACTGGCCTACCCCTAGCTAGATAGTACCGAATATGTCATCACCCGGTTGTTCCCAACCTTTATGGAGCTCCCTCATGCACAAGTGAATCTGAAAATATGAATGGTTATCTAAAAAGGCAATGACATACCCTAATGGGTGCGACCCACATAGCCCTACTACATCTCCCCTATTTTAGTCATTCCCAGTTGATGAGGCTTGAGGCTACGTTTACCTTTTAGAACATGTATACTTAGAATGCTCATTGCCCTCCAATGACAATATGCTGATAGCATTCATCCATACAAATTCGTTCTGGGTCTGAACGAAACCAAAGCACTATTCCTACTACATCCATTTTGGAATCACCCTCAGGATTAGTATTGATTATCCCTTGCAGTTCACACTCTATCTTTGATACCATGCTCTTTAGGATGCCTTCACTTCGAAACGCATTCGTTGGATCGAAGTGGTTTTCGTATAACATATCCGATCCCGATCTCTTCGAAACAACGTTTGATAATTTTTGGTAAACTCAAACCCGGTTCTTCAGGAAATAAACAGTCAAAGATAAGATCGGAGATCATCTCCTAACCATTAGTAGATGAATTTCCTTATCATTGTCCTAGGAGAACGAAACGAGATTTATACGCACAGTACAACATCATCGGAGATGACTGTGCCATATAATCCACGTGTTTCTCCTAGATATTTTCAAAGTTACATTTGGGTTCAATCTCGATAGTCGGTTATTTAACTATCGAATAACAAACATTCAATCAGGAATTTATTTCATAAGGGAAACCAACATTGGTTAAGCATATAAGCGACCACTAGTCTAGTTTTATAAACCTTTTACGAATAAAAACCGCTTGTAAATTTCTTGTATAGGAATACTTTCACAAGATATATCCACCGATTCCTATATTTTCAATACTTAGAAAATATCTATATACTTATCTCAACAGTATATGTATATTCACAAAACTAGGAAGATTCTCTTTTCATTCGACTCTCAAATCATTTACAAATTTCCTTACAATTCTCCAAACCATTTATAAATCATTTTATAAACCTCCTAAAAACTATTTATAATTCCTTTATAAAAATTCGATCCCTTATAAGCTTCTTATACATTTCAAAATCACTTATAAACCCTTTATGAATTCATAAACCATTTATAAAAACTTGTTTTATAAATCTATAAACATGTTTCTAAAATTCGTTTATAAATATCTAACTATTTATAAACACTTTCTCCTTGCAAATAATCCCTCCTTAAGTCTTTAATCCATTTTATAAATTTCTTTATAAAGTGCAAGTCTTTCAACTCTATTTATAGTCTCAGAAACATTTATAAATAATTAAAATCATTTACTTCAAATAATATTATATAATAATAAGTATTAACAATGAACATTAAAAATAAATGGAAATCATTACTTTAAATATCTTAAAATAATAATTAACCATTCCAAAATATTGTTTAAGAAATAATAATAATAATAATTTATTAGTCTTTACGATAATAATAATAATTTATTTTAAACCTTATTAATAATCCTTATTATTAATTTCATAACCATAATTATTCTTAAATAATTAATCTTTCAATTTATTAACCTTTTTTATAAATTCTTAAAACATATTAACTATAAAAAAAATAACTTTTAAAATAATTAAATAACTTTAAAATAATATTAATATGGTTATATAACTTTAAAACAATTTTAATATAATTAAATAACTTTAAAATAGTGTTATTATAATTAAATAACCTTAAATTGAAATTTATAATTTAATAACTTAAACCAATATTAATATATTTAATTAACTTAAACACAACAGTAATATATTTAATTAACTTAAATAATCCTTAAACAACATTATTCGAAACCCAATTTCGAATTTAAAATCATTTTTTTGTCTCAAAACCCAATTCCGACTTAAACGACAATTTATAGTATTTTTAGAATACATTTGAGGCCAATAGCCACCCAACACTTAATCAATTACCGATATTGATTTTCTATCACTATTGGGTTTTAGTTTTCAACACATAACAATGTTATAACCATAATGTCCACGTTCAGGATTATTTTTCAATAATCCATATAAAAGAAATATCATTAAAACAATATAATTCAATAATAGTGAGGAATCCCATTGGATCCCTCCAACCTATTTCCCCTACATCAAAAATGTTATATAATCATAAAATATAATCAACCGCTTCAAGGTGGGATTCGTATACAAAGGGTCATCCGCTCTTATACGGGAACGTAATAGGGTCTCATCCGCTCCAATAGGCGGGAATATATCCAAACCAACTAATAAATATAGTAATTCATCCAAACAATCATTCAATAATTTTTATCAACTATATATCAAACTAGTGATCCAAAAAGGTGAGATTAACTCACCGAAATTTTCTGTTGTCGCCGAGGCGTTCCAGTTTGGAACTAAAACCGAACGACGTCTGATTTTAGCCCAAATTTCAGTAGTCTCTAAATTGGTCCAAACCAGCTCCATCGCAAAGCTTTCGTCGTCACGATCACAACGCAAAAAGTTTCGTCCTAATCGGACCTTGTATGAGAGAGTTATTGAATTTTATAAGTAAATGATAATTTAAATTAGAAACAAATAACTAATTACATGATTAAATTTTAAACCTCTTCTTCTTCCCTCCTAATTCCCTTTCCCCTGTGCACACGCACCATTGCCGTGCGTTCAAGCTCTCCTATCTCCCTCGACCGACCATGAACACCAAAATCAACACCACCAATGAACTCCTAGTTCCGTCCTCCACCTTCCTGACCTAAGCACGATGCCTCTGATCCCCTTATCAAAAATGCGATATCTGCTCCTCCTCGCGGTCGTACAAAAATTGCGATGGTCATTAAGCGATCGGAATCCTCCACATCGTGGCCACCATTGCCTCTTCCCCCTACGAACTCGAATCTATCCCCTACTGTCGCCAATTCGCCCTTAAATTCATAAAAATCGAAGCCCTAGTTTTTATTCAAACACAAACTTCATTGTACGAAGTCGAATACCACACTCATCACTCATACCCGAAGACAATGCTATATATATGTATATGTATCTTCAAGTTTGAAAGAAAAAAAAGGAGAACAACTTAGTTATAGGTAGTTATAAATGGAGAAGAACGGGTAGGATGAGACGCGAGAGAAAGTAGGGGTAGCATAGTGAACGGTAGGGTGTGGGCTGATGTGAATGAATAGGCAGTGTTTGGTTAAATCGAAGAAAATATATTATTTAAAATTCAAAATATCTAGCTATATAAATTCGGACCCCAATCGAGGCGTGCCGCCTGACATTCTATATGTTATACCCCTATTTCAAACGCAATGGAACTAGTTCTGGGACCTAATTCGATCGTATGCAGAAGATAACTTTTTGAATCCAATTATTATATTAAATTTTCAATATTAAATTCTACGCGTTTTGATCTCCCACAAACAAACGGTTCATCTAATTGCCATGAAATTTTACGGCATAATATAATTCATTATTACAGACCCAATGAAACTGGTTTCGTCGAAATCCAAGACTATGCCCCGGAAGGCTATTTTCACTCGTTAATTAAAACGAGATATTTCAAAAAATAGTTAAATCACTGTTAAATCTAATTTAAAACTTTTATTATCTTCATTCTTATTAAATAGAGTTTACATAAGCTTTGAAATTATTTTTATCCAAATAAAAATCCAAGATTCAACATTTTAAACGATTTCAATTATTAAATCTGTAACATCTTGATTTTTCGTGCCATTCGCATCCATACATGTTGGATTTGAATTGCTCAAAATATCAGATTGTTAATTTAAATTTGGCAAAACTCAGCAGATATAGTAAATAAATAATCACAGAATCACAGACATAGACTAATATAACAATAATGCAGCGGAAACAAAGAATAGTAGTTCATAAAGCTACTATATATATAACAGAGTTAAATAAGATACAACAGAGGTCTCGAATACATAGATGTCTCAATACAATAGTCAAATACAAAATCTGAATCCATTACTGGAATCAACTGAATAACTGAAAGCTGGATAGATAGATGGATCTCCAAGTGAAGCTCCAACTCCAAAGGCGAGTCTCGAATACTGGTACACTCAATCTGACCCGAGCGTAAAGCAAAACAAAAAACACACGAGTCAGGATTAGCATTCTTATACCAATAAATCCAACTTAAGTGAAATATCAACTGAAATACAGTAACTTAAAGGATGTTTGGGATACCCATCCTCTAAGGATCCGTTAAACTAACTACTATGTAGTAAGATACACTATTATAATAATGTCTAAAGTAAAGTAAACTATTTAAAAATAGCGTTCAGGCGTTACCTATATCCCCCTTAACACATTTTATTTAACGACCCGTAAATTTCAACTGTTTTAATAACGTAATTAGTTGAAATTTTGTGAAATTTTAAACGATAAAATTTTGAAATATAAATTTGATATTTGGAATGCGTTTAGTTAAACATAGCAACTGGTGAATTTTCATCCGAAAATATGAAAGTTTATTTCGCGCGTAAATTCACTTCAATTTAATCAGTTAAAAAGCGTTAAAAATAAAATGTTTTCGAAACCTAAATATTTTTACATAGAAAAATTCTAAACCTTCTTCTGAGCAAGGAGTCAGTTTGTCGTTTTTCCAAATTCGGACATCTTTGGCTCTGTTGATCTTATTTTTCAGCGTTCTTCTTGCATTTTCCTCTATTGGAAAATTCGAATTTTTATAATTCAATCAAAACACTGATATCCGTATGTCGTTGTGATCGTCTCGTCGCGCTGATCTTTATCGTATATTCAATCCTGTATTTTGAAATCCGGTATGTGGTGGAAACGGTACCCGTTTTGAGTCCTTTCATTTCTAAGTCTTTTACTTCTTGGTCTATTCATTTCCAATGTACAAGGCTGTCAACGGTTAGAAAGTAATTGTTTGTTGAATTCGAAAGATGTGAATTTTGTTTCTACACTAGTTCCAACATTTATCTCGTCGGTTCATTTTTCCATTTATTGTTCTGTGCATTGGAAATAAAGAATACAGAGTAGCACCATCTCTTTCTCTCCAATTTTTTATTTTCACATGGCATTCCCCTTCAAAGCAACGTCACTGTCTTTCCCATTTCCACCTCACGCGTGCCTCTTCACAGCCCTGGCCACCACGTCTCTGACCGAGCTGTCTTCCTCATTTCCCCTCTCGAACCATCGACCGAACCCCCTCCGCACTCACACCCTCCCTCTTCCCTGTAGCCGCCTTTGCCCACGTCCCTGACATGGTGCAGCAGAGACGAACCCGCCCAGGCGCCACCTCATCTCCGCACTTCACCGGCCATAGCCAACACCATCCCCAACCACTTCATCCCTCGCGCCTGAAATCCACCGCTAGTAGCAGCTCCATCTCACCTCAAATTCGGCCGATCACCTGATTCCCTCCAGCCCTCGCTTAAACCGCTCTTCTCCGCCTCGATGTTGTTGAGCACGGCAGTTGTGCACTTCTGAGCATCGCGTGACCTCTACCTGAAACCGTGCTTCCAAGCACCATCATCGGCCTCCCTTTTTCATACATATTCATGTAAGTTTTTTTTTTGAAAGATAGTATATATATATATTACATGTTGCAGTACATAAGCCTATTTATATAAATTCAAATAAGTTTGTCTCATGTTTTATACTGGTTTATATACATAGACTACTTATGCTTACAGTGATGACCTTTGTACATATTATATATGATAGTGATATAAGGAGTATTCTATAAATTGCTACAGCATATAAGTGTTTACACTTACATAGACACGTACATGTATTATATAAGTGATTTCCTATTGCAAGCAATATAAGTTATGTAAGTTGATATTTTTATTTTTATATATACGTAAGTTTAATATAAAGTAGATTTGATAATAAGCTTTAATGTAATAATGTTTGATTTAAGTTATATATAATATATATTAGATGTTATAAAGTCAAGTCTGCATTCGTATGTTGTTAATATATAGTTTGCATATTATATATATGTTATATATAAAGTGATCTATTATTTAATGATATTATACCTGAGTTTTGTTTTTTTTAAGTATATAAAGTGGGATGAAATTTTAAGTACAAAATGTGTTAACATATCAAGTCTGCATATTCACATTGTCTGTATATGATTTTGGGACATACTTATGTATATGTTACATACACGTTAGTATAAATATATATGTTACAACCGCTTTGGATGTTGCCAACAAAATCGGTATCATATAATTGCTGGAGCGCTAATAGATTTTAGCTTTTGTTTCAGATTTATGTGGTGGATGTTCCCTATTCGTAATTTTAAAACATGTACTAGTTTGAGTTTTGTATGTGAACAAATTTTTGCTGAATCTACCTTGTGGAAACTATGTAGTTGTTATTGTTAAATAAAAATACACGTTAATATAAATATGCTGTGTAGTTGTATATACATTGCTTATATTGTTGTTTTATATACACGTACAGCTTTGTTTCTTTTTATTTTAATTTGTATAAAAATTGCAATGATCTGAAGTACATGCATAAGTTCGTTCAGTAACATGCATTTAATAATACGTGTGCTCAAATGTTTATATGTTACGTCAGTTTAATATATATAATCTAATATAGGTTGCTCTGTTCTTTTGTTTATATCTTACTGATATAAAATATGCGTATTTTGTTATAGTATGTAAATATATATATATATATATATATATATATATATATATATATTTAGATTAGATATGTGTTTCAAATTTTACATTGATTTTTGAGTGTTATATAATGTGTGTAAATATATATATATATATAGTGTGTTCAGCTTACATCAAGCTAACTTGATTTATTTTCATCGATTATATTTATCAGCTTTGTCCGTCGAATCCGTGCCGATCCTATTTGCTTTTAAATTCGTGCCATCACATTTCGCTTTGGAATTCGTGTTGGATCCACAGTTCGTTTCCTTTCCCGTTCGTCTCTCTAGCCTCGAAAGGTGAGCAATCACTCACGATTAACGTTCTTTTATTTATTAAATCTGATTTCAATTGAAACGACAATTGAAATGCTGCTGTTAGTTAATTACACTGTTATATATACTATTACCTGTATCAGTTCACCTGTGACAATTGACACCATTATCTGTTATTTATGAAATGATAATCCTGTTTGATTGATAATTGATTGATTGTTTGTTGTTTATATTGGATGTTAAATTGAAATGTATAAAGTGATAAATATTATGCAAGTAAATTTGACGTAGGATAATTAAAATTTGAATCGACGTATATGTTGAATTTGATTAGTTGAATATGACCCCTTTTAATTGTTAAATTTATTAACATGTAAAATAGTGATAATTACACTTTGAACCATCGACGTATATTGGATTAATTGTTGTATAAAATTGTAATTGAATGACAAGTGAAAAACCGTATAAATAATTTGTGGAATAATCTTTAATCTGCATGAAATGATAGTGTAGATTCTAGAAATAATTATATTAATTCGCACAAATAACAATGCGAATTAATACGGTTATTTCGGGATTATTTGAATTGATTATTGGATTGTTATTGTTTGTTGTTATTGCTTGTTTATTTACTTTGACACCATCCCAGTTATCACACTGCAAGTTCCCTTTGTTATGCTTTGATTTTGAATTGAATTGGAATCGGGTTGAAATGATAAATACCCAAACTGAACTTTGACCTAGGATAGAGAATTAAATAAAACCCGATTGGTCAATAATTTGATTTAAAAATAAACGAAGATTTTATTTGAATAAATAATATGGTTTTGAAATATAGATGAAATTTGAATTTTAATGAAAGGAAAATGTTAATATGTAATAATCTGAAACAAAATATTAACAATGTAATTGATAAAAGAACGTTGTTAAATTTGAGAAATGATGGAATTAAGTTGAAATTATAAGTAAGTTTGAAATTATTAAACTTTGAAACTATTTAATGATTAAGTTTTGAACTATTTAATAATTAAATAAGATTGAATTATTTAATGATTAAATTGAATTAAATTCTTTAATAAGTAAAATTGAACTTTTGAATAAGTAAATTTTACTTCGCAAATAAATGAAATTGAGTTCTTTATTAATTAAGTTTTGGAAAATATTTAAGTAAGTAAATAAGTGAAATTGAATTTCTTTAACAAGAAATAAAATGTGATTTATTGAAATTAATGTAAGACTTGAACTTTAAAGAATTTGATTTGATGAATTTAATTTAATTCAAATTGTAGGTTTTGAAATAAGGAAGTTGAATTTAAATAATGGTTTAATAAATTTGAAATTTAATAGAAATTATTTGAATGGAAAATTTACTTAATGAATATTGAATGAAATCGACAAATGAATTTAAATTGATTTAAATGTTGAATCAAATTAATTTAAATGATTTCGAAATGAAACTTATATACGAACTTAAATCAATATTTGATTTGTTTTAAAGGAAATTGAAATTGAATTATAAGATCTTGAAAGGGTAATTTGGATGTTTTGAAACGTAAATTATTGGAAATTGGTTTTGAAAGACAAATGAAATGTTGATTTACGAATTCTTTTTGAAATTGAATTTGATTTGGTTTTGAAATTTGTTAAACGCCCAATCGGTGTTATAATTACGAAAGTTATTAAAGAGACCGGAATCGGTTATGGATATACTCTCTATCTAAACCGAAAACCACTTTAATAACTATACGCGGAGTGATGATCCAGAATGAAGTGGTTGGAATGATGTACGTGATGACTGAAGAAAGAGAACGATAATGGATAGCCTTGACACTTGTGTCAAATTGGAAATGACTAAAACAGGAGCCGTGCCGGGCCAATGGAGGTCAGCTACCTCAAGTGAACACACTTCTTCGAACTACTCATTACTTGTTGTCGATTGGTGCACCCTTGATTTTGGGAGTGTTGTTTCACGGTGTTGCGGTCGCTGCGGCGATGCGTTCTCACCAGTCCGGATCAGGCAAACGGTAGTATCACTACCTTGGGTATTGCCTCATGTGCCTTGTCATACTTGTATTCCCTATTCGTGACCACTACCAATTTGTTTTGTACCTTTAGTATATGGATTGCCCTCTGTTGACTTCCGGTTTTGGGGAAACTACGGTCTTGTATATGCTCTTGGGAATAAAAATGTGTTAAGGGTGGAATGGGCCATGACTTAACACTATTTTGATATCTTTATATTACTGATAGACATTATCTACTTATCGTACACTACTACATAGTAGATAGTTTAACGGATCCTTAAAGGATGGTTATTCCAACATCCTTTGAGTTACTTGTATTTCAATTGCTATTTCACTTGAGTTGGATTTATTAATATAAGAATGTTAATCCTGACTCGAGTGTCTTGTGTTTTTGCTTTACGCTCGGGTCAGACTGAGTGTACCAGTATTCGAGACTCACCTTTGGAGTTGGAGCTTTGCTTGAAGATCCAGCCATCTATTCTGCTTTCAGTATTCGATGATTCCAGTGATGTATTCTGATTTGTATCTGATGTATCGTGTTACTCTTCCGTTGTATCTAGTTTGACTCTGAAGTATCGTATTACTCTTCTGTTGTAAACTCTGATGTATTTTATATATTCATATAGTAGCTTCATGAACTACTATCTCTTTTATTTCCGCTGCAATTATTACTCTGTGTCTGTGATCTGTGATTATTTATTTACTGTATATGTTCAGTTTTGCCAAATTTAAATTAACAACGCGGTATTTTGAGCAATTCAATTCCGGCATGAGTGTCTACCTATACACTTATAATGGATGCGAATGGTCCAAAATAGCGGGTCGTTACATTTTATAGTGCCAGTAGTCTAAACAGTACCGTAATACCCCGTAAACTTGAGCTACCAGAGGATACTCCATAGGCATGACACAAATCAAACTCGTAGTAAAGCACGCTAGGGTAGGTGACACGGCACAACTAGGCAATGCCAGGGTAGATATACCAATTACACTTTGTGGCCGGTGGTAACGCATAGCCGTAGTAATCGCCCACCTCGAGCCACGCTCCCGAATCAAGGGTGCGCACCAAATCAATCACAAAGTAAAGATGAAGTGTGTCCGATCAGAGGTGCTACCTCATTAGCCCGTCGATTGCTCCTGTTTTAGCCACCTTATGCCAACTCACGGGAGTCGGGTCCACGCATATACCTCATATAGGATCGTCGCCACCATCCTACTTCATTCTGGAATCTCCACCGCGTACATAGTTGTTAAAGTGGTTTTTCGTATTGACAAAGAGTATGCCCATATCCGATCCTGGTCTCTATAACAACCAAACATTATTATAACACCGCGGTCATTTCAAAATAGTTTATACTTCAAAACCAAAATATAATTTTCATTTCAAAAACCAAATCAATACGATATCATTTCCTTTTCAAATATATCCATTCCCAAAAATCATATCGCTTTCCAAAGTTATAACGCTTTCGAAATCATAAGTCTTTTAAATCAAAACACTTCGGAAATCATAACATTTTGAAATCATAGCACTTTGAAATTCATAACACTTCCCTTCAACAGTTTAGATATTAATAATAGTATATATAATAAAATAGTTTGTAAAATAAAATAGTTTATATAAAATAGTTATAAGTTAAAACAATTTATATTAAAATAATTAGTATATTTAAAATAGTTTATATTAAAATAGTTTATATTAAAAATAGTTTATAAAATAATATAAAATTGTTATAAGTTAAAACAATTTATATTAAAATAATCAGTATATTTAAAATAGTTTATAAAATAAAATAGTTTATAAAATAAAATAATTTATTAAGTTAAAATATATAAATAGTTTTAAATATATTTTAAAATTACTTTATATAATAAAATAGCTTCCTCAATTTTCACAAATCGATTCAAATCAATTCGAATTCCAAAATTCAAATTTAATCAAATCTCAAATCATCAATTTCAACTCGATTCAGCTTCTCAATAAACCATTTCAAATTATCGATTTTCAAATACATATTTGAACCATAAAATAATCCATTCAAATTTCAGTATATTTCAAAGTCAATATTTCAACATTTCAAAACTAAATTCGACAATTATATATATATATATAAATATATATATATATATATATATATCAAATTCACTTTACTGTTATTTAGTTTTGAAATATCTACTTAATCATTTCAATAACATTTAAATACAACTTCAATTTAAAAAATATCCCATTTAAATTTATATGAGTTTGAAATATTCATTTAAATCACTTTTAATCAAATTTAAGTTATAAAACATATCTTCAAAATTTCAAATCAAACCTTTTTAAGTAAAATCTAAAATAAATATAATTTCAAACCAATTTCAAATTTATCTTTCCAACCTAAATCAATATAAACTCTATATTTGAAAATATAGATATTAAATAAATACTTAAACACAATATATATCAACTTTATTAAATAAACTTTAATATATCTTTAAAATCAATATTTATTAAAACCATATATTTCTTTTCAAAACCATAGAAATCATTTCAAAATATTTATATATATATAGACCAACAGTGTCTGTATATAATTTTCTATCCTATGGTCAAGTGATACGGATATTTATCATTTCAATCTGCAATTTAAATATATACGGGTATATATCTTTTCAACCCGTAATCCCAAATTCAATTCAACGAAAATCGCTTGGGTTTATCATTTCAACCCATAACGATTTTCTCATATTCTATAGATCGTTCGGGTATGTATCATTTCAACCCATAGGGAGTTCTATACTAACAGGGTACTTGTAGAGTGATAACAGATATGATAATAATATAATAATCAGTAACATGCATATATCATCAATATAAATAACAGACAATAGTGTCAGATGTCATAGGTGAACAAATACAGGTAATAGCATATATAAAGCAGTGTAAAAAACTAACGGCAGCATATTTCAATTGTCGTTTCAAGTGCAATCAAATTTAATAAATATAAGAACGTTAATCGTGAGTGATTGCTCACCTTTCGAAGCTAGAGGAGATAGACAAAAATGAGCTACGAATCCAAGTATGAATCCCAAAGCAAAGCTAGATTGGCACAAATTCGACGAGCAAAACTAATAGATAGGAATAGACGATTTCAAATCAGAACTGGATCGATGAAGATAAATGGTATAAGTGAACTTATATATATAACTATATATAACTATATATATAAATCATATTCTAAATTCAAACATATATTAAATTAAATATATATGTATTTCAAAATCCATCATTGTAAATTAAACACATATATTAAATTCAACATATATACATCGTAAAATTTGGGATAACTACTTATAAATATATGTACTTATAAAAATGAAAAATACTAATATTATATCTTATTCCTTTCAAAATGTTATATATATATTTCAAAATAATAGTATGGCTCATATATATACTTATACATCAATAAAACAACACTGTCTTACATATACATACAAACAACATGTATAAAATGTACTTTTTTATAAAATTTCCTTCTTAAATTTATATCACACAAACAAATAACTCACAGATTATGCGAATAGGCTTATTCATAAATGAATAAAAAATGATATAAACTGACGTAACTATGAAATAACCTGGTACTACGGACCCAGCAAAACACGAAATATATGCAAACAAATTTTACTTTATATTATAAAATTTTGAAATATAGGTTATTAAAGTATATGTACAATAACATATTATAGTAGATTATATATACACAATATACAAACTATATAACTTAAATATAAACAAACTATTTTATATATACTTATACAAACAAACAGACTATATAGTTTTAAAAACATGTAAAATATACATAAATTAATCATGCAAAATATATAACTACACTGACCTTATAAAAATCTATATACGACCTTATACATATATACAAAAGAAGGTATAACTTATATAATTTATGTGCAACAGCTAGGTCTCAAACTATATATATAAACTATATATATAATAATATATACACTCACCAACCAATTCAACAGAGGTACTGCCGAGCTTTGGAATGGTGAAGGGATGAATGTTGGGACGGGCGAGACTGGGTTGTGCTCGGCCTCAAGGCAGGCGGAAGAAGAGGGACATGCGATGGGGAGGAACGGTTCGGCGAGGTGAGTAGGATCGGGAGTTGCTCGTGTAGAGGAGTCTCGGCCGGCAGCGGTGAGGCTGCAAGCACCAAGGGAATATCGTGCAACAAGGCTCGGCGGTGAGGTGGCTCACGGGTGGCGACGAACCGGTGGTTGATGGCAGCATGGTAAGGGAGGTGGCCGGGTGCTCTGGGTTCGAGTGAAGGGCTGGGGAAAGTGAGAGAAGTGCAAGCTAGCGGGGTCGGAGATGGAAGTGGGCGATGGCTGCGCGAGAGGGGAGGAAGGGTGAAAGAGGAGGAAGAAGGATGGGTTACTACGCTTGAGAGGAGTGGGTGTTGTCAATTACAACAGAGAAGGAAAAAGTTTAACAATATCAATGTCTCACTTATATAATTTATATTATTTCATGGAAGAATGGAATAGACAGAGAACCAATTATTTTTTGAACGAACCAGAAATGTTAAGGGACAACTCAATATAAGATGAACAGTTTAGAATAATAAAATTCGTGCCAATTGAATGACATATTAATAGCCGATGGCTATACAAACGCACGATGGGAAGATAAATAGTTATGGCAGATCAAAAGGTTTAAACTGTACCGATATGGGTGACCGTTTCACGGGTCTCGCCACGTATCGGACACTGAATTACGGAAATAAATATACTGTGGAGATCAGCACGATGAGACGATCAAAACGGTATACAAATATTAGTGGTACGATCATCCGATCAAAAGTCGATAATTGGTACCAAAAATGCTGCTAATTTGCCGAAAATAAGATAAATGGAGCAATAGCAGTCCAAATTTGGAGAAATGAAATGTGGCGTCTCACTCAGAAGATGATTTACAAATTTTCTATATAAAAATATTCAGGGTTGGAAAACATTTTATTATCATCAAATACTTTTAACTGATTTGAAATTGAAATAGAATTATACAATGGAATAAACTTCAATTTTATTTGATGAAAATTTACCAGTTGCTATGTTTAATTAGACGTATTCCAAATATCAAATTAATATTTTAAAATTCAATATTTTGAAATTTCACAAAAAATCAATTAAATATATTATTTAAAACAAATAAAATTATTAAAAATTTACGGGTCGTTACAAAATCGAACAATTAAATTATCCAATAAATCGCTATATTTGAAATTTAAGCTATTTAATCTATAAAATTAACTTTTCAATATTCAAAATTAATAAATATTCCAATCTCAAATAACTAAAATCCTGGGTCATTCCAAATCATTTCATAAATCTTTGCTTAAGTTCATACACATCCTATAATTACAACCTAAGTTTATATTCGTATAACACTCTTCTATATTCTATGAGCATATAAGCATTATTCAAATTTATTTTACTTAACCCAAATGTCAAACAAATTTAAAATTTTTCCTTTTTCTCACTATTTTCCTCAAATATATAAGTTAGCAAAACTTATTTTCTTATGTTGTCTCAAAATACTTAGCCCAATATCTATATCAAATAGAGAAGTCCCGACTATCCAATATCATCGAAAATTCCATTTCATTTCAATAAATGAAAAATAACAAACATACATATCAAACAGAGATGCAAAACATATCTACCCTAATGTATATGCTCCGTGCATCAATATAATATTTAGTTGAAAATTTCAGAATTAAACACCCAGATTTATTTCAATTCGATTTTGAAATAATATATAACAGTACCTCTTTTATATAACAAATCATATTTTTGGGATTTAAATAAACTGGTTTTACCAAACAACTTTATACAGAAATAACCCTGGTAGTAGTTCCTCATTTGGAAACCTGAAAATAAACGTCGATGATGCTGCAGTCATCACCGAAATTATTTTCCAACGACCGAAGTGAGTTCAGTGCTTTCTATCTCCTTTTTAACACCCATTTGAAATATTCCTATTTCCTTCAAAATCTTTTGGAATATTTATATTCAAAATACTTCAAAATAATAATAATATATTATTATTATTTTCCAAAACCTTTGAAAATCCATTTCCATAAACACCGAGGTTTTTGGTTTTCAAATCCTCAACTTAAATCTTTTTAATTTATAAACAGTACATGTAAGTCATAATCATAAAGTTCACATTACTTATATAAAATCATTTCACAAATGTTTATCGTTGTTTTAGATTTTAATAAACAACTTTATTTAAGTTCAAATTCTAAACCAACATTATTTCTGAACGCTTTATAGTCAAATTGTGAAACTGAATTCAAAAGGCGTTCATTTTTAGTGTTCCCACAATAACTAATCTACCCAGCCCATGCAGAAAAGGATAACCTGCTCCTTACCTAACACAATAGTCAATGCCCATAAAGTGGTCAGGCACGACTACCCAATCAATAAAAAATAGTCAATGCTCCGGGGTGAGCATGACTAATCAAACAGTAAATGATAATAATCGAATATTATCATTTTCCTAACAACCAAACATACAGTATAAATTATAATAATTTCTAAAAAATTATTCTTTTATATACAAAATATAACCAAGGTAAAATTATTTCATTTATCCAATTTTAAAACTTTAACGACCCGTAAATTTCAGTGGTTTATTAATTTAATTAATTGAAATTTTGTGAAATTTTAAACAATAATATTTTGAAATAAAAAATTTGATATTTGGAATACGTCTTCTTAAACATAACAACTGGTAAATTTTCATCTGATAATATGGAAGTTTATTTTTTGGTGTGATTTTATTATCTATATTAGTTAATATTTGATGATAATAAAATGTTTTCCAAACCTGAATATTTTTCTATAGAAAATTTGTAAATCATCTTCTGAGTGAGACGTCATATTTTGTTTCTTCAAATTTTGACTTTTATTTCTACGTCGATCTTATTTTCGGCGAAATAACAGCATTTCGATACCGATATCGACTTTTGATCGGGTGATCGTACCACTAATAACTGTATACCATTTTGATCGTCTCGTCATGATAATCTCTACGGTATGTTCAATTCTGTGTTTTGAAGTCCGGTACACAGCGGAAACCGTGAAAAAGTCAACTGTATCGGTTCCAAAAATTTTAGCTTTTAAACTTCTTGTGACCATTCATTTGCTCACCGTGCATAACCCAATAGTCAGCTGATATTTTATTCATTGAATTAAGCATACTTGATTGTTGATATCCCACCACTTCAAAATCCAACCGGTGACTCTTTATTTCCTACTGGTTCTATTTTTCCCTTTCTATTTCATTCTCTTCCTTTCCATTGTGTGCTCGGTTATATAAAAATATAACTTAATGAAAGTGAGTTTCCATTTTGTTTTGCCCTGTAGCTTGTCGTGCGTCTCTTTGGTTAGCTCCGGACAAACTCGTTTTATCTCCACCTTCCCAGGCAACCACGGGTTGAAACCCGATCTCCAGCTTCCCTTCACTACTTGTCCTCCCAACCTATGCTCGCGTCCCCTCTTCACCACCAACGGCCGCACTACACTACACCACCAATGTTCGCCACCTCCTCGCCAAAGCCACCACACGCCGACCCCTGACAAGCTGGAGCACAGCCCTACACCAGGACGAGTGCCACCTGGCTTCGACCATCCTACTCTTATCTCATAGCTCGTCCATCACTTGCTTCACCTAACCCACGTCCTCCTTCCAATCGAGCAGCCGAGATTTGCATCTTCTTCTAGTTGAAGGTATTTGCAGTCTTATATAAATTTTACAGTATATATATATATTATATGTATGTTTACTTTGGTATATTCTATTTTGGTCTGTTGATATATACGAAGTTCAAACAAGTTATAAAATGAGGGTTTTAAAGATGTACTATATAATATATGATATATAGTTTATATTGAAGTAAGTTTTCATATATGTTATAGTACTTTATAATGAATTTGATGTTATATAGTATTTTTATAATATATTCTATGCTATATAATAGGATTGTTTCAAAGTTTTTGTTAGTTGTACTGTTCAGAGAAGAAAATATTATATTAAGATAGTTATAAGTTGTGTGTGTATATATATATTAGCATATTATATGTTAGTGTGTGCGTGAGTTATATATTATAGATATCTAGATATATATATATATATATATTAGCTGTGCTTCAAGATTTTACAACATATATTTATATTTATAAAAATAGTACAGGTCTATACTTGTACTATGTATAGTTTGATTTTATAAGTGTATAACATGTGCGTGTGCAGTATATGTATTTGGTAGCTTATATAAATTCATATGGGTTGTAACAGTATTCATATATATAGTGTCAGATTTATTTTGAAGTAAAGTATGTTTAAAGGTGTATAGGCTATTACTGTATATTATATTATAAGTGTATTGTTGATATCTGATATGTATGGATTTATAAATGTAACTATATATATATAGTAATCTGTTTTCTGATTCGGTGAAAAGAAAATATATTTCAAAGTTACTGTGTACTGCTCATTAGAATATATATATATATATATATATATATATATGAATAGTGTGATAACCTATTTTGGCCCCTTCTGTTTACATTACTTACATTCTTTGATATACATAAGTATTTGATTTTGGTTATACATTTTGATTTTAAGTATTGATCTTTAAAAATAATATATATATCTTTGATTTGAATAATTGTGTTTTAAGAATAATGATTTCGAATTGTATATATATATATTATTGTAATATTTGTCATAACGCAAAATATTAATTTTATAATAATATGTACTTTTCCATTTATATCAAGCTGAATTGATTTGTTCTCATCAATTCTAATTTATCAGCTTTGTACGTCGTATTCGTGTCCATCGTGCTTTGCTTCGAAATTCATGCTTGGATCCGTAACTCATTCCATTGTCTGTTCTCTCTGGCCTCGAAAGGTGAGTAATCACTCATGATTAACGTTCTTTTATTTATTAAATGTGATTTCAATTGAAACGTCAATTGGAATATGCTGCTGTTAGTTATTTACATTGATATATGCTGCTGTTAGTTATTTATATTGCTATATATATGCTGTTATCTGTATCTTTTCACTTGTGACATCTAACACCATTATCTGTTATTTATCACTGATGATATATGCTTGTTACTGATTGTTATATTATTGTCATATCTTCTATCACTCTGCAAGTTCCCTGTTAGTATAGAATTCACTATGGGTTGAAATGATACATACCCGAACGATCTGCAGAATAGGAGAAAATCGTTATGGGTTGAAATGATAAACCCAAGCGATTTTCATTGTATTGAATTTGGGATTACGGGTTGAAAAGATATATACCCGTATATATATTTAAATTGCGGATTGAAATGATAAATATCTGTATCACTTGACCATAGGATAGTAAATTATATACAGACACTGTTGGTCTATATATAAATGTTTTGAAAAATGATTTCTATGGTTTTGGAAAGATGTATATGGTTTTGATAAATATTGATTTTAAAGATTTATTAAAGTTGATTTAATAATGTGGATATATAATATGTTTAAGTATTTATTAAAATTTATATTTTCGAATATAGAGCTTGTAGTGATTCGGGTTGTAAAGGTAAATTTTGAAATTGATTCGAAAGTATATTTATTTAAGAATTATATTTAAATAAGTTTGATTTGAAATTTATTGAATTTGAAATTTTAAAGAAGTGTTTTACAACTTAAAATTTGATTAAAGGTGACTTAAATGGACATTTCATACTTATATAAATGTAAATGGGATATTTTGTAAATTGAAGTTGTATTCAAATGATATTGAAATAATTAAGTAAATATTTCAAAACTAAATAATAGAAAAGTGAATTGATATATATATATATATAAAATTATCGAATATAGTTTTGAAATGTGGAATATTTGAAGCTGGGAAATATATTTAAATTGAAATGGTTTATTTATGGTTCAAATCGGTATTTGAAATCGATATAACTTGAAAATGTTTAATTGAATTGGAATTGAAATTTATGGTTTAAATTTGATTAAATTTGAATTTGGAATTCGAATTGATTTTAATCGATTTGTGAAAGTCAAGGAAACTATTTTATTTTATAAAGTAATTTAAAATTATATTTAAACTATTGATATTTTACTTTATAAATTTATTTTAATTTAAACTATTTTAATATAAATCATTTTAATATAAACTATTTTTATTTATAAACTATTTTAACTTATAACTATTTATATAAACTATTTTTATTTATAAACTATTTTAACTTATAACTATTTATATAAACTATTTTTATTTATAAACTATTTTATTATATATACTAATTTTAATATCTAAACTGTTTAAGAGGAAAGTGTTATGATTTCCAAAATGATATAATTTCAAAGTGTTATGATTTCCAAAATGCTATGATTTCAATGCTGTGATTTCCAAAGTGTTTTGATTTTTAAGGACTATGATTTCGAAAGCGTTATAACTTTGGAAAGTGATATGATTTTTTGAATTGGATATATATTTGAAGCGAAATGATATCGTATTGATATGGGTTTTTGAATTGGAAATGATATTTTGGTTTTGAAGTATAAACAATTTTGAAATGACCGCGGTGTTATAATAACGTTTGGTTGTTAAAGAGACTGGGATCGGATATGAGCATACTCTCTATCGATACCGAAAACCACTTTAACAACTATGTTCGCGGTGGAGATTCCAGAATGAAGTAGGATGGTGGCGACGATCCTATTGAGGTATGAACGTGGACCCGACTCCCGTGAGTTGGCATAAGGTGGCTAAAATAGGAGCGATTCTAGGGCCAATGAGGTAGCACCTCTGATCGGACACACTTCTTCGATACATTTCTATTACTTTGTGATTTATTTGGTGGCCACCCTTCGATTTTGATTGGGAGTGTGTTTCGAGGTGGGTAGTAGTGGCTATTATGCGTTTCTACCGGCCCTGATGCGTAATTGGTATATCTACCCTGGCATTGCCTATTTGTGCCGTGTCACCTACCATATCGAGCTTTACTACGAGTTTCTATTTGTGTCGTACCTATGGAGTATCTTCTCATAACCTTTCGAGGTATGCAGGTACTGTATAGACTATTGGCACTATTATGTGTTAAGGGCTATATGGGTAACCCCTTAATGCTATTTAAAAGTAAGTTTATTTTATATTAGACATTATTATAATAGCGTATATTACTACATAGTAGATAGTTTAACGGATCCTTAGAGGATGGTTATCCCAAATATCCTTTAAGTTACTTGTATTTCAGTTGATATTTCACTTGAGTTGGATTTATTGATATAAGAATGTCAATCCTAACTCGAGTGTTTTGTGTTTTGCTTTACGCTCGGGTCGGACTGAGTGATACAGTATTCGAGACTCACCTTTGGAGTTGGAGCTTCTCTTAGAGATCTGGCTATCTATCCTGCTTTCAATTGTTCAGTCAATTCCAGTGATGTATTCAGATCTTGTATTCGATTATTGTATTGAGACATCTATGTACTCGTGACTTCTATTGTATCTTGTTTAACTCTGTTATATATATAGTAGCTTCATGAACTACTATTCTTTTGTTTCCGCTGCATTATTGTTATATTACTCTATGTCTGTGATCTGTGATTATTTTATTTACTGTATATGCTGAGTTTTGCCAAATTTAAATTAACAAACTGATATTTTGAGCAATTCAAATCCGACATGTATGGATGAGAATGGTTGAAAATTTTAGGATGTTACATGTGGTATCAGAGCTCTAGTTTTAGGCAAAACTCAGCATATAGAGTAAAATTCAATTACAGAATCACTTTCGTTCGAGCTTGACTCGGTTTCCTTTAAATTTTGGAACGTTCACTTCGGTTCCAAAGTCCACTCTTGTCTCCAATATTCGTGTCTTCTTGATTCTGGAGTATCCTATAACTCTACTTCGAATAATCTCTATAATAAATCAGCGGTCTCGCCAATCTCTGAATGATTTGTAAAGGGGTGAAACTCCTTTACAATAAGCATTGATTCACCGGAGATTTTGTATCGTCGGTTTACGATGCTGCTATCTTCTGCTATACCCGAATTCTACCTCTGGCGATCGAATGCCGATTTGCTCCAGAATTCTACCTCGATCTTATTTTAAAGTCATAGTTGACCCGGTTAAGCTTGCCCGTGATTTATTTAAGTCTATCCATCTCCCTATCTCGCAATTTTATTTTCTTATCTCCCTTTCGAGCCTATCTATTTTTGTTAGAATTCTCTTTGATTAGAGTTTCTCTAAATTTGAATCTTTATCCTTGTTTTGATTTCCATTCTTGTATCTTTGAGTGAGGGAGTGTATTTGCAATTAATATAAAATGTTTTATTTGTTGTGTTGTTTAAGTTGTTGATGTTGATTTGGGTTTTCGATCGGTTCGTCTGATCAACGCTATCGATAGGAATTCCAAAACACTTGAACAGAGCAAACTGACACAATATTATTTTCAAATTTGGGAAATGAAATAAATTTGAATGATTATATTATATATATATATAAGTAAATTTTCTGAAATTTAATAAGTTAATTAAATTGGTTGTCTGAAATGATAATATTTGATTATCATTTATTGTTCTATAAATGAATTTATAAACATGGTTTATAAATTGATTTGGAAATTTAAATGAATTTAAATCAGGAATTTGAGAATTTAATTTCCGGTGATTTCAAACTTTGGTTTAAAATGTATATTATTTAAAGTATTTTAGATAGAAAATCGTTTTCAGAGAAATTTGAAAGTTTTAAATCGGTGCTCTCCTATTTTGTCACTGGAAAATAATTTCGGTGATGGCGGCCGCATCATCGACATTCATTTTCGAGTCTCGAAGGGGAGAGACCATTCAGTAGCTTTGCTACACTTTTGTTTTAGAAATTAGTTTGATTTGAATTTCTTAAGTATGACTTGATTTATATTGAATATATAAATATATGATTTTAAATTTGATCTGATATATAATATATATATTTATCTCTAATAGTTTGGAATGAAATCAAAAATTTAACTCTTAAATTTTGAATAAATATTTAACTTGAAATAACTAGATGGTAAAATTTTATTGGTATAATACTCAATTTCATTTCAATATAACTTACCTAAATTATTCAGAAGTTAAAAATGAATTGGACAATATACAATATAAAATGACTTTATAAGGAAAGATTTGAGTGTTATAATAAATGTTATACACTTAAATTTTATTATAAAGATGTAAATAGAGATAAATAGGATAATAAGTAAATTGAATAATAGATGACACAAATAAATTTGTTTTAAAAGAAATAATAAATTGAAATTAGATCAACTTATGGAAATACCTTGAATTTAAAATCAATTATTGAATATAAATTAATTTAAATTGAAATTTATATGGTTTAAATTAATTTATATGGTTTAAATTAATTTATATGGTTTAAATATAGGTGATAAGATATATTAAGTGGAATAAACTTAATAAAAGAATTAAAATTGTTGAATAAAATATGAGTATAATAAATGATTATACAAATTGAAGATTTAGAAATTGTTAATTGAGGATGACTAGACAATAAGATAATGAATTTAGAAATAGATGGATTGATTTAACTTAAGTAGGGGAGAGTGTAACGATCCGTAAATTTCAGTGGTTTATTAATTTAATTAACTGAAATTTTGTGAAATTTTAAACAATAATATTTTGAAATAAAAAATTTGATATTTGGAATACGTCTTCTTAAACATAGCAACTTGTAAATTTTCATCTGATAATATAGAAGTTTGTTTTTTAGTGTGATTTTATTTCAATCTATATCAGTTAATATTTGATGATAATAAAATGTTTTCCAAACCTGAATATTTTTCTATAGAAAATTTGTAAATCATCTTCTGATTGAGACGTCATATTTCATTTCTCCAAATTTTGACTTTTATTGCTTCGTCGATCTTATTTTTGGTGAAATAACAGCATAGGTATCGATATCAACTTTTGATCGGGTGATCGTACCACTGATATATGTATACCGTTTTGATCGTCTCGTCGTGATAATCTCTGCGGTATGTTCAATTCTGTGTTTTGAAGTCCGGTACACAGCGGAAATCGTGAAACAGTCAACCGTATCGGTTTCAAAAAATTTAGCTTTTAAACTTCTTGTGACCATTCATTTGCTCACCGTGCATAACCCCATAGTCAGCTGATATTTTATTCATTGAATTAAGCATACTTGATTTTTGATATCCCACCACTTCAAATCCAACCGGTGACTCTTTATTTCCTACTGGTTCCATTTTTTCCCTTTCTATTTCGTTCTCTTCCTTTCCATTGTGTGCTCGGTTATATAAAAATATAACATAATGAAAGTGAGTTTCCATTTTGTTTCACCCTGTAGCTTGTCGTGTGTCTCTTTGGTTAGCTCCGGACAAACTCGTTTTATCTCCACCTTCCCAGGCAACCACGGGTTGAAACCCGATCTCCAGCTTCCCTTCACTGTTTGTCCTCCCATCCTATGCTCGCGTCCCCTCTTCACCACCAATGGCCACACTACACTCCACCACCAATGTTCGCCACCTCCTCGCCAAAGTCTCCACCCACCGACCCCTAACAAGCTGGAACGCAGCCCTACACTAGGACGAGCGCCACCTGGCTCCAACCATCCTACTCTTATCTCATAGCTCGGCCATAACTTGCTTCTCCTAACCCACGTCCTCCTTCCCATCAAGCAGCCGAGATTTGCATCTTCTTCTAGTTGAAGGTATTTACAGTCTTATATAAATTGTACAGTATATATATATAATATATTATATATGTATGTTTACTTTGGTATATTCGGTATGTTGATATATAAGAAGTTCAAACAAGTTATAAAATGAGGGTTTTAAAGATGTACTATATAATATGATATATAGTTTATATTGAAGTTAGTTTTCATATATGTTATAGTACTTTATAATGAATTTGATGTTATATAGTATTTTTATAATATATTCTATGCTATATAATAGGATTGTTTCAAAGTTTTTGTTAGCTTTACTGTTCAGAGAAGAAAAATATTATTTTAAGATAGTTATAAGTTGTGTGTGTATATATATATATATATATTGGCAGTTATATTATATGTTAGTGTGTGCGTGAGTTATATTATATATATATATATATATATATATTAGCTGTTCTTCAAGATTTTACAACATATATTTATATTTATAAAATAGTACAGGTCTATACTTGTACTATATATAGTTTGATTTTATAAGTGTATAGCATGTGCGTGTGCAGTATATGTATTTGGTAGCTTATATAAATTCATATGGGTTGTAACAGTATTCATATATATAGTGTCAGATTTATTTTGAAGCAAAGTATGTTTAAAGGTGTATAGGCTATTAGTGTATATTATATTATAGGTGTATTGTTGATATCTGATATGTATGGATTTATAAATGTAACTATACATATATAGTAATCTGTTTTCTGATTCGGCGAAAAGAAAATATATTTCAAAGTTACTGTGTACTGCTCATTAGAATATATATATAAGTGAATAGTGTGATAAGCTATTTTGGCCCCTTCTGTTTACATTACTTACATTCTTTGATATACATAAGTATTTGATTTTGGTTATACATTTTGATTTTAAGTATTGATCTTTAAAAATAATATATATATCTTTGATTTGAATAATCGCATTTTAAGAATAATGATTTCAAATTGTATATATATTTTTTATTTTAATATTTGTCATAACGCAAAATATTAATTTTATAATAATATGTACTTTTCCATTTATATCAAGCTGAATTGATTTGTTCTCATCAATTCTAATTTACCAGCTTTGTTCGTCGTATTCGTGTCCATCGTGCTTTGCTTCGAAATTCATGCTTGGATCCGTAACTCATTCCATTGTCTATTCTCTCTGGCCTTGAAAGGTGAGTAATCACTCATGATTAACGTTCTTTTATTTATTAAATGTGATTTCAATTGAAACGTCAATTAGAATATGCTGCTGTTAGTTATTTACATTGATATATGCTGCTGTTAGTTATTTATATTGCTATATATATGCTGTTATCTGTATCTGTTCACCTGTGACATCTGACACCATTATTTGTTATTTATCACTGATGATATATGCATGTTACTGATTGTTATATTATTGTCATATCTGCTATCACTCTGCAAGTTCCCTGTTAGTATAGAATTCACTATGGGTTGAAATGATACATACCCGAACGATCTGTAGAATAGGAGAAAATCGTTATGGGTTGAAATGATAAACCCAAGCGATTTTCATTGTATTGAAATTGGGATTACGGGTTGAAAAGATATATACCCGTATATATATTTAAATTGCGGATTGAAATGATAAATATCTGTATCACTTGACGATAGGATAGTAAATTATATACAAACACCGTTGGTCTATATATAAATGTTTTGAAAAATGATTTCTATGGTTTTGGAAAGAAGTATATGGTTTTGATAAATATTGATTTTAAAGATTTATTAAAGTTGATTTAATAAAGTGGATATATAATATTTTTAAGTATTTATTAAAATTTATATTTTCGAATATAGAGTTTGTAATGATTCGGGTTGTAAAGGTGAACTTTGAAATTGATTCGAAAGTTTATTTATTTAGTAATTATATTTAAATAAGTTTGATTTGAAATTTATTGAATTTGAAATTTTAAAGAAGTGTTTTACAACTTGAAATTTGATTAAAGGTGACTTAAATGGACATTTCAAACTTATATAAATGTAAATGGGATATTTTGTAAATTGAAGTTGTATTCAAATGATATTGGAATAATTAAGTAAATATTTCAAAACTAAATAATAGAAAAGTGAATTGATATATATATATATATATATATAATTATCGAATTTAGTTTTGAAATGTGGAATATTTGAAGCTGTGAAATATAATTAAATTGAAATGGTTTATTTATTGTTCAAATTGGTATTTGAAATCGATATAACTTGAAAATGTTTAATTAAATTGGAATTGAAATTGATGGTTTAGATTTGATTAAATTTGAATTTGGAATTCGAATTGATTTGAATTGATTTGTGAAAGTCGAGGAAACTATTTTATTTTATAAAGTAATTTAAAATTATATTTAAACTATTGATATTTTACTTTAAAAATTTATTTTAATATAAACTATTTTAAGTGGAAATTAGCCACAAGGGCCTCTCTAGCAAGTGGAATTAGTTTCTAGGACACACAGCTTAAACAATTACTTTTAAGGACAAAATGCAAAATAATTAGTTTCTAAGGCCAAAAAATATATGAAATTATGTCCTTGAAAGTAATTAGACTGTTGACTTTGTCCTTAAAAGTAATTATTCTGCTGACTTTGGTCTTGAAATTAATTTCTGTGGATGTGTGTCCTGAAACTAATTGAACTGTAAAGTTTGTCCTTCTAGTGAAATGCCCCCTGTTTTAATATAAATCATTTAAATATAAACTATTTTTATTTATAAACTATTTTAACTTATAACTATTTATATAAACTATTTTTATTTACAAACTATTTTAACTTATAACTATTTGTATAAACTATTTTTATTTATAAACTATTTTATTATATATACTAATTTTAATATCTAAATTGTTTAAGAGGAAAGTGTTATGTTTTCCAAAATGCTATAATTTCAAAAGTGTTATGATTTCCAAAATGCTATAATTTCAAAGTGTTATGATTTCCAAAATGCTATGATTTCAATGCTGTGATTTCCAAAGTGTTTTGATTTTTAAGGACTATGATTTCGGAAGCGTTATAACTTTGGAATGTGATATGATTTTTTGAAATGGATATATATTTGAAGTGAAATGATATCGTATTGATTTGGGTTTTTGAAATGGAAATGATATTTTGGTTTTGAAGTATAAACTATTTTAAAATAACCGTAGTGTTTTAATAACATTTGGTTGTTAAAGAGACTGGGATCGGATATGGGCATACTCTCTGTCGATACTGAAAACCACTTTAACAACTATGTACGCGGTGGAGATTCCATAATGAAGTAGGATGGTTGCGACGATCCTATTGAGGTATGAACGTGGACCCGACTCCCGTGAGTTGGCATAAGGTGGCTAAAATAGGAGCGATTCTCGGGCCAATGAGGTAGCACCTCTGATCGGACGCACTTCTTCGATACATTTCTATTACGTTGTGATTTATTTGGTGGCCACCCTTCGATTTTGATTGGGAGTGTGTTCCGAGGTGGGCGGTAGTGGCTGCTATGTGTTTCCACCAGCCCGGATGCGTAATTGGTATATCTACCCTGGCATTGCCTAGTTGTGTCGTGTCACCTACCATATCGAGCTTTACTATGAGTTTCTATTTGTGTCGTACCTATGGAGTATCTTCTCGTAGCCTTTCAAGGTATGCAGGTACTATATAGACTATTGGCACTATTATGTGTTAAGGGTTATAAGGGTAACCCCTTAACGCTATTTAAAAGTAAGTTTATTTTATATTAGACATTATTATAATAGCGTATATTACTACAAAGTAGATAGTTTAACGGATCCTTAGAGGATGGTTATCCTAAACATCCTTTAAGTTACTTGTATTTCAGTTTATATTTCACTTGAGTTGGATTTATTGATATAAGAATGTTAATCCTGACTCGAGTGTTTTTTGTTTTGCTTTATGCTCAGGTCACACTGAGTGATATAGTATTCGAGACTCAACTTTGGAGTTGGAGCTTCTCTTGGAGATCCAGCTATCTATCTTGCTTTCTGTTGTTCAGTCGATTCCAGTGATATATTCAGAACTTGTATTTGATTATTGTATTGAGACATCTATGTACTCGTGACTTCTGTTGTATCTTGTTTAACTCTGTTATATATATAGTAGCTTAATGAACTACTATTCCTTTGTTTCCGCTGCATTATTGTTATATTACTCTGTGTCTGTGATCTGTGATTATTTTATTTACTGTATATGCTGAGTTTTGCCAAATTTAAATTAACAATCTGATATTTTGAGAAATTCAAATCCGACATGTATGGATGCGAATGGTTGAAAATTTCAGGATGTTACAAAAATAATACTATGTCGAATTGCCATGTTTAAGTTTTAGAGATACCTATCAATAATGTTAGCTACTCATATTGACCAAAATCCATAAGCCACTCAACAGATAAATCAACATACTATAAAACATTGTTATATTACTAACAAATACGCAATCATATCTATAATACACCCAAACTCATTCTAGGGTGCTACTGATCCTTTCTCTAATGAGTAATCCCCACCAAAGCAAAGGTTCACCCTTAACCTCTCTCTGATACCAAATGTAATGAATGAAATTTTTGACCCTCGAAAATCGACACTAATACGTCCACTGTATTGCGTGTTGAGCAATTGAATGCTGGAAAACCCGATCATTAAGGGTGAAAGAAAGAAAGAAAAAGAAGAAGACTAAACAAATAGAATTTCACAGCGAAAAAATAATCTATAATATACAATAAATCTTTACACAAAAAAACTGTAATATACACACATCAATCAAAGTACACTAACATATTTCTGCCTGGATAGTTATAGCAGCTTGTCCTTAAAACTGCTGACAAATATAACCAACAGACAACACAGTGGAACACATAGAAATCTGTTGATACATCTTGGGCCTCCAGCTCATCTCTTGGGCTCTAATTCATTCTAAGAAATCTATAAATATGCTCGGTCTGACCCGAGTATTGAAAGAGAAGAATGCCCAGATCAGTTTGGTAAACCAGCATGAGAAAAACACATCCAAATGGATTTTTAAAGTTATCAAACTCTTTTCAAAATAAAGGTATCTCGTGACCATGCTGCACATAAACACGAACGGGTTTTTATCTTACGATAACCAAACATTTTTTATAGAAAATCCGGTGATATTATAATAATGTCTAAGGATCAAAGTAAATTATGAATATAACTGAAATGCTTGCATCTCACGTTTTAACATTGTTGGGCACAACTAAATCTGTAAAGCTTGTATTGGAGAATGGATTCCATACTATGACAAGGTAATTTAGTACCTTTCGATAGTACACCCCAAGAAAATGCACCTAAGGCCAAGGACTTCTTGTACCCCTGTTAACATAGAGCTGGTTGCCCCTTTAACATGACGAACCGGATTACCTCGTCCCTTGACACCGAAGCCTTATACTACCAAGGTGCCTGTGCATAAACTACTCGAAAAGAAACAATCTAGAATGGGATGACGGCTCCTAATGGTAACTGACCGTATAGCTCTGCTGCATCCCCTGTTTTAGCCATTTCACAGTTCGTGAGGCTCATGAGGTCACGCTTTTACCTTTTTCTTAGCAAATCCCTCTTGGGAAGCTAACACTGCCTCCGAGACAGAAATGTAATGCTGGAATTTATCCATATAAGTTCGTTCTAGGTCTGAATGAAACCAAAGGCAATACTTCTACTACGTCCATTATGGGGAATCCCTCCCAGGGATAAATAGAAAATAGCCGTTGCACTTCAAAGCTCCACCTTCGATTCCATACTCTTCAAGATGTCTTCAGTTCGAAACGCTTGAGTTGGATTAAAGTGGTTTATGGATAACATATCCGATCCCGGTCTCTTCGAAACAACTTCCAATAATTTTCGGTAAACCCAACCCCAGTTCTTTAGGAACTAAATAGGCAATAGATAAGTGCAGGGTTCACTTCCTAACCGTTAGTGGATGGATTTCCTTATCACTTGTCCAAGGAGAACGAAACAAGATTTATATGCACAGTACAACATCATCGGAGATAACTGTGTTATATAACTTACATGTTTTTTCTAGATATTTCCAGAGTTATGTTTTGGATTCAAATTTGATAGTCGGTTATTTAACTATCGAATAAACAAACATTCAAATCAGGGATTTATTTCAAAAGGGAAAACCAACATTGGTTAAACACATAAGCAAGCACTAACCTCTTTAATTAATCTTTTCATTAATTAAAAATCACTTTGTAAATATTTTTATAAAAATATTTTTACAAAGATATATCCACAAATCCCTACAATTGCAAAACATGGAAAAATATCGATATATTTATCTCAACGGTATAAGTATATTCACAAAATAAAGGAGGAATTCCTTTTTACACAATTTTATACCCATTTATAAACCCCTTTATAAATTTCTAAAAGCTATTTATAGACCATTTTATAAATATCTGAAACCATTTATAAAACTCTATTTATAAATCTCATAAAAATTTATATATAAATAATAATCATTTACTTCAAACATCGTTATATAATAATAATAATAATTAACAATAAACATTATAAATAAATAATAATTATTAACTTCAAAACGTCTTGAAAATAATAATTAGTAATCTCAAAACATTATTGATAAAACAATAATAATTAATCTTTACCATCATTATAAATAGTAATAATTAATTTCCAAAACATTATTAATAACCATTACTATTAATTTCAAACCATATTAATTATTTAAATAATTAACTTTTCATAATATTAAAATATTGATAAATAAATTTAAAATTAAGTATAAATAAATAACTTTAAAACAATATTATATATAAATAAATAATCTTTTTTCAATGAATGAAATTTTCAAATTTTCTTTAATGGGGACCCTCCCAAATTCTTCTTTCTTTCTCGTTGACCCTTCCCATCAACTATCCTCTCTACAACCTTGTCCTTCTTCTTCAAACTTTGTACCTCCCTCTGTCGCGCCCCAAGCTTTCTTGTCAGTTCCTCTTCCTTCTTCCATTCCTCCTGTTAGTATCCGTCCTGTCTCTTCCTCACCAGATAATCCTTCTTCATCCCAGATTGTTTCTTCGAAACCTTCTACCCAACCATTGTTTCACCTACCCCAAACTCAAATTGCTTGGAACTCTCTTTCCAAAGAAAAACCCACTAATGCTGGGAAATATGTTCCGCGTGACATACAACTTGACTTCAATGGTGACGCCATTGTTCCTCCAGAAGAAGTAGTAAAAGTAGGTAACTCTATGTGGAGGGAATACTTGGTGGGTTTTTTCCTTGACAACCCTTTGCCTTATAGTACTGTTCTGTACTATCTCAAAAAAGCATGGAAATTGCGTGGATCCATATCTGTGAAATCAGATGGGTTCCTATTCTTGTTTAAGTTTTCAAATGAAGATGATAAGATTAGAATTTCTGAGTCTGATCCTGTGATAATGAGGAACAAACTTTTTATTGTAAAGCCATGGGATGAAAATGAAGGTAATACTTGTAGTAGCATCAAAGCTGTTCAAGTTTGGATTAAGATATCTAACATTCCCTTGTTTGCTTGGTCGCCTTTGGGAATAAACTGGTTAGCAACAAGGATTGGAAAACTCCTTTGTATGGATGCTTCAACTGAAAAGTTTGAACGAATCTCCTTTGCCAAATGTCTAGTTGAAGTCACACCAAAGAATGACTTACCAGAATGCTTCACAGTAAAACTGCTTGATGGGACTGATCAGGTTGTTAAAGTTGATTACTTGTGGAAGCCGGAAATTTGTAATATATGTAAGGAGTTTGGGCATATGGTAACAACTTGCAAGAAGAATGTAGTTGAAGATAAAGGAAAACAGAGTGAAGCTATTGAACAACAAGAAAATGGTGAAGAGAAACAAAACAGGGTTAGTAAGGGGAAATACGCTGACAAACAAGATAAGGTGAAGCAAGTGTGGAAAAAAGTCAACAGGAGCAAAGTGAATAAAGGTAGCATAAAAAAAGAATTGGAGGATGCAACAAAGAAAATGATTGGAACCGAGAAAGAAATTGAACTAGGTGAAATTGAGGGCAGTAAAAATGCCACTCCAGTTCAGAATAAAATCAACATACTTGAGCAAGAATGCACTGTTGTTACTCATAATAAATATAATGTGTTGCAAAATGAGGAGGAGGTGCAAGAAATAATGGTGATTATTGAGGAGGAGGAAGGGGAAATCTCTCCTGAAAATAATTGTGTAGAATTTTGTAAAGAAGCTAGTTCGATTATTTCAAATTCTGCTGATGGTAACGTTGATGAAAATTTACAACCTACTTACAATTTAGATGAGCCGCACTTTTATATAAATGAAACAGCTAATTGTGGCAAAGGCAAGGAGCCTGGTAAAGGTATTGCTGAAGATAATGCACAGGCAGATACTCATGTATCAGATCCGGACTGTGCATGGTGTGAAGCATTTGAAAATAACATTATCCAATTAATTATTTCTATGCATAAGCCAAATGATGATGTCCTTTTGCCTGATCCAATGCATTACAACTTCTCCATTGACCTGCCGGGTTGGCCAACAAGCTCCTCATCCCCACAACCTCAAACCATCCCTCCTCAAAGGCCTCCATCCTTTTCTAAGGATCTCCTATCCTCCCCTCCTCCTCTCCCTCATAGGAAAATTGAAACACGATCTCTTTCAGCTAAGAGAAGAAATAACTCCACCTCCCAGCAATAATTTTTATGTTTAACAAAATTGCTGCCTGGAATCTCAGAGGTGCTCATAGTAATATGAAACTTGATCAAGTTAAAAGCATCATTTCTTCTTATGATATCTGCCTATTTGGTCTGCTTGAAACTAAGCTCAACCTATCGTTATCCATCAAAGCAGCTGCTTATATAAATCCAAAATGGGAATACCATCATAATCTTGATATGGCTTCTTATGGGCGTATTCTCATAATTTATGATCCTGCTATAATTTCTCTTTCCCCTGTATTAACTAATAGGCAATACATTCACTTTCTTGTCCACGAAATTCAAACTCAATCCTCTTTTTTCATCACTTTTGTTTATGCAGACAACTCGGCTCACTCTATGAATTCCTTCTTCAAATCTTTTCCCCCATTACGTCAATCATCTCACCCCTGGCTTGTTTTAGGTTACTTCAATTCTTGTTTTGAACTCACTGACAAATGTGGAGGTAACCCACTTTCTCCTACAGATATTGGCCCATTCAATTTAGCTGTTGTTGATTCTGAACTAATTTTGGTAAATAAGTCAGGTGCTAAGTACTCTGGGAATAATAGAAGTCGTAGTGGTGTACGAACTTTCACGACAATAGATCATGCTTTTAGCAACTTCCAAGCTCTCTACCGTTGGCCAACCTTGTCTTTATTCCTTCCTCAACCTATAATGTCTGATCATTCTCCTTTGATTTTATCTTTGGGTCTCCATGTTCGAAAGGAAAGGAGAAGTTTCAAATTTTTTAACACTTGGCTCAAGCATGAGCACTTTTTTCCTCTAGTTTCACAAGTTCATACTGAATTTTATTGCTTTGGTAATCCTATGTATAAGTTTTGCAGGAAACTAAAAAGAATCAAACAGGAGCTCAAATTGTGGGCTTCCTCCACTTTTGGTGCTGGAAGCTTGCTTTCTACTACGCTTATGGACCAGCTGAAGAACCAACAAGAATATATGATGGACCATCCCCTCGATGAGCAAGCAGCTGCTGCTGAAGCAAAATTATTCAGTGAGGTTAACAATGCACTTAGCATGGAAGCAAACATGAAGAGGCAACAATTGCATAAAACGTGGATAGTTGAAGGTGACAGGAATACAAAGTTCTTCCACGATGCATTAAAGGTTAAGCATGTTAGAGAGAATATTCTAAGCATTTTAGATGAACAGGGTTCCCTTTGTTCTACTGCAGAAACTGTCGATCAGGCTTTTATTGAATACTTCACTTCTCTGCTTGGTAATTCATCTGGCTTCTCTCCAGATCTTGATCAAATTTCGTCGCTTGCATTGCCCTGCATTTCTACTCAGGAAGCTAATACTCTTATTAAGCCTGTTTCTGATGAGGAAATCAAAGAAACCCTTTTCTCTATGAACAAACGCTCATCTGGAGGCCCTGATGGCTTTAATGTGACATTCTTCATATCTACGTGGGGGTATGCTTGGCCGTGACTTCTATGATGCTATACACAATTTCTTTTCTAAATGCAAGTTACTTGGGGAAGTTAATTGCACAAATATTGCTCTAATTCCTAAAGTCTCTCCCCCTACTAGTGTCTCTTCATTCAGGCCTATCTCCTGCTGTAATGTAATATATAAATGTATCACCAAAATTCTTGCTACTCGTCTGGCTAGTGTTATTCCATCTGTTGTCTCAATGAACCAAGCTGCTTTCATACCTTCCAGGAATATTCTTGACAATGTGCTTCTAGCTCAAGAGTTGCTTAAAGGTTATGGAAGAAGTACTGTAACCCCTGCTGCTGCTCTTAAAATTGATATTTCTAAAGCCTATGACTCTATTCACTGGTCATCTATTGTTCGAATAATGGCAATTATGGGATTCCCCAAAATATTTGTGTCTTGGATTTATGTGTATATCTCATCTCCCACCTTTTCTATTGTAATTAATGGAAGACCAGTGGGCTTTTTCCGTAGTAGCAAAGGCATACGTCAAGGAGACCCTATATCATCTTACTTATTCTTGTTGGTTATGGAAGTTTTCACTGTTATTCTTAACACAAAATTCTCACAGAAATTAATTAAGTTCCATCCTAAGTGCTCTACACTTCTAATAAACTCTATAATGTTTGCTGACGATGTGATGCTGTTTACTAAGCCTGAAATTCAATCTCTGACTGGCATAATGGAAGCGCTGCAGTCTTTTTACTGTATGACAGGTCTTACTATTAATCATGCTATGTCTTCCATGTTAGTTGTGGGTGTAAGTGATGCGCTAAAAGCTGCTCTTTATCAACACATTGGCTTTTCATGCATGGATAATGATATGAGGTACCTCGGTCTCCCTTTAATTACTAAAAGAATTACTAATGCTGATTGTATTCCTTTATACGATAAGATTACTTCTGTAATGTGTGCCTGGGTGAATAGGGATTTATCCCAAAGTGGTAGACTTGTCTTAATCAAATCTGTTGTATTCTCATCTATTGTCTACTGGGCCCGTTCTCTAATCCTCCCTATGAAGCTGATGCAACTGGTTCGTTCAGCCATTAATAGATATTTTTGGACTGGCAGTATTCATAATAGGAAGTTGATTCCATGCTTTTTTTCAACTTTTGAAACTCCCTTGAAGCTTGGTGGTCTGGGTGTTATTAACCCTAGGAAGTGGAACCATGCTGCAGTTAGTTCTCATTTTGATGCCATCGTCAACAAGAAAGGTACAATATGGGTTAAATGGATATGGCAACATTGCATTAAGTCCAGATACTTTTGGTGTATGGACATTTCACAAAATAGCAGCTGGACATGGAGGAATATTCTGAAGCTTAGAGAAACTTATCTACCTATTATACAATATCAAGTATCTGTTAACTCTGAAGTTAGCTTCTGGCATGAACCATGGTCTAGTAAAGGTATTATCCTATCCAAAGTTTGCGATTATCAACAGATACAACAATCTGGTATTCACTATGATGCTAAAGCCAACGACTACATTCATGAAGGTAAAATGCAGCTGCCAAACACTAGTAATCAAATGCTCAAGAATTTGTGGGCTGATATTCAAGCCAATTCCTACACTGCTCTACAACTTGATGTCGTTACATGGGACTTGAAACCACACAGTGTCAAAGGTGTGTACAACTTTTGTTCTGCTTTTTCTCCACTTCCAGCTACCAAGTGGTATTCAGTTATCTGGTCTAATGACTCTGTCCCTTCGCATAACTTGATGATGTGGAAAGTTTTAAATCAGGCTCTGCTAACTAGAAGTAAATTAAACAACATTGGAATGCAATGCCCCTCTTTATGTCTGTTTTGTGACATGTATGAGGAAAGTACTGAACATCTTTATTTTGAATGCCATGTCCTCAAATTTTTGTTGAACAGAATCAGTTACATTACTGGCTATAAGCTATCTTCTGGTAGTTCGAGTATGGTCTGGAGTATCATTTACAAGGCTACGAGATGGAGATGTGATGGATCAAGAGTGCTAGTTATCTGTTTGAAAATATACATGATGCTAATTTGGAAGGAAAGGAATGCAATAGTTTTTGAAAACCAAAGGAAAAAGATTGAAGTTCTATGGCATGATGTGAAGAAAGCCATCCACATGCAATTGATAAATGGCAACAGAGTTTTCCATGACAATTTCAGTCATGGCTGGGCTTGAGTTCTTGGTGTTATCTCCATTGTTCTTTTAGTCTAGTTTATTTTCTCTTTTTCTATTCTCTTTTGTGTTGTTCACTTTTATTATGTTGCAATAAAACTGGTAGGGGCCCAGTTAACCCCGCTGGCTTTGCCAAAAAATAAATAATCTTTTAAAAAAATATTAAATGACTTAAAAAACAGATAATAAGGTTGGAGTAAAATAGATATTAAATCCTTTTAAAACAAATATTTTCGAAAACCCAAACTCAGTTTTTAATTCATTCTTAACCCATTTTAACCCAAATGGCAATTTATGTTATTTCAGAATACTAATTTGAGGCCAATAGCTACCGAACACTTAACCAATATTGGTATTGATTTTCTATCACTATAGGGTTTAAGTTGAACATATAACAATTTCATAACCCATAGGGTTAACAATTAGGTTTGATATTTAACAATCATACAACAAGAATATTATCGAAAACATTTCAATCATGGCGAGGAATCCCGTTGGATCCCTCCAATCTGTCCCCCTACATCACAGCTCATATATATTAGTGCACGCGCGCACACACACATATATGTATGTATGTAAATAAAATCAATAGTGGTGAGGAATCCTATTGGATTCCTTCAACCTGCTCTCCCGCATCACATACAGTAGATAATTATATAATATGGGTCATCCGCTCCAAGGGAGGGAATAAATCCAAATCAATTGATAAAACAGTAAATCATCCAAAAATCTATTCGACAAATTTTTTATCAACTATATAACATTATAGTATCATACTGGTTAACCAAAAAGGTGAGTTTAACTCACCAAAATTCTAGTTATCGCCAAAGCGTTCTGGTTCCATCAAAATTTGAACGACGTTCGAATTCAGTGTAAAATTCCGCTACCTCCAATCGCCACAAAATTAATTCCATAATGTAGTATTTGTTGATACGATCCTAACGTGACTAACCACGCTCTATTTGGACCTAAAACGAATTAGTTATACATTTTATAAGTTATCGAAAAATTTAAATTAAATTTTAAATCACTAATCACACATAACACTTAATTACCCTATGTTAATTACTATTCTTCTCCATCCTTAATCCCTTCTCCCTGTACACGAGATACTCAATGCATGGCCCGTGCATTTCCAGTGAGGATATAGAGCTACAGACCTCCGCCTGCCAAACCGTCGATTCCGATGGACTCTGCTTCGCGATCTCCTTCCGATCGACCCAACCACCATCACCCCACACCCCCAAATCAAAATCCGACATCCATGAAACCCCTCTCAGGCCGTATAATTTCAGACTCCCCTCCAAGAAGCCGTATCACCTAAAATTTGATGCTGAGGTGCTCCTCTACTCGATGAACCCAAATTCAAACTCGATTTTGCAAAATGATGAACCCATTCTCTACAGTCACTATGCCTAGCAATTTTAACACTCACAACACCAACTGAGAACACTCAACTAGCAGCCGCAGCCTCTCATACCCATCTCAAATTGAAGCCTAAGCCAAAACAAGATTATATTGTTTCATGATTTTACGTTGAGTTAATCTATCGTTTTGAATTTTCGAAGTTTGGATTTACAAAAGAGGACGCTTCCTTTGTTATAGAACACGATTATAAAGAAGGTAAGGGTATGGGTAGAACATGGGAGGTATGGCTGAGTATATGAGAGAGTTTTGTCTGAAAATAGAGTAGACTACGATTTTATTATTATAATATTCATCCTAAACACACTAAAAAATCTCAAACTCCAATCGAGGCATGTCGCCTGACATTCTATACTAATATCCATATTCTGAACTCAATGGAACTATTATCGGGACCTAATTCGATCATATACAGAAGTTAGCTTTTAAAATCCAATTATATTATATTAAATCATATAATTAATTTCTATGCTTTTTGAACTCGCATGACCACGCGATATGTCCAATCGTCATGAAACTCGACGGCATACAATAATTTACTCACTACAACAAAAATCCCCTATTACAACGCCCTTTCTACAACGGGCACAGGCTGCCCGTTGTAATAGAAGGCTATTACAACGGTCCACTTAGGACCATTGTAATAGATGCCATATACAACGCCCTTTTTACAACAGGCAATGACTGCTCGTTGTAATAGAATGCTATTACAACGGTCCTTTCATGCTCGTTGTAATAGATGGCAATTTTACAACGTTCACAAACTGCCCGTTGTAATAGATGCCAATTTTACAACGTTCACAAAATGCCCGTTGTAAGAGGTGCCAATTTTATAATGCTCAAAACGCCCGTTGTAATAGGTGCCAATTTTACAACGGGTTAAAAATGCCCGTTGTAATAGATGCCAATTTTAAATAATTATTATATATAATGACTATTAAAAAATTAATAATTAATAACAATCAATAATTCATAATAACTAAATATTATCTTTAATCAATCATTATTTTTTATATTTAATAATTTATTATAATTAATTGTTAATAATTAATAAATAATTATTAATATTTATTAATTACACTTAATATTTAATTATTATAATTAATATTCAATTATTTAGTAATTATATTTAATATTCAGTATTTAATATTCAATATTAGATAATTAAATTAGTAATTTTCTAAACTAAATTCATAAACAAATTTGAAATTTTCATAAAATTCAAGAATAAAAAAGTAAAAATTTTAAGATAACTTAAAATTTTAGAAAGTTTCCAAAATCTTAGAATATTTAATATTTCAAATAATTTAAAATTTGGAAATTTTGTAAAATAAACTTAAAAACATTTATAAAATCTATAAACAAAAATTTGAAATTTCATAAAATTATGAAATAAAGAGATTAAAATTTTATAAAATATTTAAAATTTCAAAATATTAAAATAATTCAGAATTCGAGAAATATAAATTTTACGTTGTAAAATTTTTAGTTTCAAATGCTTTAGGTGTTAGATATATACAAGTTTTTTCTTGGTTCTAAACAACAAAATTTTGGCTCCATTTCCAAATTATTCCCTCCAAATTTTTGGCTCCATCATCAAACTTTTACCCTTTCCCTCGTTTATATTAACTTCACGTGTTAGTCTTCACATCAAAACCCCCAATTTCTCAAATCTGCATCCAGATCCAAATTAAAACCCTTCCGCCGCCGACCCATCATCCACCACCTCCTTATAAAATCATGTCTTCTCTGGAAAAAGTGAAAGAAGTTCGTCACCGCCTTTTAAAAAATTTCGTTGCCCGCTTTTTGTTACTCCACTTGCCATTTTCGTGGCTGCTTCTTGGCATTATGCTCGCCTTAAAGTAGATAAAGTGCCATGGAGTTGCGGTTGCTTGAGAAGCTCACCACGGGATATGTGAACTTAAATCTGATGTTGTAGTGTGTGATGATATCAGTGTATGAGCTATCGATGCTGAGTTGCTCGTGTTAAAGTCGAGATCTGAAAATTTGGGTATAAGGAAACTCAACTCCGTCTTGAATTACTACTTCAAGTTAGACGTCGATTGCTGCTTTGAGTTCCAAAACTTGGATGTTGAAACCGTCATTGAAGAATGTTGTGTCACCTACTATGTGCTGCGAGATATGAATTTGGAGTCTAACTTGTTGAATTCTAGGAGCAGTTTGCAGTTGCTTGAAATCACATACCGCCATGATATGATGTTAATGTGGTGCAGTGGTTGGCGATATATAAAATCTTAGCATCATATTACAATGTGAAGAACATATTATAATGCATCAAAGCAAACTTATATATATAGGAAATTTTCAGATCAAATGTCTATGGAGCATTTGTACTTACATGTGTGGATAACCAATATATTTTGGGATGAAGCCAACCTGTCCGATCAAATGTCTATGAAGCATTTGTACACTGCAGGTTAGTTTCCAATTTATATTAAGATAATCAAGATGCAGTAGACTATACCAAACCACTTGAAGTTAATTTCATTTTTGTGTAAGGGATTTCTATGAAATACATTTTCTATTAAAATTTGAAGTCCAGATTAGTAAGTTTAGAAATGCTCCCAGTTATTATATTCTGTCTATTTTAAAAGTAAATTGTTACCTATACAAATGTTGTATGATATATACCATTCCCTGAATTGATTATTAACTTTTAATTCATATATCACATCTTCCATTGAGAATTAAAAATTATCAAATCAATAAATATTAAAAATCAAAGAACTATAAGTTGTGGCAAGTTGCATTAACTTTATTGCATTTTGGCTGTAGATTGGATTGATCACTTGTAAACACAATTATATATTACTATTATTACTATCATATATTTTGAAGACTTGATGACATCAAAAGCAAGCGGTTGCAGGAGGTAGGTTTAGATGTCCGCTTAATCAGTTAATGTTTACATCACAAAAGTAAACTCCATTTCAACAATATTGTAAACAGTGTGTAAATACTTGGGTGTGAAGGGGACCAGATTCAATGATGAGCTGATGAGTGCAAGAATCTGGTGCATTCCTATTTTTGGTTTTTTTGCTTACTTATTTGCATTTCTTGCATGTATGGTAGCTTGGTTTGTAGTTTAGTTAAATTTATTTATAAATTCCAGTTTAATTTTGCTTTGATGCTTATTTTTGTGGAAGGCGTCTGATTATTTTATAAGGTGGATTGTAGCTTTCATTTGCCTATCAAAGTCATAAAGTTACTAGTATGGACGTAAATTGTTCTCAAGGATTTGCATGAGCAGTTTCAGCATCAACTAGATGTAGTTTCATTCCAGCAAATGTTCTTAAGTGTCCCTATTCTATTTTTGGTTTAAGGCTTTCAGCAACACTATTTCTATACAAGGTGATGGAGTTGTTTTGCTGTGGATGATTGATACGAGGAAAAGAGAAAGAGAGCCTAAAAAGAGAAAGCGACAATCAAAAAAAGATGAGTTCGTTGACAAAAGCTTTATGCTTATGTGTTAATGCTTTATGTATTTGGCTGTTATGAAACTAGTTGTCATGTGTATGTTAGAACTATGTCGATGTAAACTTATCTAACTTTTTGGAATGTGTTAGAATTTTATGACTCTAGCTTTTAGTCTTTTCGTATGTGATTTTGGTTGTTTTATAATAATATTTATTACTCGTTAAATTATTCATTATTGGTATGGATGTACTGCATGGATGCAGTTGTGATTTTTTTTAAATTTGCATTTATTTTGCAACAGTCAGAAATTGTTGCAATATCGTGTATTACAACGGGCTATGCCAGTTGTACTATAGTCTATTACAACGGGCTATGCCAGTTGTACTATAGTCTATTACAACGGGCTATGCCACTTGTATTATAGGCTATTACAATGGTCAGAACCTGTTGCAAGTTTAACGTTTTACAACTTTTATTGCCCGTTGTAAAATACGGTCGACCTGTTACAACGAGGCCTAATACAAGGGGCGTATGCCCATTGCGAAACCCATATTACAACGGGCATTGCCCGTTGTAAAAAGGCTGTTTTGTTGTAGTGACTATTATGGCTCCAATGGCATCGATTTCGTCAAAATCTGAGACAGTGCCCCTAATTGATATTTTCACACGTTAATTAAAATGAATTTATTATTAAAACGATTTCAACCACTTTTAATTACCTTTAAATTTTAATTTAAAAGTTTATTAGTATATCATTCTTATTCAAATTAAATCTAAGATTCAATTATTAAATAATTCCAATATTTAAAATTTAGACTATTTGGCTTATAAAATTAATATCTTAATATTTAAAATTAATTAAATATTTCAAAATCGAATGGCTAAAATTCTAGGTCGTTACACCTAACTTTACTTTCAGTGAGTGCAAGGTATTATATTACAAAGTAGTATATACAAGATGATATTGCTTTGATACAAATTCTTTACAATGATTCTATTGAGAACTAATAAAAATATATATTTGAAATCATGTGAGGAATATGATGTGATCAGAGATAACATGAATAGAAATTAAAAAAAGCAAACTCTTCGATATTAGTGGGATTACAAATCCTTAAAGAATTGGAGAAAGGTAATATAAATCTACAATATATTAAAGGGAATATAATAGTTTATAATCAGACAGCATAAGAATTATTATCCAAGAGAAATGGCTAAATTCGAATCCCGTGACTTCTTTATATAGAGAAGGAAAGGACTGAATGTCGGTGAAGAGTTGGAGCCAAAAACCTTTTATTTGAATTTTAAAAAATAGTATAACTTCCTTTACGTCAACGTATATGGGAGATAGGTTAACATATGGTAGTTGAAGTGCATATTATGTTTTAGACTGTTTTGGTGATGGAACCAAGCGTTCCTGGTTTTTAAAACTTAATTTTGGTGGAAGTTGGTATTTTTTGTGGAACCTTTTAAGGTCAAAAGAGATTGTTCTTAAAGATAATTGTTATGTGGTCTTTAACATAATTTTATAAATATGTATACTTATTCAACACATTATATATCTTTGATTTTCCATAAAAATCTTTTATTTCATGAGTGTCTTCAAATCACAGATTATATATATTCATGATCTTCTTATTTTAATCTTGCCAATAGCCTTCTAATGTTCCCATAATATATCTGTAAATTCAGTAGAACTTTAATAATTATTTGTAGTGCTGGTTATTATCATCAAAATTAAACTTAACAATATCTTGTTGATGATGACAAGCATATAAATGATTTAGAGAAAAAATTATATTATTTCATTTTGAATTCCTCTAACTCTTTGCACTCCCATTATAATTTTACCGCGTACATAAGATACTTCTCCCTCGTTGTCATCAATGGAGTTTAATAGTATAAATAATCAAGAACTTGCAAATTGTATACAGTTTGTTTAAAGGGTTGATTGAAATATATAGATGTTTGTACATATTAAAGAATCAAAATCAATAAGAACAATGAGGAAAGCATATGAAAATAAAACATGCTATATTATAAATACATAATCATGAACATACAAAATTCATACAACACTTACTGCTCAACACATAAAAGCATAACAAATATGAAAATAAGATTGCAACAAACAAGAATATACATCAAACATAACATTTACAAATATATAAAAAAACAAAGTAGAGCAACCAAGGGACATAGATATCTTACAGCTTCTTCATTTGAACTTTCACTCTTCCATTATTAGGACTAAATATATCTTATAATGAGAAAATTTCTCATTCATCCATCATTTCTTTGCTATATTTATTCATGTCCTCTTCTATTGATTCATTTGCATGAGACGATTTAGGAATATCCATTTTCATTATATCTTTTGGAACATAAGAGAAGAAATAGTGCATCGAGGAAAATTGCATTTCTTGCTCATGCACGATGAGTCTTTTATTATTTTATAAATGACTTTAATTCAACATGAGAAAATGAAGCGCCCATTTGAAAGACTGTATTGTTTCTTCAATATTTTCCAACAACCTTGTTTTGTAAACCATTTATTTTAATTCCTTTTTGATGTTAAATACATGTTTAATTGTAGAAAAAATAGATTATGGACGATGAATAATTTCTTTGTTAGAAAAAATGGGTTTTTACAGTAATTATTCAAAATATAACTATGCCACAATTTATTATTACATAAAGTTTGAGATTTATACATTTATAACTGAGAATAAAAGTGTATGTCAACGTATGTACCATAGTACGACGACATACGAAACTAAAGTGCAAATTTTTCTTTTAACATTTTTGTAGAAAATTTTGAAAGAAAAATTTAGAAACAACTACAACACATAATGACATGTTAAACGAAAATACAAGAAACAGAGAAACAAACATGCTAATCATGACAAAAATGCATGTAGATGAACTTAAACATGAATAGAAACAATGACATAATATTTACTTAGTGGCTTGAAGATGAAGAAGAGTTATTTGCTCTATGTTTTTAGTACTTTTCCAAAGAAATTGTTAATCTTCCTGGAAAGTTTAGAAACTTCTTTCTCATTAAACATTTGAGATTTCTTTGGCGGTTGAGGAGTTTTTCTTGGTTTTGAATAATTAATGCATTGCTAATTTCATATTTCCTTTCAAAACTTTATGAAGATGTATATCCTTCCTCTTCTATTATCATTTCAATATATGCCTTCCCTTTCTTCTTCTTCAATCTCTTACTCTTCTTCTTGATTTAATCCCTTTTCCATTTCATTTAGCATTTTATATTGCTTAGCTACCTATGGGATATGTATTAACATGATATTACCTTTTTCATAGATTCTAGGATGAATAAAAGCACTTCCTTTTAAATGAACACCAAAGTAGTAAAAATTCAAGTATAAAACACACCATGAAATACAGTGAGTTCATGACTAGAAGTTTTCTTTTCTACAGAATTCAAGCATAGTAATTATGCCCAATTTATTCATCTTTAGCAAAAATGGAAAAGAGAGCTTGAAATTGTTGTAAGTGTAGGCTCATGAGTAAAGCTTTTGGTCTTATATTTTTACTTCAAAATATAAAGATTCTCACTTTCTAAGAAACCGTGATATTATAATAGATTTCAAGGTGTTAAGGTCTTAACCTACGCTGCTACAACCCAATATTTCTTTAGTAAGTTGTGACTTTAAACAATGGTAAACCATCCAAGACTACTCCGAATTTCATCACCATTTCATTTATAAAATTTCCCTTCAAGTTTGCAAAAACAATTTTACTAAATTCGATAACAGTCAAAATCATCTAAAGAAAGCCACAATTGACCCAAATTGAATTTTAGTTGCAAATTTTTTTAAATCATAGGAACTAAAATCATTAAAATTCATAAAATTGCCTAGAAAAACAATAACGAATTAAAACTATTCCACATGAACTTCCATAAAGACTTTATCATGAAAAAGCCATCCCTTGAGTTTGATATAGAGTTTTGGACCATGTGCGAAAGAATACACTTCATGAGATCTTGTTCTTCTAGAAGCCATTGGTAATTTTGAAGAGAAAGCAATAAAAATGTATTTTGAATAGTTTTGAGACGAAGATAATAATGAAATGAAGTGAATATATAAACAATGGAAAGCTTCTGATCATGCTATTGATAGCATAATATGTGGGAATTTAATTTTGAATCAAAGCGAATGAGTAGGAAGTTAAAAATTTCAAAATTTAGCGATTTTTCTCTAATAGCACGTGTATGTCAACATATAGGCAAGGGATATGTTGACATACATGCCATAATTCCACCATTTCACATTTAATTCAAAATAATTTCAGTCACACTATATTCTTATCCAAATGGCTGAATAGACAATCTTCTAGGTGAATGGGAGGACCAGCCAACTTCCAAATATGTTTTCCAATAATGATCTAACACGGTGTATGCATTCTTTGAAACAATTTTTCCTTGCTCCTTTAACTTCTTTTAATAATGATCTAACATAATATATGCATTCTTTTTTGAACAAACTTTATATCCAACAACACATAACTGACCTATATTAAATAAGCTATATTTCAAAATTTTAACAAGTAAAACATTTGTAAAGAGTTCCATAGTTATTGCCGAAGCTAAAACAAAGCCTATAGAGTTGTCTTCGAAGTTTACAGTTCCACCATCTTTATGTTCAATATTGCTTAGTGCCCGTGAATTTTCTGTCATGTTTTTTGAACATCCGTTGTCAAATATCCATTTCTCCTTTTTGATAGTTCTAGAATCATGTACATGAAATGACATATATTACATACACTGGTACCATGTTTTACGTGAGGTTCATTTAGTTAAGTCTTAGGAACCTAAATTCATATGGAATTGGAATACCATTTGTAAATACCAGTATGTATGGCACATCCATTGGACGTGTGTAAAAAAAAATGTGAGTCGACTTTTTAGTGCAAAATAACATGTACAGATACGCACAAAAGCCGTTGCACTCATCATATTAATAAATTTGGTTATTGTGTAAATTGCAATATGACAAAATATATGGTCAAGTTATGCTTCTCATTAAAATAAGTGCTACCAAAGGCAATGTCAAAAAAAATATGGCAATAAGTAACATCAATGGCAAATGTCAAACGATATGACAACAAAAAACACATTTTCATCGGTTGATAAAAAGGACAAAACTACAGTGCACAATGTAGCATGATTACTATCTTATACTTATATGCTAAGCATAATTACTTTCTTTTACTTGTCATTTTATTATATTGCAATCTTATTTGGGATATACAGATAGAGTCGTTTGATGAAATATAGCCTAAAAAATGTTACATATATGCAACACTTAATGCAATTTCTAGTTCCTCAACTTCCTTATGTTACACATATGGGAAAACATGTATAGAAAAACATATTTCCTCCATCTCCCTCCTTAGAATTTTCCACTGCCTATGCCAATTGAAGTGCAAGCCAGTAAGAATTATGGCATACCATTAATGAGGCACAAGATTCCACTTTCACCCTTTTTTCCTTGTTATCACTTTTGATATTCTAATGAGGAGAGTAATTAAACATGAGAAGAAAGGAGTGTGAAATAATGGGAGAGGTTTACAAAAATGGGAGAATTTATGGTGAATGAGGACAAAAACGTGACAAATGGAAATGACTAAAACATGTTACATAATTGGCGTTTGTTTTTTTTTTTGAATTACCTAGAGAACCAAGCTTCGCTTGTAAACTCTAGGGAAGTATGTGCCTGCCAAACACATACTGGCGTTTGTTCTTAATTATTTTTATATTATGTAATATATAATTTACAAAATCCTATAATTATCATTAATTATAAAGGGACATTTATGTGACTTCAAAAACTACGGTTGAAATTATTTTCATTAAATGTGCATGGAGAAAAACTAACCAATTCAAGATTTTGTATATAGTGTAAAAAAATAAAGATTAAATGCAAAAAATATTTGTGAATGTCATTTAGAGGTGTCCACTTGATAGTTTGAAACAATTAGAAATATATAAAAAAATATGTACATGACTCTCTTATAAATGAAACATGAGGTTGTTTTCATGTTAATCTGATCTATGTTTACTTAACTTCCCGTATATAGTTCAGTTTTCGAATTGCTAATGCTTAATTGTTGACCAACTTGCTAATGAATTTATTTTTTGAAGTTTCTCGTGTATTTGTACTTTTAATTTAGGGAAATAGTGGTTTTTGTTTTGTCGTATACAATCAACATTCTTAATTTCTTATCAAACGGTAATGTAAATATAACTTTGTGTTGGAACACGTTACTAAAAGTTGTAGCGATACATGATGAACAACTGTATATGGCTGTGTATTATAAAAATTAAAGGAGATTTGCATGTGTCAATAGAAAGTGAATATAGATGGCATTGGGACAAAAAAGAGTGGCTAAGCACATATAATTTTATTCTCATTTCGTGGAAATACCCTAGCACTTGACCTCCACCAGTTTGCTTGATAGCTTCCTTTTATTTTAAAACATCCTAAAGATCAATCTCAAGAATTTATTAATAAAATGGTAGCGACATAAATGTAAGAATGATATAATAACATTTTCGAGCAAATAAGAATCATATTGCGACATCTAGAAAATGTATATTATAATACAAACAAAAATCATTCAAATTTGAAAAATATCTATTATTGTATAAAAAATGCCTGCCATCTTGACTCACGTGCCAAAAGATAGTATAAATGCAGTACATGATTGGTTTTGCAAGGTCATACCCTCATAAAATTTCTCTTTGAAATTTTGGTTTATTACATTAGAATCCCTTATCTTCATTCTTTGCACCTGCACTATCTATTATGCTTATCATACTCACCCAACAAATCTCTCTTGGTATAAAAAAACGAAAGGAATTTCAATCAAGTTTTAAACTTGTTACATAAAAAGCATCGGTTAAATCAACCCAAAACCATTCGTAGTAAAGGTAAGAAGGTTATATAAGATCACAACCCAAATCTATGCACTATTAGGAAGAGAAGGCTATATAATATTCGACAATTATAATGATCAGGATTCATTGCTATGTGCAAAAGACTTTGCCAAACTATACCAGACTATAGCAGGAATTGACATTCATGATTATTTCCCGGTCATCTAGTTAGAATCCACATGCTTCAACATCAAAATAAACTCATATTGCACTGAAATCTTACATACTTTCGTAGTGCAAACAAAATTTAAGTAAAAAATACATATATTATTTCATGTCTAAATTAACAATCAATATTTTTATTTTTCCATGGTTAAGCAATTTTATACTAAGAAAAAACTTAAACATTTGAGATTTCACAGTAAGTAGTGTCAAAGTCAAATCAAATTGACATAGCAAAAGTTGTTAAATCTAGCAAAGTCACAACAAATACACAACTTAATTCTAGCATGAATCCAAAGATAATACCAATAAAATTAAAACTACTAAACTGATTAATACTTAAAACAACTAAATTAAACTACCAAAATTTACAAACTTACTACGCAAATAAATAAATAAAATGAAACAAATCAATCAAGGTATATAAACCTTGATAAATCCAACAAAGTCATAACAAATGCACAACTTAATATTATCTTGAATCTGAAGGTAATAGCAGTCAATTAAAAATATCTAACTAATAATCAAAACAACAAAATTAGTATACTACAAAATTAAGACAACCAAGATTAACAAATTTAGTATGCAAATCAGAAAAGAAAATAAACTTAATCATTACAAAATAATTAAGATATAATTGTAACGACCCGTAATTTTACCACTTTGATAATGGACTATTTAATTTATTTTAAATATTCAGATATAGAATTTTCAAACTTAATAATCATGTTTTATAAATAAGAATGATAAACTTATTTTTAGAATTTGATTACAAAATCAAGAAGTTTGGGTTTTTGTCCAAAAGTGACAAAGTCGATTTTCAATAAAATTGGATATACGTTCAATTTTTGTTTTAATGATAAATAATTCTTTTTAAAATTATTATATAATTATAGTAATTTGATTTACAATGATTTTATAAACATATATACTTGTTTTATAAAAATTGACAAATTTTGTCGCACGTTGACAAATCAAAGTCGTATTTTTACAATGAGATTTTAATATTATTTAATATGGTTTAACTAATATAAACTTGTTTTGATTTTTTAAAAGTGATAAGAAACTTATTTTCAAATATTGATTACATGGATAGATAGTTTAAATAAAAACTATAAATATGACTGGAAATATAATTTTGATTTACGACTAATTACCGGATAAAAGTTGTTTAAAGATTATCGCAACATGTTTTCTTCCAAAACCTATATATCTACACATTTACACATTTGTAAACATGAAAACATTTAGCATATAAGACAAAAGCTTATTTTTGGAAAATTTATAAAATAAAATATAAAAGATTTTGATTTGACATGTTTATATTAATAACTCCTTTACTAAATGTAACAACCAGCATATTTTACGATTATATATTTAAATGTTTTATTTAAATATAGCATCATTTGTTGAATTTAAAAGTTCAAAATGTGAATTTTTGTAAACAGTCGAATCCGTACTCGAGACCACTTTCAATGAGTTCAAAATGGTGTTTACAACTTGTTTGAGTATAAACATCGATATGTTTGGAGTTGATTAGGATTTTGGTATTTTCATTTGGGCTTTGGGTTGTGTTCAAGCCCACTAACCCAACAAGGTAACCCAACTCCTCTACCAAATACTCTAACTCCTCTACTCTTCATTCATTCTACTCCTCATTTCCTAACACTTAAGCTAAAGAGAAAAATGGGGGAAAAGAGGGGAAATTAAAATTCCTAAACCCTAGATTATTAGGAAATTCAAATCCAAGTTCCAAAATCAAGGAGAAGCTTAGGTAAGCATCCTCTTCATCTTCTCCACCTCAATTCCTCTTCAATTCTTGATTTTTCCTATAACCTAACTTAGGAAATATTTGCATATGATCATAAATTGGAGTTTCTAGAGTTGAAGTTGAAGAGAGATTGATCTTTCTTTGTTTTAGAGCTTCTCATTTCTATATTTGGGTTTAAAGGTGAGTTTTTGAACTCACATATATGTCTATACCCTTGATAGTTGTTAAGTATGAATTCCTAACATCTATTTCTTGTTCATTTGCTTTTGATTTGAATTGGTTTGGTGAATATTCCAATTTTTGGTATTTTGAAGTCAAAATCTATGAAAATCCTACTATGGATTTTTGGACATGTTATTTGGAGTGTATTGAAGAGCCTATAGGGTTGGGTTGTCGCATGGCATAAATCCCTAGCCAATAGGCAAATTTTGCCCTAAGCTTCAGCTCGGATGTCTGGTAAAATGCTCAGACGTCTGAGGCAAAGGGGTAAACGTTCTAGACCTTAAGCTCAAACATTTGAGCGATCTGGAAAAATTCCAGACCATCAACTTAGATGTTTGGGGAGAACCACCAGACGTCTGGTGCTGTTTAATTCAGCCAAATTTTCCTATTTTTCAGTGGATTTCCGTTTTGGTCGATTTTTGTTGATCCGGTTGGTTGTTGTCATTATTATCGACTTTGATGACTTCTTATCTAGATTTTTGGGAATATCCATTTCATGGATTTGATATCGAATTCTATGGTTTTGATTCACGTAGTCGAATGTGAATTTTTGATGATAGATTGTTTTTACAATCGTTTCTGTGATTTGTCACTTTAAAATACAAAGGTTTCTATACTACTAGTAAATACTCAAACCCTTTCACAAAAGCGATTTCAACACTACTTTTAAATACAAAGCTCGTTTTTAAAACCGTTTTCCAATCTATTAGGATATACAAACCTTTACCTCATTCGTACGAAAAATCCAATTAAACGACTTGGCAAAACAAGTGGTATGAAACGCTTGCGTTTACTACGTCGGTTAATTCTTAGACTTGTTCGATTGAAATCTTGTGACAATTTTCGAGTGGAAATGTACAATTTGTTCGTAAATATTTAAGTTAAGCCAGTGGTTATGGGACATGAAGCTAAACTCATCTATTTACTAGCTTGGTGTATTTTACACTTTTATTGATCTATGACGATCATTTTGAGGTTTAGACTAGCGATATGCGATGTCTCTTTGTTCGTGTGGGGGACTGTACCCCATTCTGTTGAGCTTCGTCTTATTTTTTTATAGGCTAGCGACCTATGGGTTTTATGGAGTTTGGTTCATTGGACGTACCATTGTACTACGTCGTTGTTCCGGCTTATTTGAGTTTCAAGTTCCTCGGGCGTACCATTGTACTACGTCGTTGCACCGGCTCTATGGGTTAGCGACTCACGGGATAGCATCACGTTTGTGATACACGTGTTGGTGAGTTTTCATGCTCCCGTATATGATAGGCCTCCCCTTTTTTGTTATTTATGGATTTCTAATTGATGATTTCTGGAATTTGTGTTTCACCAATATTTGTGATTTGCTTAGATAAGCTTTATCAATACTTGTTATTTGGTGAATAAAAATAAAGAATATGACATTCTTTTTGGTGTTTGAGGAGATTTGAGATATTGTATGATTTTTGTTGTTATCATATATATTTGTTATATCTTTTATCCTACCTCATCTTACTTGATAATTATAGCTAGACTGATCCGTTTATTATTTTTCTTCTTAAATAATACTCGGGTCAGACCAAGGTGTTTCAGGTGCTTCTAATTGACTGCTTAACAGGGACTAGCTTTTGACTTTTAGCTAACTACTTTAGCATAGTAGTTTTTGTTTTTATACATTCGAGATAGAGACTCCTTGATGTATACATATTCTTTTGTCTAGCACTTGTACCTATTCTTTTGTGATGTAGTGGATCTTGTATGACCACTACTTTGATGTACACTTCTATGTGTTATATTCATATCTGTTTCCGCCTTAGTGATATGAATAACTGTGACTCATTTATGTTATGCTTATTTTATATTGTTTCTGAAGGCCACATAGCCATTGTGTAGTAGCTTTGAGTTTGTTTTTGACATGTCAGATTTCCTCTTGAAATGGAGTGCATGACATACCATCTGACATATCGGTACTCGCACAAAGCAATTACACAGATAGTCGCTCCTCAACAGCCTTATTCTTCGTACTAATTGACGGCATTACCCAGTAGTGTCATGGTTAGTGTGAGTATAGAGGTGGGGCGTCACACTAAACTAAATCATTACCAAAAGTACTCATGCATCCTTCCCACATTAATGCTTTAGTACCCAAAAGTCTAATGAAAGCATGGTATAGGAACACTCCATTTCGTAAATTAATGGAAACTAGCACAATCGTTTCTTTTTAGTACCACCTAAAATCCAACCATCTCCTCTTCATTTAATGTTTATACGTAGGAGTTAAATCATGGATTTAAAAAATGGTTAAAGGGGGTTGAAAAATCAAAAGTTAGTAAGGGTAGAAAGGTCATTTGGCATGTGAAGCTTCATGTATAAATAGGACCATCATCCCTCAATTTTCTCACACCAAATTCTTCTTCATTTTCTACCTCTCTTCCATGGCATCCAACCTCTCTACTTCCTAAAACCCCTCACCTAAGCTCCTACACCACATACCCCCTCTCCAAGACCCATACCCTCAATCCTAACCCATGGCCAAGCCCACCTAACCACCACCCGAGCCCACACCCACCTTTACCCACCTCCAAAACCCATGCACCTCCCTCAAATACCCACACCCGAGCCTCCCATAAGCACACCTCCAGCTAAAGCCCACGGTCGAACCCCCTACACCTCCCTAAGACTCGTATCCTTCACCCTACCCCACGCACACACCTTCAAACAACCACACCCGAGCCTTACCCCCCACATACACATGCCAAACCCACACACCCACCTCTTAAACTCCACACCCAAGCCCAAATACCCCTTGTACCGACAGCCGAGCCCACACACCCCCATACCCTCCATTTGCAAAGCCATGCCCTCCTTATATAAGCCATACCCACAATCTATCAAACCCTAGTCTGTCCGCTTCACTACTTTAAAAAATAGTTCGTGATAATTTGTGTTGATTTTATAAAGAAAATAAGCATGCTAGTTGTAGAAAAAGAATTGCAAAGGAAAATGAAAGTGAGTGAACTTTTATCTCGTTTAAAATTATATATATTGTTATGCTATGATGATCATGTTTATACCTTTATAATGTTATGATAATTAACACCATTTAGTTGTTAATATGAATGTTTCGATGTTATATGGATGAGTTTAGTTGAATGGATGTATTGTTTATGATAATTTATTGACATCTTAGCTAAATTAGTTATGTTTACTTATTTGAAATGATTAACCATTCCCTTTGTAAAATAAGACCACTTGTTAGAAATTATATATGGTATATTCGGAATGGTAAGCCTCTTTTCAAAATCAATTATGGGAAAGAAATTCATTTTGGAAAAAGATAGAAATTGATTTGGAAATCCAAAAGTTAAAAATAAATAGTTGAAATGGAAGTTAATATTTGAGATTTTAAAGATAATGAATTTTGAAAGTTTAAAGTTTCAAAAGTAAATCGTATACGGTTTAAAAAGTTTAAAACAATGGCAAATTTAATACTATAATAATATAATATGAGGTATTTTGAAATAAGTGCAAAATGGATATTAAATAATCAAAATGATAAATTATTGATTTTAAATAGTTTGTAAGCAAATAAAAACTTATTTGGAAGTGATATGACAAATATTGAAAACCAAGTCAAAATTAGGCGCGTCGTGCAACGGTAGTTCACGATTTCGCGCCGAAGAATTCAAATGAGTATACGAAGTGGAATATAGCTCTGAAATCTTCGAAATAAGAATTTCCCAGATCCTTATAACCATAGTTTTCAAATGGAAAAGAAAAACCAAGATTTTATCTTGTAGATTTTAAAATATGTCCAAATCAAGTTTTTAGGAAAATCACACTTTTGCAATTATGTGGCCAAAGTAAAAAATTCTTTAAAATGAGTACTTTTAAATATTTAAAAATATGAAATAAATTTGATATATATGTTAAAATGTTTTAAAAGAGAACTAAGTTATAAATATGGATTTTCAAATGATATAAAAGTTGTTTTAATTGAATAAGCTTTTAAAAACACTTTTCGCGACACTTTTCTATAACAGTTTTAATAACTTTAGAAATGAAGGTTTAAACTTGGCGATTATTTCCTAAATCTTTTATAAATGTTTTTATATAAATAATTAAATATTTTAAAGATGATTTGGAAGTTGTAATAAGAATTTAAATGGATGGCTAAGAGAAATTGTTTATGACACCTAATCAATAATTGGAATATTTCCTTAAAAGTAAGGAATGTAATAATAAACCAAGTGTAACGATACGATCTTTCGACGCTCGAAAGTCGACATTAATACGTCCACTGTATCAAATGCCGCACAATCGAATGCCGGAAAACCGAATCATTAGGATTAAAGAAGATGAGGTAGAAGAAGAAAGAAAGAAAGAAGAAACAAAAACAACAACAGAATCTCACAATCGCAGCGGAATAATATATAATAGATGAATGAATAATTTTTATAACAAAGAACTATATCAGTTTATACAATACATCATCAGAGTTTACAACAACAATACACATCACTGGACAGTTATATAAACTTGTCCACATAACATAATACACAACAGAATAATACTAGTATAAGTGATACGTCTGATCGCCATCCAGCTCGCCTCCAGATCTCCACAGCAACTTCTGAATTCCAGAATGACCTGATAACCTAACTCTAGGCTGCCCGTGTGGAAAATTATGGGCACCCAGAGTTTAGAAAGGGAACAATAAACTCCAGGTCAGTCGTGGGACTGGTGTGAGATCTTAAAAACAGTTATTTTCACAAAGAAAATAAAAGAATTTCGCAATTCTTTTGGAAAATGAAACTACCATAAGGCCTCCCGCCACACACACAATGCAAACGTAGAATTGGAGGAGATTTCTCCTTATGATAGTCAAACATGCTTGATAGGCAAAAAAATTCAATATTATCATTAGTGTCTAGTGTGGAATACATTTCGAAAGTATAATATTAATCTTAGCCAGCATACAACCATTATTGTATGCCTACTATAGCTACCATGTTCAATAGCAGGTTACCACAACATTCCATGGCAGGTTATACAACTAAAACCGTACAAGGTTCGTATTGTTTCTTTGGATTTTCCAACAAATGGTCAGGCTAAGGAACTTCCTATGCCACATGGGTACGCCTCTGGAGGGACATCCCGAGAACTTAACCAGCTCTCTGCCAACACAAGACTGGGTTACCTCTTACTAGGTAACTACTACACGAGTATGCCACCCCCGGTCGTTTGCGACCTTTATCCGAGGGCCATCGATCACAAAGCAACAATCACACAGTAAATGAGATTAGAGCAACCACACAGGTAAAATATCTAGGCTCCATACCATGATACCACCTTTTTCCAAAAGGAAATGACATACCCTAAAGGGTGCGACCCTCATAACCTTGCCGCATTTTCCTGTTTCGACCATTTCCGGGGTGTGAGGTCCGATGAGGTCTCGTCCACAAAGCTACGCTTTACACGAAAGTCATGCTTTGATCAACAAATGATCAACAAATGATCATCAACACACAGCAACACTTAGCATGCCACACTACCAAATTGGGAGTATATCACCGATAACCTTCAGCTACATAACCTCTTAGTTCGTACGTCTCAGAGAAGGGTGTTAAGCTAAGAGAATAAATTCTCCGCCACCAAACAGAAATGTATTTGAAAGAAATTTTCTTTATATCTCAAAGTGTAGTGTCAGACATACATCCATACAAGTCTGTTCCGGGTTCGAATAGAACCGAAGGCATTTCCAAAGAAGCCCTTGCAAATCCGGTTTTCAATTGCAATCCATAACGTCGTATCATTATTCGGAATGGGTTATATGACACAAAGTCCTCTCCTGGCTAAACCGAATAATGAGCACTTGTTTTTGAAACAAATTCAAGTGCTATTTCAAAGGAAAATATTGATAGTCAGTTATTTAACTATCAAACAACATTCACAACAATCAAGCCTCAATAATTGCCCAAAATTGTTTATACTGATAGTTGGATATTTTACTATCAAACAATATTCACAAGAATCATCCAATCTAAATAATTTTTCCTATTTATTAATTTTCAAAATATCTTTGCAAGATATATATTTTCCACACTTCATCACTTTGAAAACCAATTTCAAATCACATTTTCCACACTTCATCACTTTGAAAACCAATTTCAAATCACATTTTCCATACTTCATCACTTTGAAAACAAATTTCAAATCATATTTTCCATATTTCATCACTTTGAAAACAAATTTCAAATCATATTTTCACTCGCGGAATAAAATTCCCGATATCATTTATTTCCACTGTGAAATTAAATTTTCAAATATCCACTTATATATGATTTTTCAAATATTCACTTTCAACCCCCAAATCAAATTTCAAATTGATTTATAAATTTATTTCAACACCGAATCAAATTTCAAATTGATTCTTCCATTTATTTCAAATACCAAATCAATTTTACAAATTTATTCCCAAGTCTATTTTCAATAGAACAGAACATTTGCAAATTTATTTCTAAGTTTATTTCCAAATAACAAACCATTTGCAAATTTATTTCTTGATTTATTTCCAAATATCAAATCATTTTACAAATCGATTTCCAAATTTATTTCAACACAAAATCCATTTTTATTCAAAACACCAATCAATTTTCATATCGATTTCCCAGAGATTTATTTTCAAATACCAAATCAATTATCAAATTGATTTCTATAAATTTATCACCTTTTAAATAAATCCCTTTATTCTTTCCAAATTATTTAAAATCCGTATTTTAAATAAATCCTTCAACTTTCGAATAATACTATTCAAAATCCATTTATTAAAATCTTTTCCCATATTTTGGAATTAATTCGATAAGATTTCGAAAATCAACTTTATGCTTTCAAATTCTTCCCATCCTCTTCCTTTTTACTGCTCGATGGCAGAACAATAGCATTCAAATCAAATTCGAAAAAAAAACAATGAGCCTAAAACTTCGATTGGCGGCGATCTTCGCAAAGGGGGAAAGCAGGCGCTCGCGCGTACGATAGGTCGGTGACAGCATCATCGGGGCTGAGGCGATTGGCTGCGTATCGCGATTGGGCGCGCGCGCGTGGAGGGTTCGACGTCGACGAGGGCGGCGATGGGCAGTAGGCGACGGCGCAAAGTCTGGCAAAGTCGCGAGTGGTGGTCTCGTGGGGGTACTACAGGTCGTGGGCGATGGTTAGTTGCTGTTCGAATTTCCTAGAACGAATTGGTAAAGGTAAATTGTATCTTTAATTTATTTCAATATATATAGATTGAAAAGGAAAAGAATAGATAGAAAGAAAAAATGATTTATATATATATATATATATGTAAGTTGAGGACATGTAGGGGTAAGAGTCTCCCGTTTGCCACCTAATGCAAAGCGAGAACCCCCTATCACATTTCACAAAGATAAGCAAGGTCAGTCGTAAGGTGTGATAGTCGAAAGGCTGGCCGTAAAAGCAAGGGCAGGGTACCATTGTAAGCCACGGCGGAGAGTAGCCACCGTCGATGGTTGAAAAGCCTAGATTGTTACACCAAGTATGCGCAAACAACTAGTATATTCGTCCCGCCTGTGAGATATGAAAAGATAAAACAAGGTGTGTAACTAAAGTTAGGAATGTGGCAACAAGTACCCTAAACTTACCTACTCTTTGTTTTCTCTTTATAGGCGAGGGGTGGAACAGATCGAAGGGAAAGCCGGGATGCTTTAATTGAAAAGATCGTATTTAATTTCTTCCAAAATGAAAAGGTTCAAGTAGGGTTTTCAGTAATATAAAGACTGTTCTAGTCAAACTCTGTATTAAGTTATGGGGAGGGAATTTTGTAATATCTACGTAAATTTAAGAGATGATTTTCCACCTTTATTCCACAAATAATACAAGTTGAATACGGAAATTAATCTGGATAAAATTTGTCTAATCTTTTACTCAATATAACTGGTTTTGGGTTCATAATAAACGTTGTCTTAAATAACATTGTTTTTTACCCAGTTAAGACATGTGTTCGAAAAATAGAGTTTTGTTTGATTAGAAAGTAAATGACATGAAGATTTCCAAAGTTAAAATGATTTTGATTTATCGGTAAAAAGTTAAAATGAAAATGCTTAACGAATCCTGTATACACATATTCACACTTTTATCGATGATTGAATTTCGAAGAGACCGGGGTCGGGTCTGGATGATTCCTATCCGAAAACCACCTCAAACCAATTTACGTTTCGAAGTAAAACATGTTGAAGATAAGATCATTGGAGACGAGGATATTCATGATGTAGGGCTACTTGCCACTAGACCCTTGACTAAATTACTATATCTTACACTTATGGTGGCAGTAGTGCTCCATTATGAAAATCTTCGAATTCCAAGGACTAATCGCTACTGAACCTAAGGTTGATTCCGAGAACAGGATGTGGTAGGAGAAGTGCCTTTAGTTTTTCCTACTCTTGGACAACTTGTACGGACGAATGTCTAATATTGCATTTTAAAATCAAATTAATTGGTCTCTATAAATGTATCATATGCTTAGTGGTCGAGAAGGCAACTTCTCTTAGCTTAACACCCTTTCCTGAGACGTACGAGCTTAGGAGTCATACGTTTGTAGAAATCAGTTGTATGATTATGGAATGGTAATGGAGCATTCAAAGAAGAAAGATGGTCTGCTATGTCAAAGGTAATCGTTACCTCAAGCCTCACACCCGGAAATATCCAAAACAGGGTAGATGCATCAAGGTTATGTTGTTCGCAACCATTAGGGTATGATCATCCCCTCCTAGATATATTTCTACCCGCTATGACGTTCGGGTTTAAATTAATGTGGTGTATGGTAAACGAGTGCTTGGATAGGTCGGTAACGACTGGAGTGATGACATATTCGGTACTATCTATTAAGAGGTAGGCTGGTCTTGTTTTGGTAGAGGTGCAGATGTTCTGTAGCCTTGGTACATTCCTCTAGAGATGTACTACCGGAAGGTAGTCCCTTCACCTGCTCATTTGTATGGAAATCCATTCTCCAATAAGTGCTATCCATTTTTTTTGTAGAACCCACTTTACGGCTAGTATTCTGGAATTTAATCAATGTAACAATTTCGGCTAGGATTAATAAGTTTATTTGCAAATGTTTTCAAAGAATGTCATTAAAAATAATATCAAATGTTTCGATAAAAAAGTAGTAGTTATCATATGGTAAAAACATGTCAGTGTTTATGTGCGGCGTGGTCTTACGACATACTCTTTCTTTTCAAAAGACTTTTGGTCACCAATATCTAATCTATGACACTGTCATGTATGAATTAAGTTTCTCATGCTGGTTTGCCAGACTGATCTGGGTATTTTTATACTCGCGTTAGATACGAGTAGTTTCAAGATTAGCTGAAGACGCTGTGACTTTCCAAAAGAGAGTTAGAGATCTTCATCACATATGAACTTATTCTATTTCTACTACACTTTGTTTGTTGTTTTTCAGCATTTGTAAAGACAGATATTATAGCTGTCCAAGCTGAATTTAGGTTAGACTCTAATATATGTATTTTTAAATTTTTTCGCTCTAAAGATTATTGTTCAATAATATATGTTATTCCATTCGAGTGAGATTCTATTCTGTCTATTTTTCTTTCTTACCTTTAAAGACCCATCTTTTCATTTAATTTGGGTTGGACATGTGTGTTTTATTGTCGACTCAAAAGGTATGGAAATTTGGGCCTTTACATTTGGTATCAGAGCTTAGGTTGAGTGAACACCTAAGCCTGATAGTGGTAAAAGACTCATCAGAGATAAGGTTAGTAATACCATAGGAATGGTAACTCATTAGAGATAGGGTAAGTGACACCCTAAAATGAGTTGAGAGTATTATATATATGAGCGCACATTTTTTAATGTTATGTAAAATGATTACTGTTTTGGAAAAGAAATTTTTTGGTAAATGAAATAATTTTACCTAGGATTATATTTTAGATATAAAAGATATTTTCAAAATGATATAGTTATATTTGGTTGTTAAGAGATGATAATATTTAGTTATTATCACTAATTGATTGATTGTTTGATATAAAGGATTTAAATACAAACACCATATGAATTAAGTTTCACGATTTGACTATAAGGTTTTTGGTAATAATATTGGTTTAAGATTAAGAAATTTATTTAAGAAATTTATGAGCATATTTTACAAATAAAATGATTTTGTAAAAGATAAAAATGGAAGTTATTTTACAAGTTTGAAAGGAATTTTGGGAGTATTAATTTCTAATGAATCTAGGAGAAAAATGATTTGAATTAAATTCTTTTAAAAAAATATAACATTTTCCAAGGAAAAATATATTGCATTTGGAAAATTTAACATGGATAAAATATAAAGGTTTGGGAAAAGCTAAGTTAAAAACAATTCAGTTAGATAAAAAACCTAAATTAAAGTAGATAACATGGATTTGAAATCATTAGGTAAAGATGCACATTTAGTAAGAATTTTCTTATCAATATATGAATAAGACAAATAGAATAAGCTTAATGTACATAAGTAATTAAGACCTTAGGTAAATAAGAAAAAGAAAAGGGGGTGTTAAGTAAGATAAAACTTTATAAATTTATTAAGTATAAGAATTTGAAAAGCCTAGTAAATAATTCTATGTTTTCTATCATTGTAGAGATTAACTAAAGAAAAGCATTTAGAGTTAAGGGAAAGACTTAGGAGAGCATTAGTGAAGTAACGAGATTTAGAGGTATTAGATACTCTTATTACTAGTGACGTAGAGGAGGACGTCCAGATAGGGAAGCCATCTGGAGTTGTGATAGGATTAGCTGATGACCCAATAATTATTTTAGATGATGAGGATATGATTATGGTTCCTGTAGCAGAGGAGGCAGAGGCAGATATAGGAGTAGAGGTAGATGATTCAGATCTTTGGATTGCAGACCTTTTAAGTGAGGAGGATCAGGAAGACGAGCCTACAAAGGATGAGCCCATCATGGAGGAGCTAGTAGGAGATGAGCTCATTGAGAAGCAGCCTTCAAGAGAGGATTCATGGACGTATGACACTTTGTTGTGTGATAGCCCACTAGATAGTGACGAGGGCATTATATGGGAGATGGGCACTCCTATTCCAGAGATGGTATCGCCAATCCTAGAGCCGATTGATGATCTTGGTTTGGAAGAGAGATGAGTATGTTCCAACGGAGATGGGTCATATTCCATGGATTCCGGTAGTATAGCCCTGGCAGCCACCAAGTTGGGACATGGTATAGGAGGATGAGGAGCTTGAAGAGGAAGAAGGAGAGGAGGTTATGCCAGATGCGGTGGATTTGGAAGGTCCAACTATAATGACCCGGAAATTTTAACAATTTAAATAACTTAATTAACTAAAAAAATTCATGAAATTAAACAATTAAATTTTTGCAATGAAAATTTGATATTTGGTATGCGCCTATTGAAGCATAGCAAGTGGCAGATTTTCATCTGAAAATATGAAAGTTTGTTTGGTTGTGAAATTTCAATTTAAAATTTAAAATCAGTTAATTTGATGAAGATAAAATATTTTTGAAATCTGAATATTTTTACATAATAAAAATGTAGAACATTTTCCGAGTAAGATGTCATATTTCATTTAACTAAATTTAGACTGCTCTAGCTCCGTTTATCTTATTTTCGGCGTTTTAGCAGCAGTTATGGCAGCGAAAATCAAGTTTGATAGGTGGGTCGTGTCACTCATATCTATGTACCATTCTGTTCGTTTCGTCGTGCTGATCTCCGCAATATATTCATTTGTGCATTTCGATGTTCGGTACATGGTGAAATCTGCAAAACGATTGTCGTATCGGTAACCATTTCAGGCCTTTTGGGTTTACCTGTGGCCATTCATATATCCAACGTGAGAAAACAATTGGTCACTTGCTTTTAATATTTCCCGAAATTCAGGTCCTGGCTTTTGCTATTCCACCTTTTCAATTTATATTTGCTATTTCATTTTATATTTCCGGTTCAAAATATAAATGCTTTCCTACCATTTTTTCTTGCTCCTTTCTCTGTTTCGTTCTTCTCTAAAAAAAAATATAAAAGTTAATATATATATATATATATATATTGTTTCCTGAACCCATCTCGTTTGCATATCTCCTCTCTCCTACCTTTGCCGAGCTCCGACCAACCCTCCACCGAATTGCTCCGCATCAACCAACAGCCACGCCGAACGCCCAACACCCTCCTCCCTTCGCCCACGTAAGCAGCCAGACCCCGCCACAGCCTTAACATCCCTCTCCACCATCCAACCCAGCAACTGAAACCCATAGCAGCCGAAGCCACCCTAAAACCTCCACCATTTTTCCGTCCAGCCAACCCGTCCGCCCATCTGCATCCAACAGCTCCGATCCCTAAGCACCCATTCACCTCATCCATCAACCCCCCTCCCCATCCGCACAACTCCTCCGGCCGCCAAACCTTCCACCCCTGGCCGCACAGCAGCCTTGCAACCTTCCCTTTGTGCCTGAATGACAGAAACCCCGCCGAGCATCACCAACCACCAAATTGACTCACTCTCTCCCCCTCTCAAACTCACGCCCACCATCTCCAGTTCCACCCTCCAACAACAGGCGCCGAACCCACTGACCGAAACCCGAAACCCACTACACCTTGCCGAAAACCTCCGTAGCCCGCCATCTTCCTTCCACAGCCCTGACAGCCGCATCCACCTCCGCGTCTTTTACCTAGTCGAACGGCCCTTGCCTTCGACTCACCCCTAGCATCCGAGCAGCCTTCTCTTACATATAAAAGAGGAAAGGTATATATATATTGTTTCCATTTATATCAAGCTAGTTTTGATTTTTTTTTCATCGATTCCAAGTTATCAGCTTTGCTTTGTTCGTCGAATTCGTGTTCACCTTGCTTTTCTTTGGGATATTGTCGTTTGGATTGGTCAATTTTCGAGTTCATGATTCAAAATCGTAGCTTGTTGTGTTGTCTATTTTCTCTAGCCTCGAAAGGTGAGCGATCACTCACGATTAAAATTCTTATATTTAGTAAATTCAATTCACATGAAATGACGATTGAAATATGTTGTTGAATTCAAATTGGTTAGTAATTAAATTGTTAAGTATGATATGTTATTATCTGCATTTGTTAACCTATGTTAATTGTCATATGACACAGAGGGATAAACCCAAGCGATTTTATTGATTTTGAAATTTTGTGATTGCGGGTTGAAATGATATATACCCGTAAATATTAAATTATTGCGGATTGAAATGATAAATATCCATATCACTTGACCATAGGATAGAAAATTTTATACGGACACCGTTGGTCTATTTTTCAATGATTTCCAAATTTTGAGGAAAGAAAATATATGTGTTTTGGTTTTAAAATATAATATAAAGATTTTATTTTAATTTTAATATGTATAAAAATTTAGATTTTTAAATTATATGTTTGGAAATTTTAAATTTATAAGTTAAGTTTTGAAAAATGTAAATTTTAAGATTTTACTTATAATTTTATTATTATTTTTAAATATATAATATAAGTTTAAAATAGATTTAATAATAAGATTTAGTTTAATAATAATTAATATAATAAAATTTAATAAGAATTAATTTAACTAATATATATGTGTGTGTGTGTGTGTAAATTATGTTTTAAATATTTATTTAGATTTATGTTAATATTTTTTTAAATTTATTTTAATAACTTTAATATATATATAATATATTTTAAATATTTATTTGAATTTATGTTAATATTTTTTTAAAAATAGAATTTGTGAAAATTTTAAATAAATAAAATTTAGAAGATAAATTAAAGTTGGTTTGGAATTTAATTTGTTTAATAATTTAATATAAATAAGAATTTATTTGAAACTTATTGATTTTTAGATTTTGAAAGATATGATTTTATAACTTGATTTTGATTAAAGGCGATTAAATGAATATTTCAAATTTAAATAAAATTGAAATTGAATATTTAACATTGATTTAAATTTGTAATTTGAGATTTTATTTAAATATTATTAATAATGATTGAGTGAATATTTTCAAATTTAAATAAAATTGAAGTTGAATTTTGAAATATAAATGAAATTTATCAAATTGAGTTATTGTAAATGTTGAACTGAGATTGATTTAAATTGAATTTTTGGAATTAAAGTCGATTTGAATTGATTTGTGAAATTGGAAGAAACAATTCTAATTTGAAACTATTTTTGATATAAACTCTTTTAAAATATATAAACTACTTTAATATGTATTATTTTAAATTTATAAACAATTTTAAATATATATTTTTTAATATATAAACTATTTTAATCAATAACGTATTTTTAAATATAAACTATTTTTAATGTATATCTATTCCAATATATAAACTACTTTCAATATTCAAATTGTTTAAGTTGTAACTGTTATGATATAAAGTGAATAATGATTTCAAAAGTGAATATGTCTTCGAAAGTGATATGATTTTTGAAATGAATATGATATTTTGATATGAAGTATGAACTATTTGAAATGAAAAAATGACCACGGTGTGAAATAAGTGTTTGGTTGTTAAAGAGACCGGGATCGGATATTGCCATACTCTCTATCAATACCGAAAACCACTTTAACAACTGTGCACGTGGTGGAGAATTCAGAATGAAGTAGGATGGTTTGGCGAACGATTCTGTATGAGGTCTGAACGCAGCCCTGAACCCCTCGGGTCAGCTTGATGTGACTAACACAGGAGCTATACCTAGGCCAACTGAGGTCGCACCACCGATCGAGCATGCTTCTTCAAAACCATTCTATTACTTTGTGATTTGATTGGGTGCACCTTTGATTATGGGAGTGTGTCTCGAGGTGGACGGTAGTAGCTGTTATGCGTTACCACAAGCCCGGTTCCGCAAAACGGTAGTATCTTTCCCTGAGCATTGCCTCGCGTACCATGTCACATGCCTTATCGCGCCCACTACGAGTTTAGTTTGTGTCGTACACTATGGAGTGCCCTCTGATAGCCCTCCAATTTACGGAGGAATTACGGTACTGTATAGATTATGACATTTATATAAAATTTGTTAAGGGGGTATAGGTAACGCCTTAACACTATTTTAATATTTTACTTTACTATAGACATTATCTATGTAGCGTATTGTACTATGTATGTAGATAGTTTAACGGATCCTTAAAGGTTGGAATCCCAACATCCTTTAAGTTATTTATATTTCACTAGGACGTTTCATTTGAGTAGATTTACTTGCATAAGAATGTTAATCCTGACTCGAGTGTTTTGTGTTTTGCTTTATGCTCGGGTCAGCTTGAGTGTCACAGCATTTGAGACTCGCCTTTGGAGCTTGGAGATTTGCTTGGAGATCTATCTTTCATCTATTCAGCTTTCAGTTATTTCAGTTATTTCTAGTTGTTTATGTTCAGACTTGTCAGTGAATTTTGTATTAGTGACTTTTATGTACTTGGGATTTTCTGTTGTATTTATTTCAGACTCTGATGTTCTGTAGTAGCTTCATGAACTACTATTTATCTATTCCGATACTTATTGTTGTATTTCTCTGTGTTTGTGATTATGTGATTGATTTATTTATTGTATATGCTAAGTTTTGCCAAATATAAATTAACAATCTGTTGTTTTGAGCAATTTAAGTCTGACATGTGTGGATGATTGTCGATTTGAATGGTTCGAAATAGCAGGTCGTAACAGTTGGTATCAAAGCTCTGGTTTAGGCAAAACTTAGCATATGGAGTAAAAACTCATTAGAGATAGGGTAGTAATACCCTAGAATGAGTAAAATTAATTACAGAATCATCTTCGTTCGAGCTTGAAATTCTTGGTTAGGATTCTCTTTGATTAGGATTTTTCTTTTGAATTTTGGGTCTTTACCGTTGTTCTAAATCCATTCTTGTCTTTTCCTGTTCGTGTTCTTCTTGATACTGGAGCGTCCCATAGCTTCATTTCCGTTGATCTCTATAATAAATTCGAGCATCTTGCAACCTCAATTGGCAACTTCATCCTTATGTGTGACTAATCCCATGGGCGGTCCCTCCAACCTTAGTATGATTTGTAAAGGGCTGAAACTCCTTTACAACAGGCGTCGATTCACCAGAGATTTCTATGTCCTCGATTTTGATGTTGTTATCTCTTGCAAAGCCCGAACCGTTTCCCTAGTAGACGACCCGGGTAGTTCCCTTGTAATCGAATGTAGATTGCCTAAGGATTTTGCTTGATTCTCGGCCTAGTGATCTTGACTCCACCCCGATAGTCAAGGATTATCCTGATATTTTTTTAAAGTCACTTCTCTACCTCCTAAGCTAGAAATTGAACTCCGCATCGATCTTATTCCCGGAGCTCGATCTGTTGTCCTTCCTCCCAGACAAATGGTTTCTATGAATGGTTAGTAATGCCCTTGGATTAACCAATCCTCGTGCCTTCTTCGTCGATCTCATGAATCGCATTTTCCACGATGTTCTCAACAAGTTTGTCTTGGTTTTCGTTGATGATATTATCGTCTTTTCTAAGTCAAAGAAGGAGCATGAATCTCATTTGAGCCATGTTCTCCAAACTCTTGGGAAACATCAGTTGAAAGCCAAATTTTCTAAATGCCATTTCTGGAAGGATGAAGTCTGATTCCTTGGGCAACATGTTTCTAAAAATGGAGTCTCGGTTGACCCAGTTAAGGTTGCCGCGATTAATATAAGTCTATCCATCTTTCCTCTTTTGAAATTTAATTATCTTATCTTCCTTTCGAGCCTCTCTTCTTAGTTAGAATTCTCTTTGATTAGGGTCCCCCTAAATTTGAATCTCTATCCTTGTTCTAAAATCCATCCTTGAATCATCCTATGAGGGAGCATATCTGTAATTGATATAATATTTTATATTGTGTTGTTTGAGTTGCTAAGTTTGAATTTTGGGTTTCGATCGATTCGTCTAGCTAACGCTATCGATAGGAATTCCAAAACACTTTAGCAGGGCAAACTGACACAATATTGTTTTCGAATTAGTAAGTGAAATAATTTTATGTATGATTATATTTTATATATATAAGATTATAATTTTCTAAAATTAGATAGCTAAATAAATTGGTTGTTAGAAATGATAGTACTAGATTATCATTTATTGTTTTATCAACATTCCTAAACCATTAACTATTGTTATATGTTATAAGAAGATGAAATTTTTAAACATGGCTTATAAATCTGATTTGCAAATGAAATGAATTTAAATTAAGGATTTAGAGATTAAATTTTCTGTGCTTTTCAAAATTTGGTTTCCAAAGTTTTGAAAAAAAAATATTGTTTGAAAGTATTTTCGAATGGAAATTGTTTCCAAAGAATTTTTAAAAAGAAGTAAGTCAGTACTCTCCTCTTATGTTGCTGGAAAATAATTTCGATGATGGTGACTACAGCATCATCGACATTCATTTTCGAGTCTCTAAGTGGGGAGACCACTTAGTAGCTTTGGTACACTTTTGTTTTGGAAAATGGATTTGATTTGAATTTTTTGAGTATGATTTGAAGTACAAAATACACATATGTATATATTTATTTCAAAATGGTTTGAAGGGAAACTGGAAATTTAACTTTTAAGTTTTATGTTAAGTGATGATTTTCAATTATTGAAATGAAGCAAAATTTTTGAATAACTGGAGTGTCTAAAATGAGAAATGGAATTGAAACAACCTGAAATGGTCGAACTAGGATAAAATTAATTTGTATAATACTCGATTGCATTCTAAAACATATATGACTTACCTGAAATATTCAAAAAGTTAAAATGTAATGTGAACATGTAATTGAAGGTCATACAAGAGAAAACTTAAGTAATAAAAGTGTTCAAACTAAATTTCGCTTAATAGAAATGTGGTAAAAAAAATGTAAATTTGTATAGTGCTCAATTACATCCGGAATCATTAATAAAACTTACCTGGGAAAAAGTTTGAATGTAACTGAATAATATACAATATAAAATGTAAGTAATAGGATGTCCAAAAATGAAATTTTGTTCAGGGAATTTATAAATAAAAATTGAGTAGTTATAATAAATGTTTATATACTTAATCTATGTTGCAAGATATGTTAAGTGAAATAAATTGAATAATAAAAAGAGAATGTTATTTAAGTGAATAAATTTGAACTTAAGAAACTAAACAGGTAATAAATAAATTCATATCTTTGTAAACCGTTGGTGATACAATGGTAAATTACAAAAAATAGTTGAAATTGAATTATGAAGTGGAATTAACTTAAGTGAAGTCAAATGGATTAAATAAATAATTTAAATAAAATAAAGTTTGTTTTGAAAAAAAATGAACTTAAGTTATAAAGAAAAGGTGAATGCAAATAAATTGGATATGAATGTAAATTAATTGAAAGTGGGTTAGTTAGAATGATAATAATAAATGGATGTTAATAAGTAATGAGATGTATATTATTAACACTCGAAAATGAAATTTACATGGTTTTGAATTAATTGTTGTATCTGGTACTATAAATTTCGAATCTATCTTTCCTTTCTGTTGCTTCTATTCTCTTATCTCCTTCCTTTTTGGGGACGAAAAGTTTTGAGCGGGGAGAAAGTAACGACCCGGAAATTTTAACAATTTAAATAACGTGTTAACTAAAAAATTTCTCAAAATTAAATAATTAAATTTTTGCAATGAAAATATGATATTTGGTATCCGCCTATTGAAGCATAGCAAGTGACAGATTTTCATCTGAAAATATGAAAGTTTGTTTGGTTGTGAAATTTAATTTTAAATTTAAAATCAGTTAATTTGATGGAGATAAAATAATTTTGAAATCTGAATATTTTTACATAATAAAAATGTAAAACATTTTCTGAGTAAGACGTCATATTTCGTTTCGCCAAATTTGGACTGCTCTAGCTCCGTTTATCTTATTTTCGACGTTTTAGCAGCAGTTTTGGCAGCAAAAATCGAGTCTTGATAGGTGGGTCGTGTCACTCATATCTGTGCACCATTCTGTTCGTCTCGTCATGCTGATCTCTGTAGTATATTCATTTGTGCATTTCGGTGTCCGGTACGCGGCGAAATCTGCAAAACGATTAGCCGTATCGGTACTCATTTCGGGCCTTCTGTGTTTTCGTGTGGCCATTCATATATCCAACGTGAGAAAACAAATGGCCACTTGCTTTTAATATTTCCTGAAATTTAGGTCCTGGCTTTTGTTATTCCACCTTTTCAATTTATTTTTCTATTTTATTTTATATTTCTGGTTCAAAATATATGTGCTTTCCTACCATTTTTTCTTGCTCCTTTCTCTGTTTCATTCTTCTCTAAAAAAATATAAAAGTTGATATATATATATTGTTTCCTGAACCCATCTCGTTTTCATATCTCCTCTCTCCTACCTTTGCCAAGCTTCGACTAACCCTCCATCGAACTGCTCTGCATCAACCAACAACCACGCCGAACGCCCAGCACCTTCCTCCCTCGCCCACGCAAGTAGGCAGACACCGCCATAGCCTTAACAGCCCTCTCCACCTTTCAACCCAACAACCAAACCCCATAGCAGCCGAAGTCACCCTCAAACCTCCACCATTTTCCCCTCCATCCAACCCGTTTGCCCATCTGCACCTAGCAGCTCCGATCCCTAAGCACCCATTCACCTTGTCCATCAAGCACCCTCCCTATCCGCACAAATCCTTCGGCCGCCAAACCTTCCACCCCTGGCCGCATAACAGCCTTGCAACGTTCCCTCCGTGCCGAACGACAGCAGCCTCGCCGAGCATCACCAACCACCAAACTGACTCGCTCTCTCCCCCTCTCAAACTCACGCCCACCATCTCCAATTCCACCCTCTAACAACAGGCGCCGAACCTATTGACTGGAACCCGAAAGCCACTGCACCTTGCCGAAAACCTCCACAGCCCGCCATCTTCCTTCTACAGCCCTGACAGCCGCATCCACCTCCGCGTCTTTTACCTAGTCGAACTGCCCTGGCCTTCGACTCACCCCTAACATCCTGGCAGCCTTCTCTTACATATAAAAAAAGGAAAGGTATATATATTTTGTTTCCATTTATATCAAGCTAGTTTTGATTTGTTTTTCATCGATTCCAAGATATCAGCTTTGCTTTGTTCGTCTAATTCATGTTCACCTTGCTTTGCTTTGGGAAATTATCTTTTGGATTGGTCAATTTTTGAGTTCGTGATTCAAAATCGTAGCTTGTTGTGTTGTCTATTTTCTCTAGCCTCGAAAGGTGAGCGATCACTCACGATTAACATTCTTATATTTAGTAAATTCAATTCACATGAAATGACGATTGAAATATGTTGTTGAATTTAAATTGGTTAGTAATTAAATTGTTAAGTATGATATGTTATTATCTGCATTTGTTAACCCAAGTTAATTGACATATGACACTAATTGACATGTGTGTGTATATATTATATTTAAATTGTTAATTATGATCATAATTGCCATGTATATGCTATGTCAATCTATGCTATTATTTTATTGTTCTCACTCTGCAAGTTCCTTGTTAGTTTAGGAATTCTCTATGGGTTGAAATGATACATACCCGAACAATATTATAGATTAGGAAATATCATTATGGGTTGAAATGATAAACCCAAGCGATTTTATTGAGTTTGAAATTTTGGGATTGCGGGTTGAAATGATATATACCCGTAAATATTAAATTATTGTGGATTGAAATGATAAATATCCATATCACTTGACCATAGGATAGAAAATTTTATATGTACAATGTTGGTCTATTTTCAAATGATTTTCAAATTTTGAGGAAAGAAAATATATGTGTTTTGGTTTTAAAATATAATTTAAAGAATTATTTTAATTTTAATATGTATAAAAATTTAGATTTTTAAATTATATGTTTGGAAATTTAAAATTTTTAAGTTAAGTTCTGAAAAATGTAAATTTTAAAATTTTACTTATAATTTTTTTTAAATATATAAAATAAGATTTAAAATAGATTTAATAATAAGATTTAATTTAATAATAATTAATATAATAAAATTTAATAAGAATTAATTTCACTAATATATATATGTAAATTATCTTTTAAATATTTATTTAGATTTATGTTAATATTTTAAAATAGATTTTTGTAATAACTTTAATATATATATATATATATAATATGTTTCAAATATTTATTTGAATTTATGTTAATATATATATTTTTTTTAAATAGATTTTGTAATAAATTTAAATAAATAAAAGTTGGAAGATAAATTAAAGTTGGTTTGGAATTTAATTCGTTTAAGAATTTATTTGAAACTTATTGATTTTGAGATTTTGAAAGATATGATTTTATAACTTGATAACTTGATTTTGATTAAAGTTGATTAAATGAATATTTTCAAATTTAAATAAAATTGAAATTGAATATTTAATATTGATTTAAATTTGTAATTTCAGATTTTATTTAAATATTATTAAAAATGATTAAGTGAATATTTTTAAATTTAAATTAAATTGAAGTTGAATTTTGAAATATAAATGAAACTTACCAAATTGAGTTATTGTAAATGTTGAACCGAGATTGATTTAAATTGAATTTTTGGAATTAAAGTTGATTTGAATTGATTTGGGAAATTGGAAGAAACAATTCTAATTTGAAACTGTTTTCGATATAAACTCTTTTAAAATATATAAACTATTTTAATATATATTATTTTAAATTTATGAACAGTTTTAAATATATATATATATATATTAATATATAAACTATTTTAATCTATAACCTGTTTTTAAATATAAACTATTTTTAATGTATAACTATTCCAATATATATAAACTACTTTCAATATTCAAACTGTTTAAGTTGAAACGGTTATGATATAAAGTGAATAATGATTTCGAAACTGATATGATTTCGAAAGTGAATATTATTTCGATAGTGATATGATTTTTTAAATGAATATGATATTTTGATATGAAGTATGAACTATTTGAAATGAAAAAACAATCATGGTGTGAAATAAGCGTTTGGTTGTTAAAGAGTCTGGGATCGGATATTGTCATACTCTCTGCCAATACTGAAAACCACTTTAACAACTGTGCACGTTGTGGAGAATCCAGAACGAAGTAGGATGGTTTGGCGAATGATTCTGTATGAGATATGAACGTAGCCCCGACCCCATCGGGTCAGCTTGATGTGACTAAAACAGGAACTATACCTGGGCCAAGTGAGGTTGCACCTTCGATCGAGCATGCTTCTACGAAACCATTCTATTACTTTGTGATTTGATTGGGTTCACCTTTGATTATGGGAGTGTGTCTCAAGGTGGGCGGTAGCAGCTGCTATGTGTTACCACGAGCCCGGTTCTGCAAAACGGCAATATTCTACCCTGTGCATTGCCTCGCGTGCCTTGTCACATGCCTTATTGCGCCCACTATGAGTTTGGTTTGTGTCGTGCACTATAGAGTACCCTCTGATAGCCCTCTAGTTTATGGAGAAATTACGGTACTGTATAGACTACGACATTTAAATAAAATGTGTTAAGGGGGTATGGGTAACGACTTAACGCTATTTTAATATTTTACTTTACTGTAGACATTATCTATGTAGCGTATTATACTATGTATGTAGATAGTTTAACGGATCTTAAAGGATGGAATCCCAACATCCTTTATGTTATTTGTATTTCACTTGGACATTTCACTTGAGTAGATTTACTTGCATAAGAATGTTAATCCTGACTCGAGTGTTGTGTTTTGCTTTATGCTCGGGTCAGCCTGAGTGTCACAGCATTTGAGATTCACCTTTGGAGCTTGGAGCTTTGCTTGGAGATCTATCTTTCATCTATTCAGCTTTCAGTTATTTCAAGTTGTTTATGTTCAGACTTGTAAGTTGATTTTGTATTAGCGACTTCTATGTACTTGGGATTTTCTATTGTATTTGTTTCAGACTTTGATGTTCTGTAGTAGCTTAATGAAATACTATTTATCTATTCCGCTGCTTACTGTTGTATTACTCTGTGTCTGTGATTCTATGATTAATTTGTTTATTGTATATGCTAAGTTTTGCCAAATATAAATTAACAATATGTTGTTTTGAGCAATTCAAGTCCGACATGTGTGGATGATTGTCGATTTGAATGGTTTGAAATAGCAGGTCGTCACACCAACGTATGAGGAGTCCGACGAGTAGGAATGTTTAGTATGGATGATATTTTGGGGAGTTCTATGGCATGGTTAGGATGATTCATTTGGGGGAGTATTGTCTATATAGTTGATGTATATTTTTTGGCTATGTATATTATATTAAGTGTGTAGTACGCGCTAAGGCTGGGGATGTGGATCTATGTGGATTTATGTATCTGATAACACCATTATGTAGTATCGGTATTTAGCAGATTTCTCTCTTTTTGTTTCCTTATTTTGAAAATAGATTAGAGTAGAATTTTTATTCGGGCTCAGTTGCACGGATAGGTTTCCTTATAAGTATAAATTTTAATTTCGGGGACGAAATTCTTTTAAGGAGGGGAGAATGTAACGACTTGTAATTTTACCACTTTGATAATGGAATATTTAATTTATTTTAAATATTCAGATATAGAATTTTCAAACTTAATAATCATGTTTTATAAATAAGAATGATAAACTTATTTTTAGAATTTGATTACAAAATCAAGAAGTTTGGATTTTCGTCGAAAAGTGACAAAAGTCGATTTTCAATAAAACTGGATATACGTTCAAATTTTGTTTTAATGATAAATAATTCTTTTTAAAATATTTATACAATGATAGCAATTTGATTTACAATGATTTTATAAACATATATACTTGTTTTATAAAAATTGACAAATTTTGTCGCACGTTGGTAAATCAACGTCGTATTTTTACAATGAGATTTTAATATTATTTAATATGGTTTTATAATTAAAATAAACTTGTTTTGATTTTTTAAAAAATGATAAGAAACTTATTTTCAAATTCTGATTACATGGATAGATAGTTTAAATAAAAACTATAAATATGACCAGAAATCTAATTTTGGATTTACGACCGATTACCGAACAAAAGTTGTTTAAAAATTATCGCAACCTTGTTTCTTTTAAAACCTATATAACTACACAGTAACACATTTACACATTTGTAAACATGCAAACATTTAGTATATAAGACAAAATCTTATTTTTGGAAAGTTTATAAAATAAAATATAAAAGATTTTGATTTGACATGTTTATATTAATAACTCCTTTACTAAACCAAATCATTACCAAAAGTACTCATGCATCCCTTCCATATTAATGCTTTAGTACCCAAAAGTCTAATAAAAGCATGGAAAAGGAACACTCCATTAAATTAATGGAAAGTAGCATAATCATTTCTTTTTAGTACCACCTCAAATCCAACCATCTCCTCTTCATTTAATGTTTGTACTTAGGAGTTAAATTATGGATTTAAAAAATGGTGAAGGGAGGGTTAAAAAATAAAAAGTTAGTAAGGGCAGAAAGGCCATTGACATGTGATGCCACATGTATAAATAGGACCACCATCCCTCCATTTTCTCACACCAAATTCTTCTTCATTTTCTACCTCTCTTCCATGGCATCCAACCTCTCTACTTCCTAAAACCCCTCACCTAAGCTCCTACACCCCATACCCCCTCTCCAAGACCCGTACCCTCAACCCTAACCCACGGCCAAGCCCACCTAACCACCACCCAAGCCCATACCCACCTTCAATCGCATCCAAAACCCATGCACCCCCTCAAACACGCACACCCGAGCCTCTCACACACACACCCCACCAAAAGCCATGGCCATACCACCATACACCCCTCCAAGACTCGTACCCTCCACCCTGACCCAAGCATACACCTTCAAACAGCCACACCCGAGCCCTACCCCCCTCATACACACGCCAAACCCACACACCCACCTCCTAAACTCCACACCCGACCCAAATATCCCTTGTACCCACAGCCGAGTCCACACCCCCACACACCCCCCATACCCTCCATTTGAAAAGCCATACCCTCCTTATATAAGCCATATCCACCATCTATCAAACCCTAGTTCGTCCGCTTCATTACTTTAAAAAAATAGTCTGTGATAAGTCATGTTGATTTTATAACGAAAAAAAGCACGCTAGTTGTAGAAAAAGAATTGCAAAGGAAAATGAAAGTGAGTGAACTTTTATCTCTTTTTAAATCATATTTATTATTATGCTATGATGATCATGTTTATACCCTTATGATGTTATGATAATTAACACCATTTAGTTGTTAATATGAATGTTTGGATGTTATACGGATGAGTTTGGTTGAATGGATGAATAGTTGATGATAATTTATTGACATCTTAGCTAAATTGGTTATATTTACTAATTTGAAATGATTAACCATTCCCTTTGTTAAATAAGACCATTTGTTAGAAATTATATATCTTATATTTAGAATGGTAAGCCTCTTTTCAAAATAAATTATGGGAAAGAAATTCATTCTGGAAAAAGATAGAAATTGATTTGGAGATCCAAAAGTTAAAAATAAATAGTTGAAATGGAAGTTAATATTTGAGATTTCAAAGGTAATGAATTTTGAAGGTTTAAAGTTTCAAAAGTAAATAGTATATGGATTAAAAAGTTTTAAAATGGCAATTTTAATATTATAATAATATAATATGAGATATTTTGAAATAAGTGGAAATTAGATATTAAATAATCAAAATGATAAATTATTGATTTTAAAAGTTTATAAGCATATTTAGAAGTGTTACGACAAATATTGAAAAACAAATCAAACTTAGGTGCGTCGTGCAGTGGTAGTTCACGATTTCGCGCTGAAAAATTCAAATGAGTATACGAAGTGGAATATAGCTCGGAAATCTTCGAAATAAGTATTTTTCGGACCTTATAACCATAGTTTTCAGATGGAAAAGAAAAACCAAGATTTCATCTTGTAGATTTTAAAATATGTCCAAATCAAATTTTCAGGAAAATCACGCTTTTGCAGTTAAGTGGCCTAAATATAAAATTCTTTAAAATGGGTATTTTTAAATGTTTAAAAATATGAAATAAATTTGATAAATGTGTTAAAATGTTTTAGAAGAAATTTGAGTTATAAATATGGATTTTCAAATGATAGAAAAGTTGTTTTAATCGAATAAGCTTTTAAAAGCACTTTTCGTAGCACTTTTCTGTAGCAGTTTTAATAACTTTAGAAATGAAGATTTAACCTTAGCGATTATTTCCTAAATCTTTTATATATGTCTTTAAATAAATAATGTAGTATTTTAAACATGATTTGGAAGTTTTGATATGAGTTTAAATGAATGGTTAAGAGAAATTGTTTATGACACTTAAACAATAAGTGGAATATTTCCTTAAAAGTATGGAATGTAATAATAAACCAAGTATGTGGAAACAACTAGCACATTTGTTCCGACTGTGAGATCTGGATAGATAAAACAAGGTGTGTAACTAAGGTTAGGAATGGAGCAACCAGTGCCCTAAACTTACATGGCCTTTGTTTTCTCTTTTTAGGCGAGGGGTGGAACAGATCGAAGGAAAAGCCCGGATGCTTTGATTGGAAAGATCATATTTAAGTTTTTCCAAAATAAAAGGAGTTATACAGGGTTTTCAGTAATATATAGAATGTTCCAGTCAAACTCTGTATTAAGTTACGAGGAGGGAAGTTTGTTCTATCCACATAAATTTAAGAGGTGATTTTCCACCTTTATTCCACAAATAATACAAGTTGAATATGGAAATTAATCTGGGTAAAATTTGTGTAATCTTTTACTCAATATAACTGGTTTTGGGTTTATAGTGAACGATTTTTTAAATAACATTGTTTTTGACTCAGTTAAGACATGTGTTTGAAAAATGGAATTTTATTTGATTAGAAAGTAAATGACGTAAAGATTTCCAAAGTTAAAAGGATTTTGATTTATCGGTAAAAAATTAAAATGAAAAGAGGCTTAAAAAATCATGTATACACATATTCACATTTTTATTGATGATTTGATTTCGAAGAAACCAGGGTCGGATTTGGGTGATTCCTATCCGAAAACCACTTCGAATCAATTTATATTTCGAAGTAAAACTTATTGAAGATAAGATCATTGAAGACGAGGATATTCATAATGTAGGGCCGCTAGACCCTCAGGGAAATTATTTTATCTCACACTGTGGTTGCAGTAGTGCTCCGTTATGAAAATCTTTGAATTAGACCAATCGCTACCGATCCTAGGGGTGATTCCCAAAACAGAATGTGGTAGGAGAAGTGCCTTCGGTTTGTCATGCTCTTAAAAAACTTATATCGACGAATGTCTGATATTGCATTTTAAAATCATATTAATTTATCTTTATAAATGTATCATCTGCTTGGCGGCGGAGAAGAAAACTTCTCTTAGCTTAACACCCTTTTCTGAGACGTTCGAGCTCAGGAGTTATACGTTTTTAGAAATTAGTTGTGTGATTATGGAATGGCAATGTGGAATTCAAAGAAGAAAGATGATGTGCTATGTGAAAGGTATCGCTAACTCAAGCCTCACATCTCGAAATGACCAAAACATGGTTGTGAAAGGGACGCGGAAGATGATCTTAAGGCTATTTAACACTAGAGGGGGGGTGAATAGTGTTTTAAGAATTTCTTTAAAACTTCTTTGATTTAAATTGAATTAACTAACTTAATGCAAATACACAATCACAGATCAAATCACAGAATCACAAACAAATGCAAATATAAATAAAAAGCAAGTAAAGGAAAGAACACACCAGGAATTTTATACTGGTTCGGTGTTACCCTACATCCAGTCCCGCACAACCCGTACGGCTTTCTATTCAACAATAATCTAGATTACAATCCCTCGATTCCAAGGCAACGAGGTACACCCTCCAGATTCTCAGGTCTCTGTGTAGAACCACTTGATTCACAGGACACAAGTTCACCCGATCGATTTCCAAGGACACGATCACACCTTTATAACCCCACACAAGTTTATTTGAGTACAAATGTATCTATAACTCTGATAAGCACTGAGATTCTTTGGAGAGAGTGGCAGAGAATCAAACTAGAGATATTCTGGTTTGATTCACTTAAGATTTCGGCAGAATATGGATAGGATGATTAGAAAATAAGATAAGAGAAAAAAGAGGAGAGAAAATAAAGAAAGTAGTTACTGGAAAACATCCATAACAGTCTCTATTTATAGAGAATGAATGGATGTGTCCATTCGAAGAGGTTTAAGCGAATAGACACTTCTTTTGAAAACAACCTTTGCTATAACGGGAAGCATGTCGACATGACAGGTAAATAGGATGTCGACATGGTCTAGTAAAAAGTGATGATTTGCTTTACTTTGAAAATGATGATTTAAAACATATGCAACTTTATTCAAATGGACTCTATGTATTTGTAGAAGGTATTTAGAAGTAGAAATACTTATGAATGTATATATGTATATATACTAAAATATATTTAAAATCAAAGTAAATAAACTAAAGTAAATATAATATTAAAATAGATTTTGAGGCTAAAATATCAAGGACAATTTTGAAATCAAAATATAACAAAATGATAAATATGATTTTGAGGCTAAAACATTTTTGGAAATGTGAACGAAGGTTTTTCTTTTGAAAAGGAATATTTGAAAATCATTTTATAAAACAAGAGATAATTTTGAAAATCGTTTTGAATCAAAATTAGTGGATAACAAAATAGGGCTACTATCCGTTCCACTAGATATTTCGTGAGTTCCATCTCACTAGGGTTCCATCCCTTTAACAAGAACGAAGTGGATTCCATTCCACGAGTAAATTGGATAAAAAAGAATGATAGTGCTTTCAAGGAGTTTTAACAAATATTTAACCTAACTATATTATTTGTCTTGAACTCTTGAATATCTTGAATCTCATGAGTCTTCAATCTTGAACTCTTGATCTTTGTCTTCATCAATTTTGTTTTCTTTACTGTACAATCTTCTTTTGTTGATACCTGCATATAGATTTCCTGCACATATATATTTTATAACACTTCTATAGTTGTTGTCATCAAAACCACTATCCTATGGACTAACATTCTCCCCCTTCTTGATGATGACAACCTTTGTTTATAAAATATTTATATTCTCTTTATAACTCCCCCTAAATCTAATAACTCCCCCTTAATCTATGCCTAACTAACCTATTTTATACTTCTCCCCCTTTGTCATCAACAAAAAAATGACACTAACTCCCCCTAAATCTATGATATTAATGATAGTGTTATCATTAATAATACTAAAACTAGATATAACAATGCTAAATATTGTATACTCAGAATGATATATATGAGTAATATAAGAATGAGAATAATAAGTGTAACCACAAATTATTTTATTCATTTCAATATTACTATATACATGACTATTTAAACTTATAAACACATAAATAACTAAAACAAGAAAATAAACAACTCAACGGTTGTTTTTGATGATGGGAGACTTGTGGACAGGACAATTTGGGTAATGGAAACAGAAGTTTCCATGTTGTTCCACAATGTTCCCATAAGCATCAAAACAAACTTCCCCTACACATACTGCTTCATCATCAGTTTCTTCCTCCATTGGTTCTTCCTCTTCTTCTTCGTCTTCGTCTTCTTCTCCTTCTTCATTTGCTTTAGAAGAATCTTCAATTACAATTGGATTGGCATGATTATCCATGAGGAATTTTTGAAGATTCCTCAGAATTTTCCCTTGTTTCTCTTGCTCTCTTGCCATTCTCAATTGTTGAACTTGCATTTCAGTTAACATCTGCAGCGAATCATTAACTTTCTCCTCTATTTTGATGACACGAGCGAGTATGGAGTTTTGGAAAGGGCCTTGTGAAGGAGAAGGGAAAGAAACCGGTGAAATTTGATTAGAATTGGATGTGGAAGCCATGGATTTGATGTTTCCAGAAAGTAGAATGAAGAAATAATGATTGGAGGGAAGAGAAACTCGGAATGGGTGAGTTAAATAACCACCCATTCAAAAATTAGAGGGAAAAACGAATTGTCATTTTTACCGTTTCATGCCGACATGACGCATGAATACTATGTCGACATGGTGTTGTAAAATGCTATGGTTAAGAAATCATTCATATATACCCTATGTATACTACTATACTATATACTATATTTCAGAAAGAGAACATATACCTAATTCTCTTCTTAACTTGGTGAAGACAGGTTCTCCTAAAGGTTTGGTTAAAATATCAGCTATTTGATTTTCAGAATTAAGGAAATCAAGAGAAATTTTCTCTTTATTTACGTTATCTCTTAGAAAGTGGTGTCTAATGTCAATATGTTTAGTTCGGGCATGGAGAGTTGGGTTTTTGGACAAACTAATGGCACTAGTGTTATCACAGAAAATTGGAGATTTCATGATAGATATACCAAAATCATTCAAGGTTTGTTGCATATACAAAACTTGAGAACAAGCTAAAGCAGCAGAAACATACTCTGCTTCAGTTGTTGATAGGGAAACAGTATTCTGCTTTTTACTGAACCAGGAAATTAAGGAATGACCTAGAAAGTGACAAGTTCCACTTGTACTCTTTCGGTCTGACTTACACCCAGCATAGTCAGCATCACAGTAGGAAACTAATTCAAATGAATCATTCTTAGGGTAGAACAATCCATAATCAAAGGTGTGTTTAACATATCGAATGATACGTTTCACAGCTTTTAGATGAGTTTCCTTGGGTTGAGATTGATATCTTGCACAGAGACAGACACTGTTCATGATATCTGGTCTACTAGCAGTTATATAGAGAAGTGATCCAATCATTCCTCTATACAAGGTTTGATCTACGTCTTTGGATAGATCATCCTTACTTAACGCTATATTGGTTGCCATGGGAGTTGGTTTTCCACTCACATTGGTCAAGCCAAACTTACTAACTAACTCTCTCGCATACTTCTCTTGACTGATAAAGATACCATTATCTAATTGTTTGATTTGTAATCCTAAGAAAAAGTTAAGTTCACCCATATGACTCATCTCAAACTCTTTTGTCATAATGTCAGAAAATTCTTTGTTCATGTCAGAATTGGTTGATCCAAAAATAATATCATCTACGTACACTTGTACAAGTTGAATATCATTTTTGTTTCTTTTAATAAAAAGTGTGTTATCTACTTTACCTATTTCAAAATCAGATTGCAAAAGATAAGACCTAAGTCTATCATACCAAGCTCTAGGAGCTTGTTTTAGACCATACAGGGCTTTCTTTAATTTAAAAACATGATTTGGAAATTTTATATCTTCAAAGAGAGGAGGTTGTTCAACATAAACTTCCTCTTTTACAAAACCATTTAGAAAGGCACTCTTGACATCCATTTGAAAAAGTTTGAAATTGTTGAAATTAGCGAAAGCAAGCAGAATTCTAATAGCTTCTAATCTTGCTACGGGTGCAAAGGTTTCGTCATAATCTATACCTTCTTCTTGACAATAACCTTGTGCAACGAGTCGAGCCTTATTTCTAACGACCTCACCTAATTCATTTAATTTATTTTTATATACCCATTTAGTGCCTATAATGGATTTATCCTCAGGTCTAGGAACAAGTTCCCAAACATCATTTCTGGTGACTTGATTCAATTCTTCTTGCATAGCAAGAATCCATGAATCATCAGTTGATGCTTCCTTTGGATTTTTAGGTTCTATTGAGGATATAAAAGCAACATGACTCATACTGTTTAATTGATTCCTAGTTTTAACAACAGATTGCATATCTCATAGAATATTTTCTATAGGGTGATCTTTTAAAAGCCTAATCTTTTTATTTGGATGAAAAGTTTCATTTGTAGCATCTACAGATTCATGATTAGAAATAACTAAGTCATCCTCATCATTAGTCTGATCAACTTCTTTGAAATTTTCATCAAAGGAAACATGTAAAGTTTCTTCAATAGTGTTTGTTCTTAGATTAAAAACTCTATAAGCTTTACTCCTGTTAGAATATCCGATAAAGATTCCTTTGTCGGATTTAGGATCAAACTTATCTAAATTATCTTTTGTATTTAAAATAAAACATTTACTTCCAAAAATTCTGAAATAAGATACCTTAGGTTTCTTATTGAAAAGAAGTTCATAAGGTGTTTTATTGGTTAGAGGTCTAATTAGAATCCTATTCAAAATATAACAGGCTGTTGCAACTGCTTCAGCCCAAAAATGTTTTGGTAATTTACTATCAGAAAGTAGAGTTCTAGCACACTCTTGAATCGTCCTATTCTTACGCTCAACTACTCCGTTTTGTTGTGGAGTTCTTGGAAACGAAAAATTGTGAGTAATTCCCTTCTGATTACAGAATTCCTCAAACTTCTCATTTTCAAATTCACCACCGTGATCACTACGAATAGTGATGATCTTGGAAGAAAGTTGGTTTTGAACTCTTTTTGAAAAACTTTTAAAATAATCAAAAGTATCACTTTTATGTTTCAGAAAGATTGTCCATGTATATCCGGAATAATCATCCACAATTACAAAGACATATTTACTATAGTTGATTGATTGAATCTGAGATGGACCAAATAAATCTAGGTGAAGTAACTCAAGAGGTTTTGAAGTAGAGATCATATCTTTAAGTTTAAAGGAACTTTTTCTAAGTTTTTCTAATTGACATGCATCACATATACTATCTACTTTAAATTGCATCTTAGGGAGGCCTCTTACTAGATCAAGTTTGGATAGTCTAGATAAGAGTTTAAAATTCAAATGTCCAAATCTCTTATGCCAAGTCCAAGGGTCACTTGTATTGGCTGAAAGACATAGATTATTATTTGAAATTTTCATACTAAGAATATAGATATTCTTTTTCCTAACTCCCTCAAAGATAATATTAGATTTATTATCTTCGATGTGACACTTGTCTTTTTCAAATTCAATCCTATATCCTTTATCACATAACTGACTAATACTAAGTAGATTATGTTGTAGATTTTTAACTAACAAAACATTTGAAATAATAGGAGTTTCAGAATTACCTACATTGCCGATGCCAACCACATAACCTTTTGAATTATTCCCAAAATTAACCAATCCTCCATCCTTGTAAATAATGTCATTGAGTATCTCTGGATTTCCTGTCATATGTCTTGAACATCCACTATCAAGTATCCACTTGTTTTTTCTTATTTGCATAGCTTGTCCATTGTGAATAGATTCATTTGTCGCCATGAAGCAAGATTCCTGCATAGTGAGCAACTTTTGTAGACTACCTGATTCTATATAACTATCATGCATCAATTTATGAGACCACAATGATTTGATCATTAAAGAAATATTTTTAGGAAACATTTCAAACTTAGCCATGAACTTTTCAAAAATCAGATTATGAATACTTTGAAAAACTTGCTCTGATACCAAATGAAAGGGACGCGGAAGATGATCTTAAGGCTATTTAACACTAGAGGGGGGGTGAATAGTGTTTTAAGAATTTCTTTAAAACTTCTTTGATTTAAATTGAATTAACTAACTTAATGCAAATACACAATCACAGATCAAATCACAGAATCACAAACAAATGCAAATATAAATAAAAAGCAAGTAAAGGAAAGAACACACCAGGAATTTTATACTGGTTCGGTGTTACCCTACATCCAGTCCCGCACAACCCGTACGGCTTTCTATTCAACAATAATCTAGATTACAATCCCTCGATTCCAAGGCAACGAGGTACACCCTCCAGATTCTCAGGTCTCTGGGTAGAACCACTTGATTCACAGGACACAAGCTCACCCGATCGATTTCCAAGGACACGATCACACCTTTATAACCCCACACAAGTTTCTTTGAGTACAAATGTATCTATAACTCTGATAAGCACTGAGATTCTTTGGAGAGAGTGGCAGAGAATCAAACTAGAGATATTCTGGTTTGATTCACTTAAGATTTCGGCAGAATATGGATAGGATGATTAGAAAATAAGATAAGAGAATAAAGAGGAGAGAAAATAAAGAAAGTAGTTACTGGAAAACGTCCATAACAGTCTCTATTTATAGAGAATGAATGGATGTGTCCATTCGAAGAGGTTTAAGCGAATAGACACTTCTTTTGAAAACAACCTTTGCTATAACGGGAAGCATGTCGACATGACAGGTAAATAGGATGTCGACATGGTCTAGTAAAAAGTGATGATTTGCTTTACTTTGAAAATGATGATTTAAAACATATGCAACTTTATTCAGATGGACTCTATGTATTTGTAGAAGGTATTTAGAAGTAGAAATAATTATGAATGTATATATGTATATATACTAAAATATATTTAAAATCAAAGTAAATAAACTAAAGTAAATATAATATTAAAATAGATTTTGAGGCTAAAATATCAAGGACAATTTTGAAATCAAAATATAACAAAATGATAAATATGATTTTGAGGCTAAAACATTTTTGGAAATGTGAACGAAGGTTTTTCTTTTTAAAAGGAATATTTGAAAATCATTTTATAAAACAAGAGATAATTTTGAAAATCGTTTTGAATCAAAATTAGTGGATAACAAAATAGGGCTATTATCTGTTCCACTAGATATTTCGTGAGTTCCATCTCACTAGGGTTCCATCCCTTTAACAAGAACGAAGTGGATTCCATTCCACGAGTAAATTGGATAAAAAAGAATGATAGAGCTTTCAAGGAGTTTTAACAAATATCTAACCTAACTATATTATTTGTCTTGAACTCTTGAATATCTTGAATCTCATGAGTCTTCAATCTTGAACTCTTGATCTTTGTCTTCATCAATTTTGTTTTCTTTACTGTACAGTCTTCTTTTGTTGATACCTGCATATAGATTTCCTGCACATATATATTTTATAACACTTCTATAGTTGTTGTCATCAAAACCACTATCCTATGGACTAACAGGTTGATGCGGCAAGGCTATGTGGTTCGCAATCATTAAGATATGATCATCCCCTTATAGATATATTTCTACCTGTTATGACATTTGGGTTTAAATCAACGTGGTGTATGGTAGACACGCGCTCGGATAGGTCGGTAATGACCGGGGTGATGACATATTCGGTATTATCTAGGAAGAGGTAGAACGGTCTTGTGTTGGTAGAGGTGCAGATGCTCTGTAGCCTCGATACATTCCTTTAGAGATGTATTGCTGGAAGGTAGTCCCTTCACCTGGTCATTTGTATGGAAATCCGTTCTCCAATAAGTTCTTGTCATTTTGTTTGTAGAATTCACTTTGTGGCTAGTATGCTGGAATTTAATCAATGTAACAATTTCGGCTAAGTTTAAAAAGTTTACTTACAAATGTTTTCAAAGAATGTCATTAAAAATAATATCAAATGTTTTGACAAAAATGTTTTAGTTATCATAAGGTAAAAACCCATCTGTATTTGTGTGCGGCGTGGTCTTATGAGATACTCTTTCTTTTCAAAAGGTTTTTGGTCACCAATCTCTGATCTATGACACTGTCATGTATGAATTAAGTTTCTCACGCTGGTTTTCTGGACTGATCCGGGTATTTTTATACTCGGGTCAGATCCAAATAGTCTGAGGATTAGCTGAAGACGCTGGGAGTTTTCAAAGGAGAGCTGGAAATCTTCATCACGTATGAACGTATTCTATTTCTGCTGCACTTTGTTTGTTGTTTTTCAGCATTTGTAATGATAGATATTATAACTGTCCAAGCTGAATTTAGGTTAAACTCTGATATATGTATTTTAAAAAATTTCCGCTGTAAAGATTATTGTTCAATAATATATATTATTCCATTCGACTGAGATTCTATTCGGCCTATTTTTCTTTCTTACCTTTAAAGATCCATCCTTTCATTCAATTTGTTTGGACATGTGTGGTTTATTGTCGACTCAAAGGGTACAGAAATTTGGACTTTTACAATAACCGTCAAGTGCTATGATTTTGAAGGTAAATTGTAAGATATTGAAATTTGATTAAATGATATCATAATCAATTTCCATTATAACAATATATATCTATATGTGTGTGTGTGTTCGTGTGTGTAGAAGTTCAATCTAAAAAATCAGCTTAACCGTAAAAAAGATTGATATGATAACAAATATTAAGTAAGAGAAAATAAATCTTAATTATCTAAATGAATTGAGCGTACTGTAAATAAATGGTCGAAACACATAAATTTTCAACAAATTCAATCCTAATGGCACAAAAAAACATATCAGTACTTGTGTTGCATCAAAAGTTTGCATGAATTTCTTGCCATAACATTATTCAATTGTTAAACTGGATTGAATTTTTTTTAAATATCTACCTTACATATGATGAATCGGTTTGCAATCTATATCCCGTACAGTTTCCATTGTTTAGAGAACAATGAGCAATTTTCAGTTTGCTACAAAAGAAGGTAACAAATAAGTAATATTTAATTATTGATCTAATAAGCAATATTACCATTTGATTATGTCTATTTAACTATCTAACTAAGAAAAAAAATTAACCAATCAACAACAGAATTCTTAATCATATTTAGCAAACCAAAAAACCCAACGATAAGTTAAACCAAAAAGATACAACTAAGAGTAAACAATTAATATAAACATATTTAATTATTTCAACGCTGAATTGCAAAGGCATTATTTGTGAAAACTGTCTTAAAAATAGAACAAAAACATCACAAAATAATACACATCCTCTCATTTCATTCATGTGAATAATGCATAAACAAAAAGAGTACAATAAGAAAAATCTTTTTTCACCATTCTTGTTTTTTATTCATGCCCTTCTTTGTTTTCACTTACCAATTTCGCATACACCTTTAGGATACTTTCTTTCTCTTTGCATTTAGATCATATATGAAACCTTCTTAGAATTATTTTGGGTGAAGAGTGAGCCGTGACAAAGCTTATAATAACATATAAAATTAAAGAAATCATGGTTTCTTTGTCACTATAATCATAAATATTGGTTTTAAACTTCATAAATTTTGTTAGAAAAGTGTGAAACCTAGAGACATGCATGTTTGTAGATAACTCATTGATCTAATACCATATGTTACTTTACAACACCAACTTCCTATGTGGTTAAGAGTTAAATCAGTTTAGTTATATGCATTTAAGGTACCAAATATTTTAACCTTTAGGATTGAACATATCTATCTAAGTAGAATTGAAATCCATTAATCGCATGAACTTTCTTAAAGAAAAAATAACTCATTTCATATGCATTAAAGCAATGTAAAAGCAAACAATAAACTAAAAAGTATTACTTGTATATGAAGATGAGATAAAAGGTTTGATACTCTATTATTCGTGCTCAATAACTTCCATAAAAACCATATTCATATAAGAAAACAAAATTTTAAATGGTGCACACTAATCTACATTAGTGAAATCAATTTCAAATCAAATTTTAACCTAAAGAATGCAGATTTGTGAAGCAAACACAATGCAATTTCATCCCGCAACATGAAAAGGTAAAAGCAATCATACATATGCATAATCATAAAGGGTAAATTTGCATTATTAATATAATCTTTTGTTATAGGTAAAGAAATGGGCGAATCATAGCAACCTTCTCATAAATACGATAATACCTCGGTTTTGTTGTTGTTAATGTGTTACCTCCGTATTGCTCACTTCAGAACCACACGTGGTGAAGGAAGATTGAAGATGCATGCTCAATCTTGGATCAAGCTACAGCAATTCGATATATAGATGGTATAAGTGCATTGGAAAACCAAATGAATTTGAACTTCAAATGTTCATCAAATAGAAAATTAATTATAAAATTTCTCAAGCATGTTCCCACTGTCAATTTGAAACCTAAAAAATGTAAAATTATATTAAAAAAACATTCATTAATCCCATTTTTCTTGTTTGAGTTTAAAATACAAATTTTAGATCCAACGTCAAATTAAGAGTTGAATTGAATTTCTAGAAGATAAATATACTTCTCCCTGCAAATTGATACGAATATGTGTACAAATTTGAAAAGAAATAAACTAAGACAAAAGTAGATGTTAAATAATCGCTCAAAAGTAAAATTCAATAATTAAAAAAAGTAAACTCTTACCTCTCAAATTACGTTTCTCCAACAAAAAAAATGCAGATCAAATCACTGTAATTGTTGAAATCACGTCCGCACATCGCTCCGTAGAGGCAACATAGAGTTTGGCCAACACCTTTTAACATAAGGAATCCCTTGTTATCACATGCGACCAAACTCATATATATACCACTCCACATCTATTATTTATCATGATATGAGACTATTCTTCTTTTCAATATGCGCCTATTATCCACACAATGCGAGACACCCCAACAGATCTTCACCTTGGCTCGCATCCATCCATGCGTCTTCCACTATGCCAACATGATGCCTGCACCATATAAAGACTCTGCTCCTGTGTCATTCTATCAGATCCAACATACCATATTCTAGCTCCACCACCATATCGAGACTTTGTTCTTGTGTCATTCCACCAGATACAATGTACCATGATCTAGCTCCACCTTAAGTCTGACTGCTTAAGCATACACTGCTAGCCACCACAATTTACAGATCTCTTGCGCATTGTCCATAGTCCCAGACGTTACCATCGGCTCAAATACCATGTTGAAATCATGTCCGCACATCCCTCCGTGGGGGCAACATAGAGTTCGGTCAACATCTTTTAACATAATCCCTTATTGTTACATGCGACCAAACTCATATATATATATCACTCCACATCTATTATTTTTCACGATGTGGGATTATTCTTCTTTTCAATATGCGCATATTATCCACGGACTGCAAGACTCCCCAATAGTAATTTCTTCCGTTTCTTCTTGATTTAAAATAATGTGGGCTTGGAAGTTTTTCACTTTGGGATCTTCGCTGCTGCAGATAAAAGAGTCTGATTATGTGATTAATGGAGCGAGATTAGTTGCATTGTCTAGGTTTTTTTTGAAGAAAGAGGATTGATATTTCTTCCTATAACGACCCACTATTTTGGACCATTCAAATCGACAATAAATCCACACATGTCAGACTTGAATAATCCAAAACAATAGATTGTTAATTTAAATTGGAAAAACTCAACATATATAGTAAATAAAATAATCACAGATCACAGACACAGACACAGAGTAATATAACAATAATGCAGCGGAAACAAAAGAATAGTAGTTCATGAAGCTACTATATATATAACAGAGTTAAACAAGATACAACAGAAGTCTTGAATACAATAGTCAAATACAATATCAGAATACATCACTGGAATCAACTGAATATCTGAAAGCTGGATAGATAGCTGGATCTCCAGCGAAGCTCCAACTCCAAAGGTGAGTCTCGAATACTGTATCACTCAGTCTGACCCGAGCGTAAAGAAAACACAAAACACTCGAGTCAGGATTAACATTCTTATATCAATAAATCTAACTCAAGTGAAATAACGACTGAAATACGAGTAACTCAAAGGATGTTTGGGATAACCATCCTTTAAGGATCCGTTAAACTATCTACTATGTAGTAATGTACGCTAAGTAGATAATGTCTAATCAATAAAGTACGATATCAAAATAGCGTTAAGTCATGGCCCATTCCACCCTTAACACATTTTTATTCCCAAGAGCATATACAAGACCGTAGTTTCCCCAAAACTGGAAGTCACCAGAGGGCAATCCATATACTAAAGGTACAAACCCAAAATCGTAGTCGTCGCAAATAGGATAATCAGTATGACAAGGTACATGAGGCAATACCAACTAGGATACTAGTAGTTGCCTGATCCGAACTGATGTTGGGCATAGCAGCTACTACCCCAACACCGTGAAACAACACTCCCAAATCAAGGGGTGCACCCAAATCGAATCATAAAAGTAATAGGTATGGTATCGAAGAAGTGTGTCCGCTAGAGATGGCGATCCTCAATGGCCCGGCGCGGCTCCTGTTTTAGTCATGTCAGGGGTCATCCAAAATCGTTCTCTTTCTTCAGTCAACGCGTTCATCAAAACCATCCACTTCATTCTGGATCAACACTCCGCGTATATTAGTTATTAAAGTGGTTTCGGTATCGACAGAGAGTATGTCCATATCTGATCCCGGCCTCTTTAATAACTACGTATTATTACACCGATGGTCATTTAATAAAATTTCAAAATAGTTATATTTCAAAACCGACATATCATTGCCATTTCAAAACCATATCAATACGATATCACTTTTCCTTTAAATAAATCCATTTCTAAAATCATATCACTTTCCAAAGTTATATTGCTTTCGAAATCATAGGTCTTTTAAAATCATAACACTTTGGAAATCCAAGCACTTTCCTCTTAAACAGTTTAGATATTCACAAATCAATTTACATAAACTCGAATTCCAAAATTAAAATTTAATTAAATCTCAAATCATCAATTTCAATTCAATTTAGTTTCTCAATAAACCCTTTCAAATTATTGATTTCAAATGCCTATTTGAACCATAAATAAACCATTTCAATTTCAATATATTTCAAAGTTTAAATATTCGACATTTCAAAACTAAATTCGATAATTCAATTTATGTCCCAATTTAATTTCATTACATTTAGTTTCTGAAATATTTCTTTAATCATTTCAATACATCAAAATACAACTTCAATTTTCAAATTTATATAGACAAAATATCCCATTTAAATTTATATAAGTTTGAAATATTCATTTAAGCCACTTCTTAATTAATTCAAGTAATAAAACATATCTTAAAATTTCAAATTTAATAGATTTCAAAACAACTTATTTAAGTATAATTCTTAAATAATTGAGAATTCCAAATCAATTCAAATTTTATCTTTCAACCTGAAACATTATAAAGTCTATATTTAAAAATATAAATTTTACATAAATACTTGAACATATTTCATGTTGATTCAGATCAACTTTATTAAATCAGCTTTAATAAATCTTTAAAATCATTATTTATTAAAAACCATATATTTCTTTCAAAACCATAGAAATGTTTTTCAAAACATTTATATATAGACCAACGGTGTCTGTATATAATTTTCTATCCTATGGTCAAGTGATACGGATATTTATCATTTCAATCCGCAATTTAAAATATATTCGGGTATATATATTTTCAACCCGAAATCCCAAATTCAATTTAATTTTAAAATCGCTTGGGTTTATCATTTCAACCCATAACGATTTTCTTCTATTCTAAAGTCCGTTCGGGTATGTATCTTTTCAACCCATAGTGATTCTATACTAACAGGGAACTTGCAGAGTGATAACAGATATGATAATAATATAACAACGGTAATAGACATATATCATCAGTATAAATAACAGATAAGGGTGTCAGATGTCATAGGTGAACAGATACAGATGATAGCATAGATATAGCAATATAAATAACTAATAGCAGCATATTTCAATTGTCGTTCCAATTGAAATCAAATTTAATAAATAAAAGAACGTTAATCGTGAGTGATTGCTCACCTTTCAAGGCTAGAGATGCACGAGAAGATGACACAGATACGCACACTGATACAGACATAGAGATTGAGGTACGAATCCAAGCAAAACAAATCGGCACGAATTCAACGATCAAAGCTGATAACAGAAATCGATGAAATCAAATCAAAACATTCAACATAGCAACAAATAAAATATGTCCTGCGTCAAAGTTTAACAATATAATTCTATGTGCTACCGAGATCGAAATGGTCTGAAATTTGGTATGAATAAAGATCAAAACTTGTATTTTAAACTGCAAAAGATTCACTTGTTTTGGACAAGAGACGAGAAAAGTTACGATGTCACGAACATAGACTCAGGCCATGTTTGCAGCAGTGTAAAATAATTTCTAAGTACAAAAGAACAGCTGTTTGGGTCTAACTTCCAGATCCTCGACCACTAATCAAACGATGTCGGATTTGGCTGAAATTTGACAGGCATAAACTAGGTAACTTTGACTTCTTTCTTAAAAATAAAATCAACCAATTCTGACGTAAGACAGAAGAGATACGATGCGTCAAACATGAACTCAAGTCGTGTTTGCAGCAGTGTAAAATAATTTCTAAGTACAAAAGAACAGCTGTCTGGGTCTAACTTCCAGATCCTCGACCACTAATCAAACCATGTCGGATTTGGCTGAAATTTGACAGGCATAAACTAGGTAACTTTGACTCCTTTTTAAAAATAAAATCAACCCATTCTGACATAAGACAGAAGAAATACGATGCGTCAAACATGAACTCAGGTCGTGTTTGCAGCAGTGTAAAATAATTCCAAGTACAAAAGAACAGCTGCCTGGGTCTAACTTCCAGATCCTCAACCACTAATCAAACGATGTCGGATTTTACTGAAATTTGACAGGCATAAACTAGGTAACTTAGACTCTTTTTTAAAAATAGAATCAACCCATTTCGACGTAATACAGAAGAGATACGATGCGTTAAACATGAACTCAGATCGTGTTTGCAGCAGTGTAAAATAATTTCAAGTACAAAAGAACACATAGAATAAAAAAACATATATGTACATAATAGAATTTGAAATAAATACATATATATATATACTTAAAAATGCAAAATGCTTACATATATTGTATGTTCATTTTAATATATATACATATATATATATATATATATTTATATATATATATATTCAAAAATCAATTTAAACACAAATTTCAGATTAAATATATGATGCGCTAAAATAATGTCATTCAAGAAAGCTGGGTTTACATTCAGCTTGTCTAAACATTTATAGTCACCGAAATAAGCATATAGTTTAAAGTTACGTCCGACCATGTGTACGTGATATATCATGCAAAGATAAATAAACTAATATTACTTGAACAAAGAGAGTGTTGATATGTATACTAACAAAAGAGGTGAAATTTACAGAGGAATTTAAACAAACATGAAATGCTCAAAGACCCTAGACCAAAATTTAGATAGGAAACAGACCAAGCCTCATCAAATAAACTATTGGTTACCATATCACTATGTACTCATGTAGAGGCCTAAACATACCAACGTAAATCTATAACATCTTTTATAATAAAATATATATAGTAAACATTTATAAAGCAAACTACAATAATATATATCTTTGTTGAAGACCCTTTAAAACCTTACTGCTTCAAATTTCTATGTATATACCCATCATCATGTAAACTGACATATTATTATTATTATTATTATTATTATTATTTATATAAAATTTACATAGGCTTACAATTATAATAATAAGTGATATACAAAAATGCATCAATAACAGCAGGCTAAACTCAAAATGAAATACACTAAAATGTAATGTAATAAAATATAAAATAATATAATATAATATATATAGAAATATACCTATAATACTTTTACAAACACAATAGAAGATTGAGCTCACCTATACTTCTAGGATCCACCCACTTGCATATAGAAATATATGTAATTTGGATGCGTATGCTAAACTTTGCATGCAAGTTGGCCAGCAACAGAGAACGCGCGAGCTTCCTTGAAACACGGCCAAACCGGGACGTGTATTTTGTATATATTTTTTTTTTGAGGAGGTGACTGCGGCCAAAATGAAGAGGGGGAAGGCTTTGAGGTAGGTGGAGCTAACGGCGGACGGTAGGGGAAGCATGGTAGAGAGAGGGTGGGAGAGCGGAGCAGCAAGGGTCGGCCACGCGTGAGGTGAAGGCGGACTCACGGTAGGTGGTGAATGGATTGTTGTAGGGGTTTCGTTGCAAGGTGGGGAAAGTGGAGGAGTTGTGGAGAGAAAGCAGTTCGAATGGCTTGGGTAGCTTCATGTATACGAACAATTTGAGAGGATCTCTCAGCAATAGTAAAAATGAAACAAGCTTTATGTATTTTGATATCTTTTGACCCGAATAAAAATGGACCGGGGAGCACGATAGGCACGAGGGAACAGCAATAAATTGAATAACCGGGAAAAGCAAACGTCAAACGTCAATTCAGGTACAATAATCTAAGCAATTGGTAATATAAAATAAAAGAGTGGAGAAGACATGGGTGTAGGCACTAGATAGAGCCAGCTGTTCAGATCCAAATATACATATTAACTATATATATTTATTTTCATTTCAAAAGCAACGGTCAATACGACGTACCGTTTATCGTTTCTGTCGCATGCCGGAGCTCAAAATACAGAAATAAATATACTGCGGAGATCAGCACGACTAGGCGAGTGGAACGGTACACAGATATCAGTGATACGATTGAATTATAAAAATTCGAATTTTCTACCAGCAGAAAATGCAAGAAAAACATTGAAAAATAAGATCGACGGAGCCAAAGATGTCCGAATTTGGAAAAATGACAAACTGACATCTTGCTCAGAAGATGGTTTAGAATTTTTCTATGTAAAAATATTTAGATTTCGGTAACATTTTATTTCATCGCTTTTTAACTGATTAAATTGAAGTAAATTTACGCGCAAAATAATTTTCATATTTTCGGACGAAAACTTACCAGTTGCTATGTTTAATTAGACGCATTCCAAATATCAAATTTATATTTCGAAATTTTATTGTTTAAAATTTTCTAAAATTTTAATTAATAACGTTATTAAAACCGGTTAAATTTACGGGTCGTTACACTTCCTTAAAAGAAATGATGGGTTGGAGGGTGAAGGAGGAAACGTATCCAGAGTACGTGGATAAGAACATGAAAAATGCAACAACTGTAAAAGGGCATTTTAGGTATTTCAAAAGCTTTAAATTGATATTATATACACATAATCATTAGAAAACTAAATTTATAAATATGCCAATCTACACTTCCTTTTTTATTTTATTTTAGATGTTCAGGAACCCTTATAATTAAAATAATTCTAGGAGGTTTCGCAGTTGAACCTTATTGCTTTTGGTTTGGACTTGGTAAGCTAGATAAATTTAGCACAATAAGTACTAATTCTCGTTAAGTTAGGCTCAAAGGCATAATCAAGTGCTTTTTTCTTAGTGAAAGGTTCATTGGTGATAATAAGTTATCCTTTTTTTCTTTTCTTTGATTAAACTTATAAACATCAAGTTTCATCTTATCAATATCTAATATCCTTCTTACAATTATGATAACATTGTCCAAATATGTTACTTGTCATTATGGCAATTTATATCAGATCTCATTGGAAGATTCTTGATTTTTAAGGATATGTTTTTACTTTCATGTTTTTTTAAACTCTCTAGTCTAGACATTGTTTCTCTTTAGAAAGCATTTCATTAAACATTTGTATTTTAGTTATCTTTGATCAACTAATATTATATTGTTTCCAAAGTATTTTATATCTTTTATACATGTGATGCAGCCCAGATTGATGAAGTGTTAGGTCGCGAGCGACCTAACGAGCTCTTGAGTCAAGAGCGACCTAACAAGCCACAAGGTAAGGAGTTCCGACCTAGTGAAGGCCACTTGCAAATACAAACTAACGTAGTCTTAGGTCGCGAGCGATCTAACGAGAAGGAGGATGGGATGCAACATATACTTAGTGCATTATTCAGTAAGTCGCAGCATTTTAGGTCGCGAACGACCTATATGGAACGACCTAGCGAGGTACCAAGGCTATGCGGTTGTAGTAGAAACGAGTCGTTAGGTCGCTCCGACCAAACTTCAACGACCTACGACCTAGTTAGGTCGCGTGAAAAAAGTGTGTCCTTAGGTCGCGAGGCCTTAGGTCGCTCGAGAGTAGGTCGCGAATGACCTAACCAACAACCCAGAATGAAGCAGATGAATTTCAAGCCGCCTTGAAGTCTTGAGTCGCTATTGAAGCTTGTGGATAGGTCGCTTATGCCGTTTCAAGTTAGGTCGCATAAAGATAGGTCGTAAATCATGTTGTATTGTTTTAACTTGTTTTGTACTGAATGCGTTTAGGTCGTAAGTCGCGTCGCGACCTAAGTTGAGTCGTGTTGGTTTGAGTTGTGTTGTATATGTGTAGGTCGCGTATTGTGTTTGTTAGGTCGGCAACGACCAAAGTGTTGTGTTGTAAGTGTTGAGTTGTAAGCCTATAAATAGGCGGGTGGTTTCATTTGTAATAGTTAAGTTGATTTTGAATAAAATTTGTTTGTGTGCTTTGTGCAACTTCTCCAATTGGTAGTTGAGTGTGATCTCCTATCTCCACTTTCGGAATTCGAGTGCACTCGAATCAACGATCACTGAAGCCGATTCACGGAATCTAGTGCGCTAGATCAACGTACGAAGAATCGTAGATCTTTAAACACGGTATCGTGCGCGATCAACGTGTTTGAGATAGCTAGAATCTGGTATCTCTGGATCAACGGATTTGGGCCATTTGGTATCTTCAATTCCTCGATCGCTAATTTCACCGATTCATCATTTTTGTTATCCGCTGCTGCATCATTTGGTATCAGAGCTAGACTTAGCCAATCATAGCTAAGCCAAGTCTTGGAACCAATTCTTTTTGAAGAGTTAAATCCGAATTATTGAAGTCGAGCATTACTTTGAGGATCAAGGCCGAGAATTGAACTTTGAAAATGCTGCCGAGAAGAGCTAATCGCCATCAGAATGTTGAAGCATTGTATCGAAGAGAAGAAGCCGAGCAAATGGAACAACGCATCAATGAAAAGTTTGATGAAGGCATTGGGAAGTTAGAGAAACTGATGAATGATATGACCCAAGGACAAAGGAGGAGATCGCCAGTCTCGAACCATGAAGGAAACAGAGTTTCGCCATCGGTTACGGAAGCGAGGAGGGTGTCACCACAACCTTTCCGAGGAAGAAGAGAATCTTCAGTTTCAATGAGAAGAGAACATCATGAGTGTAGAGATGAAGAGAGAAGAACTCCATGTGAGTTGGAACATGAACCATACCATGATGATGAAAGACAAAGTAGAAGGGATATGCGGGATCATAGAGATATGGGTGGTCGAGATCGTTATCGAAGTACATCTGTTTTTGATGAAGATGGTGGTAGATGTAGTGTTCATTCGCGAGATCAAGACCAAGTGCGGAATGCATATCGAGTTGTAGAAGATGATCGCCGATGGGAGTCGGGGATGAAAACTCAAATTCCAGAATTCAAGGGAGGAATGGTAACGGATGAATTTTTGGATTGGGTTTCAAATGTTGAAGAAATTTTTGACTTCAAAGAAGTTCCCGCGGATCGAAGAGTGAAGTTGGTTGCTACGAGATTAAGAGGGAGAGCTATGGCGTGGTGGCAGCAGACTAAACTTACTCGGGAAAGAATGGGAAAGTCAAAGATTGTTACCTGGGATAAGATGAAGAAGTTAATGAAAGCTACTTTCTTGCCGCACAATTATCAATCTCTTATGTATCAACGTTTGCAGAACCTAAGACAAGGGGCAAGACCAGTGAATGAGTATGCAGATGATTTTTACCAATTGATTGCGAGGAATGATATTATGGAAACGGAGGAACAACTAACAGCAAGGTATGTTGGAGGGTTGCGAACGCAAATTCAAGACATGGTGAATATGTTTGATCCAAGATCCGTCGCCGAAGCACATCAAAAAGCACTTGCTTGGGAGAAACAAGGGAGGAGAGGTGGTGGAGTGTTTACGAATTCCAACAATCAGAACAAGGATGTTAGTAACAGTACAGATGTTTCCAAAGTCATCAGTAAGTCAATTGTGAATGATGTCAACAAAGCAAAGGTCAATAGTCATTTCAAATGCTTTAATTGTCAAGAGTTGGGCCATAAAAGCAATGAATGTACAAAGCCCAAGAAGCGAGCAATGATTGCGGAGATTGAGAATGAAAATGCAGAGGTAGAGTGTGTCAATTCTATACCAATTGAAGAAGAAGAATTATTGTCTGGAGATGAGGGTTGTAGTTTGTTGTTGAGGAGATCTTGTTTAACACCAAAGCAAGAAGATGATTGTAGTTGGTTGAGGAGCAATATTTTCCAGTCAACATGCACTATTATAGGGAAGGTTTGTAAATTTGTGATTGACGCAGGAAGCTGTGATAATATTATTTCTTCAGAAGCTGTAAAGAAATTGTCGTTGAAAACAAAGAAGCATCCAAACCCTTACAAATTAGCTTGGTTGAGGAAAGGAGGGGAGGTGAAGGTTAATCGAAGAGCTTGTGTTAATTTTTCCATTTAGAAGAAATACAAAGACGAAATTTGGTGTGATGTGGTTGACATGGATGTATGCCATCTGTTGTTGGGGAGGCCATGGCAATACGATAGAGCTATGCAACATGATGGTCGCACCAACAACTACAGTTTTATGTTCTATGATACACGAATCATTTTGGTTCCTAAAAAGCGTCAACAGAGTGAAAACAAATTGGAGGAAATCGAGGAGCTAAAGACTTTGTTGTCTTTAAAGGAATTTGTTGATATGGAAGATGAAGTTGATGAGTTTCAACCAACGAAATCTGATGAACATAAGATTGAAAATTCACAGTCAGCAAAGTTGGATGAGGGTGAAGAAAATAAATCAGGAGATGAAGAGGATGATTTGTTGATGAAGGAGGTGGATTCGACTAGTCTACAATCTACAAGAGAGCTTGTTAAAGAAGTGGAGGATAGCGCAGAAATATTCCTGTTAAATGAAAATGAGACCAGTGAAAATGTTGAAATTATCGAAGAGGTTAAGTCAATGTTGAATGAATGTGAAGATGTAATTCCTGCGGAGTTGTCCAAGGAATTACTGCCAAAGGGAAACGTACATCATGTTAATCAAGTGTCAAGTGCTATTGTACCGTATATGCCACGTAACCATATGTGTCCGACAGAGCAGGTAGAATTGAGAAGATGGGTTGATGGGTTTCTGTTCAAAGGAAGGCAATTGTATACTCCTGAACGCAGTTGGCAAATAAAAGTTATCAAAGATGAGCGTGTAGAAAGACACGTGGACAGTGACCATACCATGCAGATGGTGACAATGTTTTGTTTTGGGCCGTCAATAAGGAAAGGGGTTGAAAGGCTTGTTCAGAAGAGTCAGAGTTATCAAATTTCAAAGGAGACCGCGACGAAGTCAGGATTATGTATGTCATTACCTATACATACTAGATCATGGGTGAACGTAAATATGGACTCTGTATTGGATTTGATGAAGACACAAAGTGACAACAATTCTATCTACCTTATGGTTGAACGATTTCTTGTTGGTACGTACAACAAACTAGATGCCGGAGGAATGAGTCGTTTGGAAATTATGAAGACAATTTGTGAGAATGATTGTAAGATGAGCTTGCCAGATCATCGTCCTATGGCTAATATTGACAATATCAAACACTTGGTTCCATTTCACGAGGATAACAGTATCGAAGACGAAGAGATGTTAAATTCGAGGATGAATTTCTTCCAATAGGGGGGAGGATGATGCAGCCCAGATTGATGAAGTGTTAGGTCGCGAGCGACCTAACGAGCTCTTGAGTCAAGAGCGACCTAACAAGCCACAAGGTAAGGAGTTCCAACCTAGTGAAGGCCGCTTGCAAGTACAAACTAACGTAGTCTTAGGTCGCGAGCGACCTAACGAGAAGGAGGATGGGATGCAACATATACTTAGTGCATTATTCAGTAAGTCGCAGCATTTTAGGTCGCGAACGACCTATATGGAACGACCTAGCGAGGTACCAAGGCTATGCGGTTGTAGTAGAAACGAGTCGTTAGGTTGCTCCGACCAAACTTCAACGACCTACGACCTAGTTAGGTCGCATGAAGAAAGTGTGTCCTTAGGTCGCGAGGCCTTAGGTCGCTCGAGAGTAGGTCGCGAACGACCTAACCAACAACCCAGAATGAAGCAGATGAATTTCAAGCCGCCTTGAAGTCTTGAGTCGCTACTGAAGCTTGTGGATAGGTCGCTTATGCCGTTTCAAGTTAGGTCGCATAAAGATAGGTCGTAAATCATGTTGTATTGTTTTAACTTGTTTTGTACTGAATGCGTTTAGGTCGTAAGCCGCGTCACGACCTAAGTTGAGTCGTGTTGGTTTGAGTTGTGTTGTATATTTGTAGGTTGCGTATTGTGTTCGTTAGGTCGGCAATGACCTAAGTGTTGTGTTGTAAGTGTTGAGTTGTAAGCCTATAAATAGGCGGGTGGTTTCATTTGTAATAGTTAAGTTGATTTTGAATAAAATTTGTTTGTGTGCTTTGTGCCACTTCTCCAATTGGTAGTTGAGTGTGATCTCCTATCTCCACTTTTGGAATTCGAGTGCGCTCGAATCAATGATCGCTGAAGCCGATTCACGGAATCTAGTGCACTAGATCAACGTACGAAGAATCATAGATCTTTAAACACGGTATCGTGCGCGATCAACGTGTTTGAGATAGCTAGAATCCGGTATCTCTAGATCAACGGATTTGGGCCATTTGGTATCTTCAATTCCCTGATCGCTACTTTCACCGATTCATCATTTTTGTTATCCGCTGCTGCATCAACATGTCTTAACATTCATAGTTTATTTGTTAGAATCACATATTCGGTCATCATTTATCATGGAGCACATGTTGAAATTTTCAGTCTCTTATTCGCTTACTTGATGAAATCTGAATAATCTCATGTGATATTGCAAGCTCTATTCCTTTCTTATTTAACTTGTCTGTATTTGAAAGATGCTTTGATTATTTTGAGCGTACAACAATCCCATTTTAAGTGAAAAAAATTTCTCGCATTTGGAACACTTAAATTTCCGTTAGCATAGTTGTGAGTCTTTTCCATTTAATTCATTTTCCTATATTTTAAGAAATTTTTAAAATTTCTATTCTTAAAGATGAATATTTCATCAGAATCATGTTCTTCATTTGCGACACTGAAACAAAAAAAACATTTCCTCTTCAGCTTGATTCTCTTTTCCTGCTTGCAACAAAACTTCACATGACATAAGGTTTCCTACTAGTTTTTCTACTCTTGTTTAACTAATATCTTTGGCTTCTTCTATTGTCGATGTCTTTTCTTCTCATTTAATGGTAAGTGAGTTTAGTATTTCCTAACTAGAACTTCTTGAGTGAACGTTTTTCCTAGTGCAATTAAATGTAAAATGTCTTAAAATCTAGATTATATTTCACATATTGACTCATTTGATTTCATCTTAAAAAGTTGAAACTAATTTACCAACTTTGAAATTTTAGCATTTTACTTTACTAGCGTCTTCGTGTGTGACTTGTAAAATCCTCAAAATTTAATATGCACTCTTAAGACCGATACTCTATTAAACTCATATTTATCTAAGGTACAAAATAAGATATTTATGACCTTTGGATTAATAGCCGCTTGTATCTTTTGATTTCATGTCCATTATGCATGATCAGTTCAAGGATCATTGTATTTAAATTGTGTAATGTTCGAAATATATGACCATTATACCATTAGATTACGAGACCAATAAGCATAATTAATGTTGAAAAGCGGTGGTTTAGTACTATATTGTCCCTTACAAAGGTGCTAAACAACATGTTACTAGCTTTATTGCAATTATCTTTTCAAGTACTTCAGATAATGATTCCGGTATAAATTATGCTTAAACACAAGGCAAGTGGAATGGACCTTAAGACCAATAATGTAATAGAGTATGATAAATAATGTATATCTACTTTTAAAAATTAACTTGCAATCTTACCAATTAATCACTACACTGCATATCATGAACAAATCAAATGAAAATGATGAAATGATAGAAGTAAATAGTAAAGTAATAGTGTATATAAGATAACATGAATTTTCATACTAGTTCGGATTCCCAAAATATATCCAATCTCATATTTACCGCATAGATTTTCGCTACATTGAGTTGCTTTACTCTGAAGGCAAGAACATCTTACGAAATTGCTTTCCACGCATGGCAAGAACACCTGACTTCTTCACTTTCCGCTAGTGTTTTGAAAACCGGACTAGACCAAGGTTGTAACGCGGTTAATATTGAACCATCAGGTTCTCTAGACCAAAACCAAGTTAAGCCTTCATCATGCACGAACCATAGTTAAACCACCAGAATCAGTTCATATCACAAGTAAATCAAAGAAAAAAACAAATTAACTAGACATCTCAAGGTCTCCAAACAAAGTCCACATAGCATCAAATCCAACTATAATGTAGCATGTGAAGAAAACTTGTTTAAATAAGGAGAATCCAATTCATTTTCCTTTTGGTTTCCGATGTGGGATATATATCCCTGTTGTTGGAATCAATTTAAAGTTAAATTCAAAATTATCTTCTTTCTTGCTAAGCTAATGCTAAAGTAAAGTATGTAAACATTCAACTTAAGTATATACTTTTGTTTGGAATCAATTTAAACTATAAATCCAGTATAAATTATAAAACAAGCATTTTTATTTAAAGTAATGTAGTTTGTTTATACATTTTATGTATTATTTATATTTAAATCTACTTGGCTTTAGCATGTATATTTTTAATAAAACGAAAAGTAAGAGCTTAAAATGAAAACAAAAAATTACAAAACTTCTTGTTTAGTTTGTAACTTAGTATTACAAATAAAACTATTTTATTAGTATAGAAATTATGAAAACACATTGGTAGAGGGAGGAAGAATTTTCATGGTTCTAATGGTATGACTGATCTGACCTAGAGAGCCTTCGACCGTGGATGATCACAGTTATGTTCATATTTCAGTCTTCAAAACTGTACTTTCCACAAGTGGCAGCATTCACATATTGTATTAAATTTTCACCTAACTTCTTGGTAAGAAACACCTAATACGACAATGATAGTAATTACACGATGATGTATCTTCAATATAGATTTTTGCAGTTTCTTTACAATGATCCCATAGGCCGTCAATTGCGATATTTCTTTGAAATTCTACTAGGAATAGTATATGATCAGAATCCAAATCAATAAGAATTCAAGAGCAAACTCTCTGATTTTGTGGATTGCAAATCCTTCAAGAATTAGAGTGAAAAGAAAGTGGATTTAATATGTGTATATATATGGAGAGAGTCAAATGCTTTTATATTCTCAAAGTGCAAGAATGATTAACCAAGAGAAATATTGCGAGAGATGGTTCAGTTTTAATTCTATGACTTCATTTATAGGGGATGAAAGAACATGATAGTTAAGCTGCAGCCAAAAGTCTTTCAATTGAAAGAACATGATAGTACGTGTATATCGACAAATGGTACTTATGGTGTCTATTCAATTTTGGAATGGTTCAAGAACGGAAGTAAAGTTTTTTAAATAAGGTTGATCAATTTTAAAGTTATTTAATTTGGAACTTTTAGAGGTCGATGGAGTTTGTTCTTGATGAAGATAATTGTCATATGAGGTCTGAAACTTAATTTCTATGGCTTTGTACACTTACTCGTGCATCGTTTATCTTTCACTTGTCTTGAAGCATTTTGGTTTGTTGAGTGTCTTCAAATCATACATCTCCATTTGAAATTTTGAATACTAATCATACTAAAAGTATGTAAAATAGAAGAATCATGAATTACCTGGGAATAGCAAGTGGGGAGCAGCAGGGTGAAGTAGGCACAGGCTTTGGAGCTATCACAGCAGTGTTCATGAAGTCAAGATATAAGAAACCAAACATATTTACCAATTACCAAATAAAACAATGGCAGCAGCAATGGTCATATCATCATGTAAGGCATGATTATGACACAAATCAAAACTCTTTCCTGATAAGGTACCACATTAATTAGACATATTCAAAGGGCTTTTAACTTTGAAATGCCTACCTCCAACTATAATAATAACCATGTGCATCTCAAATACACTCTAGGATTTTGATTTCCGAATGTTTATGAAATCTTGGAATACCATAATCCTAGACGTAGTAGTAGGAGGAGGAGGCTTAGTTATACGCATAATCCTAAAGACAGTAACATCTATGGTTGGAAGATTGAGACTGCTAACTACTAACATGCACAAGCGTTCCAAAACTAGAGACTGGATTTTCTTGAACCAGTAAACCCTAACATCAAATATAACTGTAATAAAGTGTCAGTTGTTTTGATCTGAAATAAAGGAATGTAAAACTAATGAAATCAATGTACACATCACTTTTATATATAAACCTTTTCTGTGCTATACTTACTGTGTTACTTACTATAATCCACTTGTACTACCAATAAATATATCCACGCAGTTACATTGCAAGTAGTTTTTGCATTCATGTTACTGAAGGAAACTACAAAAGAGCTATTAAACAAGTATTGGCACAACAAAAGACTACAAGTACAAAACATAGGTTGAGAAAACAAATCAGATTTATAATCAAATCTTCTTGACAAGAATTGCAGCAAAATTAAATCCAATAAATTAGTAAATGCAAAAAAGATATAATATATTTCATTATATTGAATGAAGGTACAAACGTTCTGAGTGAATTAAAGAACCAAAATACACAAACAACTAAGACAAACTATGTGCCAAATCTAAATGTTCCTTTCTAAAACCAATAAAAATAACTAAAAAAAAGTTATTTAATGGTAGTTTTCTACTAGAGAACCTTTAACAGCTAAATCACCTAAAATCAGTTCAGCTTCTCAACTTAAGAATCTCTCTTTCTAACTCTCCCTTTCGAAAACTATCCGATGATATTAACAAAGTTGACAAGGTTAAATGAATACCATTCTCACTTTGAAGAACATTTTCTTTAGTTTCCATGACACTCTCCTTTTTTACCTTCTTCAATGGAAATGCTTGAATATTACCTTCTGCCCAATGATTGCATTTCTCAATAAAATTAATCACAGAATCATCTTTAGTAGGCATAAATCTATCAACTTCTTGACAGTTAGTTCTTTGCTTCTCATCGCTTAATGGTAAAGAGAATAACGAATCAGAAGACTCTACTTCAATACCAATAACATCTATCTCATTACCAATACTGTTTACTTCATCTTTTAATTCATCATCCAACCCTTCATTATCACTACTCTTGCAGTTTACATATCCATGTTTTAAGCCCAAATTTACTTTATCTTGAGACTGAGAGTCTTCCTTTATTTCTGTGGAACCTCCAGACTCCGATGAATCCTTAATATAATCATATTGCTTGACATTAGGATCAAAAGTGACTTTCTTTGTTGCCGTGTTACAGTTTACCTGCTCGTTATTCTCTCTGCACATACATGGAGTAAACATAAATCTTTTGTTTTACATGAAATGGTATTCAAATTATATTTTTCACAAACATATTAGATGCAATTCTGCATTACCTTGGCTCGGAAGAATGAGTTTCTTCTATCAAGTTGAATATTCGTGGAGATGGTTTTCCCGAAGGTGTATAATCGTGATTTACCTGAAAAGAACATGAAAAATTACACATGAATCTGGATCGGGATCGAAATCGTAATTCAAGAATGATTAACTAATGGCAGATTGTTACCTTATTACGGGTTAGTGCATTTATGCTTCCTTTGCTCTGATGGTTCTTCTTCTTGAAACAAGCACGAAAGCAATTCATCGTATTTTGAATTGAATTACGTCAGACGGAGAAAGAGAAAGAAGAAAAAGAATATATATTTTTTGGATGAGAATAATATTAGGGTTTAAGCAGCAAAACTTTTGATAGAGAGAAGAATTGTGTTTTTTTGGATCACGCGAAATATTTATATTTGGGGATTTAAAGGCAAGCTATTTATCAGCATTGTTATGCCGATTCAATCTCACAGTCCATTTCCGCACATCTTCGCAATTATTATTTCATCAAATAAACTTTGCATACATCCGATTCACTTTGCTGTACAAAAAAAAAATCACTTTCGGTTTATGTATACGAAGAGATGGAATCGATGAGATTTGATGAAATTGCATGTCTTTTTATTTCTTAAAGTGTTTATCCTTTTTATATCTTCCTTTATTAATTTCTTGGGTAATTCTATCTAAAGTTAATGGAAAAAAGAAACACAACCTCAATATTTTTACCATAAGGACAAAAAATTTTCAAAAAATTATTTATAAAGACAAACATTTTCCAAAATTATTCATAAGGACAACAAAACTGCTACCAAGTTAAAAACTGGTACCTAAAAACTGCTACCGATAACTACAAACTGATACCTAAAAACTGCTATCAATGACTAAAAACTGATACCTAAAGAAAGTTATCCTTCAGGATAAAATATTGAAGGTCTGTCCTTGAGGCAAAAACGCTGAAAATTTTTGTCCTTGACAATAATTTCCTGAAAGGGGAAAATAAAAAATAATGAAAAACAATAGGAATTTTAGGCACACATCACTAAAAGCAAACTTAATTCATCAAAACTCCTTTCACAAAAAAACATACTTTCCAGGTCCTGTTTTTAATTACGGTTATTTTTCTTTCCAAAATACCCCTTCATTTCTTACAGGATCGATTTTAATGGCGAACCCATCTTTCTCAATTTCATTGTCGTCTTCAATGGCGAGGAAAACTGCAACTATTTGAAGAAGAATCAATCTTTTTTGCAAAATATGAATTGTTGTTGATTTTTTTAAGGATTATTGGTGTTGTATTAATGTTAAAATTCATTAATGATAACGAGAAATTGTTCTAGTTTAATGTTGAAGTCTTTATGCAAATATTCATACTATGTGTATAAATACTGCAAATATTACAATATTTGCAGTTTTTTCTGCAATTATCCTCAATATATGCAGAAAAATCTGCAGATATTGAGAAAACTTGCATAAAATGACAATATTTGCAGTAAAACATCTAATTGTATAAATAAAAATGTAAGAATTTTCTCAGCAAATATTTGCTCATTTTTATGTAATGATTCTGAATACTTGCTGCAATTATTCTTAGTAATTGTAGAAAGCTCTGCAAATATTGACAATTTTTGCTTATAATACTGCAAATATGATTAATATTTGCAGTAAAAAATGTAATAATATATGTTGGAGCTGCAAGAGTTTTTTGAATTTTGATGCAAAGATTTTATATGAATAATTGCTGATAAGAATGTCATTATTCGAAATAATTACATAAGTACATGCAATAAATCACCATAATTGCATATATGTCTGCAATTATTCTGAATAATTGCAGAGAGAAATGAATTTAATCCTCATAAGTTTTTTTAAAAAAATCTTACAGTGTTTATTTTGGTTTATTACATTTTCTACTGTATATATAACAATATTTGCATTATTCTATGCATAGCAAAATCTGCAAGTATTGTAAATAATTGCATATTTTTCTGTTGATATTATTAATATCAGCAGAAAATTGAAAAAACAATAATTATTTGATGAAAAACTCTTACATAAAATTTCTCATGATCATTGAAAATTAAAACATCAATACAACAATAACATTGAAGAATACTATGCAATAATTGAGAAAATATGATGATTTGCAATTTTAGTTTGATTTTGATGTTCGATTTCGAAATCCAAATGTTGAAATTGAATTTGATGATGCTTATGTAAATCGATTTGTTAATACTGAAATTGTCGATTTGTTGATAATAAAATTGTTGATGATTTACTATAAAATCGATGAAGGTTGGAAAGAAAATACGTGCGTGAATTTATTTGATGAGGCCGTGGGTATTTTTAGAAGTAAAATAGGAAATTGGAAATAGGGATGTAATTTATAAGTTATTTTTGGGGAGGTTGTTTTGTGTATTTTGAAACATATTAGGGATGTGAACCAAACACACTCAAAAAGAAAATACTAACCAATAATGCGGTTTAAACACTGAGTGTCCTTCTGAACTAAGCAATACATGTTACTTAGACTTTCTTGTCTAGCCATGCCCTTTTTTGGTCAAAAATGTGATCTCTCCTCCACAAATGAAATTCTCAACCATGACAACCTCTTCATAAACAAAATCCTCCCCACATCTTGATTCGTCATTGATGAAGCGGATTTCTACTTGTAATGAACAAGAAGATGAAACGATGTACCCTTCAAGATCAAAGAGACAGTGCAGAATTATCAAGAGGAAACTTATTTAATGGCGACTCAAAATCAAAAAACATTCAGAAATCAGAGCCCAAAACAAAAACGACTATAAAGCATCTCAGAATGCTTCTAGTATGAAATATCGATGCATAAAACAAGAATCGGGCATTGGATCATGAAAGGGGATTGTCTTTAGTGAACAAGAAAACAAGGATTTCAATCTGCAGTATATCACACCCATCTCGATCAACAATAAGAAATTTGTTGCGATAAAGGAAAGTTTCTATCAAAGAGCCGAGAAAAGAGTACGATGATACCATCATAACATATGTAACCGACCCAAGCCCTATTTTGTTCATTTCAACACCTATATTTTGAAAAGGTGGAAACAAAAATGGATGTTAAAAGAGTGTGCCTAAAGGGAAATTATGTAATTTGTTACATATCCCAACTTTGAAACCAATCTCGTTCAAAATAAAGTATGTTTTCGGTGTTTGTTCTCTACTATATAATGTTATGTTATGATATAAATGAATGATTAAACTATCATTTAATATATATACATAGAAAATCATTAAATAAAGTATTATACAATTGCAGTTAAAATGTTATAACCATGAGTATCAAATCGAGTCAAAAATACTTTGTTTTGGTAAGGATTGCTAACTAAATTGGCAATGGTATGACATTGTAGGCTAAGGTTTTAGAGGTCGTGGATTTGAACCTCAAAGACATAAAAATGAGTGCTCTGCTTGAATAAAGTAACACTCTTATCATAAAAATACTTTGTTTTAAATATTCCTAATCAAGATGTTTCGATAAAATAATATCTGTACATCCATTGAAATCATAGTATGTAATGCTCTCCAAACGTTGGAGAGCGTATTACTCATTGCTGCCACGGGCACTAAAGGATTACATACTTGTAGTTATTTGATGACTATAGAACAGCTCGATCGAAAGTTTCCTATTGGTTGATAATTGAAGGAATTGGGCTAGGTCGTAGTGGGGTAAATGGATGAATTTTCAAAAAAATTCCAATTTTGGATCTTTGTTGGGCCTAAGAAGTCTCATTGATTTTAGATCCAACCTAAAATTTGTTTTAAATAAAATCTTATTTTAATTAATAATTGTAATTTGTTCAAAAAGGAGTTTTATTTAATTTAAATTAAGTATATTATTTTGAGCATATCAAATACACTCATATATGTATAGTGCACGTGCAGCATGTAAACGGTGTATATGGTTAATGTGTACGTTTATAGGTATTGAGATTTACACAAATACATTCGTCCTTTATATATGCCTTTTATTGTCTATAGATTTAATATAAAATTATATATATATATATATATAACTATAAATAATTTGAAATAATAATAATAACAACGATTATGTTTTTTTAATTATAATTAATTTTAACTAATTCAATATATTTTGAACTTAAAATTAATATCTTTAAATCTAGTTTGGCTTATAAAATTCAAAATCAAATCTAATATATTTTAACACAATATATGTTGGAACTGGGCCAGCCCGTAGCAAAAGTTATGATTGAATTTCAAATTTTTTTACCCTATCAGATCTATGAAGTCTAATATATTTAGAACATTTCCAAATTTAATTTAAATAAAATCTTTTTTTATTTAAATTTAATGGATTGAATTTTAATTTATTTATTTTAAATTAAATATAATGGTACACATATGTATCATATACATATATATGTGTGTGTGCATGTGTAACATAATAATCCATGCAAGGTATATAACATACTAGTACATAAATATTGCGATTTGCATCGCAACGAACATGTCAACTCATCTTATATGTACTGTATATTGTCCAAATATATATGTGTGTGCGCGCCTGTGCGCGCATGCACACAATAACTTGTTATTAAAATGAGTATTAAAACAATATTAATATTTACATATATGTATTGTATAAATGTAAATATTAAAATATATATGTATACATACATATATATATTAAATTAGATCTTAATTTGATAAATGACTATATATATAATGCAAAGTTGTTTGCTTTTCTTTTAAATATAATATACATTATAGTTTTATATTAGTACATTATTTATATGTAAATATATTAGTCGAAAATCATTAAAATAATATTAAAAATAATTTTGTTGCATATTTTTCATATTTTAATTTTTTTGAAATTCGAATATTATGTTATAAGGTCGTAGAAAAATTTCCACAGTTTTTTGACTTAAAATTATATTTTTATTACTTAATTAATTTCAGTCGTTATTATAAATGATTTTTTAAAAATAATAAATTTGATTTTTAAGTTTTGGAATTTTGGCCAAAAGAATATGATGATGAAATATTTTATAAAATTTAAAATATAATTTTTGAAACATACATTATTTTATATTAATTATATAGCCTTTATTTTGATTTAAATAATATTAAAAATAGTAAATAATTAATAAAAATATTCTGCTATATTACCTCAAATTATATTTAGCATAAATTTGCATATACAAAATATAAGATTAATTTTTAACATAATATGGTGGCATAATGAATTATAGGTCATTTCAATTTATGTAATATGACTTATTAATATAAATATAAGTAACTAAAAAATATATATAAATTAAAATAAATTATTTTAGCTGTGTATTCATCAAATCTAAATAAAAAAATTGTTTTTATTATTATTATACATACATACACATAATCATTCAATATGCGGCAACATTCATATATATAGAAATCTCACCTAACTAACAATATAATTATGATATATATATATAAACAATGGAATATTATACATAAATTATAAGTTATGTGAAATAATAAAGAAATACCAAAACTATGCCTAGAAGTACACCTTGCTATGATGAATATCCCTCCTTAGAAGTCTTCTCGATTTGGCAGACTGTTAATCTTTGAATTGTAGACCGTTGACTGTCCAATAGTTGTTGATTTGAAATTGATTTGAGATGAACTTTGATGGAGTTTTGTGTAGGTGTGATCGATCAGCAAGGAGATGAAAATGGCAGCCAAAAAAGCCTCAAATTCATTAGAGTTATGAGTTCTTTTATAGTGGAAGGAATAAAGAGAAAGGTGGATAAAATCTCTTACCCATTCTCCCTAAACTTTAGTCATCCATCTAAAACACCCCGAGCCCATTTTTTAGCCGCCCCTAACATCCTTTTTGGTCGAAATTTCTGACCTATTTCATGGGCTTTAAACCCATTTTAAGCCCAAATAAATATTATTAATTAAACCTAATTTAATTGCTTATCGATATCGCATATCGTTCGATATCGCATATTGATCGATATATATATTTATAACTATTATAAATATTCAATAATATTTATTCCTCAAATCATATACAAAAATTTATAATTAATATTTCATAAATATTAATTAATTTATAACAATTATAAACTTATTAAATCATTTGGTCTAAAGAGAATTCGTCATATTGGTTGTGTGACTCGTCAGGTGTAAATTTGGTTATCGATTTACATCGAACTATTCGAATGTTAACGTTCACACATCACTTATAGGTGGTGTGACATTTTGGCTAAATTTATGCTTACTTAGTTTGGTAAAATCCAATTTTACATTATTAAGCGTTATTCGGTTATGACATTTATTTACACCAATTCTCTTCGTTAAAACTATATCACTTTGGACTTATGGAATTTTGTAATGGACAAAATTCCAATATCATTCATATTCAACTCTATAGTCCAAACACAAAGTCATTGGTTTAATAATAACAATTATTATTAACCGAAATGGTCTAGCAAGAGACTTTGACTTTGAATTGACTTGAGATAACCATGATACTAACCCATATAACTAAGGAGATGAACCATCTCTTGAATAGTGCTTCACTTCCAATACTTCCATTCCATCCTACTATAGTCACTCGATGGACGCCACGCCATGATTTGACTATAATCAAAGCAGAGCATTCATATTGAAGATCCACTATATTCTCAAGTTGAGAGAACTGTGTAAACCAGTTACATTGATATTTTCTGTTTGACCTTAGTTATATTAACCAACAGAAAACTATCAAGTGAGTCGTTCCATAGTTATCCAATAACTATCAGTATTAAACATCTAGGTTCCCCCAGTAGCCATGAGTGATACACTGTCCAACATTTGGAGAGCATTACGTACTCTAGTCTCGATGGATACATCGATATCCAGTCTCGATGCATCTTGACTAGGAACACTTAAAATGGTATATTTATTTTCAGTGTGATAAATTACTCACGATTACAACACTTTGTGACTACTATCACAAAATGTAACGACCGCCTTTCCTTAGCCAAAAGACGAGCCACTAAAGGGTAGAAGGAAAAGAAAGATAAGAAGAAACAACACAATCATAGAATCTCACCACGAATCATAACAACATATAATAGATCACATTACATAGTCATTTTCATAATATTAATACATTAGAGTCATTACATTACAACTTCAACTAGACAGTTATAACTACATTCCCATACAAAATACATGGATCATATATACATACATAGCATAAATAGAATATGATTAGCTAGCGGTGAAGCCACATGCTCCAGCTCCTCCAAAATGCAGTCGTAAGAAACTTGGATCACTTGGCTACTCATATAAATTTGAGTACCAAAGAGTTTTAGAAAAATAAAATAAAACTCTGAGTCAGACATGGGTTTGGCATGGGTAAACTCAAACAACTTAATTTTTACTTTTATAAAACGATTTTAAATCAAAGGTATCCTGTAAGACCACGCCGCACATAAACACGGATGGGTTTTTACCTTACGATAGCCAAAACACTTTATATAGAAATCCAGTAGTATTATGATAATGTCTAGGGTTTTCAAATAAAATAGAACATAGTAGAAATGCTTGCATATCACATTTCAACATATTTGGGTACAACTAAATCCGTACGGTACTTATTGGAGAATGGATTCCATACATGACCAGGTAAGGAACTACCTTCCGAAGGTGCACCTCTAGATAAAATACACATAGGGTCTGACAAGAACATCTTATACCCCTGCTACACAGAACTGGCCTACCACTTGACTAGTAGTACCAAATACATCACCACCACGGTAGGGATCAGAACCGTACCGGAGCAAACAAAAGTGGGTCAAATATCGATTCTAGATATGGTGATGACATACCATGATGGGAGCGACCCACATAGTCCTGCTGCATACACTGTTTTGGTCATTTTCGATTGATGAGGTCTGAGGCTACATTTACCATTACTAAAGCACTGCCATTTAGAATGCTATATCGCCTTCCAGATGTTGACACAATGTCATCATTCATCCAAACAAGTCGTTCAGAAGATGAACGAACCGATGGCACTACTTCCACTACACCCATTTTGGAATCACCCTCAAGGTTAGTAGCAAATAGCTGTAACATCCCTTATCTCGAGGCCCAAAGCTAAATACTTCAAATGCTACAGTCATCTATAGTGTTTAACTTTCGGCGATGAAATACGGTAATGTTAATGGTACCCATAATATCAAAAGCACATGAATATGAAATAAAATCATCACAAATTTCAAAATAGCTTTTCTGATTACATTTAAAATCAATATTTCATATTCAATTACAAAATCCCAAAACGATTCCCACGTTTTGATCAATTATAGTTATTACAAATTATGCCAAGAGCGACTTATGAAGATGCCCCCTTGGATGATCAGAGTACTAGATAGATAGACATATCAGTCATAAATACATCACAATGGAAATTATACTAAATAACTCCTACATAGCTAGCTTTGCCTACTACACATCTTCGGAAGCTTATTTGTCCAACCTACTAAACCTGAAAAGTCCTTAACTCTCAATCTACTCAAATCAAATTTTGAGCACCCGAGAGTTTAAGGGAAAAACATAAACCTCGAGTTAAACATAAAGCCTGGGGTTAATAATTCTATTACGTCTCGGTATACTGATATTAAGTGAAACCATGCAGCTTAGCGGAACGGGTTCCCCCTCACTAATATCCTTTTAAAGTCATATCTTCTGCAAATCAAAATCCTGCAATTAAGTTGATTACAACAAAAGTAGCAATAACATATATGCATATAAATCAGGTAATAAATTGATAGTCCGTCCGAACAATATAGTTTTATCAGGATGACTATTAACCACTAGTGACACAGGCCTACCAAACATAATAAATATTCTAACTTTTGTTAGATACAATATTGGACGACCTGTCCTTAACTTACTTCTCCTAGGGTCAACTGATTCTAATGGTTTTGTGGGCTCACCAATAACCTACCTCTACTCTATGTATTCCTTTTCGTGTGTAACATCATTTTAGTTTTACCTGTGACAAAGCCCTACACACTGGAATTTTGGACTTATATTAGCTAGGGCTATTAGCTAAAGTATAGGACGTGATCTCATCCTAGTCCCATCTAGTATTCTAATATCTGAGTCATTCTTTTAGCAAATATCTGGGTTGACCACCCTATTCAAATTTCATTTCCTCAAAAATAATCTTTACAAATGATTTACACTTGAAATCATATCTTTTTAAAACAAGGAAATTATACCCTTTGGTTACTCAAAGTACTTATGCCATGATATATGCTTTACACAAATAATATTGATGAAAATCTAAATCCATAGGGTTATCTATCCCTTTAAAATAATTTAAAGCCCTTTTTAACATAGTAAACATTAGGTTATAAAGCCAAAACCTTCCTTTCGAAATCATTACTTAAGACCTCGAACAATCTCTTTTGAAGTCACTGAAAACATCCCTTGCGAAACACTTAAAAACGTACCTTTCAAAGGAAATGGGTTAAAGTAAGAATTTGTGGAAACATAGATTTGAAACCCTTTAAAAGTATTCCTTTCAAAACTATTCGGTTAACATCTAATATAACCATTGGGTTAAAGAGAACAGAAGCAAAAGCACCACTTTCTAAAGCATTGATTTCTAGTAAAAAGAATTGGAGAAGAGGGTAGCTTCGAAACCATCCTTTCGAAACCATTGCCTCCGGAACCATTAATAAAAGCGGCTAAAAGAACCCTTTCGAATGCATTGGGAAGGCGGCTACAAAATTTAAAAAGGCGAAAGCTCCCCTTTCGAATACATTTTTTGAAGGTTATAAGCGGCTTCAAACCACTCCAAAAATTATGAATGCGATAGCTGGGTTTCGAATGGATTCAAAAGGGGCAACTCTTTCGAAAGATTCTTTTTAAAAATTGGGCAACTTAATTGATTCGAAAGCTAATAAAATTGGATTCAACCCCTTCGAAAGCATGCCTTCGACATAGTCCCTTTCGCCTTTCTCCAATAAACTATGTATCAATTGCTTGATACTATATGCATTGGTTTCGAATGGGCGCGAAAGGCATTCTGGGCATGGTGACCAAAGCAAGCAATGGAAGTGGCGAAGTTGTAATACGAAACAAAACTGGTTTTACGGCCTTCAAAGTAAATCCTTTTCATCTAACTTGCCTAGTTTGTCAAAATATGATTGGTTGCCAATTCTTTATCAAATCTTTTAATGAGGAATGAGGAATAGAAGGGTTTAGGGTAATAGAACGGGTTTAGGGTACCAAATCTTTACCAAATTGGTTTTAAGGTTTTAGTTTTGCTTGTGAAAGTTAAAAATGAATGAGGAATTAAGAATAGAAGGATTTAGGGTATAAGAACAAAGGCTATTCCTGTTTTACCCTTACCATATTCCTCCTACTTACTTACTTTCAATTCTCTTTTTCTTATACATACATTAAGGCACGACTCCTTAATTAACAAATCCCAGTCTCTTAACTATCTACATTATTTTATTTTATTTACCCAATGAAATATTCTAAATAATGTTAGTCAAAATTAGGGTCATTACAGACTCCCCTCCTTAAAAAATTTCGTCCTCGAAATTATGATAAGGTACTCACAATAATCAAACATAAAGGTAAAACATACCTTCAAACAAGTCAGGATAAGTATCTATAATCCTGCTCTCGTTATCCCCAGTATAGTCTCTCTCATCGTCACTCCACTAGATTTTGACTAACCTGACTGTCTTGTTCTTTAGTCTCTTCTCATCTCTCGCAAATATATGAACTAGTTTTCTAACTATAGTCAAATTCAGTTCCAGTACTATATCCTCTAACACAGTCGGTGTAATAATAGTTTCTAGATCTCAAATACACTTCCTTAGATGAGATATATGAAAAACATTTTGGACTCCTGCCAAACTATTCGGTAACTCTACTTTATACACGAGTTTCCCAATCCTTTCTAAAATAGGAAATGGTCCAACGAATCTTGGTGCTAATTTTCTGGAATTTTCTAAATTTGATTACACCTTTCATCGGTGACACCTTAATGAAAGCATGATCTCCAACTGAGAACTCTAAGCCTTTCCGTCATTTATCAGCATAACTCTTCTACCTAGACCGAGCTTCCTTCATCCTAGCTCGAATTAACTCAATCTTTTCTGTAGCTTTTTTAACCAAATCCGGTCCAAGAATTAGTCTATCCCTGGTCTCTAACCAACAAATGAGAGATTTACATGGCCTTCCATACAAAGCTTCAAACGGTGCCATCCCTATACTAGTCTGATAACCGTTGTTACATGACAACTCAACTAAGTGTAGGTGGTCTTCCCATGATCCTCTGAAATCTAGCACACATGCTCTTAACAAATCCTCTAAGACTTTGTTAACTCTCTCGGTTTGCTCATCTATCTACAGATGGTAAGCGGTACACATTTTAAGCTTGGTACCTAATCCTGTAGACACTTCCAAAACTCACTAGTGAATAAGGAACCTCTATCACTTATTATACTACTAGGAATTTCATACAGTCTAACTATATTCCTCATGAATAACTTAGCTAAATCTTGTGTTGTCCTGGTCGACTTAACAGGTATAAAGTGTGCACTCTTAGTCAATTTGTCCACTATAACCCATATACTCTCATTTCCTCTATTCAATCATGGAAACCAATCTATGAAATCCATTAAGATAGAATCCCATTTCCAGACTGGAACATCCAAAGGCAGAAGTAATCCACTCGGTTTTCAAAGTTCAGCCTTTACCTGTTGACAGTTCAAACACTGCCTTACCTCATAAGCCTACATCTCTCTTCATACCTTCCTAAAAGAAACTCCTTTTCATATCCTGATACATCTTAGTTCCTCCTAGATGAATAGTAAACTTCGAACGATGGCATTCTCTAAGAACTTCATTCCTAATGTTTCCCACATTCAGAACACATAGTCTTCCTTTCTTCCTCAACCCTCCATTATGGTCTAGACCGAAATCTTTCAAGTCATCGCTCTTCATTCCATTCCTTAGCTTCCTGATTCAATCAGCTAATAATGGATCTTCTACTTGTTTAGAAGCACTCCTTTCGATCATCACCGGTCGAACTTCTAAACACGACGATATAGCAGTTTCTTGGCTAAAACTACTCTTAGATCTCCCTAGTACTCCACATGTAGTCAATAAATGTTTCAGTTTCTAGAATACCTCCTCACACTTATCAGTCCAAACAAACTTCACATCTTTCCGAATTAGCATGGTCATCGGTGCCACTATCCGTGAAAAATCCTTAATGAATCTTCGATAATACCCAACTAATCCAAGAAAACTCATTATCTCAATCACTGCCTCAGATCTTTTTCAACTATTCACTGCCTCAATCTTAGCCAGATCTACTGACAACCCTTTCTCTGAGAATACATAACCAAGAAACTTTACTTCCTTCTTCCAGAAATGACACTTTGAAAATTTCGCTTTCAGTTGATGCTGCCTCAGCGTCTCAAGCACAACTCTAAGATTAACTTCATGCTCTCTTTCATCCTTAGATTATATCAAAATGTCATCTATGATTACTAACATAAATCTGTCCAGATTTTCTTAGAAGATTCTGCTCATCAAGTCCATGAAGAATGTTGGTGCATTAGTTAGTCCGAAAAACATCACTAACCATTCGTACGATCCATATCTGGTCCTAAAAACCATCAAAGGATTACTATCCTCTACTACTCTAAGCTGATGGAACCCTGTTGCCAAATCCAATTGGGAAAATACTTTAGCACCACTCAATTGGTCGAACAAATCGTCAATCTTAGGTTACGGATATTGGTTCTTTATCGTCTTCTCGTTCAGCTTATGATAATCGATACACAACCTCAACAATCCGTCCGGTTTCTTTCTAGACACTGCAGCTCCTCCCCAAAGAAAACAGCTTTGTCTGATAAAATTATTGCCTTCTAGATCCACTAATTGTACCTTTAACTCGTTCATCTTGGTAGGCGTCTTTGAACTTGGCGGTCTACTCATAGGTTCAGCTCTTGGTACTAGACCTATTTGAAACTCAATGGCTCATTTCGATGGTAATCCTATCACGGGCTCAAAGACATCTACGAATTCTCTAACAACGAAAACTCGATTTAACTTGCCTTCTGCCTCCATATCACCCAACACAGCATTAACCTCAAAACTAGGGTTTTCTACAGAGTATATAATCCGATCAATACAACTAGGGTGTCTAAGTTATATTTTCCTATCATGGAAAAATATACTAGCATCGTAATTACTTAACCAATCCATACGAAAAAAATTTTGAACATACGAAATCAAATACGTGCAAACTGCAAGTAAATATACGACCTAACAACTCAAATTCTAAGTGGTCGCATCTCATCCCAAGAGTCACATACCCTCCTATTAGATTCACAACCCTTAATGATGTAACTAGGTATGAGGGTTCTAGGTTAAGCTTATCTACCAAACAATGAGATATAAAAGAATGCGATGCATCGGTTTCAAATAGTACCCTAACCGGTATACTATGAATCAAAAGCGTACCCTCCATCACAGTCTTTCCCTTCTCTTCGGCAGTTGGTGTAGAAGCTGATGGTTCCAAAGAAAAAACCTTTCCTTTGTTTGCTCTGACTGGTTCTGGACACTAATTATTCTAGTGTCCAATTTGGTTACAGTTGAAGCACTTCACTCCTTTCTTATCTGCAACCTTTTTCCTTTTACTAGTTTGACATTCATGAGCATAATGTCCTTTCTTGTCACACTTGTAGCAAACTACACCAGCCTTTACTTTCTTGGCCGCTCCTCCTCTCCGAGTGTCTTTCTTATGGAAAAATATTCTCTTCTGGTACTGCCCACCTTGAGCTTCCACTACTTTGTTATCATTAAGGAAAATGAGCATCTCTTCATTCCTCAAAGCCATCTCACCAACTATATCGCACAGATCCCTAATATGCGGCAGAATTTCTTTAGCAAGCTCGGGTCTCAATCCGCGGATGAATTTCTCATTCCTTTTGATAATCGTATTAACCGTAGCATAGCCGTATCTTGATAGGTCCTCAAATCTGGTAGCACATTCCAGCACTGTCATGTCTCCCTGCACCAACTCAGCAAACTTCCCAAGCAGAGTTGACGTGGAGATCTCTGACATGAACCTTTCCTCAAACCTCCTTATGAATTCTGCCTAAGTCATAGCCTCTTCAGCTACTCCTACCGTAACACTGTTCCACCAGTATAGTGCTGCTCCTTACAACTATCTGGAAGCCAATCTCCTTTTTCGCTCATCGTCAAGTCCTAAATCAGTGAAAATCCTCTCGCATTGAAGAAAATAATTCTCCACTTCAATTGCATTCACAGTGCCGATAAATAGCTCCCTCCAAACCTAGCATAGTCTCTGCTCGGGACTGCATAGTTATTGACCACCGGAGCTCCCTAATTTCCTCCTTCAACATTTCCTCCAACTAATCTCGCAGCAGCTCCAGCTTGCATCATGTTGACGAAGAACTGATACATAGCTCCTATGTCAACTTGCAGCGCTCCAGCGCCCATATTAGTAGCTTGTCCCGAACTGGATTCCTTCTAGTGTTTGGTCAGGCATTTCCATTAGTTGTGGTGCTTCCTCCACCAATGTCAACTCTTCCATTCCTAGCATCCATATCTGACTTCCTTAAAATCTACATTTGAGCCTTTGTAAAATACAAAGGAATAGCCTAAGAGAGATGAGAGAATAGAGATAAAGCGTATACTTATATATAGCAAATACAAGTACATTATCATAGCGATATCCCATACCCCAATCTTTTCTCTAATTCCTTAGGATTATGCTTTCAAAAATCATTTTAAATTTTAAATTTCTTTTAAGTTATCATGCACCTATTCTCTGATACCAAGTTGTAACATCCCCTATTTCGAGGTCCAAAGTTAAGTGCTACAGATGTGGCAGTCGTCTATAGTGTTTAACTTTTGGGGACAAAATACGGTAATGTTAATGGTATCCATAATATTAGAAGCACATGAATATGAAATAAAATCATCACAGATTTCAAAACAACTTTTCCGATTATATTTCAAATCAATATTTCATATTCAATTAGATAATCCCAAAACGATTCCTAGGTTTTGCTCAAATATAATTATTACAAATTACGTCAAGAGCGACATATCTTGATGCCTTCTTGGAAAATTAGAGTACTAGATAGATAGATATATCAGTCATAAATACATCACAAAAGACATAATACTAAATAACTCCTACATAGCTAGCTTTGCCTCATGCATGTCTTCGGAAGCTTATTCGTCCAACTTACTAAACTTGAAAAGTCCTTAACTCTCAATCTACTCAAATTAAGTTTTGAGCACCCGAGAGTTTAAGGGGAATACATAAACCTCGAGTAAGACATAAAGCATGGTGTGAATAATTCTATTACTTCTCGGTTTGCTGATATTAAGTGAGACCACGCCGCTTAGCGGAACGGGTTTCCCCTCACTAATATCCTTTTAAAATCATATCTTTTGCAAATAAAAATCCTACAATCAAATTGATTATAACAATAGTAGTAATAACATATATGCATATAAATCAGGTAATCAATGAACTTTCTATTCAATCAATATTGTTTTATCAGGCTGACTATTAACTACTGGTTGACTCGGGCCTACTAGACATAATTAATATTCTAACTTCTGTAAGATACAATACTGGACGATTTGTCCTTAACTTAATTCTCCTATGGTCAACTGATCCTAATGGTTTTTCGGGCTCACCAATAACCTACCTCTACTCTGTGTATTCCTTTCTATGTGTAACATCATTTTAGTCTTACTTGTAACAAAGACCTACACACTGGAATTTTGGACTTATATCAGCTATGGGCTACTAGTTAAAGTATAGGGCGCGACCCAATACCAGTCCTATCTGGTATTCTAATATCTGAGTCATTCTTTTAGCAAATATCTAGGTTGACCACCCTATCCAAATTTCATTTCCTTAAAAACAATCTGTACAAATGATTTACCCTTGAAATCATAACTTTTTAAACAAGGAAATTGTACCCATTCCTTACTCAAAATAGTTATGCCATAATATATGCTTTACACAAAACAATCTTAATGAAAATCTAAATCCATGGGGTTATCTATTCATTAATATAAGTTAAAGCCTGTTTTAACTTAGAATACATTAGGATATAAAGCCAAAAACTTCCTTTCGAAACCATTGATTAAGAACTCAAACAATCCCTTTCGAAATCACTGAAAACATCCCTTGCGAAACACTTAAAAACGTGCCTTTCAAAGTTAATGGGTTCATGTAAGAATTTGTGGAAACATAGCTTCGAAACCCTTAAAAGTATTCCTTTCGAAACCATTAGGTTTAACATCTAATATAACCATTGGGTTAAAGAGAATAGAAGCAAAAGTACCCCTTTCGAAAGCATTGATTTCAAGTAAAAAGAATTGGAGAAGAGGCTAGTTTCGAAACCATCCTTTCGAAATCATTGATAAAAGCGGCTAAAAGGACTCTTTCGAAAGCATTGGGAAGGCGGCTTCAAAATTTAAAAAGGCAAAAGCTCCCCTTTCGAATACATTGTTTAAGGGTTATAAGCGGCTTCAAACCACTCCGAAAGGTATGAATGCGGCAGCTAGGTTTCGAATGGATTTAAAAGCGGCAATTCTTTTGAAAGCTTCTTTTTAAAAACAAAGGCAAGTTGATTGATTCGAAAGATAATAAAATTGGATTCAACCCCTTCGAAAGCATTCCTTCGACACAGTCCCTTCCGCATTTCTCCAATAGACTATGCATCAATTGCTTGATACCATATGCATTGGTTTCGAATGGGTTAGGAGGCCTTCTGGGCATGGTGACGAAAGCAAGCAATGGAAGTGGTGAAGTTGTAATTCAAAACAAAACTGGTTTTATGTCTTTCATAGTAATTCCTTTTCACCTAACTTGCCTAATTTGTTAAAATATGGGTGGTTGCCAATTCTTTATCAAATTTCTTTTCTAAAAAGGCTGCCAAATTCAACAATTAACAATTGAAATTATTTTAACAAATAAGCCATTCCTCTTAACAAAAAAAACAAAACATTTAAATCCTCTAACTTAAATAATTTAATAACCATAATAAAATGCTTAGGAATAATCCCCAAAAATCATGGTAATTCAATTTAAATATGCTTTCTAACATATATAAATTTCAGACCCAAAAAGATGTTTAATTGCCTTAAATAATTTAAACCCAACATTAATTACTTTCTTCTCATAGAAAATTCATAACAAATCTACAATCACTTAGAAAATTATAAAACTTGAAACCCACTTCTAAAATAATATTCTTGAACATATATCAAAATGGCAACTCATTTAGATGTCATTTAATAGGTTTTCTAATCTAATAATACCATAAAATCCATATGAAACCATATAAATCATCAACTACAACACATAATCATTAAACCACTATAACATGGCGTATACTTACAAAATAAAATAGGTTTACTCTTTAAACATAAACCATTCATAAAAATTAGAGATGTAAACTAATTATTCACCTTGGCTTTGTGTTAAAAAGGTTGAGGTTCGCTCTCAGATTGATTTTCTTAAGCTTTCTACTTGAATCCTAGTTTTTCTTCTCTTTGAATCCACTTAATGATGGCCAGCCGAGTTCTTTAAGGTTTTATTTTTGTTTGTGAAAGTTAAAATTGAATGAGTAACGAAGAATAGAAATGTTTAGGGTATAAGAACAAAGGCTATTCCTATTTTACCCTTACCATATTCCTCATACTTACTTACTTTCAATTCTCTTTTGCTTATACATTCATTAAGGAACAGCTCCTTCTTAATTAACAAATCTCAATCTCTTAACTATCTACATTATTTTATTTTATTTACCCAATTAAATATTCTAAATAATGTTAGTCAAAATTAGGGTCATTACAGACTCCTCTCCTTAAAGAATTTCGTCCTCGAAATTACGATAAGGTACTCACAATAATCAAACATAAAGGTAAAACATACCTTCAAATAAGTCGGGATATGTATCTCTAATCCAACTCTTGATTTCCCAAGTACAGTCTCTCTCGTCGTCACTCAACTGGATTTTGACTAACCTGATTGTTGTGTTCTTTAGTCTCTTCTCATCTCTTGCAACTATATGAACTGGTTTTCTAACTATAGTCATATTCAGTTCCACTACTATATCTTCTAACATAGGCGGTGTAATAGTAGTTTCTAGATCTCGAATACACTTCCTTAGATGATATATATGAAAAACATTGTGGACTCCTGCCAAACTATTCGGTAACTTTACTCTATATGCGAGTTTCTCGACCTTTCTATAATAGGAAATGGTCCAACGAATCTTTGTGCCAATTTTCCTGATTTTCCAAATATGATTACACCTTCCATCGGTGACACCTTGACGAAAGCACGATCTCCAACTGAGAACTCTAAGCCTTTCCGTCTTTTATCAGCATAACTCTTCTGCCTAGACTAAGCTTCCTTCATCCTAGCTCGAAATAACTCAATCTTTTCTGCAGCTTCTTTAACCAAATCCAGTCCAAGAATTAGTCCATCCCCGGTCTCTAACCAACAAACGGGAGAATTGCATGGCCTTCCGTACAAACCTTCAAACGGTACCATCCCTATACTAGTCTGATAGCTGTTGTGACATGAAAACTCGACTAAGTGTAGATGGTCTTCCCACGATCCTCCGAAATCTAGCACACAAGCTCTTAACAAATCATTTAAAACTTTGTTAACTCTCTCCGTTTGCCCATCTGTCTACGGATGGTAAGTGGTACTCATTTTGAGCTTGGTACCTAATCCAGTAGACTCTTCCAAAACTCACTAGTGAATAAGGAACCTCTATCACTTACTATACTTTTAGGTATTTCATACAGTCTAACTATATTCCTCATGAATAACTTAGCTAAATCTTGTGTTGTCCTGGTCGACTTAACGGGTATAAAGTGTGCACTCTTAGTCAATTTGTCCACTATAACCCATATACTCTCATTTTCTCTACACGACCATGGAAACCAATCTATGAAATCCATTAAGATAGAATCCCATTTCCAGACTGGAACATCCAAAGGCTGAAGTAATCCACTCAGTTTCTGAAGTTCAGCCTTTACCTGTTGACAGTTCAAACACTATCTTACCTCATAAGCCTACATCTCTCTTCATACCTTCCTAAAAGAAACTCCTTTTCATATCCTGATACATCTTAGTTCCTCCTGTATGAGTAGTGAACTTCGAACGATGGAATTCTCTAAGAACTTCCTTCCTAATGTTTCTCACATTCAAAACACATAGTCTTCCTTTCTTCATTAACCCTCCATTCTGGTCTAGACTAAAATCTTTCAAGTCATCGTTCTTTATTCCATTCCTTAGCTTCTCGATTCCCTCAGCTAATAATGGATCTTCTCCTTGTTTAGAAGCACTCCTTTCGATCATCACCGGTCGAACTTCTAAACACGACGATATAGCGATTTCTTGGCTAAAACTACTCTTAGATCTCCCTAACACTCCACATGTATTCAATAAATGTTTCAGTTTCTAGAATACCTCCTCACACTTATCAGTCCAAACAAACTTCACATCTTTCCGAGTTAGCATGGTCATCGGCGCCACTATCCGTGAAAAATCCTTAATGAATCTCCGATAATACCTAAGTAATCCATGAAAACTCTCTATCTCAGTCACCGTCTAAGGTCTCTTTCAACTATTCACTGCCTCGATCTTAGCCAGATCTATTGACAACCCTTTCTCTGAGAATACATAACCAAGAGACTTTACTTCCTTCTTCCAGAAATGACACTTTGAAAATTGCGCTTTCAGTTGATGCTGCCTCAGCATCTCAAGCACAACATTAAGATTAACTTCATGCTCTCTTTCATCCTTGGAGTATATCAAAATGTCATCTATGATTACTAACATAAATCTGTCCATATTTTCTTGGAACATTCTGTTCATCAAGTACATGAAGAATGCTGGTGCATTAGTTAGTCCGAACGGCATCACTAACCATTCGTACGATCCATATCTGGTTCTAAAAACTGTCAAAGGATTACTATACTTTGCTACTCTAAGCTGATGGAACCCAGTTGCCAAATCCAGCTGGGAAAATACTTTAGCTCCACCCAATTGGTCAAACAAATCGTCAATCCAAGGTAACAGATATCGGTTCTTTATCGTCTTCTCGTTCAGCTTATGATAATTGAAACACAACCTCAACAATCCGTCCGGTTTCTTTGTAGACACTGCAGCTTCTCCCCTAGGTGAACTTATTTGTCTGATAAAATTCTTACCTTCTAGATCCACCAACTGTACCTTTAAATCCTTCATCTCGGTAGGTATCATTCTACTTGGCGGTCTACTCTTAGTTTCAGCTCTTGATACTAGACCTATTCGAAACTCAGTGGCTCATTTCGATAGTAATCCTTTCACGAGCTCAAAGACATGCGAATTCTCCAACAACGAATACTCGATTTAACTTGTCTTCTGCCTCCATGCCACCCAACAAAGCATTAACCTCAAAACTAGGGTTTTCTACAGAGTATATAATCCGATCACTACAACCAGGGTTTCTAAATGATATTTTCCTATCATGGCAAAACATCCTAGCATCGTACTTACTTAACCACTCCATACCTAAAATAATTCCAAACCTACGAAATCGAATACATGCAAACTGGAAGTAAATATATGACCTAACAACTCAAATTCTAAGTGGTCGCATCTCATCCCAAGAGTCACATACCCTCCTATTAGATTCACAACCCTTAAGGATGTAACTAGGTATGAGGGTTCTAGGTTAAGCTTATCTACCAAACAATGAGGTACAAAATAATCCGATGCACCTGCATCAAATAGTACCCTAAATGGCATATTATTAATCAAAAGCGTACCTTCCATCATAGTCTTTACTTTCTCAATAGCAGTTGGTCTAGAAGATGATGGTTCAAAAGCAAAATCCTTTCCCTTGTCCGCTCTGACTTGTTATGGACACTGATTCTTCTTGTGTCCAATTTTGTTACAGTTGAAGCACTTCACTCCTTTCTTACCTGCAAACTTTTTCCCTTTTCCAGTTCGACATTGATGAGCATAATGTCCTTTCCTTTCGCACTTGTAGAAAACTACACCGGCCTTTTTTTTCTTGGCTGCTCCTCCTCTCCAACTGTCTTTCTTATGGAAAAACTTTCCCTTCTGGTTCTGCCGACCTTGAGCTTCCACTACTTTGTTATCATTAAGGAAAATGAGCATATCCTCATTCCTCAAAGCCATCTCACCAACTACATCACATGGATCCCTAATATGTGGCATAGTTGCTTTAGCTAGCTTGGGTCTCAATCCGCGGATGAATTTCTCATTCCTTTTGATAATCGTATCAACCGTAGCATAGCCGTATCTCGATAGCTCCTCAAATCTGGTAGCATATTTCAGCACTGTCATGTCTCCTTGCATCAACTTAGCAAACTTCCTAAGCAGAGCTGACTTGGCGATCTCTGACATGAATCTTTCCTCAACCCTCCTTCTGAATTCCGCCTAAGTCATAGTCTCTTCAGCTACTCCTACCGTAACACCGTTCCACCAGTACAGTGCTGCTCCTTACAACTATATGGATGCCAATCTCCTTTTCCACTCATCGTCAAGTCCTAAATCAGCGAAAATCCTCTCGCAATGAGGCAACCAATTCTACACTTCAAATGCATTCTCAGTGCCGATAAATGGCTTCCCTCCAAACCAAGCATAGTCTCTGCTCAGCACTGCATAGTTATTGACCACCGGAGCTCCCTGATTTTCTCCTTTAACATTTCCTCCAACTAATCCTACAACAGCTCCAGCTTGCATCATGTTGACAAAGAACTGATACATAGCTCCTATATCAATTTGCATTGCTCCAGCGCCCATATTAGTAGCTTGTGCCCAACCAGGATTCCTTCTAGTGTTTGGTCAGGCATTTCCATTAGTTGTGGTGCTTCCTCCACCAAGGTCAACTCTTCCATTCCTAGCATCCATATCTTAATTCCTTAAAATCTACATTCGAGCCTTTATAAAATACAGAGGAATGGCCCAAGAGAGATGGTAGAATAGAGATAAAGCGTATACTTATATATAGCAAATACAAGTACGTTATCATAGCGATATCCCATACCCAAATCTTTTCTCTAATTCCTCACGATTATGTTTTCAAAATTCATTTAAAGTTTAAAATTTCTTTTAAGTTATCATGAACCTATGCTCTGATACCTAGTTGTAACATCCCCTATCTCGAGGCCCAAAGTTAAGTGCTACTAATATGGTAGTCATCTACAGTGTTTAACTTTCGATGACGGAATACGATAATGTTAATAGTATCCATAATATTCGAAGCATGTGAATATGAAATAAAATCACCACAGATTTCAAAACAGCTTTTCTGATTATATTTCAAATCAATATTTCATATTCACTTACATAATTCTAAAACGATTCCCAGATTTCGCTCAAATATAATTATTACAAATTACGCCAAGAGCGACATATGAAGATGCCCCTTTGGATGATTAGAGTACTAGATAGATAGATATATCAGTCATAAATACATCATGATGAAAATAATACTAAAAAATCCTACATAGCTAGCTTTGCCTCCTGCATGTCTTTGGAAGCTTATTCGTCCAACTTACTTAACTTGAAGTCCTTAACTCTCAATTTACTCAAATTAACTTTTGAGCACCCGAGAGCTTAAGAGGAAAATATAAACCTCGAGTCAAACATAAAGCCTGTTGTGAATAATTCTATTACATCTCGGTTTGCTGATACTAAGTGAGACCATGCCGCTTAGTGGAACGGGTTTCACCTCACCAGTATCCTTCTAAAATCATATCTTTTACAAATCAAAATCCTGCAATCCAATTGATTATAACAATAGTAGCAATAATATATATGCATATAAATCAGGAAATCAATGGACTGTCTATCCAAACAATATAGTTTTCTCAGGCTGACTATTAACTACTGGCTGACTCGGGCCTACAAGAAATGATAAATATTCTCACTTCTGTAAGATACAATACTGGACGATCTTTCCTTAACTATCTATGTGTAACATCATTTTAGTTTTACGTGTGACAAAGCCCTACACACTAGAATTTTGGACTTATATTAGCTAGGGGCTATTAGCTAAAGTATAGGGCGCGACCCAATACCAGTCTTATCTGGTATTCTAATATCCGAGTCATTCTTTAAGAAAATATCTGGGTTGACCACCCTATCAAAAATTTCATTTCCTCAAAAGCAATCTTTACAAATGATTTACCCTTGAAATCATATCTTTTTAAAACATGGAAATTATACCCATTGCTTACTCAAAATATTTATGCCATAATATATGCTTACACAAAACAATGTTGATGAAAATCTAAATCCATAGGGTTATCTATCCCTTTAAAATAAGTTAAAGCCTTTTTTAACTTTGAATACATTAGGATATATAGCCAAAACCTTCCTTTCGAAACCATTGCTTAAGACGTCAAACAATCCCTTTCAAAATCACCGAAACATCCCTTACGAAACACTTAGAAATGTGCCTTTCGAAGGCAATGGGTTCAAGTAAGAATTTGTGGAAACATAGCTTCGAAACCCTGTAAAAGTATTCCTGTCGAAACCTTTATGTTTAACATCTAATATAACCATTTGGTTAAAGAGAACATAAGCAAAAGTATCCCTTTCGAAAGCATTGATTTCAAGTAAAAAGAATTGGAGAAGAGGGTAGCTGCGGAACCATCCTTTCGAAACCATTACCTCTGGAAACATTGATAAAAGCGGCTAAAAGGACTCTTTCGAAAGCATTGGGAATGCGGCTTCAAAATTTTAAAAGGAAAAAGCTCCCCTTTCGAATACATTATTTAAAGGTTATAAGCGGCTTCAAACCACTCCGAAAGGTATGAATGCGGCAGCTAGGTTTCGAATGGATTTAAAAGCGGCAATTCTTTCGAAAGCTTCTTTTTAAAAACAAGGGCAAGTTGATTGATTCGAAAGATAACAAAATTGGATTCAACCCCTTCGAAAGCATGCCTTCGACACAGTGCCTTCCGCCTTTCTCCAATAGACCATGTATCAATTGCTTGATACCATGTGCATTTTGAATGGTTGTAAAAGGCCTTCTAGGCATGGTGACGAAAGCAAGCAATGGAAGTGGCGAAGTTGTAATTCCAAACAAAACTGGTTTTATGTCTTTCAAAGTAATTCCTTTTCACCTAACTTGCCTAATTTCTCAAAATATGATTGGTTGCCAAATCTTTATCAAATTTCTTTTCTAAAAGGCTACCGAATTCAACAATTAACAATTGAAATTATTTTAACAAATATGCCATTCCCCTTAACAAAACAAATAAAATATTTAAGTCCTCTAACTTAAATAATTTATTAACCATAATAAAATGCTTAGGAAAAATCCCCAAAAATCATTGTAATCAATTTAAATATGCTTTCTAACATATATAAATTTCAGACCCAAAAACATGTTTAATTGCCTTAAATAATTTAAACCCAACATTAATTACTTTCTTCTCATAGAAAATTCATAATAAATCCACAACCACTTAGAAAATTATGAAACTTGAAACTCACATCTAAAATAATATTCTTGACTATATATCAAAAACGCAACTCACTTGGATGTCATTTAATAGGTTTTCTAATCTAAACATATCATAAAATCCATATGAAACCATATAAATCATCAACTACAGCACATAATCATTAAATCATTATAACATGGCGTATACTTGCAAAAGAAAACAGGTTTACTCTTTAAACAGAAACCATTCATCAAAAATAGGGATGTAAACTAATTATTCACCTTGGCTTTGTGTTAAAAAGTTGGAGATTTGCCCATAGATTGATTTGCTTAAGATTTCTTCTTGAATCCTAGTTTTTCTTCTTTATGAATCCCCTTAATGGTGGCCAGTCGAATTCTTTAAGGTTTTAGTTTTGTTTGTGAAAGTTAAAAATGAATGAGGAATGAAGAATAGAAGGGTTTAGGGTATAAGAACAAAGGCTATTCTTATTTTACCCTTACTATATTCCTCCTACTTACTTTCAATTTTCTTTTGCTTATACATTCATTAAGGCACGACTCCTTCTTAATTAACAAATCTCAATCTCTTAACTATCTACATTATTTTATTTTATTTACCCAATTAGATATTCTAAATAATGTTAGTCAAAATTAGGGTCATTACAAACTCCCCTACTTAAAGAATTTCGTCCTCGAAATTATGATAAGGTACTCACAATAATCAAACATAAAGGTAAAACATACCTTCAAACAAGTCAGGATAAGTATCTCTAATCTTGCTCTTGATTTCCCAAGTACAGTCTCTCTCGTCGTCACTCAACTGGATTTTGACTAACCTGACTGTCTTGTTCTTTAGTCTCTTCTCATCTCTCGCAACTACATGAACTGGTTTTCTAACTATAGTCAAATTCAGTTCCACTACTATATCCTCTAACACAGTCGGTGTAATAGTAGTTTCTAGATCTCGAATACACTTCCTTAGATGAGATATATGAAAAACATTATGGACTCCCGCCAAAATATTCGGTAACTCAACTTTATATGCGAGTTTCTCGATCCTTTCTATAATAGGAAATGGTCCAACAAATCTTCGTGCAAATTTTCTTGATTTTCCAAATCTGATTACACCTTTCACCAGTGACAACTAGACGAAAGCATGATCTCTAACTGAGAACTCTAATCTTTTATCAGCATAACTCTACTGCCTTGACTGAGCTTCCTTCATCCTAGCCCGAATTAACTCAATCTTTTCTGCAGCTTCTTTAACCAAATCTGGTCCAAGAATTAGTCTATCCCCGGTCTCTAACCAACAAACGATAGATTTACATGGCCTTCCATACAAAGCCTCAAACGGTGCCATCCCTATTCTGGACCGATAACTGTTGTTACATGAAAACTCGACTAAGTGTAGATGGTCTTCCCACGATCCATCGAAATTTAGCACACAAGCTCTTAACAATTTTGTGTTGTCCTGGTCAACTTAGCTAAATCTTGTGCTGTCCTGGTCGACTTAACGGGTATAAAGTGTGCACTCTTTGTCAATTTTTCCACTATAACCCATATACTCTCATTTCCTCTAGGCGACCATGGAAACCCATCAATAAAATACATTAAGACAGAATCCCATTTCCAGATTGGAACATCCAAAGGCTAAGGTAATCCACTCAGTTTTTGAAGTTCAGCCTTTACCTGTTGACAGTTCAAACACTGCCTAACCCATAAGCCTACATCTCTCTTCATACATTCCTAGAAAAAACTACTTTTCATATCCTAATACATCTTAGTTCCTCCTGGATGAATAGTGAACTTCAAACGATGGCATTCTCTAAGAACTTCCTTCCTAATGTTTCCCACATTCCGAACGCATAGTCTTCCTTTCTTTCTCAACCCTCTATTCTGGTCTAGAATGAAATCTTTCAAGTCATCGTTGTTCATTCCATTCCTTAGCTTCTTGATTCGCTCAGCTAATAATGGATCTTCTCCTTGTTTAGAAGCACTCCTTTAGATCATCACCAGTCGAACTTCTAAACACGATGATATAGCGGTTTTTTGGCTAAAACTAGTCTTAGATCTCCCTCGTACTCCGCATGTAGTCAATAAATGTTTCAGTTTCTGGAATGCCTCCTCACACTTATAGTCCAAAAAACTTCACATCTTTTCGAGTTAGCTTGGTCATCGGTGCCACTATCTGCACAAAATCCTTAGTGAATCTCCGATAATACCTAACTAATCCACAAAACTTTTTATCTCAATCACTGTCTTGAGTCTCTTTCAACTATTCACTGCCTCGATCTCATCCAGATATACCAACACTCCTTTCTCCGAGAATACATAACCAAGAAACTTTATTTCCTTCTTCCAGAAACGACACTTGAAAATTTTGCTTTCGGTTGATGCTGCCTCAGCGTCTCAACCACAACTCTAAGATTAACTTCATGCTCTCTTTCATCCTTAGAGTATATCAAAATGTCATCTATGATTACTAACATAAATCTGTCCAGATGTTCTTGGAAGATTCTGTTCATCAAGTCCACGAAGAATGCTGGTGCATTAGTTAGTCCAAACAGCATCACTAACCATTCATACGATCCATATCTGGTCCTAAAAACTGTCAAAGGATTACTATCCTCTACTACTCTAGGCTGATGGTACCCTGTTGCCAAATCCAACTGGGAAAATACTTTGGCTCCACTCAATTGGTCGAACAAATCATGAATCCTAGGTAACGGATATTGGTTCTTTATCGTCTTCTTGTTCAGCTTATGATAATCGATGCACAACCTCAACAATCTATCTGGTTTCTTTGCAGACACTGCAGCTCCTCCACAAGGCGAACTGCTTTGTCTGATAAAATTATTACCTTCTAGATCCACCAATTGTACCTTTAACTCCTTCATCTTGATAGGCGTCATTCTACTTGGCAGTCTACTCATAGGTTCAGCTCTTGGTACTATGCCTATTCGAAACTCAATGGCTCATTTCGACGGTAATCCTATCACGGGCTCATAGACATCTACAAATTCTCTAACAACGAAAACTCGATTTAACTTGTCTTCTGCCTCCATATCACCCAACAAAGCATTAACCTCAAAACTATTTTTTTCTACAGAGTATATAATCCGATCAATACAACTAGGGTGTCTAAGTGATATTTTCCTACCATGGCAAAATATCGTAGCATCGTACTTACTTAACCAATCCATACCAACAATAATAATGAACCTACGAAATCAAATACATGCAAACTACAAGTAAATATATGATCTAACAACTCAAACTCTAAGTGGTCGCATCTCATCCCAAGAGTCACATACCCTCTTATTGGATTCGCAACCCTTAAGGATGTAACTTGGTATTAGGGTTCTAGGTTAAGTTTATCTACCAAAGAGTCAGATATAAAAGAATGTGTTGCACTGGTATACTATGAATCAAAAGCGTACCTTCCATCACAGTCTTTCCCTTGTCAGTAGAAGTTGGTCTAGAAGATGATGGTTCCAAAGAAAAAACCTTTCCCTTGTCCGCTCTGACTGGTTTAGGACATTGATTCTTCTAGTGTCCAATTTGGTCACAGTTGAAGCACTTCACTACTTTCTTATCTGTAACCTTTTACCTTTTTCCAGTTCGACATTCATGAGCATAATGTCTTTTCTTGTTGCACTTGTAGCAAACTACACCGGCCTTTCCTTTCTTCACTGCTCCTCCTCTCCTAGTGTCTTTCTTATAGAAAAACTTTCCCTTCTGGTTCTGCCCACCTTAAGCTTCCACTTCTCTTTATCATTAAGGAAACGAGCATCTCCTCATTCCTGAAAGCCAGCTCACCAACTATATCGCACAGATCCCTAATATGTGGTCGAGTTGCTTTAGTAAGCTTGGGTCTCAATCCGAGGATGAATTTCTCATTCCTTTTGATAATCATATCAACCATAGCATAGCTGTATCTCGGTAGCTCCTCAAATCTGGTAGCATATTCTAGCACTGTCATGTATCCCTGCACCAATTTAGCAAACTTCCTAAGCAGAGTTGACTTGGCGATCTCTGACATGAATCTTTCCTCAAACCTCCTTCTGAATTCCGCCTAAGTCGTACCCTCTTCAACTACTCCTACCGTAACACTGTTCCACCAATATAGTGCTACTCCTTACAACTATCTAGATGCCAATCTCCTTTTACGCTCATCGTCAAGTCCTAAATCAGCGAAAATCCTCTCGTAATGAAGCAATCAATTCTCCACTTCAATTGCATTCTCAGTGCCAATAAATGGCTTCCCTCCAAACCTAGCAGAGTCTCTGCTCGGAACTGCATAGTTATTGACCACCGAAGCTCCCTGATTTCCTCCTTCAACATTTCCTCCAACTATTCCCGCAGCAGCTCCAGCTTGCATCATGTTGACGAAGAACTTATACATAGCTCTTATATCAACTTGTGGTGCTCCAGCGCCCATATTAGTAGCTTGAGCCCGACCTGGATTCCTTCTAGTGTTTGGTCTAACATTTCCATTAGTTGTGGTGCTTCCTCCATCAAGGTCAACTCTTCCATTCCTAGCATCCATATCTTACTTCCTTAAAATCTACATTTGAGCCTTTGTAAACTACAGAGGAATAGCCCAAGGGAGATGGGAGAATAGAGATAAAGCTTATACTTATATATATCAAATACAAGTACATTATCATAGCGATATCCCATACCCCAATCTTTTCTCTAATTCCTTAGGATTATGTTTCCAAAAATCATTTTAAGTTTAAAATTTCTTTTAAGTTATCATGAACCTATGCTCTGATACCAAGTTGTAACATCCCCTATCTCGAGGCCCAAAGATAAGTGCTACAGATGTGGTAGTAATCTACAGTGTTTAACTTTCGGTGATGAAATACATTAATGTTAATGATATACATAATATTAGAAGCACATGAATATGAAATAAGATCATCACAGATTTCAAAACAGCTTTTCTGATTATATTTCAAATCAGTATTTCATATTCAATTACATAATCCCAAAACTATTCCCAGGGTTTTCTCAAATATAACTATTACAAATTGCGCCAAGAGCGACATATGAAGATGCCCCCTTGGATGATTAGAGTACTATATAGATAGATATATCAATCATAAATACATCACGGTGGAAATAATACTGAATAACTCCTACATAGCTAGCTTTACCTCTTGCACGTCTTCGGAAGCTTATTCGTCCAACTTACTAAACCTGAAATGTCCTTAACTCTCTATCTACTCAAATTAAATTTTGAGCACCCGAGAGTTTAAGGGGAAAACATAAACCTCGAGTCAGACATAAAGCCTGGTGTGAGTAATTCTATTACATCTCGGTTTATTGATATTAAGTGAGACAATGCCGCTTAGCGGAACGGGTTTCCCCTCACTAATATCCTTTTAAAATCAAATATTTAGGAAATCAAAATCCTGCAATCAAATTGATTATAACAATAGTAGCAATAACATATATGCATATAAATCAGGTAATCAATGGACTGTCTATCCAGACGATATAGTTTTATCAGGCTGACTATTAACTACTGGCTGATTCGGGCCTACCAGACATAATAAATATTCTAATTCTGTAAGATACAATACTGGACGATCTGTCCTTAACTTACTTCTCCTATGGTCAACTGATCCTAATGGTTTTTCGGGCTCACTAATAACCAACCTCTACTCTGTGTATTCCTTTCTATGTGTAACATCATTTTAGTCTTACCTATGACAAAGCCCTACACACTGGAATTTTGGACTTATATTAGCTAGGGGCTACTAGCTAAAGTATAGGGCACGACCCAATACCAGTCCTATCTGGTATTCTAATATTTGAGTCATTCTTTTAGCAAATATCTAGGTTGACCACCCTATCCAAATTTCATTTCCTCGAAAACAATCTTTACAAATGATTTACCCCTGAAATCATATCTTTTTGAAACAAGGAAATTATACCCATTGCTTACTCAAAATACTTATGCCATAATATATACTTTACACAAAACAATGTTGATGAAAATCTGAATCCATGGGGTTATCTATCCCTTTAAAATAAATTAAAGCCTTTTTTAACTTAGAATGCATTTGGATGTAAAACCAAAACCTTCCTTTCGAAACCATTGCTTAAGACCTCAAACAATCCCTTTCGAAATCACTGAAAATATCCCTTGCGAAACACTTAAAAGCGTGCCTTTCGAAGGCAATGGGTTCAAGTAAGAATATATGGAAACATACCTTCGAAACCCATTAAAAAGTATTCCTTTCGAAACCATTGGGTTTAACATCTAATATAACCATTGTGTTAAAGAGAACAGAAGCAAAAGTACCCCATTCGAAAGCATTGATTTCAAGTAAAAAGAATTGGAGAAGAGGGTAGCTTCGAAACCATCCTCTCGGAACCATTACCTCGGGAACCATTGATAAAAGCGGCTAAAGGACTCTTTCGAAAGCATTGGGAAGGCGGCTTCAAAATGTAAAAAGGCAAAAGCTCCCCTTTGGAATACATTGTTTGAAGGTTATCAGCGGCTTCAAACAAATCCAAAAGGTATGAATGTGGCAACTAGGTTTCGAATGGGTTTAAAAGCAGCAATTCTTTCGAAAGCTTCTTTTTAAAAACAAGGGCAAGTTGATTGATTCGAAAGATAATAAAATTGGATCCAACCCCTTCGAAAGCATGCCTTCGACACATTCCCTTCCGCTTTTCTCTAATATACTATGTATCAATTACTTGATACCATGTGCACTTGTTTCGTATGGGTGTAAAAGGCCTTCTGGGCATGGTGACGAAAGCAAGCAATGGAAGTCGCGAAGTTGTAATTCGAAACAAAACTGGTTTTATGTATTTCAAAGTAATTTCTTTCCACCTAACTTTCCTAATTTGTCAAAATATGATTGGTTGCTAATTCTTTATCAAAATTCTTTTTAAAAAGGCTACCGAATTCAACAATTAACAATTGAAATTATTTTAACAAATAAGCCATTCCCTTTAACAAAACAAATAAAACATTTAAGTCCTCTAACTTAAATAATTTATTAACCATAATAAAACGCTTAGGAAAAATCCCTACAAATCATTGATTTCTAGATGAAAGCCTCAATTTAACTCTAAATACTACATGTTTGACACATAAAAAGGAAAAGTTTTGAAAACTTAAACGAAAGGTGAAAACTTGGAAAATCATTTTCCAAAATCCAAAACTAGAAACAAGCTTCTGTTTTCAAATCGGATCTCTAGTCCTTTACGACTTTTCAAGTTGCTAACTTCACAACAATTACATCACAAACGCTTGGTTTTGTTTCATACACACACTACCATCATATCATAACCAACCATTCACCTATCCATATCCAAACATATCATTTAATATCCAAATCACAAATCCAAGCTCAAACACAAACTTATAATCATATGCCATCAAAACAACATTATATCTAAACACAATCAACATTATATTTTCACAACTTATAGTTCATCAAAATCAAGTTATTTTCTTTTCCAAAAACAAGAATTTTACTCACCAAAAATTTACTAATTCAAGACGAACTTTGCTAAAACTAGAAAACAACTTTAGGATCTTGCAAAAATTTAAACTTTGGATGCTCGAACACCTTAAATGGGCTCGGTCATGTGGGCTTTGGGCTCGACCATGTGGGATTTGGGCTCGACCATATAGGCTAGGGGAGTTTGAGTGCTTGTATTTTGGAAGAGGAGGGTTGTAGAGCCTGTAGAAGTGTTTTGTGAACTAAGAGGAGATTTTTAGCAAAAGAAGTGATTTTTTTCTTACTTTAAATTTTATGAAAGGAAGCCATAGATTTTACTTCAAGCTCTTAGGAAATTTTAAAGTGAAGATGGAGGTTGTAAAATGAGAAACATGAAAGAGTAGTAGTATATATAGGCTTAGGGAAAATATTTAAAAAATTCAAAGTGCTTATAATTAAATATATAAGTGTGCATGCATCTCCATCCCCTCCCCCTAATTTCCATCCTCACTTGTACCCCATCCCCTTCTCATGCAGTATTCGAGCCATGAACTATGTACTATGCATTGAAAAGTTATTTTTTTATATGTTATGCATATATTTTTAATAAATAAAATCTTCTTTTGCCTTATACGTTTATATACTTAAGTGAGAAAACATGTACATGCATATATACATGTATACACCATGTTAAAATAGTTTGTAATGTGTATTAAGTATTTACAATAGTGCTATGACATTTTAAATAACTTTTAACCAATGAAAAATCAATATTTCGAAAAATAATTTCCGGTTACATTTTCTACTTCTCTATGAACTATATATATTGGTAAACAAATTTTGAAAACAATTTTATCATCATTTGTTATTATTTAAAATAATTTTTTTTAAATAAAAATTTATTTATTAACTATTTAAAAATATAATTAAATATCCAATTAAATAGCGATTAAATTCTGGGTCGTTGCACTCTTCCCCCCATAAAAGAATTTCGTTCCGAAATTAGCAAACAAGGAGATAATTCAAATTGCACAAAAAGCTATATATTCATATCATAACACATATACAAAGACATGCACTAAACATCCACGGCAAACAAACATACACTATACATACAACCTACGACTAGCTACCTGTAACACCCCATATTTTTATAACATTATTTGGGATATTTAATTAGCTGAAATAAAATAATGTGGAGATTAATGGATTGAAATTTGTTTTAACTAAGGGTAGTTGTGCCATGATAGTGTGTTAATTATTATAAAATAACCTAAAGAAAGGTGTTAGGAAATGACAAGGGCTATATTGGAAATAGGTGGAGCTTATGCCCTAAACCCTTAGGAGATAGAATGCTCACGTTCATTCTCATTTCTATCAAACTAAAAATACTAAGGTTGGCCACCATTTTTACTCTCAAGAAGAAGATTAAAACTAGGATTCAAGAGAAGGGAAATAATCAACTAAATCAACATCAAATCTCACATCTATAATCTCAAAGCTAAGGTGAATAATTACTACATCCCATATTCTTTTGATTTTCGGTTTTAAGACTAAGGTCCGAAATATTTCTGCAAGTAATTGCTATGTTTTGAGGATTAAAGTTATATGTATGTTTGTTGGTGAATTATGTGTTTTCATACTTGTTTTAAATGATATGATTGAAATGAAAACCCTAATTGCTGACATCCAAACGCCCTGAAAATTTAAATATAGGTCGAAATTGATATTTTAGAGATGGGTTTCTACTTTCATAATTTTTCAAATTAAGGTGGATTGTTTTATTAATTTTCTAGTGAGGGAATTGTTTATTGGGTTATAAATTATTTTCGGTTCAAATAATAATTATTTGGGGTTGAAATTTTATATTTCAGGCAACATATTAAAATAGATTTTCTGGGATTTTTTCCAGATTTTTCCTAAGTGTTTTGATGAATATATAAAATTATTTAAGGTATGAGACTTAAATGTTTTATATATTTAATTAAGGAGAAGGAGCATTTTGTAAAATAAAATTATTATTAATTTTGAAAACAGTGGCAGCGCATTTCTGAAAAGAATTTGTTAACTAATGAGAATTTGACAAACAAAGGCAAGTTAGTTGAAAAGTTATCCTTTTTAAGTTAAAAACAAAGAAATCATACTTTTAGCATGTTCTGGCCTATTGCAGCAGTAAACCTTCCGACCCAGACCTTCCGACAAGGTCGAAAGGTTCCAAGCTTTCGATACGGTCAAACCAATGCATTTGGTATCAAGATACTTGGTACATAATGAATTGGACGGAGTCGAAGGGTTCTTAGTCGAAAGGTTGATGGCCAAAGAGGTTGGAGTATGTTTGTTTTATAAACCAAAAGCTTTCACCTGCTTTTCTTTCGAATTAGAGCTTTCGACTTGGTTGCTTTTGACCAAGTCAAAATGTTTAAATGAAAGGTTTTAAACCTTTCGACGTAGTCGACAGGTTACTGTTGCTACTTTGTTTTGAAACCTTCCGACATAGTCAAAAGGTTACTGCCACTTTATATAAATGTTGTGTTTTGAACCTTCTGGCAAAGTCGAAGGGTTTACTTTGATTGAATTCGAAAGGTTTAGTTGTTTGAAAGACTAGCTGCTTCTCCATGCTTTCGAAAGGAAGCTTTTAACTTAGGTGATTTACCCTTGTTTTATAAATTGAACTATAACCCAAAGCTTTCGAAAGAGTTATTTTAAAAGATGCTTTAAAGCTTTCGAAGTAGAGCTTTTGACTTAGCCGAAAGGTTTCTTCCAATGGAGTCGAAAGGTTTTAAAAGAAGGTTTTCCACTTGTTTTAAATTGAACCCAGAAATTTTTTCGAAAGTTTGTGTTAAAGAAGAGTTAATGCTTTCGAAAGGATTTGTTAACTGAATGGTTTTAAAAGGGGTCAAAAGCCAAGCTTTCGATAGAGTCAAAAGGTAGCCTTTCGAAGGGGCCGAAAGGCAGCTTCCGCCTAGGTCGAAAGGTTTAGTTTATGAATGATTTCGGAAGGTTTTAAATGGAAGGATTTCCAAAGATTTTCTAAGGCAATGTTTCAAGTCATTTTAAAATAGGATGTCTAAGGTTTTATTGCTTTCGAAAGGTTTGAAGTTCAATGGGTTCGAAAGGTTTGAGGTTCAATAGTTTCGAAGGGTTGAGTTTCAATGGTTTCGAAAGGTTTTAAATTCTAAGGGTTTTGAGGATACCAATGGAAACAATAAATGAATATGAACTAAGTTAGGGATACTGATGGAAATAGGTTAATCATATGGCTAACATGATATAAATAGAACCATGGGGTTAACATGATATATATATATATATAGAATCATGGGACTAACATGATACAAATAGATTTATGGAGCAAGCATGAGTCAAAAGGCAAATTAAAATAGAATCATGGGGCTAACTTGATACAAATCGAATCGTGGGGCTAACATGATATAAATAAACTCATGGGGCTAACATGTGACCATTGAATCATGGGACTAACATGAAATAATAATGGGGCTAACATGAATCAAGTGGAAAAATGATGGGTTCATAGTCGTCCTAGGAAAACTATGTGATATGAGATGGATAGTCTACATCAACTTAAGCAAAATGAATGTGGAATAGGTAGTCCCTCTTTAATATAATTGAACTCTAATTGGGGATGTGGAAATCCTAGTTGTTTTCAAGTATGCATATCACCATAATGTTTTATAAATACATGTTTTAACCATTGTGGATCCAAGGGCACAATATATGGTTTTATGAATGGTTTTGCAAAAGATATGTTTTAAAAGGATGTTAGTGAGGGGAAACCCGTTCTGCTAAGCGGCGTGGTCTCACATAACATGTTTAACCGGGATGTATAATATTATTCATACCATGCTTTATGTCGGACTCGATGTTTATGTTTTCCCCTTAAACTCTCGGGTGCTCAAAATTAATCTGAGTAGGCTGAGGGATTAAGGTCTTTTTACAGGTTTTAGTAGGATGACGAATAAGCTACCGGAGGCATGTAGGAGGCAAACAGATGGCTATTTAGGAGTTACAGTTCTTGTTGTGTTTTGTTGGATTTTCTGCTGTGTTGTTTCGTATTAGGTCTATTATGACCATATGACTCTGTTCAACCAAGTGGGTATCTTCATTTACCGCTCTTCGCGTATCTTATAATAATTATATTTGATCTGTGCCTGGGAACGATTTGGGATTATGTGTTATGAATGTGAAAAAATTGGTTTTGAAATGTAATGAAGTAAAAATTTGTTTTGAAATTTGTGTTTTGTTTCATATTCAATGCTTCTGATATTATTGATACCATTAACACAGCCGCATTTAGTCGCCGGAAGCTAATACTATAGATGACTGCAGAATTTGTAGCACTTAGTTTTGGGCCTCTAGATAGAGGATGTTACAGCTTGGTATCAGAGCATGGTCTATGAAATACTTTAACTAAAAATTATTTTTGAAAACATAATCCTTAGAAGTTAGAGTTAAGATCGGGGTATGGGATAAAGCTATAGTAACATACTTGTATTTGCTATATATATAAGTATACACTATATCTATAGACTCCTATCTTAGTTAGGCTATTCATTTGTATCTCGCGAGGTTTGAATACAGATATGGAAGGAAGAAGAGGTAGAGTAAACCTTGGAAGAGATAGCACCACTACTAATGGATATTCCTGACCAAATGCTAGAAGAGGTTTCGGTCAGGCTCAAGCTGAAAATGTGGGTGCAGGGGTTCCTCAAGTGGATGTGGGAGCCTTGTATTAGTTGTTGGCAAGCCTTTTTCAAGTGGGAGCTGTTGGAAATGTTGGTGGGGCAAATCCTGTAGTTCCAATTGGATATAACTATGCTAAACTGAGTAGAGACTATATCGATCTTGGAGGAAAGCCGTTTGCTGGAACGGAAGATGTTGTTGAAGTAGAGAATTGGTTGTTGAACTGTGAAATGATCTTTATAGATCTAGGCTTGAATGATGGGGATAAGAGAAGGCTAGGCTCAAGACAGTTGCAAGGGTTAGCGCTTCATTGGTGGATAGTGTGACGGCCGAAGTGCCAGAGGAAGAGTTGACTTGGGCTGACTTCAGGAGGAGGTTTGAGCATAGGTTCTTGTCTGAGGTGGCCAAGTCGGCGTTAATGAGGAAGTTTATGGATCTTGTCCAAGGACAAATGTTTGTGATCGAGTATGCTACTAGGTTTGATGAGCTATCTCGATATGGTTATGCTTTGGGTGACACATATGTCAGAAGGAATGAGAGATTCATTAGAGGATTGGGTCCAGAGCTTAGCAGAATGACTATGGCCCATATTCGAGATCCTTCTAATGTGGTAGTGGAGATGGCCATTCGCCATGAGGAAATGCTTGCTATTTCATCTAGGGAGAAGCTCGTTGAATTCATTGGTCCTCATGGGAAGAAGAGAAAGTTCTTCAAGAAGAAGGGCGCTCAGAAAGAAGGAGCTGCCAAGAGAAGGAAAGCAAATATAGTTTGCTACAAGTGTGATAAGAAGGGTTACTACGCTAATGAGTGCCGTTCGGGAGATAGGAAGTCGGTTGTGGGGAAGCAGAATGTGCATTGCTATAATTGCAACCAGATGGGGCATTACAAAAACAAACGTCCTGAAGCCACCAAGGTAGGAAAAGGAATGGTCTTTGCTTTGGAGCTATCATCCTCCAAACCAACTGCTGTTGAGAAAGAAAAGTTTGTGACGGAAGGTACACTTTTGATCCATGGCATACCAGTTAGGGTATTGTTTGATACCAGAGCACCGCATTCTTTTATTGCTCGATGTTTGGTAGATAAGCTTAACCTAGAACCCACATATCTAGTTACTTCCTTAAAGGTTGCAAATCCGATAGGAGGATATGCAACGCTTGGGATGGGGTGTGACCATTTAGAGTTTGATTTGCTAGGCCATACTTTTGAGTGCTATTTGTATGTGTTTGACTATGGGGGATTTGGGATTATCCTTAGGATGGATTGGTTAAGTAAATATGATGCTAGGAGATTTTTCCATGATAGGAAAATATCACTTAGTCACCCAGATTGTAGTGATCGGATAGTTTATACCATAGAGAACCCTAGTTGTGAAATGAATTCTTTATTGGGTATTATGGAGCTGGAGGATGAGTTTCATGGAGTCTTTGTAGTTAGAGAATTTGTAATTTGTTTGAGCCGGTAACTGGGTTGCCACCGAAACGAATCATTGAGTTTCGGATTGATTTAGTGCCTGGAACAGAACTGGTGAGTAAACCGCCAAGTAGAATCACTCCCACCGAGATGAGATAGTTGAAGGTGCAGTTGGTGGATTTGGGTGGTAAGAGTTTTATCCGACCAAATAGTTCGCCATGGGGAGCTGCCACAATATTTTCTAAGATGCCAGACAGATCGTTGAGGCTATGTATCGATTATCGTAAGTTGAATGAGAAGACGATAAAGAACCGATATCCATTGCCGAGAATTGACGATTTGTTCGATCAGTTAAGTGGAGCCAAGGTATTCTCTCAGCTAGATTTGGCGATGGGATTTCATCAGCTTAGAGTGGTAGAGGATAGCATTCCTTTGACGGTGTTTAGGACAAGATATGGATCGTATGAATGGTTAGTTATGCCATTCGGACTGACTAATGCGCCAGCATTCTTTGAGGATCTGATGAATAGGATTTTCCAAGAGCACTTGGATATATTTGTATTGGTCTTCATAGCTGACATTTAGATATACTTTGATGATGAGAAGGAGCATGTAGTTCATCTTAGAGTTGTTCTCGAAATGTTGATGGAGCATCAGTTGAAGGCTAAGTTTTCTAAGTTTCATTTTTAGAAGAAGGAAGTGAAGTTCCTTGGTCATGTCGTTTCAGAGAAAGGGTTGTTTGTAGATCTAACTAAAATTGAGGCGGTGAATAATTGGAAGACCTGAGACGGTGACTGAGATTAAGAGCTTTCTTGGATTGTCTAGAAATTATCAAAGATTTATCAAGGATTTTTCACGGGTAGCTGCACTGATGACTAAGCTTACGTAAAAAGATGTGAAGTTCATATGGACTGATAAGTGCGAGGAAGCATTTCAGACCTTGAAACACTTATTGACCCATGCGCCGGTGTTAGTTGTTCCGGAGGGGAATCAAGATTTGGTTGTTTATACTGATGCGTGTGGAACTGGATTGGGAGCTGTGTTGATACAAAGAGGTAAAGTGATTACTTATGCTTCTAGACAGCTCAGACCACATGAAGTTAGGTATCCAACGCATGACTTGGAGTTAGCTGCTGTTATATTTGCTTTGAAGGTATGGAGGCATTATCTTTTGGGAGAGCGATCTGAGCTTTATACTGATCATAAGTCGTCGAAGTATTTGTTCTCTCAGAAGGAGTTAAACATGAGACAGCAGAGACAGTTGGAGTTTATTACTGCTTATGATTTTGGAATTAAGTACACACCTGGAAAAGGAAATAAGGCAGCGGATGCACTCAGCCGAAAACATCAGAATGCAGTATTGGCTATGATTGCTGAGTGGAAAGATTTGGAAGCATTATTAGCTTGTAGAGTGCAGTTTAGATCCGGGGAAGGTTCTAGTACCGAAAGTGCTGTATTGTCTTAATGTTAGACCGGTAATGATTGAGAAGATAGCTTCTAAGCAAGAGGAGGATCCAATTTTGGCCGAATGGATCAAAAGGTTGAGGGAAGCAATAGAGAGCGATGACTTAAAGGATTTCAGTCTTAACCAAAATGGGTAGTTGAAAAAGAAAGGAAGGTTGTGTGTTCCGAATGTAGAAAACACGAGGAAGGAAGTTTTGGATGAGTGCCATCAATCGAAGTTCACTATCCATCCAGGAGGAACGAAGATGTATCAGGATATGAAGAGAAGTTTCTTCTGGGAAGGTATGAAATGGGACATTGGTTTGTGTGTTAAGTAGTGTTTGAATTGCCACCAGGCAAAGGCTGAACACCAGAAACCAAGCGGATTGCTTCAATCGTTGGAAATTCTGTTGTGGAAGTGGGATTATATCTCTATGGATTTTATTGATGGGTTGCCAAGATCTAATAGAGGGAATGAAAGTATACGGGTCATAGTAGATAGGTTGACTAAGAGTGCCCATTTCATTCCAGTAAAGTCAACTAGGACGACATCTATTTTTGTGAAGTTATTTATGAAGAATGTAGTTAGACTGCACGGGATTCCTAGTAGTATTGTTAGTGATAGAGATTCTTTATTTACTAGTGAGTTCTGGAAAAGTCTACAGGTAGCATTAGGAACCAAGCTCAACATGAGTATCGCTTACCATCCGCAGACTAATGGACAAACGGAAAAGGTTAACAAAATCTTAGAATATTTGTTAAGAGCTTGTGTATTGGATTTCAGGGGATCATGGGAGGACCGACCATCTTCATCTAGTCGAGTTCTCGTATAACAATAGTTATTAGACTAGTATTGGGATGGCACAGTTTGAAGCTTTGTACGGAAGACCATGCAAGTCTCCCGTATGTTGGTTAGAGACTGGGGATAGGTTGGTTCTTGGACCGAATTTGGTGAAGGAAGCTGTGGAGAAGGTTGAGTTAATCCGAGCTAGGATGAAGGAAGCTCAATCTAGGCAGAAAAGTTATGCTAATAGAAGAAGGAAAGATTTGGAATTTTTTGTCGGTGACTATGTGTTTATTAAGGTTTCACCGATGAAGGGTGTGATTAGATTCGGGAAGTCAGGAAAGCTAGTACCCAATTTCATTGGTCCTTTTTGTATTGTTGAGAGGATCGGGAAACTCGCTTATAGAGTAGAGTTACCGAGTAGTTTGGCTGGAGTCCATGATGTTTTCCATGTTTCTCATCTTAGGAAATGTGTTAGAGACCCGGAGACTACTATAGCACCTACAGTTTTAGAAGATTTAGTAGTAGAACCGGATTTGACCATAGTTAGAAAGCCGATTCAGATTGTGGCCAGAGATGAGAAGAAGTCGAGGAACAAGACAGTCAAGTTAGTAAAGGTTCAGTGGAGTGACGATGCTAGAGACTGTACTTGGGAAACGTAGAGCAGAATTAGAGATACTTATCCTAACTTGTTTGATGGTATGTTTTATCTTTGATTGTTTTGATGTGTACCTTATCGTAATTTCGAGGACGAAATTCTTTAAGGTGGGGAGTCGATAACACCCCATATTTTTATAACATTATTTGAGATATTTAATTAGCTGAAATAAAATAAAATAATGTGGAGATTAATGGATTGAGATTTGTTTTAGCTAAGGGAAGCCGTGCCATGATAGTGTGTTAATTAATAAAAAATAACCTAAACAAAGGTGTTAGGAAATGACAAGGGCAATATGAGAAATAGGTGGAGTTATACCCTAAACCCTTAGGAGATAGAATGCTCACGTTTACTCTCATTTCTATCAAACTAAAAATACTAAGGCCGGCCACCATTTTTACTCTTAAGAAGAAGATTAAAGCTAGGATTCAAGAGAAGGGGGAAATAATCAACTAAATCAACATCAAATCTCACATCTATAATCTCAAAGCTAAGTTGAATAATTACTACATCCCATATTCTTTTGATTTTCGGTTTTAAGACTAAGATCCAATATATTTTTGCAAGTAATTGCTATGTTTTGAGGAATAAAGTTATATGTATGTTTGTTGGTGAATTATGCATCTTCATACTTGTTTTAAATGATAAGTTTGAAATGAAAACCCTAATTGATGACATCCTAATGCCTTGAAAATTTAAATATAGGTCGGAAATGATATTTTAGAGATGGGTTTCAATTTTCATAATTTTCCGAATTAAGGTGGATTTTATATTAATTTCTAGTGAAAGGAATTGTTTATTGGGTTATAAATTATTTTCGGCTAAAATAATAATTATTTGGAGTTGAAATTTTCATATGTTAGGCAACATATTAAAATAGATTTTCTAGGATTTTTCTGATTTTTCCTAAGTGTTTTGATAAATATATAAAATTATTTAAGATATGGGACTTAAATGTTTTATATATTTAATTAAGGAGAAGGGGCATTTTGTAAAATAAAATGATTATTAATTTTGAAAATAATGGTAGCATATTTCTGAAAGGAATTTGTTAGCTAATGAGAATTTGACAAACAAAGGCAGGTTAGTTGAAAAGTTATCCTTTTTAAGTTAAAAATAAAGAAATCATACTTTTAGCATGTTTCAGCCTATTACAACAGTAAACCTTCCGACCCACACCTGTTGAAAGGTTCTAAGCTTTCAACAAGGTCAAACCAATGCATATGGTAACAAGCTACTTAGTACGTAATGAATTGGACAGAGTTGAAGGGTTCTTAATCGAAAGGTTGATTGCCAAAGAGGTTGTGGTATGTTTGTTTTATAAACCAAAAGCTTTTACCTGCTTTCCTTTTGAATTAGAGCTTTCGACTTGGTTGCTTTCGACGAGGTAAAAATGTTTAAAAGAAAGGTTTTAAACCTTTCGACATAGTCGAAAGGTTACTATTGCTACTTTATTTTGAAACCTTCCAACATAGTCGAAAGGTTGCTTCCGCTTTATATAAATGTTGTGTTTTGAACCTTCCTGCAAAGTCGAAGGGTTTACTTTGATTGAATTCGAAAGGTTTACTTGTTTGAAAGACTAGCTACTTCTCCATGCTTTTGAAAGGAAGCTTTTAACATAAGTGATTTACCCTTGTTTTATAAATTGAACTATAACCGAAGCTTTTGAAAGAGTTGTATTAAAAGATGATTTAACGCTTTCGAAGTAGAGCTTTTGATAGTCGAAAGGTTGCTTCCATTGGAGTTGTAAGGTTTTAAAAGAATGTTTTCCACCTGTTTTAAATTCCACCCAAAAAAGCTTTCGAAAGGTTGTGTTAAAGAAGAGTTAATGCTTTCGAAAGGATTTGTTTACTGAATGGTTTTAAAAGAGGTCGAAAGAAAAGCTTTCGAAGGGGTCGGAAGCCAAGCTTTCGAAAGAGTCGAATGGTAGCCTTTCGAAGGGGCTAAAAGGTAGCTTCTGACTAGGTTGAAAGGTTTAGTTTCTGAATAATTTCAAAAGGTTTTAAATGGAAGGATTTCCAAATATTTTCTAAGGAAATGTTTCAAGTCATTTTAAAATAGGATGTTTAAGGTTTTATTGCTTTCGAAAGGTTTGAAGTTCAATTGGTTTGAAAGGTTTGAGGTTCAATGGTTTCGTAGGGTTGAGTTTCAATGGTTTCGAAAGGTTTTGGATTTCTAAGAGTTTTGAGGGTACCAATGGAAATAATAAATGAATATGACCTAATTTAGGGATACTGATGGAAATAGGTTAATCATGGGGCTAACATGATATAAATAGAACCATAGGGTTACATGATATATATATGGAATCATGGGACTAACATGATACAAATAGATTCATTAGGCTAGCATGAGTCAAAAGGCAAATTCAAATAGAATCATGGGGCTAACATGATACAAATAGAGTCATGGGGCTAACATGATATAAATAAACTCATGGGGCTAACATGAGACCATTAAATTCATGGGGCTAACATGAAATAATTAGATTAACGGGGCTAGCCTGAATCAAGTTGCAAAATGATGGGTTCATAGTCGTCCTAGGAAAACTATGTAATGTGAGATGGATAGTCTACATCAACTTAAGAAAAATGAATGTGGAATAGGTAGTCCCTCTTTGTCATAATTAAACTCTAATTGGGGATTGTGAAATCCTAGTTGATTTCAAGTATGCATATCACCACAATGTTTTATAAATACATGTTTTAACCATTATGGAAGTAGGAGCACAGTATATGGTTTTATGAAAGTTTTTGCAAAAGATATGTTTTAAAAGGATGTTAGTGAGGGGAAACCCGTTCTGCTAAGCGGCGTGGTCTCACTTAACATGTTTAACCGGGATGTATAGTATTATTCATACCAAGCTTTATGTCTAACTCGAAGTTTATGTTTTTCCCTTGAACTCTCGGGTGTTCAAAATTAATTTGAGTAGGCTGAGGGATTAAGGTCTTTTTTAGGTTTTAGTAGGATGACGAATAAGCTACCGGAGGCATGTAGGAGAAAATGGATAACTGTTTAGGAGTTACAGTTCTTGTTGGATTTTTCGCTATGTTGTTTTGTATTAGGTCTATTATGACCATATGACTCTGATTAACCAGAGGAGTATCTTCATATACCGCCCTTGGCGTATTTTGTAATAATTACATTTGATCTATGCCTGGGAACAATTTGGGAATATCTGTTGTGAATGTGAAACAATTGGTTTTGAAATGTAATGAAGTAAAAATTTGTTTTGAAATCTGCGTTTTGTTTCATATTCAAGTGCTTCTGATATTATTGACGCCATTAACATAGCTGTATTTAGTCGCCAGAAGCTAATACTATAGATGACTGCAGCATCTGTAGCGCTTAGTTTTGGGCCTCTAGATAAGGGATGTTACACTATCCTAACATCAACTCGAGATAGGCATCTTTCATACGATCCATAGGCTCCCAAGTGCAGTCTCATAGATCCTCACTGCACTAAATTTTGACTAGTCGCACTACCTTGTACGCAATATCTTTTCATCCTGATCCACAACATAAACTGGATGTCTAACTACTGTTAGGTTCGGTTCTATCTTCAATTCCTTTGAAATGATGGATCCATAATCAAGGATGGGCCATGAACATATTTTCTCAAATGAGACACATGGAACACATTATGAACACCTGCCAATCTCTCTGGCAACGCGACCTTATAAGCAAGCGATCTGATCCTCTTAAGAATATGAAAGGGTCCAACATACCTAGGAGCTAACTTTCTAGCTTTTCCAATTTTAACAGCTCCTCTTATTGGTGAAATCTTTACGAGCACCAAGTCTCCAACCACAAATTCCAAATATATTTGCCTCTTATCAACGTAACACTTTTGGCGATCTTAGGCTTCCTTCATTCTTTTCTTAATCACTATAACTTTTTCTGTAGCCTCTCGGATCATGTCTAGCCCAAGTATTAGTCTATCTCCCGTCTCAACCCAACATGCTAGTGACTTACATGGCCTTCCATATAGGGCATCATAAGGTGCCATACCGATGCTTGCTTGGAAGCTATTGCTATGGGAGAACCCAACTAAATGCAAATGATCCTCCCATGATCTACCAAAATCCAGAACAGACGCCCTTAAGAGATCTTCTAGAATCCGATTCAATTTCTACGTATGTCTGTCTGTTTAGGGGTGGTATTGTAACATCCCCCTACTTGGAGGCCCAAAACTAACGGCTACGGATGCTGCAGTCATCCATAGTTATTAATCCTCGATAACCAAATACGGCGGTGTTAGATTCATTGGTACATAGAAACACATGAATATGGAAAATATTTAAACTTCAACAAAATCACATTCCATATCAAAACATTTCCAATTCATTACATAATCCCACATTCGCAAATCACGTTTAGAGAAAATATATTTATTACAACATACGCCTAAAGCGACACATGAAGATGCCCCCAGGATGATTAGAGTATATACTGGCAATATAACAACTTTGCCATTAAAAACAACACTGCGGAATCAAAAGAAAAGTGAACTCTAGATATCTATCATGCCTCCTGCACGTCTCCGGAAGCTTATTCGTCTTAGAGGTACCTGAAAACCTCAACTCTCAAACTACTCAAAATCAATTGAGTACCTGAGAGTTTAAGGGGAAAACATAAACTTTGCGTCAGACATAAAGCCTGGTATGAATAATAATCTACCATCTCAAATCATTTAGATATCTAGTGAGACCACGCCGCTTAGCGGATCGAGTTTCCCCTCACTAGTATCTCAAAACACTTACAAAACCATATACTGTGCTCCTGCATCCACAATGGTTAAAATAATTCAAAATAGTATAATATGATGACATGCAAAACAATTGAATTAATTCTGGATTACCCAACCCCATTTAATTTTAGACTGTCTCAATTATAGTTTCTAGGATTACTATTAACCTATTAGTTTTCATGGGCTGACTAATAACCGGTTAAACATTTAAAGACTCCCTGTCCAATTACATAGTTTTCAATTACTATGGACCTATTGGTAACTCCAATATTACTCTTATCCTAGTTTTCATGGGTTGACTAGGAACTATTGGTAACCCCAATATCAATTCTGTTTACCCTAGTTTTCATGGGTTGACTAGGAACCTATTGACATCTGTCAATATTTCATCCGAATATAGTTTTTGTGGGCTAACTACAAACCTACCGGCCCTCTATTATCCAGTCATAGTTTTCATGGGCTTACTATGAACCTGTATATCTAACATCTTCCTTTACACATAGTTTTCATGGGCTAACTATGAACCTGTCTATCTGACATCTTCCTTTACACATAGTTTTCATGGGCTAACTATGAACCAGTCTATCTGACATCTTCTCTTATACATGGTTTTCATGGGTTAACTATGAACCTATTGGCCCCTGCCAGTATCATACAGTTTTCATGGGCTTTCTGTAAACCTATTAGCCCCTGCCAATGTCTTTCCTTTATATTTTTAGCATCCTATATTCTGGTCTTCCTGACCTCCTGGATGCCATTCTACTCATTCAGGAGTTTGTTCAATTTATATTCACTACCGGGTTAACCTAACTGGTTCTCCTACCCTTTATCCCTAAAATGCAGTTATGGGTTCATTATAAAGTGAATATATTCATATTAGAAGAAGCAATATAATATATAGCAATACCACTCCTGTGGGTTTAAAATAAAACATGGTTAATCCCTTTAACCTTTTTCTTTATTAAAGATAACTTCTTCTTAATATCGCTATAAAAATCCTTTAATATAGCCATGGGTTTTTGCTTTAAAAATAGAGTTTGGGTAATAAAACCTTTTGATACCTTTGAAAACTAGCTTTCGACTTCATAGGATAACCTCCTTCGAAAGCTCTTAAAAACATTAGGCTCCTGCCTTATAATACTTTAAATTCTACCTTTCGAACCCTTTCAAATATATTAAAGTATTAGCATATAACTTTAAAAGCTTTAGCTTCGAAACCAGTTGAAAGTACCCCTTTCGACACTTATGGAAGTAACCCTTCCGAAACCATTGAAAGTACCTCTTTCGAAAACATTGGGTTTATAATTAAAACATTATTTGGATCAAATTGAATATAGTTGAAAGCATATGTTTCAAAACCATCTTTATCATTTATAAAATATTGGGGAAAACTTGATGGAGTCGGCACCATCTCTTTCGAAGGCATAAAACATCTGGGTAAAACATTAGAAAGTTGATGTCGAAACCCCTTTCGAAACCATCACCTTCGAAACCCCCAACCCCTTTCGAAAGCTATAGGAAGTGGATTTAACTTTATAAAACAAGGCATCTTCCAGCAGCATTGATATCTTCAACACTATCGAATGGCTATAAAACGGTAGTAGGGTATCGACTAGGTCAGAACCCCTACTTTCAAAACATTCTGAACCAAGTTGAAAGCAATTATAAGTTAATGGAAACCCCTTTCATAACCCTTTAAAACCTCTTTCAAAACCTTATGCTTAGACCCCGTCGAAGGCTTAAAACAAAACTTAGGCATGTGTTTTTTTTTAAAAATAAACCAAGGTTCCGACCCCTTTGGAAGCTGTGCTTTCGACACCCTACCTTCCGCCTATCTCCAATCCACTACGTACCATCATGATGATACCTCGTGTATTGGTTTCGGCATAGCTGGTTTCGACAATGATGAAGACGGAAGCTACTGTATCGATAGGCGCTTTCCTAAGTAGGCGGAACCACATTTCTAAGCAAAACCAGGTTTTATTCTTGTTTAAGTAAACTTTTCTTTAACTAACCTGCCATGTGTCAACACCAGATTGGTTGCCTTAACTTTTACAAATTATTTTTCAAAAATAACTGCTCTAATCCAGATCTAAACCATGGTTAAGTTAATCAAACAAGCCCTTCCAATTTTTTCAAAGAAGTCCCTCTTCTAAAACAATTTATTTTGCATAGCAAATCATTTTGGAAAAATCCCCAAAAATTCCAGAAATTCACTTTAATCATGTTATCTAACATATCAAAATTCTAGACTTAGATTCTTAATATACTTTCCAAAATAAATTATAAACCAAAATAACCATATTTTCCTTTGAAAATTCATAATAATCTTTCCATAGCTTGGAAAATTCTCAAAACTGAAACCCAACTCCAAAATCATGTTTCTCATAACATAAAATTCTGCCATGGCATTTAAGCATCATTTAATCTCGGTTTAGATCTAAAACCGTATAAAACCTCTTTTAAACAACCGTTTTTAAATCGAATAAATCATGAATCAAGCATATCATCATCCAATATATCTTTAAAACGAATTTATTCCTTAAATCCGAAAATATATGATTTAAAATCAAAATAGAGATGGAATTATTATTCACCTTGCTCTTGATAAGGAGATTGGATTGAGATTGATTTTCCCTAAGCTTGAATCTCTAGCTTTAATTTGAATTTTCTCTTCCTTTTAATGGATGGTCATTCTTAATAATTTTGTTTGCATTTTAAAATGAAGTGAATGGGAAGTAAGAAGATGGGAACGAAATATACATAAGGGTGGAAGCTAGGGGCGGCAATTCCCAATATACCCTTATGTGACTTAATTAACCAAAACCCATTCTTAAGCCCATTAATTAGTTCATTAGGCACAACCTTAATTAATTATTTCAAGTCTCAATCCCCTTATCACTTACATTTACATTATTCTATTTAATTTATCTAATTAAATCTTCTAAATAATGTTATAAAAAATTAGGGGTGTTACAGGTATGCTGTACTTAGGCTCAACTTTGTTCCTAGAGTAGTTTGCAATTCTTCCCAAAATTGACTAGTAAATATAGGGTCTCGATCACTTACAATACTCACTGGAACTCCATACAACCTGACTATCTCTTACATAAAATTTTCAGCTAAGGAAGCAGCGGTTTTTGTTGGTTTTACCAAAATAAAATGTGCGCTCTTCATTAACCGATCCACGATAACCCATACTCCTTCACTTCCTTTTCTGGTTCTGGGTAAACCATTGATAAAATCCATTGATATCATTTTTCATTTCCAATTAGGTATTTTCAAGGGTTGTAATAATCCAACTATCTTTTGATAATCACCTTTGATTTTTTGACAGCACAAACATATGTTAACATAGACTGGAATGTCTTTCTTCATTCCTGCCCACCAAAATACTTTTTTCATGTCTTTTTACATCTTATGGACTACTGGATAAATACTTAACTTAGACTTTTGGCATTCTAACAAAACTTTCTGCCTCGGCCCATCCACACCTGGAACACACAATCGTTCATTCATCCTTAAAGCACCTCGGCTATCCATCTTAAAATTCGAACATCTACCCTCTTCAACACCTTGAATTAACCTTTCCAATATCTCATTCTTCCATTGATTCCTCATAATCCTCTCCTGAAGTGACGGGGTAACCTCCAAAAGGGTCAAAAAAGCATTCCTGCTTAAGGCATCTGCCAACCACATCAGCCTTTCCCGGCGTATAAAGAATATCTATGACATAAGCTGCTAGAAACTCAACCATCTATGTTGCCTCAGGTTCAAATCCTTTTGAGTAAAAAGATACTTCAGGGATTTATGATCCGTGAAGAGTTCGAATTTTTCACCTAATTAAAGAAAAAAAACTTACTCCTAAAATCTCTAAAGATTAAAAAGAAACAAAGAGGAATAGAAGGATCCTTACCTAGCAAGTAGTGTATCCATATTTTCAATGTAAAGACAATAACCAGCAACTCCAGGTCATGCGTAGCGTAGTTCTTCTCGTGAGGCTTCAACTGCCTACTAGCATACGCAATCACTCTACCATGCTGCATAAAAACAACACCTATTCCTACTCCACAAGCATCTGTATAAACCGTGAATCCACTATTTCCATCTGAAACTGCCAAAACCGGTGCATTGGTCAATCTCTTCTTCAATTCCAGAAATGCTTCTTCACACTTTAGAGTCTATACAAACTTCTCCCCCTTCTTTTTTAGCTTTGTCAAATGGGAGGAAATCTTAGAATAATCTTGAATAAACCTTCTATAGTATCCAGCCAAACCTAAGAAACTGCAAACCTCGGTAGGAGTCCGTGATCGATTCCATTCCTAAACAGCTTCCACTTTCACCAGGTCTACTGAAATGCCTTCTCTTGTCACAATATATCCTAAGAATCTTCCGATTTCAAAAAATGGCACTTAGAAATTTTTTCCTTTAGGACATGTCTCCTTAATGTCTCCAACACCACTTCCAAATGATGTTTATGCTCCTCCTCAGATTTGGAGTAGATAAAGATGTCATCGATGAAGACTAACACAAACTTATTAAGAACATCTTGAAATACATGGTTCATGAGATCTATAAAATATGCAGGAGCATTGGTTAGCCCACAAGGCATAACCAACCACTCAAAGAAACAATCAGGGCCTCTAAACGCAGCTAAGGGTATACTATCTTCAACAAACCTCAGTTGATGAATCCAGTAGCTAGATTCGTCTGAGAAAATACTGTAGCTCCATGAAATTGGTCAAAAAGATCATCGATGCGGGATAAGGGATACATATTCCTAATTCTCAGCTTATTCAACTCCCTATAATCCACGCACCACCTTAAAGATCCATCGGACTTAACTACAAACACCACAGCAGACCCCCAACTCGAACAACTAGGTCTAATCAATCCTCTCCTTAATAGGTCCTGTGTTTGGCTTACCAACTCCTCTCTCTCCCTCGGAGCAATTCTTCGCATAGGTTGAACCACAGGCCTTGCACCAGGGACCAAATCAATGCGGAACTCTACCTCTCGATGCGGGGTAAACTTTTAACCTCGTCGAATAAATCGGTAAAATTCTTAACAACTTCAATAGACCTTAAACTCTCTTGGGCTGCTTCAAGGGCATATAGGAAACTACATATATTAATACCGGTGTTTGCGCCAAAATTGGTCACAAACTCCCAATTGTAGATGAAAGCACCAAACCCAATCATAGATCACAAATAGATAGTATGTAGTAGAATTAAATATGAAGAACACTCCAAAAAATTAAAAGGAAAGCAATAGAAAGACAAGATTTATAGTGGTTTGGTGTTGTAGCCTACGTCCACTTTGAAGGATTTGCTATTTATTGATGATTCTCAACTGATTTACAAGAGTACAATCGAGAGTATCCAAGTTACAACGAAGTTTCAGCAGAGTAACAGCGTAGAAAAGCCAGAAGTCCTTTTTTTGGAGGCATAGGACTACTATTAATAGGTGTAGACTGAAAATATCTGGCTGAGATCTCGGAATACTCTTTCTCTTACCTGGGTGGGCCACCAGATCGATCGGGCTCGTTTGGGATCGATCCCCATGCATTTCGTATCGATCCAAAAGTGGTCCAATGATGATGGGAACGATCACGAACGTTCTTCTGGTGGTATGCAAGCTATGGTGAAAATTTGAAGGCATTTAGAGTTGTAGATCACAAGTTATGATCGATCGAAGATTGATATTGTAGGTATGCTGGAGCGTTCGTATCGATAGCCTCGTATCGATCCAAATTCGTATCGACCAAGAGGACGACGTGGTGCTATAATCCAGGAGCGATCAACTTTTTATGCCGAGTTCACTTTGCCTTTTTCGTATCGATGCTGGTTGTACTCTTCGTATCGATCATATGGTATGTCCATTGTCTACCAATTACGCATCGATCTGAGTTTCACACCTCGATCCATGTTGTACGTTTCACCACTTGACCTGCTCCTTCATATCGATCGATACGAAACCGATCGATACGAAATAGCTTATGATTGCTTTTCGTATCGATTAAACGATCGTTGATTTCGTATCGATCGTTCGATTGATCGATACGAATCGTATAGGAATATGACCGACACGAAGCAAGCAGTTGAAGTGCAAATGAACACGGATCGAATTCCACCTATTTCGTATCGATTGTTTTGTTTGTAGATTCTTACCAATACTTATCCCCTCGCTTCGTATCGATCAATTAACCGATCGATACGAAACTTGTTGGAGCAGGATCGATACGTAGTGGGTGAGTACGAAAACGGTCGACACGAAGCACATGGATACGAAGCGATGGGCGCAGTTTGATGGATACGAACTTGGATGGATACGAGATTGGTGGAGACTTTGGTTGTTCATCGATCCATGGCTCTGACTCGAAGCAATCATCTCCTTGGCCCGAAGTAAACCCTCCAATGACTCGAAGCAAATGCTGTGATGACTTGAAGTGGCTTGTTCCTCACAAAACCGAAGTGAACACTTCTTTGACCCGAAGCAACATGTCTGAAAACCCGAAGCAAACATGAAGATGACTCGAAGCAGACTCCAAGCAACTTGAAATGACTCGATCTTTGTCGAAACCATATTTTAAGCATCTTGTGGTGTTTTTTCACCGACTACGCTATATTTTAGCCTTGTGATCATGTTTATCATCTATCCTATTTCAACTCTAATCATTATGCAGTCGAGTGGGTTAAATCCTCCTATATGCTACCTTGCCGAAAGGCGGGTTAACACTTTGCCCCCCAAATCATGCCTTGCGATAGGAAGGTGGGTTTTGTAGTTGCATAAGCTGGATGTTCGTATCCTGTTAATGACCTGTAAAGAGATTGATAATCATACCTGACTGTGAATAGCGATCGTTCGAGATCGTATGCCGTTCGGGGCGGTATGTTACCGTTCGAGGTCATATGCCGTTCATGGCGAATTATGACCGTTCAAGGTCAGGTGCCGTTCGTGGCGAATTGTGACCATTCATAGTCGGGTGCCATTCGAGGCGAGTTGTGATCATTCGTGGTCGGGTGCCGTTCGAGTCGAATTGTGTATGCCCAAGGGGGAGGGGACTTAGTATTATTAATGTTAGATTTCACGTTCGAGTGAATTTATGAATTGTTTGTTATGGAGGTTCATCGCCATCCCAGAGCATGCCTGAGGACCGTTCGCGATCCTGTGCATGTGTAAGTGACTTGGCTGTTATGGAATTATAAATACCAGATTTACATTCAAACGAGTCTTATAACAAAAATGTCCAACTAAATCAAGTTCAGATGCAAAAATAGAAAACACAAGCAAAACAGAGATGTCAAAGTGCAAACACCTACACTGATGCGGTTGATAGTTGTATCAGAGCATGCTTGAGGACTGTTCGTGATCCCATACATGCGTAAGTGACTTAACCGTGTTAGTGTTGAGTTTGCTACTTATTCGATATTATTCTAATCAGTTGATGACAAGCTGACGCCACGATCCGTAGTCGTCCTCATTTGATGCAGATGGCAGCCTTTCATGTTCCACTATCGCTGCTCGCCTTTTCACGTACTATAAAAGCATTCCATTTTGGATATGTCCTTTGATCTCATCCTTCAAGTACCTGTAGTCATCCATACTATGGCCACTTAACTTGTGGAATAAGCAGTACTTGTCTGATTTCTTTTCATTGTTGGTTGGATCCCTCCTGATTGGCCTTCGATAGGGGACCTGCCCCCTAGTGTCTTGGTAGATTCGTTCCAAAGTCTTATTCAACTCCGTATAAGAGGTGAATCTTGGTTCCTTTTGCAGCCGCTTTGGCTCATCATATCTATTCTCTGCTTTCTATTTCCCTTTATCCTTGCCTGAATCCATGGATCTCCACTTTTTACTACATAAACATCAACTCCCTCTCCTTGCTCCCTCTCAGAATTTGCATCCACTTGTCGTAGAAACCTTTCTACCTCATGGTAAAATTCTCCTAGATCCATAGTTAGGTCCCATATCAATGAATTCTTGAATTATGTGCTGTCAGCTATGCCAGATACAGCTGCCATCAAAACCATTGACGGATCTGGGCAATCCACCGATGCCGCCGCTGCATTGAATCGTGTCAGAAAACTCCTCAAAGATTCCCCGATTCTCTGCTTTAGTGTTGTCAAACTCATCACATTTTTGGGCCTCGAGATGTGAACTCTGAATTGCCTTATAAACATCTCAATCAACTCGGCCCACATTCTAATCGAACCGCTTTCCAATTGCCTGAACCATAGTGCCACTATATCCGTCAAATACAGTGATAAACACCGCGCATGACCTCCTCCGATGCTCTCAGTACTTCCATATGCTTCATATACCTTGTCAGATGAACTGTAGGATCTGTCCTCCCATCATACGTCTCAAGTGTTGGTAGCTTGAATTCAAGTGGGTTCCTAGCCTGCCTAATTGCGGGAGCGAAGGGGCTCCTATTCACATCTTCCAGATCTTTATTCACTAATCCTCCTCTCATAGCTCATCTGACCATCTCTGCCAATCTGTCACTGCCATCAAGTTGCGGTCCTTATTTGTTGTCTCCGATCTGCCCCCGAGTGCACGAGGGAATCCTAGAATCTGCTCTTCTGGACGAGCATCCATTCCTATATCGACACCATGTTGCACAGTTCTACTTGGTATCCTGCCCGAGATTGGATCAACATGCTCCGGGAGAGCTCCCTCTAGCTCAGGGGCTGCTCCTGATGGTCATGTTCTATTTTGAATCCTGGTTGTTCCATGCTCCTGATCCCTATTTCTAGCACTTCCTACAGTTGGGTTCTCTTGATTCTGTACTCTAGCCTGTCCAATCTGCTGAAGTAGGCTCTGCATCATCTCCTCCTGCCTTTTCAACATCCCTTCCTACTTAGCCTCCATCATCATCTCCATCTCGCCTCTGGTGATGAAAACTGAAGTCTGATTAGCTCATGAGGATGCTTCCTGGCTTCCTTAATGCTGAATCCTTTCCGCTCTTTGTCTCCTTGTCGATTGCTTCATCATAGCTATTTAGATCCAAGTTCTCAAGCCTTCAGTTCCCAAATCCAAGTTGTAGAATCCTTGGCGTTCTCAGTGAAAGCACCAAAATGTTTACGCCAAAATTGGTCACAAACACCCAATTGCAGATGAAAGCACCAAACCCTAATCACATATCACAGATAGATAGTATGTAGTAGAATTAAATATGAAGAACACTCCAAAAAATTAAAAGGAAAGCAGCAGAAAGACAAGATTTATAGTGGTTCGGCATTGTAGCCTACGTCCATTTCGAAGGATTTGATGTTTATTGATGATTCTCAACTGATTTACCAGAGTACAATCGATAGCATCCAAGTTACAACGTAGTTTCAGCAGAGTAACAGTGTAGAAAAGCCAAAAGTCCCCTTTTTGGAGGCATGGGGCTGCTATTTATATGTGTAGGCTGAAAATATCCGTTTGAGATCTCAGAATACTCCTTCTCTTACGTGGGTGGGCCAACCAGATCGATCTGAGTTCATTTGGGATCGATCCTTGATCGATCCCATGCTTTTTGTATCGATCCAAAAATGGTCCAGTGATGATGGGATCGATCACAAACGTTCTTTCGGTGGCATGCAAGCTATGGTGAAAATTTGAAGGCATTTGGAGTTGTAGATCTCGAGTAATGATCGATCCAAGATTGATATTGTAGGTATGTTGGAGCATTCGTATCGATAGCCTCGTATCGATCCAAATTCGTATCGATCAAGAGGACGACGTGGCGCTATAATCTAGGAGTGATCCACTTTTTATGCCAAGTTGACTTTTCCTTCTTCATATCGATCATATGTCATTCCCATCGTATCGATCATATGGTATGTCCATCGTCCACCAATCACGCATCGATTCGAGTTTCACGCCTCAATCCATGTTGTACGTTTCACCACTTGACCTGCTCCTTCATATCGATCGATACGAAACCGATCGATATGAAATAGCTTATGATTGCTTTTCCTATCGATTAAATGATCGTTGATTTTGTATCGATTGTTTGATTGATCGATACGAATCATATAGGAATATGATCGATACGAAGCAAGCAGTTGAAGTGCAAATAAACATGGATCGAACTACACCTATTTCATATCGGTCATTTGTTTGTAGCTTTGTACCGATACTTAGCCCCTCGCTTCGTATCGATCAATTAACTAATTGATACGAAACATGTTGAAGCAGGATCGATACATAGTGGGTGAGTATGAAAACGATCGACACGAAGCGCATGGATATGAAACGATGGGCGCAGTTTGATGGATATGAACTTGGATGGATACGAGATTGGTGTAGACTTTGGTTGTTGATCGATCCATGGCTCTGACTCGAAGCAATCATCTCCTTGGCCCGAAGTAAACCCTCCAGTGACTCGAAGCAAATGCTGTGATGACTCGAAGTGGCTTGTTCCTCAAAAACCCAAAGTGAACACTTCTTTGACCAGAAGCAACATGTCTGAAAACCCGAAGCAAACATGAAGATGACTCGGAGCAGACTCCAAGCAACTTGAAACGACACGATCTTTTTCGAAACCATATTTTAAGCATCTTGTGGTGTTTGTTTGCCAACTACACTATATTTTAGCCTTGTGATCATGTTTATCATTTGTGATAGTCCAACTCCAATCATTATGCAGTCGAGTGGGTTATATCCGCTTGTATGCTGCCTTGCCGAAAGACGGGTTAACAATCGGGTTCCTTACATGATACCTTTGTTTTTCTTCCTATATCGGTCACTAAAGATATAGTTCTCTTATTACATATCAAGATAGCCTCATATTTCGATAACCTATCCATACCAAGAATAATGTCAAATCATTTAAAGTCTAAGACATACAAGTCGCAAGAAAAGTGATGAGAAAGGTAGGAAATTTGCACATTCTTACAGATCATAATCAAATGGGTTAACCCGCCTATGGTTTTAGACACACACATAAGGTTTTCTACAATACTCGGAATAAGATGAAATTTATCTACTGACTCTAAAGAGATAAAACTATGAAAGGCACCCGTATCAAATAATGCTCGAATAAAAATAGCATTAATCAGTATGGTACCTTTAAGGATTCCTTTCCCCTTCACATCCGTTAAAGTCGATGGTTCATTCTTAATGGCATACACCTTGGGCTGCTACACCTTCTTTATGAGTGGGCATTCCTTTACCATATGCCCAGGCTGATGGCAATTAAAACAGAGAGTCTTCTGAACCATTGGGGAGATAGGTCCACTCTGCTATTGTTGTTGCTGCTGAATTCCAAAATATTTGTAAAAATTTGCAATGTGGCCCTTTTGCTGACACTTGTGGCAAACTAAATCCTTAAAACAACTCCCTTGATCCCCATCGCCAAGCTTTTCCTTTACTTGGTTCTTCCAATTAGGATTAAACTTTCTCTTATTAGAACCACCTCCATTGGTATTTCCACTAGTTGTTATTGTAGTAGGCTTTTCCTTTTCCAAGGCCTCGTACCTTAGAGTCATATCAAATAAATCCATAAAAGTACCTTTAATGTGAATTGTCATTTTCTCATGGTACACTTCTCTCATACCCATAAAACATCTTGTTTTTCCTTTAACGGGGTGTTGATCAGTTTCGGTCCAAAACAAGATAGCTCGTTAACCTTCGTCTCATATTCTGCTACGGATACATCCCTTTGCTTCAAGTCCATGAAGTTTCTGTACATCTTGGTCCTTCCTACTGTTGGCAAGAATTGGTCCTTAAAAACTTATTTAAATCGGGCCCATGAAAACTCTTCTTCAAGAACATTTGTAGTAAGGGAGTCCCACTAAGCTGCTGCACCCTCTTGCAGTTTCCATGCTGCTAAGAACCTTTTCAGTTCATCAAATAAACCAAGACCTTTAAAAATCTTTTCGCAAGATCGCAACCAGGCTTGCACTTCTATGATAGACTCAAATCCTTTAAATGGTTTCCCTCCTAGATTGGTGTAATCCTTGCATAAGGTTGCGAAATTCACTTTTGGTGTGCCGGGGGGGGGGGACTTAGTATTATCGATGTCAGGTTCACGTTCGGGTAAACTTCTGAATCAGCAATCGTGGCGGTTCGTCGCCATACAAGGTGTGCTTGTGGATCGTTCGCGGTCCAAAGCATACGCGAGTAACTTCTTCTACAGGATTGCAAACATCAAATTAACGTTCACATGAATTCCATAACAGAAATGTCCAAACAAGCAAAGTCTAAATGTCCAAATCAACATAAAACAAAAGCAAAGCAAGGATGTCAAAGTGTAAATTCTCACTACGAGACTGTCGATAATCATTCAGAGCATGCCTGTGGATCGTTCGTGATCTCATACATGTGTAAATGGTTTGATGGTGTTAGTGAGAAGTTTATGACTCGTTCATCGTTATTTAAATCAATTGATAACCATACGGTGCCTCGGCTCGGGGTCACCCCTAGCTGATGTAGACGGTGGTCGCTCTAGTTCAACCGCTGGAGCTTGCCTCCTCACATACTGAAGTAGCCTACCGTTCCTGATATGCCCTTCTACCTCATCCTTCAGGTGTCTATAGTCGTTGTCGTCAGGCTGTGATTTTTGAGTGTTACCTTCGTTCTACCCCCCCGGCTGAGCGTTCATCCCTCTATTGCCACCAGGTTGCTCGGATGTCCTTGAATCTCTTCCCGGGATTTGATCAACATGCTCTAAGTGTGTGCCCCCCAGCTCCGGCGCTGCGCCAGATGGTCCTTCCCCGTTCTGGACTCTGGTTGTTCCTTGATTTGGCGCTCCAAGTTGTCCAATCCATTGAAGCAAATTTTGGATCATTTCCTCCTGTCTCTTCATCATTGTCTCCATCTCATCCCCGGTGATGAAGATCGATGCTTGGTTTGCCCCTGAGGAAGCCTCTTGACTCCCTTCATGCTGAATTTTCTCTGGTCTCTGCCTTCTACTTGTTTGCCTTGTCATATCTTCTCAGATCTGAGCTCTTAAGTCTTCAAATTCAACTTCCAAATGATAAAACTCCTGAATTAGCCTTCTCAGTGAAAGCACCAAAGTGTTTGCGCCAAAATTGGTCACAAACCTCAAATGTTGTGAAAGCACCAGTTCCCAGTCACAGATCACAGATATCAAATATGTAAAGAAATAAAAATGAAGAACTCTCAGAAAAATTAGATGAAAGCAGGAAACAACATAGAATTTATAGTGCTTCGGCGATCTTGTCTACGTCCACTCTGAAGTTGATGATTTTATTGATGTTCACTTGAAGATTACAATTTCTTATAATGTAGCACAACTGATTTTCTGAGCTAAGTCTGAATTTAAGTAAGCAGTGGTGATCCTGAATAAATCTGGCAGAGTCTGGGCGCTCTTTAGCTCTTAAAATTGTCCGACCCCTTTTCTGAATGACCAGGGGCTCTATTTATAGGAGTAGGAGGCTGATATTTCGCCTAAATCTCGGGAGACCAGTTCCGGCACATGAGGGGGCCCACATGCCTGCTCTCAGGAAATCCGGGCCCACTTTGGGATCGATTCGAAGTCCATTCGAATCGATCAAGAAATCATCCAATCGAGCTGAAATTTGGTGTGGACATTCTTCAGCGTGTACGTAAGCTCCTGTGAAAATTTCATAGCATTTGGACTTGTAGATCTCAAGTTATGATCGATTCAAGATTGCATTTCCGGTTGACATGCTTGGTTCGAATCGATCCCCTTCGAATCGATAGGGTCGAATCGATGGTTTGCGCGTGTGAATGGTGACGTGTCGCGCGCGCTTCTCGGGTTGATCCATCTTTTTCTCCGAGTTTACTTAGTCGAATCCATGGCTTTAGCCGCCTTTAATTAGTGGATTCGAGGGAATGGATTCGAGGAGATGTTCGTTCGAATCGATCGAGGTATCCCATAGTTGATCGATTCGAAGCTGCCTTAACAGGGTGGATTCGAAGCAAGGTCACTCTATGGGTTCGAAGCGCAGTGACACCTATGGATTCGAAGTAGGGGAAACCCGATGGATTCGAACATGTGTGATGGTCAAGGACCGGATCGAGTCGAACCATGTCTTAATGATGGATGCGAATATGAAGCACATGACCTATCCCAGCCCGTTGATCGATTCGATCCTGATGGATTCGAATAGATGGATTCGAATCATTGCTTCTCCCCTAACTTGCGTAGATCATAATTTGAGCATACGTACTCGGATTGACTTGAAACTTGGGACATTGGCTGCCCTGGCTTTGCTTGCTATGTCTTGTTAATTTTGGCTCGATCCGGACTCGGACAAAATTCATTGATATCCATGGTGAAACAGTGTATAACAAACTTTTACGACGAACTGTCTTTAGTTTTCTAGTCAACTTTTTGGTGTCATGGCCTTGCCAAAAGGCGGGATAACAATATTGTTGCTAGCAATGGAGTTTCTGTTGATCTAGTCAAGATCGCTGCGATCAATGTAAGTCTACCTCTTCTCAGCTTTCTTTTGTAATCTAATTATTCTATCTTCTTTGTGGTTCTTTTTTTCCCTATTCTATTTCAGGATTGGGAAACTCCTAGGACTCCATCTGATATCTGTAGTTTTCTGGGCCTTGCCAGTTATTATCGGAGATTCATTGAGAATTTTTCTCGGATTGTTGCACCTCCCACTGCTTTGACTTGTAAGAATGCTAATTTTATATGGAATGATAAGTGTTAAGCTGCATTCAATGAGTTAAAGCGCAAGCTTACTTCCGCACCAGTTCTTACCGTTCCAAATGGAAATGAGGGATTAACGGTATATACTGATGCTAGTCGTGAAGGTTTGGGAGTTGTTCTGATGCAGGATGGGAAGGTCATTGCTTATGTCAGTCGTCAGCTGAAGACCCATGAAGCCAATTATGCTACTCATGATTTGGAATTGCTTGCTGTGGTTTTTGCTTTGAAGCTTTGGAGGCATAATCTTTTGTGAACTAAGTTTGAGCTTTTTACGGATCATCAGTCTTTGAGGTATATTTTCACTCAGAAGGATTTGAATCAGAGATAAGTTAGGTGGCTAGAGTTCCTTGCTTCTTATGACCTTGACATCAACTATACCCCTGGGAAAGCTAATGTTGTGGCAGATGCTTTGAGTCGGAAGAAGGCGGTGTTGTGTCAGCTTGTTGTTTCTTTTCCTCTTTTGGATCGTATCATGGCTAATCAGGATGAGGATCAGATGCTTAGGCTTATTAAGGAGAATGTTCGTAGTAGGGTTGGAGGTAGTAGTCTTGATGGTAGTGGAGCTCAGATCGATGATAGCGGTATTTTAAGGATTAATAATCGGATTTGTGTCCCGAATGTTGATGGATTGATACAGGAGTTACTTCAGGAAAATCATCGATCCGGACTTTCTATTCATCTAGGAGTGACCAAGATGTATCAGGATATGAAGAAGTTGTATTGGTGGAGAAGTTTGAAACGCGATATCTCCATTTTTGTTAGTAGGTGTGCGACTTGTCAGCAAGTCAAGGCCGATCATCAGAAGACCCCTGGTTTGTTGCAACCCCTTGAGGTTCCCAATTGGAAATGGGAACAAGTTTCTATGGATTTTATTGATGGATTACCGAGGACTAGGAGGGGTAATGAGAGTATTTGGATTATTGTGGATACATTGACCAAGTCAGCTCATTTCATTCCGGTCAAGTCTTCCCGTTCAGCTTACAGTTTGGTTGTGATCTATATGAGGGAGATTGTTCGTCTCCATGGTGTTCCTGTCGGTATTGTTTGTGATCGTGATCCCATCTTTACCAGTCAGTTTTGGAAAGGTTTTTAGGAATCTTTGGGTACTCATCTGAATCTGAGCACTGCTTACCATCCACAGACCGACGGTTAAACGGAAAGAGTGAATCAGATTCTAGAGGATCTTCTTCATGCTTGTGTTCTTGATTATGGAGGATCTTGGGAAGATCATCTCCATCTTGTTGAATTCACCTATAAAAATAGCTATCAGGTATAATCCCAATCTTTTACTTTTTATCTTGTCTTAATCTTTTATCTATCTCATTTCGTCTTTTGAATTTAGGCTAGTATTGAAATGTCTTTATTTGCTGCTCTTTATGGATGACCTTGTAGATCTCCATCTTGTTGGATTGAATCCGGTAATCGTTTAGTTCTTGGTCCTGATATGATTCTAGAGGCTTCTGAGAGAGTTGAGGAGATTAAGAGGAAGATGAGGAGTGCTCAGGATAGGCAGAAGAAGTACGCTGATAGGCGTACGAGGAGTTTGGAGTTTTATGTTGGTGATCTGGTTTTCCTTAAGGTCTCTCCCTTAAGGAATGTGATTCGTTTTGGTCGTAGAGGAAAGCTTGCTCCTAGGTTCATTGGTCCTTTCCGCACCTTGGAGAGGATTGGTTCTTCAGCTTATCGTCTGGATATGCCTGAGAAGTTTTCTGGAGTGCATAATGTATTCCATGTTTCGCATCTTCGCCGGTATCTTCATGATCCATCTCTTATTGTTCAGCCTTCTGCTCTTAAGAGTTTAAATATTGAGCCTAATCTGACTGTCTAGAGGAAGCCACTTCGTATTGTCGATAGAGGTATGAAGCAGATGAGAAGGAAATCTGTTAATTTGGTCAAAGTTCAGTGGAGTATTGATGACCGGGATTGTACCTGGGAAACGGAGGAGAGCATACGTGCTTCGAATCCGGAATTTTTTGTTTCAGGTACTATTTGCTATTCTATCTTATTCTCTCTTTCTCTGTTTTCTGTGTCTTGTTCCTTTTCGAGGACGAAAAGTTTTGAGTGGGGGAGAGTGTAACAACTGTTTGTACCAAAATTGGGCACAACACTCTTCGGAAGTCTTTGAAGAGATAAAGTGAAGAAATTAAATGGAAAAAGAGGAATTATCTAACAAAAACTCCAAATTTCAGAAATGAGAATGATTAAAGTGCAAGGAGACACAAGAATTTAGAGTGGTTCGACGTATAGCCTACGTCCACTATGAAGTAGTTTGCTTTATTGATATTTCTTTTGTGTTTACAAGTGAATTCAATGATTTACAACAGGCAATTGTGATTTGCAGCAGTGAATTTCGTTGGTAGCAGCAGCAATTGAGTTCAGATCTGGATCTGGCGGAGTTCGGGCATTGGAGATCTCAAAGAGGAAGAAGAACCCCTTTTCTGTTGGCTTTGGGGGTCTATTTATAGGTGTAGGAGGCTGATATTTCGCTCAGATCTCGGGAGACCCTCTCTAGCACGTGACCAGGCCCGCACGCCCAAGCCCATGAAGTTTCGGTCCAATCCGTGATCAACATGAACAAATTTTGACTCAATCAAGATTTCATCCAATGGAGTCAAAATTTGGTGTGGACACTCTTTAGCATGCACGTAGTCTTCTGTGAAAATTTCATAGCATTTGGACTTGTAGATTGGGAGATATGATCGATACGAAATGAGGTTTTCGGTAGGCTGTTTCCTTCGACTCGCTTGCGTTTCGACTCGCTTTCTTTCGACTCGGTGATGTGGCGCTTGAATTTCACTCTTCCCTTGATGTTGTTTCGAGCGAGTCGAAGTGCGCACTGGTCGAGCGAGTCGAAGTTCGCAATGGACGAGCAAGTCAAAGTTCGCACTGGTCGAGCGAGTCGAAATGGAGCGCCCTGAGAGGTTTGAGAAGTGGCTTTGCCAATGGAGTTGAGTTCGATGTAGTCGAACAGTTGTTTGAGCGAAGCGAGTCAAAGCGTGCACTTTCGATGGTTTCAAACTGGAGCGAGTCGAAGCGTGCACTTTCGATGGTTTCAAACTGGAGTGAGTCGAAGAGGGAAGTTCTGAGGGATGCGAAGCGAGTCGAACCTGGACGACTCGAAGTTGGCCTCTGAGCGAAGCGAGTCGAAGTTGTCACTTCTGAGTGATGTGGAGCGGGTCGAAGGGTGACTGATTTTCGTCCAATTTTGTATCATTCATAACTTGAGCATACGAACTCGGATTGACTTGAGATTTGGAACGTTGGCTCTCATGGCTTAGCTTGTCGTATCCTACCAATTTTGGCTCGATCCGGACTCAGACAAAATTCATCGATATCCATAGTGAGCCTGTGTATAACTGATTTCTAGGATGGGCCGTCATTGGTTACTAGTCAATTCCTTGGTGTCACGGCCTTGCCAAAAAGCGGGATAACATTTGCCCCCCAAAGTACGTCTTGTGGAAACATGATGTGCTTTGAAATACTGCCATCTTTACTCTGAATAGTTATTGTCTTTTCGTTGAAAGCTGTAACCTTTGACCGTTCTTCTTGATAATGTAAACTGTTGACTGTCGACTGCTGTACCATGTATTGTTGCAACTGATTGATGTATGCTAGTGGTTACCCGTTTGCTGTTGTATCGTTAATGGATGAGTTTCTGATTCCTGAAAATCCGGAATATTGAATACTAGTCCGACATTCATCCATATATGTTAACCTGACTCTCGTTGACATTCGTACGTCCACAAGTCGTTGTTAGTTTATTTTACTTCTGAATTACGTATCGATCCTCTCCTGAACCGATGTGAAATTCGCTGCAACAACGCCCGATGGTTGCTTTTGAATGTTCCTTCGTAACGATCCTCTCCTGAATCGTTGTGAAGGGTTGAAACATCGAAGATGATTTTTATTGGATTTATGGATGCGAAGTAAGTACGTCGAGTTGATGGAGTTGGCCTCTGGAAGTCATGATTCTATGGATTTAAACTGGTTGTTCGACTCGGTTTTGGTTCGAACTGCTTTGTTAGACTCGGTCTTGGATTCAAACTGTATAGGAGCCGGAGTCAAAACGCACAGGAGATGGAGTCGAAGGAGAGCGAGTCGAAATGAACAAGAGATGGAGGAGCGAGTCGAAGTGCATAGGAGACGGAGGAGTGAGTCGAAGCGCACAGGAGACGGAGGAGCGAGTCGAAGTGATGGCTTGTAATGCTGCATCGGAGACGGAGTCGAAGACAAGCGATACGAAGGGGAGCTCCGCATCAACGCACTAAAGAGGGAGATGAAGCACGTGTTCGACTCCACTGGGATTTGAATCGTTTATTCCCCTTGCTTTTGAGTCCATATAAATACTTCGTACTTAGCCGTTTTTTCACATTTTACCTTTCATCTTTATCTGCCTCGCATTCGTATCGCTCCAGAGCCTTTCAAGAGAAAAAACTTTTGCCTTCGAATCGGTTCCTATCTTCAACCATTTGAACTAACTGTTAGATCTAGGTAACCCAATAAGCGAATCAACATGTAAACGATGAGGCTCGGGTTTTCTTAACATCAAATCAATCAAAGTCGTGGTCGATCGAAGCTCTCTGGCCTCAGCTTCGTGTCGATGGAGTATGGGTTTCGAGATGATGAGGCGAAGGTCTTCGTATCGATCGATGGTGGAGCTTCGCATCGAATTGAGTGCTTTAAATCCATGGATCGATACGAAGGGGTCGCGCCTGATGGACTCGAGACGATGGCCTCGGATTGAGTCGAAAAGGGTGGTTTTTGATCGAGTCGAAGTGTACAGTCTTGGGAGCGAGTCGAAATGCGCGGTCTTGGGACCGAGTCGAACTCGATGGTCCTGGGGAGCGAGTCGAACTGTGTGGTCCTGGGAGCGAGTCGAAATGCGCGGTCTTGGGACCGAGTCGAACTCGATGGTCCTGGGGAGCGAGTCGAACTGTGTGGTCCTGGGAACGAGTCGAAATGAGCGGTCTTGGGACCGAGTCAAACTCGATGGTCCTGGGGAGCGAGTCGAACTGGGGATTTCGAATCGAGCCCTCTAGTTCGAGTCGAACTTGCATGCCAACCTTCCGACCGAGTCTGATTCATATGCACATTACCATAGCGTATTGATGCAAACAGGGCCTTCATGAGCGACACGAATTGAACATTAGAAAACTTGAATTTTCTTGCACATTTGAACAATTGACTCCGACGAGCTTCAAACTTGTACTACTTGACTTAACCGTTTCTCCGCATATCTGATTGCCTATCGAAGCTCGTCGACGAAATTGGAACTTATCAACATGACACCAAACTTTAACTTGGAATGATTGTTAATAACTGGATGGCACAGTTGTGACGGTCAGCGATGACGGTCCTTCCGACTGAATTTCGAAGTCTCGTCATTTACATGCTTTCCTTAATCCAGTTGATCTTCTCAAATAATATACAGTACTGCACAACACACTCACACACTTTACACTGGGGGATGCACGAGTGTTATTTTCCAGTTTAACAATGATTTTTTATAAGCTAGTTAGTCATGGACCCTTCAAGTTCTCAGCAGCCGGAACTCCCAAGTTCTATTCCTCAAACCATAGAGATATCGGTTATTGAAGCCGAAGTTATAGAGCCAGCTCCGGACGAGCGTCCGGGTGCTCGGTTTATTCTCAATCCAATAGATTCCGTGCCGTCGGGTATCTCCGAAGACATGCTAGGACGGATTTGCTTAAGGCATGGTTTGTCGCTTGACGACGTGCTATTTCCTGGGCCAACTGACAGGCCACACACTCCCCCAGAGGGGTTTACTGCTTTCAACCATCACGCTTACACAGCGGGGACACTTCCTTCCTTCAATGAATATATAAGGGAGATGTTACCGTTTCTCGGCATAGCTCCATCTCAGCTACATCCCAATGGGTATGCCTTGTTGAACAGCACCTTTGTCCTGTTTATGGAGTTCCTCTTTCGACCGCCGAAGCCGATCGAAATCAGATATTTATTCAACGTCAAAAGCCGTGGAGGACAACCATTCTTTTACCTTTTTGGAGGAGGTCAGAAGCTGCCACATTGTACTGGGCTCCTAGGGGAGGCTAAGTTATTATAAAACTGAATGGTTCTACGTTCTGTGCCCCCATGGATTTGCTGGTCGGTGGTTGGACAGACGTAAGCGTTGCCACTTTTCTCTTGAATCATTGAGATACTAGTAACTCACTTCAAAACTAACAGATTTTTCCTTTCTTATAGCTGCAATCTCTCGTCCCGATGGCGCATACTTCAGAGAGCTTGTTCGGATTCTTCAATCATTTCCGGGCAAAGAGAGGAATATAGACTTAGTCTTGACCGATAGGAATTTGAGGGCTGTCGGGCTGATAGAACGGAGACAGAGCATACATCTGGAAGGGATACATAGAGTGGTCCCGAAGAAACGGGTGAAGCGCAAAGCGCCCGTAGTCGTGATCGCCGAAGAAGTTGATCCAGAAAGAACACCTACCGATACCGAGATCCCAGTTGGGCCTTCTGCCGATGTCCTGGATTCGGGAGGAAAAAGAAAAGGCAAGGCTGCTGCTCACAAACACCCTAAATCTAAGAGATTTAAATCTATGGTCGTGTCTTTACCTTTCCATGGGATCATAATTTCAGAGGCTCCTCCCCCGCAAGTGGAGAGTCCTTTAGCAGGGCTTGCTGACATTCCGATCCTGGATTTCGTGTCGTCTCCACACAACGCCGGGACGGAGGGGCTTGATAGCGCTTTTGAACTGAGCGGGTCGCTTGTTATGAGTGCGGCCGACATTTCCGGTTGGTCGGGGGATTGCACATGCATATACTTCACTACACTACATGATTCACAACTGTACTTCATCGAACTTAGGAAGTTACTAACTCTTTCTTCGTTTACCATTTTCAGGTACTATGTCTGGAAGGGGATCTATGCTTGGGAATCTTCGCTCAGCCCAAAAATCTTCTGGGTACTATGATTCCCGCAGGAGGGATTCAGATAGAGATCGCGATCGCGAATATTCTAACCAGGACAGGTATGGGCGTGATAGAGAGTATAGACATCGATCAAGATCACGCTCTCCTCCTCCTAGAGTTCCGTCTCCTCCCCCTGTTCAAACTTCAAATCCACCAGAGCCTCCTCGTCACAGGCCGTCTTCTCATGCTTCTAGGTCTGAAACTCATCTTCAGAGGGTCGAGACCACGGCCTCCATGATTACAGAGCAGGTCCCAGCTGACCCCGCAGGAGAAGGGGCCCTCAAATTGGCTCAGATGAGGAAGGACTTTCCGAACATCTGTTTCGACGGTTATGTCTTCCCACCACACTTAAAGAGAATCCCATCAGGGGTGGAAAACACGGTGCATGAATTCGTTCACGACATATACACCCAGTACCAGGAGTGGGAAAAGGCTGTCGAGAAAGCTTCTAAAGTGGCCTTTGAGTGGGCCAAAGCGCTCGAGAAGATGGAGACCGAGCTCGCAAAAAGAGATCGAATTATTCAGGTACTCTCTGTTGAGTCCGAGTCTTCTCGGAAATCTGAAATTGAGGCCGTTAAAAGGGCTGACGAAGTGAAGGCGGAGATAGAGAGGTTGGGACAGACTCATGTTGCCCTGGTGGAGGAGATGGGCCACCAGAACACCAAAGTCATTGCTGAGCGGGACGCGGCGGTCAAGGAGCTTAATGAACTCAAGGCCAAATTTTCTGATATTGCCAAGGAGAAAGATGATGCGAACAACGCAGCCCAGGAGGCATGCGAACAAGCTGTCCTGTTCAGGGACGAACGGGATGCGACCGTGGCTAAAGTCCACAAGGTGGAGGCTGAGGTGGAGGAAAAAGTGAAGTCGGCCGAGTCTAGGCTAGAGGTTGACATCAAAGACCTTCTTGTTGTCTACAACGCTAACGTGCTGAGGCACAGGGGCCTAGCCTGGCTCGATGATTTCCCGATGCATCTCTATAATGCCTGGGGCCGACTGGTTGAGGAGGAGAATGAGGCGCATCAGGGCGAGTCCATGGATGAATTCAAACTCGAGAATCGCATTCTGACTGAGGATGAAAAGAAGGTTCTCCATGAGTCGATGATTCTGCATGAGAAGGAAAAACATGGCGCCCAGCACTTTGAAGTGGGAGAGGGTTCTGGAGTTGACCATCATGAAGCAAGTCTCGAAGTTCCCGTGTCAACCCAGCCTGAAGACTCGTCTGCGGCCGATACCCAGGCTGTTCCTACTTACAATCCGGATCAGCCGCATATGTCTCCGGCTGCTGCGCAAGTTACTGACGCTACGCTGCCGCCTACAAGTCGAATTGAGGAAGATATTCTGAACATTCCAATTTTCTTTCTTAAGTCGAAGCCTTCGTTCGAGTTAAGTTCTAACAGTCCCTTTATTCTTTGTCCAGTGATTGATGTTGCACCGGCCGTGCCTTCTGCTACTCAAGAATCATATCAAGCGCAGGAGGTTATCGTGACCGAAGCAATCACCGTGAGCACGGCTGCCCCGCTCGATGACATGCAGGGGAGTACGATCGTGTTCGATGAGCAGTTGATGGATGAACTCTTTCGCCGCCATGGCGATCCTCGTGCTGACTTGTCATCTGTCATGAGTGGAACTGATCTTGCTACAAGCTCATCAATGCCGACTGCTGATGCCCTCAGCGGGGCTCGAGCAGTAACCGAAGAGGAGATGTTTTCTTAGATTGACGCTGAACTGGCAGCAGCGGCTTATGGCGGCAGCTTTGGAGGCGGGATGGCAGCATCGGGACCTGCCCCGCTCGGAATGATGTCTCCTGGTGGTACTGTCTTTCTCACCAGCCTACCCATTCCACCTTCTGTAATTGATCTCGTTCCTCCGACTCCGCCCGTAGAGAGCATTCTTATTCACACAAGTTCGGTGGAGGACGTCGACATAATGCCCTCGCCTGAAGACCAACCGCCGAAAAGAAAAGGCTCGAAGAGGAAGATTGGCGATGGCTCCAGCGGGTCCACACCGAGGAGGAAGCTAAGGAAAAAGAAAGATTAGGCATGCTCTCCCGGTGTATTTTGATTTGCATTTTGTTAGCCATGTATAGATGCGGGTTCGGCCCCTGCTAGTAGGAATTTTTTGGAAACTTGTACACGAACTTCTTCTATAATCAATAGAAATGACACTTTTCTTTTTTGACTTCTTTTTTGTCATTGCGTATTTGTCTAAGTGTTTCAGTGTCTGAAATACACATGTGAAGTTTTAGTTTCCAAACGAAGTTGGTTTCCGTTCGCCAAGTTCGGGTATTGTGGATATGGTTTGCGACCTGGAAACGAGTCGAATTTTGAGGTCGAATTGCTTCAGTTGATGGTTGACGCTTAGGTCTTGCCCCCCAGTCTTGGCGGTATGTTGTAAAACATCAGTCATCGATTGCCCTTTTATTATAGCATGCCGAGTCTAGTGCCGCTGGATGGGCGTTTAAGACAAACGGGGATTGAGCGGTTTATTCATGCTTGTCCGATCGTCGATGATCATATCCGCACTCCGAGGATCCTCATTTGTTTATTGGCGGTTGGTCATGCTGGTTTGAGTTTCAATCATATGTCTTCTATCTGGGGACTTGGAATTGGCATTTGTACTCCGACTCGTGCTTCGGGAACTTGGAGTTGATAATTATACTTCGATCCATGCTTCGGGAACTTGAAGTTGGTGTTTACGCTCCGTTTTGCATTCTGGGGATACGGAGTTGATGTTTATACTCCGACTCGCGCTCTGGGAGTTCGGAGTTGATGTTTATACTCCGGTTCGCGCTCTGGGAACTCGGAGTTGGATGTTTATACTCCTCTTTGCACTCTGGTAATACGGAGTTGATGTTTATACTCCGCTTCGCGCTCTGGGAATACAGAGTTGATGTTTATACTCCGCTTCGCACTCTGGGAATACGAAGTTGGATGTTTATACTCCGCTTCGCACTCTGGGAATACGGAGTTGATGTTTATACTCCGGTTCGCGCTCTAGGAGTTCGGAGTTGATGTTTATACTCTGGTTCGCGCTCTGGGAACTCGGAGTTGGATGTTTATACTCCGCTTCACACTCTGGGAATACAGAGTTGATGTTTATACTCTGACTCGCGCTCTGGGAGTTCGGAGTTGATGTTTATACTCCGGTTCGCGCTCTGGGAACTTGGAGTTGGATGTTTATACTCCGCTTTGCACTTTGGGAATACGGAGTTGATGTTTATACTCCGACTCACGCTCTGGGAGTTCGGAGTTGATGTTTATACTCTGGTTCATGCTCTGGGAACTCGGAGTTGGATGTTTATACTCCGCTTCGCACTCTGGGAATACGGAGTTGATGTTTATACTCCGACTCGCGCTCTGGGAGTTCGGAGTTGATGTTTATACTCCGCTTCGCACTCTGGGAATGCGGAGTTGATGAAGGATTGTCGTGTATCAATCCTTTTTTGACTTTGATGTGATGGCTTGCCCCCGAGCTCGGGTTTCACTTAGCGAGTGATTGGTTGCATCGCAGTCACTCTCTATTTGAATAAATTCCACCGTATGGTGAAACTTAGCTCTCCATGCATGGTGATGGTTATATGAAGCATTTCAAGTAAATCACAGCTCTGGCTCGAAGAGATTGCATTTTATTGCTGAAATAAGAAAGTATGGAATAGTCAGTTGCCTTATTACAAGTTCTAATTTCGAAATGCAGAAACAAATTGCGAAAAAGGAAAGTAAACTAAATGGATAAAGATAGTCTGTCATGTGTAAAAGCGGCGAAGGCTCTCGCTATTCCAAGCTCTTGGCAGAGTAAGACCGTCGACGGTTGATAACTTGAATGTGCCATCTCCGAACCTTCATTCAATAACATACGGTCCTTCCCATATCGGCTTCATATGCGAAGGAACCTGATAGATTCTTTTTAAGACGAGATCGCCTAGTTCGAAGGTTTGCAGACGGACCTTGGCATTGTACAATCGGGCGACTCGACTTCGATGCGTAGCTATCCTCAAATCAGCCTCTTCACGCTTCTCATCCAGTAGATCGAGAGATTCAGCAAGTAATATAGCATTTGTCATTGGATCATAGTATGTCACACGATGAGAAGGCACTTCTAGCTCGACTGGAATAACGGCCTCTGAACCGTAAGAAAGAGAGAATGGAGTGTGACCATTCGCGGTCTTGCGGGTTGTTCGGTAAGCCCATAGAGCCATGGGAAGTTCATCGACCCACTTGCCCCCGACCTTTTCCAATCGTTTCTTCAGGATGGACTTTATAACTTTATTAACTACTTCGACCTGTCCGTTTGCCTGAGGGTGTGTAACTGCGGAAAAATTCTTATGGATGTAGAAATCTTTGAATTCAGCACTGTCGAATTGGGTTCCGTTGTCCGTAATAATGGTGTGTGGGAGACCGAATCGACTGATGATGTTACGAACCACAAAGTTGATTACTTTCTTCGTTGTAATGGTAGCGAGAGCTTCGGCTTCAGCCCACTTTGTAAAGTAATCAACTGCGATGATGGCGTACTTTGCACCACCTTTTGCCAGAGGTAGAGCACCGATGATGTCGATTCCCCACATTGCGAACGGCCATGGGCTGACCATTTGTGTTATCTCAGTAGGAGGAGCTCTAGGAATTCGGGCATATTTCTAGCACCTATCACATTTCTTTGCATAGTCCAACACATCACGATTCACGGTAGGCCAGTAATATTCGTAGCGAAGTATTTTCTTGGCAAGTGCTTGCCCCCCGGTGTGATCGCCACATTCTCCCTCATGTACATCGCGCAACACATGTTTAACTTCATCGTGAGCGATACACCAGAGTATGGGAACTGAGTACCCCCTTCTGTACATGAGTCCATTCTGGATGGTAAATCTTTAGGCCTTTCGAAGGATTTGTCTCTTCTCACTCCTGCGTTCCGGCAAGGTTCCGTGCTCAATGTAATTTTTGAGTGGGGTCATCCATGAATCCATTTGGGGAATAACTTCGCATACCCGGTTTATTTCTGTCTGGTCGATACTTGGGGAAGATAGCGTTTCTACGGGAGCGAGTCCCATTTGTTGAGCTTTACCTGTGCTGGCTAGCTTTGCCAATGAATCGGCCTTTTGGTTGCGCTCCCGAGGTATACAATAAATGGCGTAGTAATCGAACTAATTCAGTACTTCCTGAACTCGAGCTAAGTAAGCAGCCAACCTTCGATCTCTTGCCTGATACTCTCCCCGCACTTGACACACAACCAATTGTGAATCACATTAAATTTCCACAGCGATGATTTTTAGATCTCTGGTGAGTTTTAGGCCAGCTAAGAGGGATTCATATTCAGCTTCATTATTGGTTGCATGAAAGTCAAACTTCAAGGCATAGCATATAGATCGACCTTCGGGGGTTTCGAGCACGACACTAGTACCCGAACACCGGTCTTTCGATGCACCATCGGTATACAGCTTCCAGACATGTTCGGGGGATTTACTAGTTTCGGGCAAGTCCTCTAAAATGGTGAATTCAGCTATGAAATCAGCGAGGACTTGTCCTTGGATTGCTCATCTTGGAGTGTAAGTAATATCAAACTGACTTAGCTCGATGTTCCACTTGAGTAACCTACCAGACGTCTTAGGCCGCGAAAGGACCCGTCGTAACGGTTGGTCGGTGTAAACAACAATGGGATGTGCTTGGAAATACAGTCAGAGTTTTCTTGATGCGATTACAAGGCAATAGGCCAACTTTTCTAGCTTTGGATAGTTCCTTTCAGCCCCAGTCAATCGTTTGTTGACGTAGTATACTGGCTTCTGTATCCCGTCTTCTTCTCGAACCAAGGTAGCGCTGATAGCGTTTTCTGATATCGCCAAGTATGCATACAACTTCTCATGATTAATAGGCTTTGACAGTATTGGTGGTGTGGATGTTGAACTAGTGCTCGGAAAGCGCCTTCGCACTCCGTGGTCCATTCAAAGTTTCGTTTCCCTTTTCGGATCAGATCGAAGAAGGGAATGCATTTGTCAGTGGACTTTGAAATGAACCTGCTCAATGCCGCTACCTTTCCATTAAGACTCTGGACTTGCTTTATAGTTTTGGGAGTTTCAAGATTTCTGATTGCCCAAATCTTTTCGGGATTGGCTTCGATTCCCCGGGCGTTAACGATGAACCCAAGGAACTTTCCGGATGCAACTCCAAAGTGACATTTCAGTGGGTTGAGCTTCATCTTGTATTCCCGAAGTATGTTGAACATAGTTTCCAGGTCTTTTACATGGTCGGTGGAGAGTCGTGACTTCACAAGCATGTCATCGACATTTACTTCCATTGTTTTCCCGATTTGATCGGCAAACATCCGATTGACCAATCGTTGATAAGTAGCTCCGGCGTTCTTGAGTCCGAATGGCAAAACCTTGTAGAAGTAAAGTCCTAGGTTGGTCACGAAGCTGGTATGTTCCTGATCGGGTAAATGCATCAGTATCTGATTGTAACAAGAGTACGCGTCCATGAAGGATAAGAGTTCATGCCCAGCTGTCGAATCTACTAGCTGATCAATTCTGGGAAGTGGGAAACTGTCTTTGGGGCATGCTTTATTCAGATTGGAATAATCGACACATGTTCTCCACTTTCCATTCGGCTTTCGGACGAGCATGGGGTTAGATACCCATTCAGGATATAGTGCATCTCGAATGAACCCATTCGCTTCAAGCTTTTCTACTTCTTCTTTAAGGGCGGCAGATCTCTCTGGATCCATACCGCGCCTTTTTTGTTTGACCGGGACATGCCGCGGGTCAATGTTCAGAGTGTGGCTCGCAATGTCCGGCGATATCCCACACATATCAGAATGTGTCCATGCAAATACGTCAAGGTTTGCCCGTAGAAATTCAACCAATTCCTCCTGAGCTTGCTGGCTTAGCTGAGATCCAATCTTTATCATTTTCGAGTCATCCTCACTATCAATCGGGACACCAATCGTCAGTTCGGCCGGTGATGCTTGATTTTCTTTAGATTCTCCTTCGTCTTCAGTCTCTCTTGGATAACGGTCTTTGAGGAATTGGCTGGGGTGCCCGAGCCTGGGCCCGAGCGTTAATTGTCAATTATCGGCGAAACGGACGCAGAGAGATTCCTCTACGCCCTTTCCCTTCTCCTTTTGCTGCGCCTCCCGCAGCTCAACAACATAACAGGCTCTGGCAGTAGCCTGATCTCCCTGAATGATTCCTATTCCATGATCAGTAGGGAATTTTAAGGTCAAACACCATGGGGCAATGGCTATCATGACTTCAATGAGGGCCGGTCGACAACTCCCAACTTCCGTACTCTCCGATGTTCTCCAACTCCCAACTCTACTGGCAGTTCCACCATTCCAGTGGGTATTGTAGCACTTCCGTTGAAACCATGGACTCGAGATTGACAAGGCTTCAAGTCCGCGGCTTCCATCTTCATTTGATCATAAGCTCGCTTGAACAAAATATTCACAGAGCTTCCACTGTCAACTAAGATCCTTTTCATCCAAGTGGGACCTACTTGTGCTGAGATGACCAGTGGATCGATAGTGGGAGCTTCGATTTTATCTGCGTCTGTGCTCCTGAACACGGTGTCATCCGTCATCGTTTTATGTTGCTTGGCCGGAGCCCCCTCATCAAAACTACTACAGCACTCGAAGTCCGCATGCCTGGTAGAACTGGCATACGACTCCATTTCCTTCCAGCTTTGATCTACTGGGTGAGGACCCCCACTTATTGTATTGATGACCAACCTCCCATCTGCATGAGCTGGTTCCTCCTTTCTTTCCTGATTCGGCGCACGATTCTGATTTGATGGGCCTGCACCACCGGATTGCGGTGCCCGTACATACTGATCCAACTTCCGCTCACGTATTAGTTTTTCAATGAGGTCTTGTAAGTGACGACACTCATTGGTGTTGTGGCCATAACTCTCATGGAATCTACAGAACTTTCCTGTTTGGATTTGTCTTTCAGTTGGTGGTTTTGGGGTAGGTTTTTTATACTGCATGGTATTGCAGGTCTGCAAATACACATTTTCCAATGACGTGTTCAATGGAGTGTAATTATCGTACATGGAAGCTCTATGCCGTGGTCCACAATCCTGATCGCGTTTTTTGTTCTGATTTCTATTATCCCTTTGCTGATTCTGTTTATTCTGGACGTTCAAATGAATTTTTCCAGAGCTATCTCTAGACTGTTTAACAGTGATGTTACTTTGGATACCTTCGATGTTGGGCCCTGCTTCCTGGACTGTTTCGCATCCTCCCTTCTCAGGAATTGGACTGCCTTGGAATAGAAACGGTCCAATGACGCAGGTGGTTTCCTAGCTAACCAATTTCCGAACTCGGAATCAGCATCAATCCCCTTAGTCTGTGCCATCAGGATAGAGTTATCGTTGGGATTGCTTATTTCCGCACACGCAGCATAGAATCGTTCCAAGTAACGTCTAAGCGTTTCTCCGGGAGCTTGTGTAACACTAGACAGAGTGTTAACGTCCTTAGGCCTCGCCACGTGCATACGGAATTGTTCGATAAACTTGGTGGCCATCTGGTCAAAGTTAGAGATGGATCGTGGTGGCAAACGAGTGAACCACATGGTAGTGATGCCCCCTAGGGAAATGGGGAAACTACGGCACTTTACTGCATCATCAGCTCTAGCAGCATTCATCAGCCATTCGTATTTCAGGACGTGTTGATTGGGATCAGAACTTCCTTCATAAACTGGCAAAGCTGGCATCCTGAAGTGCCGAGGTGGTTCAGCATATAAAACATCATCGGTGAAAGGAGTATGACTTCGGGAGATTCCCCAGTCGTCATTAGAGAGACCCAGACTTTCACGGATCATTTGGTGGATCATCGCCGGTATATCTGGCGTTCGGATACTTGGAGCATGTTGTGCCAAGGTGTGGTCGGGTTCCACAGCGCGAGTCTGGACCGGACGCGGTCGACGGTCCGTGCCTCGCCTCATTGGTTCAACATCCTCAGGGACATAAGGCTCAGGAGTCTGCTCTCGTTGGCTACATTGAGGATCAGCTTGGTTTCTAGCATCACCTCCCCGTCCGGCAGTGGTGGTTGTAGCAATGTTGCCGGTAACATGATAAGGAGCAGCTCCTCCCCGAGTTGAAGGTTCCGTGCGGAGGCTAGCGGATGGTCCAGCTCTAGGTTGCCCGAGGTTCGAAGCAGGTTGGTGTCCCGTGGCTTGGGTGTAGCATCCACCTAACCGTGGACGTGTGGATCTAGTTTGGCCATCGGAGGAGGCTGAACTTTCTGTGGAAGAGTGAGAACCTTGGTCTCTTCTGGATCTTCTTCGCCTTTGGCGATTTAGCTGGTTAGTCAACTCCGTGTTGGCGCGTAGTTGTTCCGCTAGCTGCTTTCGACTTTGGGTCAACTCTTGAAGCAATGTCTGGAATTCTTGTCTAGTGATTAGACCTGATGGATCTGAAGGTCCTGTAGCATTTTGGTTGGATGGAGGTGATTGCACGGGATTTTGTCGGTCCCGCGTTCCTTTCTCAGCAGCTGTAGAAGTGGTACGTGTGCTCACCATAAGTAATGGATGAAGTCCTTTCCTAGATCTGATTGCAGATCTGAGTAGAATGGAAGGGCTTCAAACTTCTAGATCTGGATCTTCTTCTTAGATTTATGCAATCCAATATAGATAGGAGATCCAAAGAGCAGGAGAAAAATTGGTTTTTTCTCAGTGAAAGCACCAAAGTGTTTGTACGAAAATTGGGTACAACACTCTTCGGAAGTCTTTGAAGAGATAAAGTGAAATATTAAATGGAAAAAGAGGAATTATCTAACAAAAACTCCAAATTTCAGAAATGAGAATGATTAAAGTGCAAGGAGACACAAGAATTTAGAGTGGTTCGGCGTATAGCCTACGTCCACTATGAAGTAGTTTGCTTTATTGATCTTTCTTTTGTGTTTACAAGTGAATTCAATGATTTACAGCAGGCAATTGTGATTTGCAGCAGTGAATTTCGTTGGTAGCAGCAGCAATTGAGTTCAAATCTAGATCTGGCGGAGTCCGGGTGTTGGAGATCTCAAAGAGGAAGAAGAACCCCTTTTCTGTTGGCTTTGGGGGTCTATTTATAGGTGTAGGAGGCTGATATTTCGCTCAGATCTCGGGAGACCCTCTCTGGCATGTGACCAGGCCCGCACGCCCAAGCCCGTGAAGTTTCGGTCTAATCTGTGAGCGACACGAACAGATTTCGACTCGATCAAGATTTCATCCAATGGAGTCGAAATTTGGCGTGGACACTCTTTAGCATGCACGTAGTCTTCTGTGAAAATTTCATAGCATTTGGACTTGTAGATTGGGATATATGAACGATACGAAATGAGGTTTTCGATAGGCAGTTTCCTTCGACTCGCTTCCGTTTCGACTCGCTTCCTTTCGACTCGGTGATGTGGCGCTTGAATTTCACTCTGCCCATGATGTTGTTTCGAGCGAGTCGAAGTGCACACTGGTCGAGCGGGTCGAAGTTCGCACTGGTCGAGCGAGTCGAAGTTCGCACTGGTCGAGCGAGTCGAAATGGAGCGCCCTGAGAGGTTTGAGCAGTGGCTTCGCTAATGGAGTTGAGTTCGATGGAGTCGAACAGTTGTTTGAGCGAACCGAGTCGAAGCGTGCACTTTCGATGGTTTCAAACTGAAGCGAGTCGAAGCGTGCACTTTCGATGGTTTCAAACTGGAGCGAGTCGAAGAGGGCAGTTCTGAGGGATGTGAAGCGATTCGAACCTGGACGACTCAAAGTTGGCCTCTGAGCGAAGCGAGTCGAAGTTGTCACTTCTGAGTGAAGTGGAGCGAGTCGAAGGGTGACTGATTTTTGCCTAATTTTGTATCGTTCATAACTTGAGCATACGAACTCAGATTGACTTGAGATTTGGAACGTTGGCTCTTATGGCTTAGCTTGTCATGTCCTACCAATTTTGACTCGATCCGGACTCGGACAAAATTCGTCGATATCCATAGCGAGCTTATGTATAACTGATTTCTAGGATGGGCCGTCATTGGTTACTAGTCAATTCCTTGGTGTCATGGCCTTGCCAAAAGGCGGGATAACAACAACCCATATTTTAACAAATATTTTTAAATTAATTTATTTGAAAACTTTGATTTTTAAATCATTTTAAATTGTAATTTTGGAATTTTCCAATGTATTTTGGGATTTATCGATAATTTATTTTTCCAAATATAATAAAATAATGATTTTCTGAAAATTTATATTTTGGTCAACTTTGGTCAAACTTTGACTTTCAGTTGAAATTTTAAATTTTGAATTTTAAATTTCTAATCTTTTTCTTTGAAACAGTATTTGTTTCTGATATTCGTTCCGCTTTTCGTTTCGTCAAATTATGTTTATACTTTTTAAATTTGATAAAATTCAGCGTTTTACACGCAATTATTTTCAGTATTTCATTGTTATTTTTCTATTTTACTTTTCCATCTTTTATTTTGTTTGGGCTTTGAATTTTATTTGTTGTTTTGAGCTTGTTTTGTTTTCGGCTTGACAAATGGGCTTCGAAATTCCAAGTGGTTTATGTTTCTTTTTCTTTAATGTGAATTTGTGCCTTTTCCATTCCCATAGCTGTTCATTCCTTTATCATAGTCGTACAAAACTTTTTGTTTCTCATCTCTTTTCATTTGCATTTCCTGAACAAAGAATTTTACAGTAAGTTATTCCATGTATTCCTCTTTCTCTTTTCTTTTTCTCTTTTCTTTTTTCTTTCTCTTGCTATGTTTGGCCATCACCATCTCCTACCTATAGCCGACCATCTCCTCCACCAGTTCATCAACCATGACCGGCCCTCGCCATCTCCACCATCCCCTATCCATTGCCGTGACTTCATAGAACCAAAATCCATCACCAAACTAGGCTGGAAACCCTAGCCGAGCCTTCCTTGATCACCTTCCCTCTTTGCTAGCCTCGGCCACCACCTATTCCACCATCTCCACATGTTTATGCCGTGACCATCTCCTTGCCAAAGCCTCACAATCCATGTTTCTTGAACCATAACACGACATGGCCGAACCTATTAGCCATGTGGCCGAACCCAAATAAGCATACGCCGAACAAAAATGCACTTGCCCAAGTTCTTTTGCCTTCCTATGCTTTGCCATTCCATTACTTGACCATAGTCGTGCCTTTGTAGCCATTTCACAAGCCTAGGGCTGAGCTTACCTAGCCCAAACTTATCTGGGCCGAGTCATATTAGCATAGGGTCGAACCATTGAACCACTTGACCTTTCACATGCCTTGACTCTTTGCCTTCCAAATGACTTTTGGCTTGCCATCCTTTCACCTACCCTATGCTGTGCCTATTTGCTTTCCTTGGCCGAACACATATGCTTCAAAAACAAATCATGGCCGAGCCATATGGGTGATGATCCAGACTATTTTGAAAGTGGCCGAGCCTACTTGACTTGATTTGGTCATTTGTGCATTGTTTTGCTCTGTTTTAATTCTAATTCTTTTGTGTTGAACGTATACTTATATTTGTTTGTATTTATTATTTACAAGATTTGAATCTTGGCTCTTCATCCACTCAAATCTAGTTCGTGCTTTATCATGCTTTTCGAAGTTTGATTATGTGTCTTGAATTGTCATCTCTAGCTTTAGAAGGTGAGTTTATCACTCTCGACAAATCGTACTTATATAAATGTGAAACAATGTCACTTTGATATGTAGTAGTTGATATGCTATGATATATGCTCACATCTGCCTGTTACATGACTTTATATGATGATATAACCTGACTTTATACCTGCTTCATCACCTGCTATGACATGCTATGTTTTACTATTTATTTATATTTATGTTTCTCACACTGCAAGTTCCCTCACTATGGGTTGAAATGATACATACCCGAACGGACTTTAGAATAGGGAAAAGTCGTTATGAGCTGAAATGATAGGCTCTAGCAATCTTTTATTTGACTTGGGATTGTGGGTTTGAAATGATCAAACTCGGGATTTTAATTCGGATTGAAATGATATATATCCGTATTCACTTGACCTAGGTTAGAAAATATTATATAGACCCGTGGTTAAATTTAAATATAAATATTTTATGATAATTTTAAGTATTTGGAATTTAAAATATATGAGATTTTTAACTTAAAACTGGATTTAAATGATTTAAATAAATTTTATAGTGATTTTCTATAAGTTGGAATTGTATGAGTTAATAAATGATTAGAAATGTAAATAAAATTTTGAATTAACTTAATAATTGAAAAGTTGATTTAAAATGGAATTTTGGCTTAACTTGGTAATAAAATATTTTATTTATGAAATGGATATTTTTAAAAGTAAATAAAATAGCTAGTTGTTTGTTGAATTAAAAGTTAAGCAATTTAAATGTATTTTTGACTTAATAAATGAATTATGTTTAATTTGGATATTTTATTTATAAAATGTTATTTTATTTAAATCATAAGTGAAATGATATCCAAATAAATAATTTTGAAAAGTGAGATATGTTTTATAAGTTAAAATGGTGAAAACTGAAATTATAATGTTTCTGAAATGTTATAGAAAATCTCAGATTTGTATTGGCAGCATTTCTGAAATGCTGTGGTTTTAAGGTAGCATTTTATAATTTCTGTTGTATCTATAAATGTACTGCTTTCTGAAATAATACTACTATCTACTAAAGCATTTTATTAGTGCTGATGTTTCTGTAAATGTACTGTTTTCTGAAATAATACTATATCTGCAGTAACATTTTCTAAGTGCTGCTGTTTCTAAAAAAGACTATATTTCTGAAATACTACTATCTACAGTAACAGTTTCTAAGTGCTGCTGTTTCTAAAAAGATGATGATTTCGAATGCTAATATATGTATTATCACATTTTCAAAGTGTTACGAATGCTAAAAATACATTGTTTTGGAAATGTTATAATTTAATGAATGAACTTAGAATTGCTACAACTTTGGAAATGAATATTATTTTTGAAGGATATTGACCTTGAATTTAAATGGTTTAAATGAATATGTTTTGATTTGAAATATAAACCATTTTGAATTTATAACCACGGGTTATAATAACGATTGGTTGTTAAAGAGACCGGGATCGGATATGGACATACTCTGTGTCAATACCGAAAACCACTTTAACAACTGTGTACGTGGTGGAGATTCCAGAATGAAGTAGGATGGTGGCGATGATCCTAAGGTATTTACTTGGACCTAACTCCCATGAGTTAGCATAAGGTGGTTAAAACAGGACCGATTCCAAGCTAATGAGGTGACTTCTCTTATCGGACACATTCCATCGTATACCATTCTATTACTTTGTGATTGATTGGGTGAACCCCTTGATTCAGGAGTGTGGCTCGAGTTGGGCGATTGCTGCGGCTTTGCGTTACCAATAGTCCGGATGCGTAATTGGTATTTCTACCCTGGCATTGCCTCGTTGTGCCATGTCACCTACCATAGCGTGCTTTACTACGAGTTTGATTTGTGTCGTACCTATGGAGTATCCTCTGGTAGCTCCAGTTTACGAGGTATTACGGTATTGTATAGACTATTGGCACACCTAAAAATGTGTTAAGGTGGAAAATGTAAAGCCTAACGTTATTTTTAAATACTATACTTTATTGTAGACATTATTATAATAGCGTATCTTACTACATAGTAGATAGTTTAACAGATCCTTAGAGGATGGGCGGTCCCAAGCATCCTTTAAGTTATTGATGCATTTCTATTACAGTTCACTTGAGTTGATTTAAATTGTATAAGTATGTATGTCCTGACTCGAGTGTTTTGTGTTTTTCTTTACGCTCTGGTCAGCCTGGGTATCACAGTTTTGGATTCGCCTTTTGGAGCTAGAGATTGGCTGGAGTTTACCTATCGATCTAGTTGTCTTTCCATTTCAGTTATTTCATTCAGCTTTGCTTATGTATTTGTGAACTTATGTATTCAGGCTTTTGTTGTATCTGTTTTTCAGACTATGATATTTTGTATCTTTTTTGAGACTATGTATTGTAGTGGCTTCATGAACCACTATGTATTTTATTTCCGCTGTGAGTTATTCTGTGTTTGTGATTCTATGATTGGTTTTATTTGCTCCAAATTTATTTACAATATATTGTTTTGGATTATTCAAGTCCGACATGTGTGGATTTATTGTCGATTTGAATGGTCTAAAATAGTGGGTCGTTACAAAAAATCCATACTTTAAACCATAATTAAATAATAATTTATTTATACTTAAACTTCAATTAAATTTTAATTAAATAACATTCATTTAAGAAACTAAATCCTAATTGGGTGGATAATTGACCTTTAATTTAAAAATAATTAATTAAATAATTAACTCTAATTAAATAACTAATTAAAGTAATAAAACTGATTAAATAAAAATTAATTTACTTTTATCGTAATTAATCATTAGTTAAAACTTAATTAAAAATATTTAACTTAGTTAATAATTTTCTTAAACTCTAATTACTTAACCTAATTAATTAATTAATTAATTAATTGTTTGTACCAAAAATGGGCACAACACGCTTCGGAAGTTTTTGAAGAGATAAAAGTGAAGAAATTAAACTGAAAATGAAGATTATCTAACAAAAACTCCAATAAACAGAAATGTAAATACGCAGACAAGCAATTTAGAGTGGTTCGGTGTGTAGCCTACGTCCACTATGAAGTTTTTATGATTTTATTGATTCTCTTTCAATGATTACAAGCGATTACAGCGAACAACAGCGGATTACAGCTTAGAATTCGAATTCAACAGTAAGAGTATGATGCAAATCTTGATCCGGCAGAGTCTGGACGCTTCAGAATCAAAAAGTCCCTTTTCTGTAGGCTCTAGGACTCTATTTATAGGCGTAGGAGGCTGAGATTCTGCTTAAACTTCGGGAGACTCGTTCTGGCACGTGAGGGGGCCCACGCGACCAATCTCATGAAGTTTCGCCTCGATCTGTGATCGATACGAATCCATTTCGTATCGATCAAGATTATGTCCAATCGAGCTGGAATTTGGCAGAGACATTCCTTAATGTATATGCAAGCTTGTATGAAAGTTTCATTGAATTTGCATCAGCGGATCAGGAGATACAGTCGATACAAAGTGAGATTTCTCGAAGGCTATTTGGTTCGTCTCCATGGCTTCGACTCGATCCCTTCGTGTCGATGACTGCACGTGTTCTTGAGATGATGTGGCGCGTGCACTTCGCCTCGATCCGGTCTTTACTCCGTGTTGACCGTATCGACTCCATATATCTCGCCTTGTTCGTATCGAATGATGACACATCACCCAGGTTTGTTGACTTGATGGATTCGAATAGGACCTCATCCATGGATTTGAATAGTAGTCATCGATGGATACGAATTACTGATGGTCGATGGGTATGAGCAGACCTTTCCTTAATGGATACGAACCACGTAGCTTCTCAATGGGTACGAAGTCAACGGATGCAAACTGGAGCCTTTCGATGGATACGAAGTATCGAACCTCTGATGGATGCGAAGTTGTCGTTAGGTGATCGTTATGAAGCGGACTACTTACTGATGGATTCTAACAAGTCTCTCTGGCCGAAGGCTGATCGATACGAAACTCATCGATACGTGGACCTGGCCATTCTGATCGATACAAAATCGATGGATACGAAATGAGGCCCATTGATGGATATGAAAATGAAGTCATCTTCTTTAACTTGAATCGATCATATCCTGAGCATACGAACTCGAATTGACTTGAAATTTGGAACGTTGGTTCTCTTAGCTATTCTAGTCATGTCTTATCAATTATAGCCTTATCCGAGCTTTGACAAAATTCATCGACATCACTCGGTTTTCAATCAGTCTCTTGGTATCCTGGCCTTGCCAAAAGGCAGGATAACATTTGCCCCCCAAAGTACATCTTGTGGAAAACATGATGTGCTTTGACAAACTGCGGTTTTTCTCTGAACAATTATCGTATCTCTTGTTGAAAGTTGCACTCCGCACCGTTGTAATTGACCGTTGTGTGATAATGATTAGCCGACTCTCGTTAACGTTGCATGTTCGCGAGTCGTTGTCAGTTTAGCTTGTTATCGAATTTCGTATTGATTCTCTCCTGAACCGATTTGAAATTCGAGTTGAAGCAACGCTTGATGGTTATTTTTGACTATCCTTTTGTGTCGATCCTCTCCTGAACCGATGTAAAAAGTTGAAAAATAGTTTTCCATACCGATGCGAGTCGAATTGATGGATACGAAATGCTCATTTGCATCGATGGTCAGAAAACTTGGCGGACTCTGCTTCGCATCGATAATCCCCGATAGATACGAAATGACCGTTCGTATCGATGGGCTTTGATGGATACGAAATCAACGTTCGTATTAATTGACCTGCACAGTCGTGAGTCGATGGTTGGAAAACAGACACTTTGAATCGATGGAGCTTAATGTCTTTAGTTCAGCCTTTGTTGTGTACTTCGAATCGATGAAGTCTGGTGGATTCGAAATGAGCATTCCTATCGATGTGTTGTTTGACTGGTTGCGACCGGTCAAGTTGACTGGGAGACGAATCGACCCAGTCTCTCCCTAGGTTCCATATAAATACCTGGGACTTCGCCATTTTTCACTTTTTTACTTTCTATTTTTTACTGTTGCCTTTAGCCTCTTGCGATCGATTCAGGAAGAGATAATAACTCCATACTTTCGACTCGATCAAACTCGTTCCTCCGGATCTTCAAATCCAAATTCCAAACTAGGTAAGCAACTGCGAATCTAAATGATGAAGCCTCCACAGATCCACTCTTTCTTCATCAATCTTCCACTCTAGCAACTGGTAAAACCAAATCTGGCTCGAAGCTACGATGGCCATGGCAATTTTTTGTAGATTGGAGAAGAAAGGATGGAGAAGGCGATTTCGAATCGATATGGGGGTCACGTTCGAATTGATGAGAGCAATAATATTTTTCCTGGATTTTGCAGCGATTTTGGAGTGAACCGGTGGCGATGCAGTTCGAACCGATGGTTCTAGTGGTTGATCGTATCGACACGAAATGATCGATACGAAAAAATAAGTTATACGAAGTCCTTAGCTTCAGATCGATGCAAATTTTGCGTCTACAATCGATACGAAAACTGTCGATTCGAGCGTCATCGATGTCAAGCTAAAACTTTTCTAATCGGTAAGAACTAAGAAACCAAGGATCGATGCAAAATCATCTCATCCTGATCGATACGAACTCAGACCCTGACAATCGATTCGAAATGTGTTCACTGGTATCGATTCGAACTGATACACTGATGGATTCGAACGAACTCCATCTGACCGATTTGAACGGATATCATGATGGATTCGAATGAACTCCTTTCTTTAGCATAATTCTGACGAGCTTCACTTTTGCATATCTGGACTTAATAGTTAAACTGCATACTTGACCCCTACGAGCTTCTGCCTTGCATAATCGAATTTGACTGTAAGACTGCACATTTGACTGCCTTTTGAAGCTCGTAGACGGAACTGTAACCTAACAAAAATATAATGGACTTATACTCAAATCAAACGTTTAGCATCTGGATTGCGTGGTTGTGATGGTCAGCGATGACGGTCATTTCCGAGCTGACTTTCAATGTTTTGTCGTTCAAACATTTTGGCTTATTCCATAGAATTTGCTCAAGTCATGCACAACACTTGCACAACACAACACATTCACACACTTTACACTGGGGAATGCACGGGCTTTTTATCGTCTAATGATGACTTCTCGTGAGTTAGCTAGTTATGGAACCATCAAGTTTGCAGCAGCAAGAAACCTAGAATCTAACCCCTCCCAGACTTGAAATACTGGACATCGAGGCCGAAGTCATCGGTCCAGCCCCGGACGAGTTGCCTGACGCGCCCTTCATTAATAGTCCACCTGACTCTGTCCCGTCCAATATTTCCGAAGATATACTAGGGAGAATATGCTTAAGGCATTGTCTATCGCTGGACGATGTCGTATTGCCGGGACCAGATGACAGATCGCATAATCCCACGGAGGGATATACTGCATTTAATCGTCATGCGTGCGCAGCCGGGACACTTCCTCCGTTCAACGAATATATAAGAGAAGTGTTGGCTTATCTGGGGATCGCTCCATCTCAACTGCACCCGAATGGATATGCTTCGCTCAATAGCTTGTTCATTGCATTTATGGAGTACCTCTATCGACCTCCTCGCATGACCGATATTAGATATTTGTTCAACTTCAAAAGTCGAACTGATAGTCCATCTTTCACATTCCTGGAGTCTGTAAGAAATTGCCAAGTGGTCACAGGGTCTTGGACTAGACTGAGCTATTTCAAGTCAGAGTGGTTTTACGTCCGATGTCCTCCAGGATTTGCCAGAAGATGGCTATTCAGACGTAAGTATCGTCATTTTCCCAAGTTGTTGATAAGGCAATTATGAACGACATCGAATTCACATTCCTTTTTCTTTTTCAGCAATAATCCAGCGACCCGAAGGTGGTTATTATAAAGAGATAATCTGGGTTCTCCAAGAAACTCCATGTGAGGAGTGGAATATCGAACTGCTGTTGACGGACCAGAATCTCAAAATTCTCGGGTTGATCGGGCAAAGACAAAGCATAAGGCTTGATGGCGTATTAAGGACTGTCTCAAGAGAAAAAGTCAAACGGAAGAATCCCAAAGTCTTTATAATCGAGGAAACTGACTCTGAAAGAACTCATACCGATGAAGAACCATTGGTCGGGCCTGCTGACGGGACCCCGGACTCTGAGGAAAAGAGAAAAGGAAAGACAATGGCTTTTAAACAATCTAAATCTGGGAGACAGAAGTCTGTGGTCATAAACCGCCCCCTTTCTGGAGTTAGAATCTCAGAAGCATCCCCCCTGCAGGTGGAAAGTTCCTTCGAAGGGCTCGCTGACCTTCCAATTCCGGACCTTGCGTTCACGCAACATGATGTCGGGTTGGATGTACTGCAACATACTTTCGATGTTAGCGAGTCTCTTTCTACCAGTGTGGTCGACACTTCTGGTTGGTCTGGGGGGTTACACATCCATACACTCTTCACGGCACTACACAATTTTTGACCACTAACCGCATACCATAGACGGTTATTAATTCTCCTTATTTCACTTTGCAGGTACGATGTCTGGCCGAGGCTCAGTGCTTGGTAGTTTGCGCAACAAGTGCCCATCTTCATCGCACTATGAACCACGCAGAAGAGAGGGAGACAGAGATTATGATACGGGGTACTCCAGTCAGGAGCGGTCTGATAGAGACAGAGGATATGTATGTCGGTCTCGATCTCGCTCTCCTCCTCCTCCTAGGATTCCTGTACCACCCCCAGCTATAGTTACGCGTCCTTCGGAAACTTCACGGCACAAGCCATCATCCCATGCTCCTAGATCCGACCCTCCACGTGGGACCGAAATAGCCACCTCTTTGCCTACTACATCAGTCGTGACTGATCTAACTGGGGAAGGAGCAGCCAAGCTTGCACAAATGAGGAAGGAATTCCCCGATATTTGTTTTGACGGTTACGTCTTCCCCTCACACCTGAAGAGAATTCCGCCAACGGCTGAGAATACCATTCATGATTATGTTGCAGACATATTCTTTCTGTACAAAGAGTGGGCGAGGGCTGCAAGGAAAGCATCAAAAGTGGCGTTTGATCGGGCCGCCATTATTGAAAAACTGGAAAAGGTGCTGGGTCAGAAAGACCGGATTGTTCAAGTGCTCAACGCCGAGGCCAAGTCTTCCTGTAAATCTGAAATGGAAGCTCTCAAAAAAACCGATGATGCAAACTCGGCCATGATTAGAATGAAACAGGAGCACTATACTTCGATGGAAGACATGGGTCATAGGAACACCACCATCACTGTTGAGAGAGACGCTGCCCTCAAAGAGCTTAATGAGCTTAAATCCAAGCTTTACGATCTTATGAAGGAAAAAGATGCGGCAAACGTCTCTGCGCAAGAGGCCTGTGATCAGGCGGTGGTGCTTCAGAAAGAGAGGGATGCGGCTATGGAAAAGGTCCGTGAGATCGAAGCCGGGGTTGGTGAGAAGGTCCTACTGGTGGAAGGCATGATTGAGGCTGAGGTAGAGGAGCTGCTAATCACTTACAACGCCCAGGTATTAAGGCATAGAGACCTGACTTGGCTCGATGATTACCCGACAAATCTTTATAATGCCTGGAATCTGCTGGTTGAGGAGGAGAAATTGGGGCATCCTTATGAAGCGTTTGATGAATTTGAGCTGGAGAACCATATACTCAATGATGCTAAAAAGAAGGTTCTTCATGACTCCAAGATTTCTCATGAGAAGGAGAGGCTCAGTACTCAACCTTAGGAAGTTGGAGAAGGCTCTGGTGTTGAGCACCATACTACGAGTTCCGAGATTGTCATACCATCTCAGTCTGAGCCGACTTCGATGGTCGACTCTCAGCCTATACCAGCTTATGATCCGGACCAGCCACATCTATCTCCTATTAAGGAGCACCCTTCTGAAGTTGTTCAAACGACCTCGAGCCAAACTGAGGAAGGTATTCCGAACTAATCTCTTGTACATTTGGACTGAAGAACTTGTATAGAAATGTATACTAACAAATGCTCCTTTTCTCTGATCAGTGACCGAAGTCGTCCCGACTACGGTTCCTGCAATCCAGGAATCATGCCAAGCGTAGGAAGCGATCATTTCTCAGGCGACCTCTGTTGTGACGGTTGCGCCTGTCGAAGTAACGTAGGGGAGCTCAATCTCTTTTGATGAACAGATGATAAACGAGCTCCTTGGTCGACAGAGTGACCCCTTCATGGATTTACCATTCGGTCTGGGTGGATTTTCATCCACTTTAGATATTCCGGCACAAACTACCACGGCGCGCAGTGAAGCTCGAGTCCTCCGAGAAGCAAATATGCTGGCTGAAATTGACGCCGAGATGGAGGCAGCAACACATGGTGGCAGCTCAGAGAGCGGAGCAGCGGTGCATGACCCTACACCACTTATGATGATATCCCCTGGGGGCACGCTTGTCGACACTAGTGCGCCAGCCCCGCTTCCGGCTGTAGATCCTGTTCCTCCGACTCCTCTTGCGGGAAGCATTCCCTTAGACTCTAGTTCGGAGGAGGATGTCGATATCATGCTCTCGTTCGAGGACAACCCGCTTAAAGAAAATGGCTCAAAGCGAAAGATCGCTAGTGGATCCAGCAGCTCCTCGTCGAAGAAGAAGAAACTAAGGAAAAAGAAAGAGTAGATAGACTATTTTTAGGCATGTATTTCCTTTTGCAGTTAGGAATTTTGTCATCTTTTTTCTTTCATAGGCCGTATATAGATGCGGGTTCGACCCCCGCTAGTAGGAATTTTTTGGAAAAGCTGGTATACGAGCCATTGCTCTTGATTAGTTGAAATAAAATTTTGTCTTTCTGTTTTAACTTTTATTCCTTTTATACTTAAATGTCGCAGCGTTCGAACCTCAGTTCTATGTACTTGCATTACTTTAACTTGTTTCAGGTAGTGATTAACACTTGCATCTGCCCCCAGTTCTGGGGTTGAGTTGTTGACGCAGCGGAAATAATCAAAAACAATGTAGATCGTTGAAAGTAGCAATCGATGGATTGATGGATACTGAATTGCCCGAACTCGTTGATCCGAAGATACTGAATTCTAGCTATCTCGAACTCGTTCATCGCGCACGATACCGGGTTCAATGATCTTCAATTCTTCAAGCGTTGATCAAGCGCACTTGATTCCGCGAATCGGCTTCTACAATCGTTGAATCGAGCGCACTCGATTATCCGAGAGAGGAGATAGGAGATTACACTCAACTACCAATTGAAATTGAAAGCACAAAGCTAACAAAAGAGAATTTTATTCAAAAATCAACAACCTTTTACAAATGATATAACTCGCCTATTTATAGGCTACAACACGCCAAAACAGAAAATTATACAAGTCTTAAGTCGGTGACGACTTATCCCCTACGACCTACAACTCATCATGAGTCGTTTACAACTTATCAGATTACAACATAACAACACGACTTACGACTTATACAAAACGACTTAACAAGATGTACAAACTAACAACTACAACCAACAACACACGACTCATCATACTCCGACTTATGACGCAGCCAAAGTATACTTATTACAAACAGACGACTTAAAACAGTTAACATACGACTTACAAAACATACGACTCAAGACATATGTATAGAACGACTTACGACTTATAACAGATGCGACTTAACAAAGCAACATCACATCATCTTTCTACGACTTAAGAATCCACGGTGTAGATTAACTCGTATAAGCATCTACGGCATCCAGAGCTTCTGCGACTTAAAACATTAGCGGGATTCCAAATCAACGTTTTAAAGGAAATCAAAGGCAGAGGTTAACTCGGCAGACACATCAACGGCATCCAGTGCTTCGCGCCTTAAAACCCAACGACTTAAGACTTAAGTCGTAGACGACTTATCAAACAGATAAAATTGTTAGCGACTTAACACAACAGTCTCCTCACGCGACTTAGGCCTGGAATAACTTCAATGACTTAACATAAGTCGTAACTTGTGGCATCTTGAAGGAATGGTATCTTCCCACGACTTAACTAGGTCGTAACCCGCTTCCGACTTAAAGCCTTTAATCGCTGGAACTTCTTTCTGCTTTTTGATGAGTCATGGACGACTTATAACTGCGCCGCTAGATCGTATACGACTCATCAACCCCGAACGACTTAAGCCCCCATTAAGTCGTAACTCCCCTTCATCTGAACTGATAGGTCGTAGATGACTCAAAGTCGCTACATTAACTCGCTGTTTTTCCTCACATGACCCCTTGGGTCGTGGACGACCTATAACTGTTGTCATAAGTCGTGAACGACTTATGCAGTCTTCCTTAAGTCGTGTGCGACTTACTCCTGGCGCTGCATCATCCTCCCCAAGTTGAGAGAAATTCGACCTCGAATTTAAAAACTTTCTCCTTCGAGACGCTGTCTTCCATTCATTATCTGGTCTGATGCGGCTCTGGTGATAACCACTCTTGAGATTGATCTTGTCTTGACTCTTTGATGATATGGTTCGAAATAAAGAATGCATGGAATAGAACAGACGTGGCATTAGGCAGGCGGCATAAGGAAGTGATCTGAGGGAGATGACATATGAAAAAGTGCGGAATAAACTAAGCACTAGATGCCAAATCCACTTCATGTAGCACAGAGCTTCATAAGAATAGTGTCGTATACCATATTGCTTGTGCCAATAGGAAGATGTGATATAGAACCAAAATGTGTCTAAAATGTGAGACGTTATAAGGAAGTTTAAAATCATGGAACGACTTAGGAAGTCTTGTCCGGAGAAGTGTGATGACTCATGTTCAGATTCTCGTCTTTCCTTATCTCGCTCAGATGTGCCATCATCTAGAATCTTCCCTTGATGTGTATCAATTTCCCCTAATTGAGTTGAATTCTCACTCGCTTCTCCTTCAATATATTTAGGTTCATAATATGGTTCCAAGCAATCGACATTGGCAATGTTAGCAGCGTGGACATCATCTGACAACTTCCACTGACAATCATTCTCTTCCTCCTGTCGTTCTTTCAGACTCACAAGCTCATACGATCCTGGCTGTAGAATAGCATCTGTTACGAGTTCAGTTTGAGGTTGGATGTCCTGTAGAGATGGTAACTCTTCGGAAAACTCCTCAGAGTATTCGACTTCAGACTCATCGAATTCTGATCCAACTTCCTCATAAGCATCAAAATCTTCACTCGTTCCTTGCTGGGATAATATAAACAAGTCATTACTAATTTCCACCTTTTCGTCTGGCTCTTCCAAACATACAAGACTAGATTCTTCAAGCAGTTCCTCAGACATCTCCTCTTCACATTCTTAAAATACTTCATCTTCTTCAGGATTCTCAAAGTCAGAATCTTTTCCAGGTTCAATCATCATTGACAACTCATCATTATCTTCCATTTTATTGATGAACTCTTTCAAAAATAACAAACTATCTGATTATGCCTTCTCTTCTGTTTCACTCTTACTTTGTTCATGCTCCTCGGAAACTAAGGAATCTATACATGGCTGACTCTCATCCGTAAGCTCAGGTGCTAAATAAGAATCCTCCATTGTCAAATGAATTTCCTCCATCCCGAACACAGCTTCTTCTTCCATACTATCAACTTCAAACTGTGGCAATGAAGAGTAATCAACTTCTACCTCCACATACTTTGACTCAATTTCTTCTTCATCGTCAAATTTCGACGGTTGATAAAAGTCAATTTCAACAGTCCCCCTCAACAAGTGACCTCCTTTCTCTATTGACAAAACTTCTACTTTCCCTGATAAAGATTCCTCAAATACTGGCAGAAATTCTTCATCGTCGTCAAATTGTGGTGGTTGATAAAAGTTAACTTCATCAATCAAATTACATTCTTCGTTCTCCAACTCGACCTCTTCCTCTTCGTTGTCAAACTTTAGTGGTAAGGCTGCGAATGATTTTGTAGGACCGAACTCTTCAAATTCTTCTAACATTGGTTTAACCTCCTCGAGAGTTTTAAGCTCTTCACTTGCCCCATATCTAACCAAGGTTTCAGCACTACCTTCCGATTCTTCAGCACTTTCGCCAAAAGATAATGGACTAGTTGGTTCCTCTTCCTCTTCTGCCTTGCTTTCAGTAGAATCATCCACATCCTCGCTTTCACACTCTTCTACAACAAAGAGTTTCTTCTGGGACTTTGTACATTCCATACTTCGATGGTCAAACTCCTAACAATGATATGGCTTAACTTGTTCATCAACACTTGCCTTCGTGATTCCATATACAACTGGTTCATTGACTCTCTTTAAAACATTTCTACTGTAATGAACAGCATGATTTTGATTGCTGGAGTTTGTAACCACACCCTTTCCTCGACTCCTTTGACTCAACTTCTGCAACTGTTGATTAATACGAGCTTGATAATTTTAGGGTAAGAAATTTGCTTTCATCATCCTCTTCATCTTATCCCACTTGACAACTTTAGACTTCTTCATCCTCTCTCTGGTTGATTTACTTTGTTGCCACCAGTCCATAGCTCTTCCTCTCAAGCTTGAAGCAACTAACTTCACTTGACGATCCTCAGGAATGTAGTTGAGCTCAAAAACATTTTCAACCGTTGATAACCAGTCCAAGAATTCCTCTGCTTGTAGTCCACCTTGGAATTCTGGGATCTCCGTATCCTTCCTTGATTTCCGTGTATAACCATCCTCTTCAATATTCTTATATTGATTTTGCCCTTGACCGGAATATTGAAAATGAACACGATCACCATAACTTTTTTTTCAAAATTAGATGAACTTCGTCGTCGATTCTGAACATCGACTCTTCTATGCCCATGCACGTCCTCTCTACTTCTTTCCTCATAATCATAAGATGGCTCATGCCCGTAACCACGATACGCTCTTCTTTCTTCCTTTTGATAATCGCGATTGTCTCGAGCTCCACGATCTCGATTTATTGACAACAATGATTCTCTTCTTTCTCTATCATAATGTGTCGACATTCTCCGTTGATTTCGATTCATGTCAAACTTCATTCTCTCTACTTTCTCGAAATCCTTCTTGAATCTTTCATCACTACGTTGCTGCATATGTTCAGGATCTTCTCTCTCATACAAATCAGCAACACTATGATGACGGTTAACATATCTCGGAGGCATGATCAAGTCTTCAAATTCAAACACAATTCGGATTTAGATCCAAAATGAAATGGATCGAAAACTTCCACTTTGTTGCAAATCGCGATGAACACGATGGACAAAGTTTCAGCCTCCCACTCAAATTCGATCAAACAGCTTCAATACAAAGTCGAACACTTTCAACTTCCTTTCGGCCGTGATAAACAACTTCAAATCTTCAAAATGATTAGGCTCCAAGTCTCGATCTAGCTATGATTGGCTAGAACACGCTCTGATACCAAAATGACGCAGCGTAAATAATCAAAAATAATGTAGATCGTTGAAAGTAGCAATCGATGGATTGATGGATACTGAATTGCCCGAACTCGTTGATCCGAAGATACTGAATTCTAGCTATCTCGAACTCGTTGATCGCGCACGATACCGAGTTCAATGATCTTCAATTCTTCAAGCGTTGATCAAGCGCACTTGATTCCGCGAATCGGCTTCTACAATCGTTGAATCGAGCGCACTCGATTATCCGAGAGAGGAGATAGGAGATTACACTCAACTACCAATTGAAATTGAAAGCACAAAGCTAACAAAAGAGAATTTTATTCAAAAATCAACAACCTTTTACAAATGATATAACTCGCCTATTTATATACTACAACATGCCAAAACAGAAAATTATACAAGTCTTAAGTCGGTGACGACTTATCCCCTACGACCTACGACTCATCATGAGTCGTTTACAACTTATCAGATTACAACATAACAATACGACTTACGACTTATAAAAAACGACTTAACAAGATGTACAAACTAACAACTACAACCAACAACACACGACTCATCATACTCCGACTTATGACGCAGCCTAAGTATACGACTTATTACAAACAGACGACTTAAAACAGTTAACATACGACTTACAAAACATACGACTCAAGACATATGTATAGAACGACTTACGACTTATAACAGATGCGACTTAACAAAGCAACATCACAGCAGCTTTCTACGACTTAAGAATCCACGGTGTAGATTAACTCGTATAAGCATCTACGGCATCCAGAGCTTCTGCGACTTAAAACATTAGCGGCATTCCAAATCAACGTTTTAAAGGAAATCAAAGGTAGAGGTTAACTCGGCAGACACATCAACGGCATCCAGTGCTTCGCGCCTTAAAACCCAACGACTTAAGACTTAAGTCGTAGACGACTTATCAAACAGATAAAATTGTTAGCGACTTAACACAACAGTCTCCTCACGCGACTTAGGCTTGGAATAACTTCAACGACTTATCATAAGTCGTAACTTGTGGCATCTTGAAGGAATGGTATCTTCCCACGACTTAACTAGGTCGTAACCCGCTTCCGACTTAAAGCCTTTAATCGCTGGAACTTCTTTCTGCTTTTTGATGAGTCGTGGACGACTTATAACTGCGCCGCTAGATCGTATACGACTCATCAACCCCAAACGACTTAAGCCCCCATTAAGTCGTAACTCCCCTTCATCTGAACTGATAGGTCGTAGATGACTCAAAGTCGCTTCATTAACTCGCTGTTTTTCCTCACATGACCCCTTGGGTCGTGGACGACCTATAACTGTTGTCATAAGTCGTGAACGACTTATGCAGTCTTCCTTAAGTCGTGTGCGACTTACTCCTGGCGCTGCATCAGTTGTAAAGATCAGCTTGGGATCGCAGTAAGTGGGGATCGAGCGGTCAAACTACATTTGTTTCTTTATAGATGGTTACATCCGCACTTTGGGGGTTTGCATTTGCATTTTTGCAACCAGTGACAGCTATCGAAAGCTTTTAAGTATTAGTCCATACTCTGGGGACACAAGTCATCTTGTGAGCGGTCGTTCACGCTCTAGGAACTTATGGTTGATGTTTATACTCCAACCCATATTTTGGGAAGTTGGAGTTAGCATTCACATTCCGACTCGCACTCCGGGAGTCCAAAAGGCGTATCAGGGTCATGGATGGTTAGATTGTATCCATCCTGAGTCAACAAGTGAGATCGTTAGACGGACGGGTCCATCCCTCTCGAACTTGGTTAAGTTATGGTCGAAGTCGTTAGGTGAACGGATTTACTTTCTTCGACACTGTATTTTAGAGTTTATACTCCACCTCGCACTCTGGGAGCATGGAGTTGGCCGACAAACGGTCAGTCACGTTTGTCTGGGCACTTGGATTACGTTCACACTCTGGGAACGGTGAATTAATCAAGATCGTGGATGGTTAGATTCGCATCCACCCTGAGTCGACAAGCGAGGTCGTTAGATAGACGGGTCCATCCTCCTCGAGCTTGTTTAAGGTACAGCCGAAGTCGTTAGGTGGATAGGTTCACCCTCTTCCGTACTGCATTTAATCGTAATATGGTCGAGGTCGTTAGGCGGATGGATCCGCCCTCCTTGAGACCGCATTTGTTTGATGCCTATATTCCAGCTCACTCTAGGAGTATGGAATTAGTTACAGGATTGTCGTGTATCAATCCTGTTTATCATTGGTGTAATGACTTGCCCCCGAGCTCGGGTTTCGCTTAGCGAGTGGCCGGTCGTATCACAGCCACTCTCTATTTGAATAAATTCCAGTGCATGATGGAATTTAGCTCTCCGTGCATTGTGATGTCGTACATTGTATTCAATGAATCACTGCTCTGGCTCGAAGAGATGGCATTTTATTGCTGAAGTAAGAAAATGCGGTAAAGTTAGTTGCCTTATTACAGAATTCAAACTTAAAAATGCGGAAACAAACTGTAAATGGAAAAATAGACTGAAACAAATAAAGCCTGTCAGGTGTAATAGCGACGGAGACTCTCGCTATTCCTGGCCCTTGGCAAAGTAAGACCGTCAACGGTCGATAACTTGAAAGTGCCTTCACCAAGTCTTTGTGTAATCACGTATGGTCCTTCCCAATTTGATTTCATGTGTAAAGGAACCGGATAGATTCTCTTGAGGACGAGATCGCTGAGTTCGAAGGTTCGAGGTCGAACTTTGGCATTGTACAATCGGGTGACTCGACTCCGATGTGCGGCTGCTCTCAAATCAGCCTCTTCCCGCTTCTCATCCAGTAGATCAAAAGATTCGGCAAGCAATATAGCATTTGTTTTCGGATCATAGTAAGTCACGCGATGGGAAAACACTTCCATCTCGACTGGAATAACGACCTCTGAGCCATAAGATAGGGAAAACGGGGTGTGTCCGGTCGCGGTTTTGTGGGTCGTACGATAGGCCCATAAAGCCATAGAGAGTTCATCAACCCATTTGCCCTCGGCCTTTTCCAGTTGCTTCTTTAGAATGGATTTTATGACTTTGTTGACAGCTTCAACTTGGACGTTTTCCTGAGGATGCGCAACTGCCGAGAATTTTTTATGGATATGAAACCGTTGACAGAAATTCTTGAATTCCGTACTATTGAATTGGGCTCTGTTATCTGTGATGATGGTATTCGGGAGTCCAAATCGACAGATAATATTGCGAACTATGAAATTGATTACTTTCTTTGTCGTAATGGTTGCAAGGGGTTCCGCTTCAGCCCACTTGGTGAAGTAATCAACTGCGACGATGGCATATCTTGCTCCACCTTTGGCCAGTGGTAGTGTGCCGATGATATCGATGCCCCACATTGAAAATGGCCATGGACTGACCATTTGGGTTATCTCGGTAGGTGGGGCTCTGGGAATTCGGGCATGTTTCTGGCACCTATCACATTTTCTGGCATAGCTCGCTGTATCTCGGTTCACAGTTGGCCAGTAGTATCCGTATCGGAGTATCTTCTTAGCGAGGGCTTGTCCACCAGTGTGATCGCCACATTCTCCTTCGTGTACGTCTTGTAACACTCGTTTGACTTCATCATGCGCGATATATCGGAGGAGAGGAACATAATACCCTCTTCTATACATGACTCCGTCCTGAATGACGAAATGTGACGCTTTTCGCAGAATTTGTCTTTTCTCATTCCTACGCTCGGGCAACGTCCCATTCTCGATGTAATTTTGGTACGGAGTCATCCACAATTCTCTACTAGGAGTGGTTTCAAACACAGAGTTCGTCTCTACTTGATCGATGCTTGGGGAGGACAAGGTTTCGACGGGGACAAGTCCCATCTGCTGTGCTTCACCAGTACTTGCCAGCTTTGCTAACGAGTCAGCCTTCTGATTATGTTCTCGGGGTATATGGTAAATAGCATAGTAATCGATTTGACTTAATGCTTCTTGAACTTGGGTTAGGTAGGCGGCTAGTCGTCGATCCTTGGCCTGATATTCGCCCAGAACTTGATATACAACCAACTGGGAATCGCAGTAGATTTCCACAACAACAATCTTCAGATCGCAAGCAAGTTTTAATCCGGCAAGTAAAGCTTCGTATTCGGCTTCATTGTTGGTTGCACGAAATTCGAACTTCAGAGCATAGCATATGGATCGGCTTTCGGGAGTTTCAAGTACTATTCCGGCACCGGAACACTGATCGTTTGATGCACCATCGGTATGCAGCTTCCAAATGCATTTAGGAGGTATAGTGGTCTCTGGAAGATCCTTTGAAATAGTAAATTCGACTATAAAATCCACTAAGACTTGTCCTTGAATGGCACTTCATGGAGCATATGTGATATCAAATCGACTCAGTTCAATGTTCCACTTAAGTAGCCTACCAGATGTCTCAGGCCACGTAAGGACCTGTCGTTACGGCTGATCGGTGTACACAGTAAGGGAATGAGCTTGGAAATAAGGGCGAAGCTTCCTTGAGGTAATGACCAGGAAGTACGCTAGTTTCTCTAGTCTTGGGTTTCTTTCAGCTCCTATTTTCCGTTTATTAACATAGTAGACTTGTTTCTGCACTCGGTCTTCTTCCCGAACCAAGGCAGCGCTGATTGCATGCTCCGATACTGCCAGATAAAGGTACAATTGCTCGTGGTCAATCGGCTTTGACAAGATCGGTGGTGTGGAAAGATGTTGAACCAGCGATCGGAATGCGTCTTCACACTCCATGGTCCATTCGAAATTTCGCTTTCCTTTCCGGATCAGTTCGAAGAAAGGAATGTATTAATCGGTGGATTCTGAAATGAACCTGCTTAGTGCTGCCACTTTTCCGTTGAGACTCTGAACTTGTTTTATGGTTCTTGGAGTTTGTAGGTTCCTTATTTCCCAGATCTTTTCGGGATTTGCTTCTATCCCTCGAGCGTTAACGATGAACCCGAGGAACTTCCCAGAAGCGACACCGAAGTGACACTTCAATGGATTGAGCTTCATTCCATATTCCCGAAGGATGCGGAACATCGAATCTAAATCCCTGACGTGATCTGTGGAGAATCGAGATTTTACTAGCATGTCATCCACATAAACCTCCATGGTCTTCCCGATCTGGTTGGCGAACATCTTGTTGACCAAGCGTTGGTATGTTGCTCCGGCGTTTTTTAGACCAAAAGGCATGACTCTGTAGTAGTAGAGTCCCAGATCGGTCACAAAACTGGTATGTTCTTGATCAGGCAAATGCATATGTATTTGATTGTAGCCAGATTAAGCATCCATGAAAGATAATAATTCGTGCCCAGTTGTTGAATCTATGAGCTGGTCAATCCGAGGAAGTGGAAAACTATCCTTCGGACAAGCCTTGTTCAAGTCAGAGTAGTCAATGCAAGTTCTCCATTTCCCATTCGATTTTCGGACCAGTACGGGATTTGACACCCACTTTGGGTACAAAGCATCTCGAACGAAACCATTTGATCGTAACTTATCAACCTCCTCTTTAAGGGCGGCAGATCTCTCTGGATCCATACCACGCCTTTTCTGCTTGACCGGTACATATCGCGGGTCAATATTCAGGGAGTGACTTACGATGTCCGGCGAGATTCCGCACATATCAGAGTGTGTCCAGGCGAAAACGTCGAGATTCGCCCGGAGAAATTCAACCAATTCCCATTGTGTCTGTTTTCCCAGTTGAGACCCAATTTTTAGCACCCTCGAATCATCACCCTCACTGATTGGGACGTCCACAGTCAGTTCGGCTAGGGAAGCTTGATTCTCTTTAGATTCGTCTCTGTCTTCATTGTCTCTAGGGTGAAGGTCTTTTTGGAATTGGTTGTGGTGCCCGGGCCGGGGCCCAGGCATTAGTTGTCAATTATCAGCAAAATGGACGTAGAGAGATTCCTCTACGCCCTTTCCTTTCTCCTTTCGTTGTAGTCCTTGTAGTTCAGCAACATAGCAGGCCCTCCCCACTGCCTGATCTCCTTGAATGACTCCGACCCCGTGATCAGTGGGGAATTTCAGAGTCAAGCACCATGGGGCAATGGCTGCCCTGAATTCAACAAGGGCCGGTCGGCCCAAAAATGCATTATAAGGTGAATCAATGTCCAAAACGAAAAACTGCAACATCCGGACTCTCTGGCGTTCTCCAACCCCCAACTCCACTGGTAGTTCCGTCACTCCAGTGGGTATTGTAACACTTCCATTGAAGCCGTGGACTCGAGATTGGCAAGGTTTTAAGTCCTTTGCTTCCATTTTCATTAAATCATAAGCCCGTTTAAGTAAGATGTTTACAGAGCTCCCACTGTCAACCAGTATCCTCTTCATCCAAGCAAGACCTACTTGGGCAGATATGACCAGTGGGTCGATTGTGGGGGCTTCGACCTTATCAGCGTCTTGGCTTCTAAATATGATATCATCAGACATTGTTTTCTGTTGTTTGGACGGAGCCCCATCTTCACAATTACTGCAACATTCGAAGTCCGCATGCCTGATAGAGCTAGCATACGACTCCATTTCCCTCCAGCTTCGGTCTGCTGGGTGGGGACCACCACTTATTGTATTTATCACTAGCCTTCTATCTGTACGAGCGGTTTCTTCCTGTCTTTCTTGATTTTGCACACGATTTTGATCCGAAGGGCCCGCACCACCAGACTGCGGCGCCCGCACAAACTGATCTAACTTTCTTTCCCTGATCAACTTCTCGATGAGGTCCTGCAAATGTCGACACTCATTGGTATTATGGCCGTAAATCTCGTGGAATCTACAAAACTTCCCTGTTTGCACCTGCCTCTCCGACGAGGGCTTCGGAGCAGGCTTCTTATTTTGCACAGTGTTGCAAGTTTGTAGATACATGTTTTCCAATGATGTATTCAACGGCGTGTAATTATCGAACATTGGAGCCCTACGTCGTGGGCCTCAATTCTAATCTCTTTTCTTATCCTGACCACTGTTGCCTCGCGGCTAAGTCTGTTTGTTTTGTATATTTAACTGAAATTTTCCGAAACTCTCACCGGACTGCTTAATTGCTACGTTACTTTGTATCCCTTCACTCCTGGGCCTCGCATCGTCCTGCTTCCTAGACTGTTTCGCATCTTCTTGCCGTAAGAACTGAGCGGCTTTGGAGTAGAAATGGTCCAACGATGCGGGTGGTTTCCTAGCTAGCCAATTTCCAAACTCGGAATCGGGATCGATCCCTTTGGTTAAAGCCATCAAGATCGAGTTATCGTTGGGATTACTAATCTCCACACATGCCGCGTGGAATCTCTCTAAATAATGCCTGAGTGTTTCTCCATGAGCTTGAGTGACACTAGATAGGGTGTTAACGTCTTTAGGTCTAGCAACATGCATACGAAACTGTTCGACAAATTTCTTAGCCAGTTGATCGAACGAAGAGATAGATCTAGGTGGCAACCTTGTAAACCTCATTGTTGCGATTCCTCCCAAAGAGATGGGGAAACTTCGGCATTTGACTGCATCATCAGCCCTTGCAGCGCTCAATGACCACTCATACTTTAAAATATGTTGATTGGGGTCACTAATTCCTTCGTACATCCGGAGAGTTGGCATTCTGAATCGCCGAGGGGGGTCAGCATATAAAATCTCGTCTGTGAAAGGAGTATGACTATGGGAGATTCCCCAGTCATCATTGTTAAGCCCTTGACTTTCGCGAATCATCTGACGTATCATGGTTGAAATTTCGGGCATCATCGCATTCTATGCATGCTGAGCTAAGGTGTGGTCTGGTTCCACAGTGCGAGTATGGAATGGACGATGTCGACGGCCCATGTCTCGCCTCCTTGGCTCGGCATCTTCCGGGACGTATGGCTCTGAAGGACGCCCACGTTGCTGATTATTCGGATCTGACAGATTTCGGGTATCAACCCTTATTTCTACCGCGGCGGTTGAAGTGCGATTGTTCGTGGTATATTGTGGAACAGCACCTCCTCGTGATGAGGGCCCGTTTTGGAAGCTGGTTGACGGCCCAACCCTTAATTGTCCCACGGTTAAGGCAGGTTGATATCCGGTAGCTTGTGTGTGACTCACGTCTAACCGGGGACGCGTAGATCTGCCATGATAGTCAGATGAAGAAGAACTTTCGGTGGACGAGTGGGAAACATCATCTCTCTTGGTCCTCCTGCGCCTTCGGCGGTTTAATTGGTTTGTCAATTCAGCGTTAGCGCGCAACTGTTCAGTCAATTGCTGCCGGCTTTGAGTCAGTTCTTGAAGCAACACTAGGAACTCTTGTCTGGAGACTGGTCCTGACGGATCTGAGTGAGCAGTGTTGTCTTGATTGGATGGCGGCTGCTGTGTAGGATTTTGTCTATCCCGACCTTCTTGATCAGCAGTTGTAGAGGCAGTTCTTGTGCTAACCATCTTGAGTGGTGGAGTCCTTTCCTAGACTTTACGCAAATCTGAATAGGATGGAAGGATTTCGGATTAGAGATCTGGATCTTCCTCTTGGATTTATGCAATCCGGTGTCGACGGTAGATCCAAGGAGCATGAGAAAAACTGGTTGTTCTCAGTGAAAGCACCAAAGTGTTTGTACCAAAAATGGGCACAACACTCTTTGGAATTTTTTGAAGAGATAAAAGTGAAGAAATTCAACTGAAAATGAAGATTATCTAACAAAAACTCCAATAAACAGAAATGTAAATACGCAGACAAGCAATTTATAGTGGTTTGGCGTGTAGCCTACGTCCACTATGAAGTTTTTATGATTTTATTGATTTTCTTTCAATGATTACAAGCGATTAAAGCAAACAACAGCGGATTACAGCTTAGAATTCGAAATCAACAGTAAGAGTATGATGCAAATCTTGATCCGGCAGAGTCTGGACGCTTCAGAATCAAAAAGTCCCTCTTCTATAGGCTCTGGGGCTTTATTTATAGGCGTAGGAGGCTGAGATTCCGCTCAAACTTCGGGAGACTCGTTCTGGCACGTGAGGGGGCCCACGCGACCAATCTCATGAAGTTTCGCCTCGATCTGTGATCGATACGAATCCATTTCGTATCGATCAAGATTATGTCCAATCGATCTGGAATTTGGCAGAGACATTCCTTAATGTATATGCAAGCTTCTGTGAAAGTTTCATTTAATTTGGATCAGCGGATCAGGAGATACAGTCGATATGAAGTGAGATTTCTCGAAGGCTGTTTGGTTCGTCTCCAAGGCTTCGACTCGATCCCTTCATGTCGATGACTGCATGTGTTCCTGAGATGATGTGGCATGCGCACTTCGCCTCGATCCGGTCTTTACTCCGTGTTGACCGTATCGACTCCATATATCTCGCCTTGTTCGTATCGAAGGATGACACGTCACCCAGGTTTGTTGACTTGATGGATTCGAATAGGACCTCATCCATGGATTCGAACAGTAGTCATCGATGGATACGAATTACTGATGGTCGATGGGTATGAGTAGACCTTTCCTTAATGGATACGAACCACGTAGCTTCTCAATGGGTACGAAGTCAACGGATGCAAACTGGAGCCTTTCGATGGATACGAAGTATCGAACCTCTGATGGATGCGAAGTTGTCGTTAGGTGATCGTTACGAAGCAGACTACTTACTGATGGATTCAAACAAGTCTCTCTGGCCGAAGGCTGATCGATAGGAAACTCATCGATACGTGGACCAGGCCATTCTAAGTGTACAGCGAACAATAAAGTACTGTTATTATTTCTAAGATGATAGCACGAAGCTAGAGGTTGCCGAAATTATGCAAAATTATAAGCTCAAGCACTACAAAAGATGATTGGACGAAATATAAACTTTTACATGATTTGTAATGGATCAACTAAGATCACAATGATTTGTGGAACAAAACTAAATGCATGCAATCAATTTACAGACTTGTACATGATTTGCAATGGATCAATGGAAAGAATTACGATATAATCGTACAACGATCATAATGGATCAAGATTATTTTTCATACAAAAAAAAGCACATTCGGTAAAAGAATAATTATAATACATAAAATGATATTTATGTCCTAAGACAAATATAATGAAGTGTTTTCATGAATTTGTTTTTAAACGTATGCTCAGTTAAAATCCGAGCACGTCAGTTAAAAACTGAGCCAACGCTCAGTTAAAAAATGTGCAAGTTTGCTCAATTAAAAACTGAACATCTAACCGAGCGTTTTCTCAGTTAAAAACTGAGTCTATGCTCAGTTAAAAACTGAGCATATGCTCAGTTAAAAGTTAAGAGAGGTTGCTCAGCCAAAAACTGAGTATGAGCTCGGTTAAAAATGGAACATAAGATCGTTTAAAAACTGGGTAAAATACTGAGCATAAGCTCGGTTAAAACTGGGTTAGAAACTGAGAGAATGCTTAGTTAAAACTAAGCGTGTTTGCTCTATTGAAAACTGAGCCCATGCTCAGTTGAAAACTGAGTGTATATCTGAGCGTTTTCTCAGTTAAAAAGTGAGTTATGCTCAGTTGAAAACTGAGCATGTGATCTGTTGAAAACCGAGCCCATGCTCAGTTGAAAACTGAGTGTTTAACTGAGCTATGCTCAGTTGAAAAATGAGCGAGTTTGCTCAGTTGAAAACTTGTCAACTTTGCTCAGTTAAAAACTAAGCATGTTGCTTTGTTAAAAAATGAGCATAATTTCGTATTTGATATTTTTCTTCATCGGTAAAACGACCAAATTGTACACATTTTGAAACAATCCAATATTTCTATGGCAATCCTTTCTTCAGATGCAAAATTACTTTTAACCACAGGGTTATTTAAGATTCTTAATACATGGATCCACAAACTATAAGAACTGATTACTATGACTAAGTGCTAACAAGCTTGGAATGAATAATAATATCAAGGTTTGAAATTCCTGTATCGGTTTCGTTCCGGTTACTGGAATTTTTACGATTTTGGTTCCGTTCCGGATTTTCCGAAAATTCCGTTTCGATTCTGGTTCCGGATTATTTTTTGGAATACTTTTCCCATCTAATTTAAATTACTACATAGCATCCAAATATCTGTCACATATACATATAAATGTAACTTTTACATGTCCAAGGCCCGCATATATGAAATTTAATAAAAATGCTACAACCCAATATCTATTTTCCATTCTAAAATCTCATTTTTCCTTTCAAAAGCCCAATATCTCCAAAAGCCCCAAATTTAACTTCCCTTCCACTATTCAATTTATCTCCCGATACCCAAATTTAGGCCGCACATATTTCTTAAGCCGCCTCCTGATGTCAGACTATTTCATTCTCAAATCAAAAGCATGTAACTACAATATCTCCGGTAATTCTTTTTTCTTTTTTGTTTAATTTTATGGATATTTATTCTCTGACTATTTCCTGCAGCTTGTTATGAAGTGAATTTTACTTTTTGACCAATTTGATTTGAAACCGGAATTTATAGACGATTCTGTCTCGGTAATTGTCGGAACCGGATCAGGATGGCCGGATTTCCGGCATGCTGGACGGAATCTTGAACCATGAATAATATATAGAAAATAAATATGAAAAATGCATTGTTTTTTAAATGAAAGTCTTTACAGGTAAAAGGTTAGCATAAACAAACACATTAAAGTCTTTCCAGGTTACCAACTATCTTAAAAGAGTTAATGTGGAAAAATATTGTTTTGAAATGCATCTAAATTTGTTATATGTTTTGAAAAGTGAGCTAAAATGATAAAAAGATCATAGAATAATACAACAAAATAATAAAAGAGGAATCCCCCATATCTTAAAAGAGTTAATGTAGAAAAACCTTTAATTATCTAAAATGACAAAAAATGAAGAAACTTTATTACACGAATAGATTATGGGTATTGTAGTAGATGGTCAAAATTTGCGTTTGTAGATACCGAAGTAGAGGATTAGAAAAGCATGAATTAAAATTCGGAAGGAAATAGATGTGTGGAGTATCAAACGTGATAATGGTGTTCAATATATAGTCTTTTGATGGAATATTAACTATATAATTATTTCTTTGCTCAAATTTGACTGTAAAATAACATACCCCCTTGAATTTCTCTAAATCAACTATTTCTCAAAATATGACTGAATTTCATTTGGTCAATCCAGCAACATATTTATCTTTTTAGTTTCTAGCTGGTTTTGGGCTATCGCATTCTGGTTTGAAAAAGCTTCTTAGTGTTTTTAGGCTACTGATTTGCAGAATGGACTATTATTAGGACACCAATAAGGGAGGTTTCTCTTTAAGATTTGCAATGTATTTTAAAAGCATTCACCATACAAATCTAGCAAACTCTTTTTAGAAATAAATTAAGTAAGCAAACTAAAGCATGCAACTTGAATAAATGAAAAGCCCAAGTTACATGCACTATTAAGTATGTTCTGATTCACATAATATGTAGCTTCAACAGATGATTGAAACTAGAAGTTAATCATATTTGGTGCATGTCAATGATGTAATAGGTGCACCTTGTGCTAGGCCTTGCATAGTGCATATTTGTGTCATTTTCATTTATGGTGAGGCACAGATATGTATGATGCCATATTTTGTTGCTGAAATTGATTAACAACTCACTTTCAAATTGTTTTTTCTATAATTTGGGGGTTATATTTTCCTTCTTTATGATAAACTGGTACCAACATTTGAGTTATGTTGAAAAAATATGTTTTTCTTAGTACCATTTTGAATTTGGTTCAGAAATCTAGTTCAATGGTTTTAACTTTTCCAGTTTGCTTTTACTGTGATTTTGCATTTGAATCATGCTTTTAGCTTTATACGTGATGATAGTTTGCTAATTGGCCTTTTAAATTGTGCTGGATTTTATTTCATTTGCAGATTCATCATCGATATACCAGTTTTTCTAATAGTCTGTAATATGTGATAGAAAAAGATGATTATCTCAATTTAAATTACTTGTGTTGTGAAATTTTATGTTTCACTTTGCCATTTGGCTTTTAAGGCTTTTCTGCCTTGCACTGATAAAAACTGTTTCGTATGTCAGTGAATTAATATTCTAAATTTATTTCATCCACATTTATATATCAAAATCCTTATTTGAGAAACTTGATGGTTGAATTGATTCTCTCTAATGATTAGTGGCTAAGGGGGCATTTGTATATTTTAAGAATAGCAATACATTGTTACAAACAATGAATACGTTATAGTAGTATTTTCATAATACGGAATAAAACAAGTTTCTTTGTCAACCAGTCAAACTTCAGTTCATGGAAAGTTCAACTCCTTAGCTTCCTGTAGAAAGCTGTTCAACTGATGTTCATAGTGAATTAGAGGGGATTAAATACTCAGCCAAAGACTGCAGTCTCATAAATGGTCCAGTAGCAAATAACACAAAATCATCTGGTTGCAGTATGAGCAGTGAAATCTCAGACCCATGCTTGCCCAATGTAGTGGATGAGGAACATAGTGCAAATCCTAATTCTTGTAATTCAGTCGAGTTTGCACAGTATTTTCATGAAGGCTACTGTAAAGCAAGAGAGGTATATAAGATACTTGAATGAAACTGTTAAGATGCCGAGAGCAGCAGTAGTCACCAGATACATGTAAGTGTACATATTATTCTATTTTTGCATAGCTACAAATTCATTTTTCATTACAATGGTCAGACCGGAAAGCCATGAATTTCAATGGTTATTTGTTCTGATTTGTATTTGGCTACTTATTCTATTTTCATTATTTGATTACTTTACCCTTTCCAAAGAGGAAAATTATAAGGATGAAATGAAGAATAAAATCCATTCTACTTTTTTGTTTTCAAAAGTGCAGGATACAATACGGTTTGCTTATAAAACCATTATTTTTCTTTCAATCTTCAAAAAAAACCTAAGTTTGAATATTTCTTTCAATGGCCTCATCATCTCCTTTTGTGGCAGCTATCCCTTATGTTATGAGCCTAGGACCATTGATGGTCCACATAGGTTTTGGTATTGTTTTTATTAACCTTATATTTGGATTTTTATTTTTCCTAAAAATTGAATTATGTTAGTTATCATCTGGTATAAATCTCGGTTCTTGCTCTTTATTATGTTTAACTATAGAAAAATTCTCCTTTCTTTTGTTGGAGATATTTTGGATGTGTAAAGTGAACTTGTATGTTGTTATCATAACATTTTCAGCATATATATTAAGCTTTTAAATAGTAAGGGGAGTGAATTAATCTTTTAACAAAAGATAGACAAACCAGTTTCTAATTAGAGGCGGATAAATTTAGAAACATATTTGTGACGCCCCACCTCTATACTCACGCTTGCCAAGGACACTACTGTGTAATGCCGTCGACTAGCACGAAGAATAAGGCTATTGAATAGCGACCATCTGTGTAATTGCTTTGTGCGAGCACCGATATGTCAGAAAATAGAACTAACATTTCATTTTTGGAGAAAATCCGACATATCTAATACAAACTCAAAGCTACCACACAGTGGCTAAGTGGACCTCGGAAACAAATATAGAAATAAACATAACACAAATCAGTCACAAACATTCATATCACAAAGGCGGAAAAAGATATGAATATAATACAAAGAAGTGTACATCAAAGTAGTGGTAAAACGAGATCCACTACATCACAAGAGAATAGATAAAGTGCTAGACAAAAGAATAATTATACATCAAGGAGTCTATATCTCAAATGTATAATAACAGAAACTACTAGCCTAAAGTAGTTAGCCAAAAGTTAGGTGACAAGCCCTGATGAGCAGTCAAGCAGAAGCACCTGAAATATCTCGGTCTGACCCGAGTATTATTTAAGAAGAAAATAATAAACGGATTAGTCTAGCTATAAATATCAGATAAAATGATATAGGACAAGAGATATGACCAAAAATGTATGATAACGTAAATGTCATATTGTGTCAAGTATACATCACATAACAACGGAATTCATACAATATCTAAAATCAACTCGAAGCACCAAAAAGAATCACATTCTTTAAATAATTCACCAAAACACAAATATTGACAAAACATATCAATGCCAATCCACGAAAGTTGGTGAAACACAAATTCTAGAAATCACAACCAAAAATCCAGAAATCACAAAGGAGGAAGGCCTATCACAAACGGGAGCATGAAAACTCACCAACACGCGTATCACAAACGATGCAACAGCGTAGTGCAATAATGGTACGCCCGAGGAACCTGAAACTCAAATAATTTGGAACAACGACGTAGTGCAATAACGGTACGCCCGATGATCTTGAGACTCAAATATTTTGGGACAATGACGTAGTGCAATAATCGTACGCCCGATGATCTCGAAACTCAAATAATTCGAAACACCGACGCAGTACAATAACGGTACGTCCAATGAACCAAAACTCCATAAAAGATCATGGGTCGCTAGCCCATAAAAATGAGACAAAGCTCAATAGAACTGGGTACAGTCCCCCACGCGGACAAAGAGACATCACGCATTGCTAGTCTAAACCATAAAATGATCATCATCGATCATTAAGAAGTGTCGATTACACTAAGCTAGTAAATATAAGAGTTTAGCTTCATGTCCCATAACCACTTGCTTAACTCAAATATTTACGAACAGATTGTAGATTTCCACTCGAAAATTGTCATAAGAGTTCAATCGAACAAGTCCAAGAATTAACCGATGAAGTAAACGCAAGCATTTCATACCACTTGTTTTACTAAGTCGTTTAATTAGATTTCTCATACGAATGAGGTAAAGGTTTGTATATACTAATAGATTGAAAAACGGTTTTATGATCGAGCTTTGTATTAAAAATAGAGTTGAAATCATCTTTGTAAAAGAGTTTGAATATTTACTACTAGTATAGAAACCTTTGTATTTTAAAGTGACAAAGCATAGAAATGATTGTAGAAACAATAAATCACCAAAATCCACATACGAAGACGTGAATCAAATCCAAAGAAATCGATACCGAATCCATCAAAATGGATATTCTCAAAAGTCCTGAAAAAGAAGTCACCAAAGTCAATAATAAATGATAAATATAAATCAGATAATCACGAATCGATATAAATTAGAACCTCAAGCCAAATAGGCAAGATAGGCAAAAACAAGCAGGTCAGTCGACTGACTGCAGAGGCCAGTCGACTGAGCCAGAAACCAGAAAGTTTCATTTCCTGCAGTCAGTCGACTGACTGCAGAGGCCAGTCGACTGACTGCAGAAAACATAGACTTCCATTTTCTGCAGACAGTCCTAGATACGCTCGGTTTCTACAGCCAGTCGACTGACTTCAGAGGTCAGTCGACTAACTAGCACTGGGACAATTTTTCAACCCATCCAAATGAAGAGAAAACTCTTCCAATTTGCGATCGGACGAGCAATGGGCGCTTAGGGTTTATGCCAATCGACAACCCAGCCCTATAGGCTCTTCGATACACCACCAAAAGCATGATCAAACATCAAAGCAAAGATTTTTAGAGTTTTAGACTTCAAAACACAAAAAATTGAAATGTTCACCAAATCAATCCAAATCAAAATCAAATGAACATGTAAAGATGTTAGGAATTCAGACGTAACAATCAAAGATAGTTATAGACATAGATGTGAGATAAAAATCTCACCTTTAAACCCAAAAACGATGAAGGAGAAGCTTGAAAGCAAAGGGAGATCAACTACTCTTCAACTTCAACTCTAGAAGTTTGAATCTAAGCTCAAAAGAAGAACATTTCCTAAGTTAGGTTTAGGAAATTTCTAAAATTAAAGAGAGAATGAGTTGGAGAAGATGAAGAGGATGCTTATCTTGGCTTCTCATTTGAATTTGGAGCAAGAATTTGTATTTGCAAATGAAACTAGGGTTTTAAATTTTAATTTCCCATTCCTCTCCCCATTTTTATTAAAGCATGAATGTTAGGAAAATAAGAATGAAGTGAAGAGGAGAGGTGGACTGAACTAGGGTGTTAAGATGGGTTAGTGGGCTGAAACCCAAACCCAAACCCAAAGTGAAAAAGTCATAATTTTTACCCAACTCCAAACATATCAATGTTTTACTCAAAAAAGTTGTAAATGCCATTTTGGACTCAATGGAGGTGGTCTCGGGTCCCAATTCGACTGTTTACAAAAAGTAGCTTTCTGACTTTAATCCGATTAACGATTCTACATTTAAATAAAATATTTAAATATACAATCGTTAAATATGCGGGTTGTTACAAACTCCCCTCCTTAAAGAAATTGCATCCTCGCAATACTTAAGAAGAAAATAAAGAGTAACAACCATAAAAGCATATCAACACAAAAGAAAATTTGAAATAAGAACTTCACCATAAAGAGCATGAAAGAGTAAGTCCGGATGTGTTTGCTCAATGAATTCTCAAGATTCCCAAGAGCAATCCATAGGATTTGACGACCCTTAAACTTTCACAAGAAGATCATCTTTATTTCGAAGGCGTTTAACCTCCGAAGTAATGATACAAATAGAATATTGCTCATAAGTCAAATTTGGTGAAACTTCAATTTCTTTAATTACACCGGACTCAAGAATAAAAATCGGAATCCTTAGGTATTTCCGCAGTAAAAAGACGTGGAAAACGTCATAAATAACAAAAGATTGAGTCGGTAATAAAAAGGCGATAAGCCATGGAACAAATACATTCAGTGATGGGAAAGGGACCAACATATCGAGGTGCTAACTTTCCCGATCGATTGAAACGCACAACACCCATCATAGGTGAAACACGGATGAACACCAATAAAGTCTGGACTTAAAACCAGCTTCTCACCGGCTTCAAGCCAACACGAAGGAAATTGGCATAGCCTCCCGTAGAGTGCCTCGAAAGGTGCCGTACCAGTACAAGTTTGGAAGCTATTATAGGAAGAAAACTCAACAAGAGAAATATGATCTCCCCAACTTCCACCAAAATAAAGAACACATGCACAAAAGAGATCTTCAAGAGTTTGATTCACACGCACTATTTGTCCATCGGATTGTGGACAATAGGCGGTGCTAAAATTAAGCTTTGTTCCCAAAGCTTTTGAAGACCTTACAAAAATCCACTAGCAAAATAATGGATCACGATTGCTAACAATAGAAGTAGGAACTCCATGCAATACAACAGGACATAAAGTTCTGCCAAAAGAGATATAGTCAAAAAGAGAAGGATGAGCCTCATGGCTACACAAAAAAAGAGATGAACATGAATTGGATTCACGATCTCGAATTTCACAAGTGGATAAAGTCTCGAGATCATTCCACTCGGATATCATCCTTGAAACAACTACTTGTTACTTTCGTCTAAGGGCATCGGCAACACGATTACCCTCTTCCGGAGTATAAAGAATATCAAGATCATAAAATGCAAGGAACTCGAGCCAACGTTGTTGAAGTCTATTAAGTTCCTTTTGAGAAAATAAATACTTCAAAAATTTATGATCGGAGTAGAGAACAAATTTCTCTCCCAAAAGATAATGACCCAAGTTCTAAGAGCGAAAACAATAGCCGCGAGCTCTAGATCATGAGTGGCATATCTAGTCTCGACAAGCTTTAATTGTCAAGAAGCAAATGCGATAACACATTCCCTTTGCAAGAGAATGACACCAAATCCAATACGACTAGTATCGGTACAAACAATAAAGTCTTGGTTCCCTTCGGGAACCGCAAGAGTAAAAGCAATGGAAAAGAGTTCCTTTAATCGATTCTCTTTCGCGAAAAGCTAAGACTTTCAAAATTATAATTAACTTTATATATATTCATCTTTTTAGAAAAATTTACTTATTACAAGTCAATTTACTGTGTTTGACTGTCTCATCATAGTGTTGAGGAGCTTCCTATTGATAACGTTGATCAAGTGCATCGACCAGAATTCTTAAAGCAATTAATGGGCAAAACAGCACAAAATCATCTTCTATGATAAAAAAGTCTCTTTAAAATGTACAAACATTCTTTGCTTGTTTTAAGAACAAAATCCAATCATACTTATAAATATCTTACTGAAAAGATTTGCAAATGTTAAATTTTTGTTTTCATCCATAATCAATAAATACAAGGATAAACTCATCGAGACATTCGTAGAATACTCAATTCATAAGATGGATGAAATAAGGTAGAAGGTTCGTCAAACCGAATGACATAACGAACCACACACAAGAATCATAACGAGTGCGGAATGCGGTAAGTGGAATGCTATCCTCTGCAACTCATAGCTGATGAAAATCGATGGCAAGGTCGAGTTGAAAAGACCTTAGCACCACACAATAGATTGCTTAGGCGATAATCCTAAGACAAGCTCAAATATATTCCGAAAAATTCACAAATTACTTGAATGAGAAAAATAACATCTTCTTCATCAAGTGGGTTTAAAGAATAAAATGTTGTCACCAAATTTGGAAATCAAAATCTTTAAAAACGATAGAAATCTACTTAACAGATTGAGAATGTCGAAGATATAAAGTCCGCTCAGGACATAGGATGTGGGCTTCATAATAATAAAGCCAATCCTTTCCCAAAAAATCAATTTCGAAGCCTAAATAATGCATAACATGTAAATCGGCTCGAAAAGAATAATCACTTAAAATAATCTCGACATTTTCACAAAGTATACTGAGTGTTGCGGATCCATCAATCGAATTCGCAATTCTCAATGAAGTCATCAAGCCCATAAAGATTAAAAGAGAAAGAATCATCAAGTTCTTTTAATATAAAATAATGAGATGAACCCAAATCAAAAAGAACTCGAATAAGATAATCACAAAACAAATACCGTCAAGGATAGAATGTACCTTGACCAGGAGAAGTGTCACTAGAGGCTTGAACAACATTTAGCTTTCCCTCTCTCTTCTTTGGAAGTTTGGGGCATGAAGATAAAAGATGTCCTGATCCTTTGCAATAACGAGAAAAAAAAAGGTTTCGGACACTCATTTGCATAGTGGTCCGTAGAACCACAATTGTAGCATCGTCCACGACTAGAGGTAGGAGACTTTGCTATCGAAGTTTCTTGCTTTCTTGTTGGGATTGGGGCCTTTGAACTTAATAGGCCTCTTCATGTTATTGTTGAAGTTCTGTTTGGAACGCACAACTTCAACATCACTTTCTCTATCGGTCTCTTCAAGTCGAAGAGCGATATCTACAAGCTGATCGAAAGAAACTTCCAGTTTCAGAAGTATAGGATTTTTGAGGTTCTTATTCAACCCATAGACAAATCTCTGATTTTTCTTCAATGGGGTATTAGTATATTCGACCCCATATTTAGAGAGAGATTCAAAAGATGCGACATAATCTGCCACAGAAGAGTCAACTTGAACAAGGTCAATAAAGCATCGAGCTAAAGTTACATTTTCGGCTTCCGGCACAAATTTTAACTCGAATCTTCCTCGGAATTGCTCCCAAGTAAGATCTGCTTCTATAATCTTAGAAATCAAAAGCTCATACCAATCTAATGCTCTTTCTTGGAGCATGCAAGAAGCCACTTGGACTCGAAGTGAATCAATAAGATCCATGCGGGAAAAGATGCGATCGCATGATCTAAGCCAAGCTTGGATTTCTATAACACTTTCGGATCCTTTGGATGGCCTTCCACCCAAAGCGGTATAATCTCTGCACAAGCGTGCAAACCCGGATTTAGGGTGAGTAGGCGCTGGAACGGGTCCGGCAGCTTGGGCATTGTTCACAAGATCTAAAAGTTGCCGAGCTGACATAAATACTCCATCCTAAGGAGTGGCACTAGATTGACCGGCGCCGGGACGGCCAGGTCTAACCATTTCTTTTCTCTAAGAAAGAAAGAAAGAAGAGGAAAAAGTTTATTCTCAAAATGAATATCAAACAACCTTGGTTGATAAAGTAAGGCCTCACAAAAGAAAATAGGATAGAACGGTACGAAGACTCGAATTAAATCCTATAGCACGATTTCTAAGAAAGACTTAGGACAATGATCCTTGCTAGATTATTCTACATTGTTATGAAGTTTGGCTCCAATACCATGTTGTGACGCCCCACCTCTATACTCACGCTTGCCAAGGACACTACTGTGTAATGCCGTCGACTAGCACGAAGAATAAGGCTGTTGAGGAGCGACCATCTGTGTAATTGCTTTGTGCGAGCACCGATATGTCAGAAAATAGAACTTACATTTCATTTCTTGAGAAAATTCGACATATCTAATACAAACTCAAAGCTACCACACAGTGGCTAAGTGGACCGCGGAAACAAATATAGAAATAAACATAACACAAATCAGTCACAGACATTCATATCACAAAGGCGGAAACAGATATGAATATAACACAAAGAAGTGTACATCAAAGTAGTGGTAAAACGAGATCCACTAAATCATAAGAGAATAGATAAAGTACTAGACAAAAGAATAATTATACATCAAGGAGTCTATATCTCAAATGTATAATAACAAAAACTACTAGCCTAAAGTAGTTAGCCAAAAGTTAGGTGACAAGCCCTGATGAGCAATCAAGCAGAAGCACCTGAAATATCTCGGTCTGACCCGAGTATTATTTAAGAAGAAAATAATAAACGGATCAGTCTAGCTATAAATATTAGATAAAATGATATAGGATAAGAGATATGACCAAAAACGTATGATAACATAAATGTCATACTGTGTCAAGTATACATCAAATAACAACGAAATTCATACAATATCTCAAATCAACTCGAAGCACCAAAAAGAATCACATTCTTTAAATAATTCACCAGAACACAAATATTGACAAAACATATCAATGCCAATCCACGAAAGTTAATGAAACACAAATTCTAGAAATCACAAGCAGAAATCCATAAATCACAAAGGGGGAAGGCCTATCACGAACGGGAGCATGAAAACTCACCAACACGCGTATCACAAACGGTGCAACGGCGTAGTGCAATAATGGTACGCCCGATGATCCTGAGACTCAAATATTTCGGGACAACGACGTAGTGCAATAACGGTACGCCCGATGATCCCGAAACTCAAATAATTCGGAACACCGACGCAGTACAATAATGGTACGTCCAATGAACCGAAACTCCATAAAAGATCATGGGTCGCTAGCCCATAAAAATGAGACGAAGCTCAATAGAACTAGGTACAGTCCCCCGCACGGACAAAGAGACATCGCACATCGCTAGTCTAAACCATAAAATGATCATCATCAATCATCAAGAAGTGTCGATTACACTAAGCTAGTAAATATAAGAGTTTAGCTTCATGTCCCATAACCACTTGCTTAACTCAAATATTTATGAACAGATTGTAGATTTCCACTCAAAAATTGTCACAAGAGTTCAATCGAACAAGTCCAATAATTAACCGATGAATTAAACGCAAGCGTTTCATACCACTTGTTTTACTAAGTCGTTTAATTAGATTTCTCATACGAATGAGGTAAAGGTTTGTATATACTAATAGATTGGAAAACGGTTTTATGATCGAGCTTTGTATTAAAAATAGAGTTGAAATCATCTTTGTAAAAGAGTTTGAATTATTACTACTAGTATAGAAACCTTTGTATTTTAAAGTGATAAAGCATAGAAATGATTGTAGAAACAATCAATCACCAAAATCCACATACGAAGACGTGAATCAAATCCAAAGAAATCGATACCGAATCCATCAAAATTGATATTCTCAAAAGTCCCGAAAAAGAAGTCATCAAAGTCAATAATAAATGAACACAACAAATTGGATAATCACGAATCGATAAAAATTGGAACCTCAAGCCAAATAGGCAAGGTAGGCAAAAAAAAGCAGGTCAGTCGACTGACTGCAGAGGCCAGTTGACTGAGCCAGAAACCAAAAAGTTTCATTTCCTGCAGTCAGTCGACTGACTGCAGAGGCCAGTCGACTGACTGCAGAAAACAGAGACTTCCATTTTTTAAAGACAATCCCAGATGCGCTCGGTTTCTACAACCAGTCGACTGACTTCAGAGGTCAGTCGACTGACTGGCACTGGGACAATTTTTCAACCCATTCAAATGAAGAGCAAACTCGTCCAATTTGCGATCGGACGAGCAATGGGCGCTCGGGGTTTATGCTAATCGACAACCCAGCCCTATAGGCTCTTCGATACAACACCAAAAGCATGATCAAACATCAAAGCTAAGATATTTAGAGTTTTAGACTTCAAAACACCAAATATTGAAATGTTCCCCAAATCAATCCAAATCAAAATCAAATGAACATGTAAAGATGTTAGGAATTCATACCTAACAATCAAAGATAGTTATAGACATAGATGTGAGATAAAAATATCACCTTTAAACCCAAGAACGATGAAGGAGAAGCTTGAAAGAATAGGGAGATCAACTACTCTTCAACTTCAACTCTAGAAGATTGAATCTAAGCTCAAAAGAAGAACATTTCCTAAGTTAGGTTTAGGAAATTTCTGAAATTAAAGAGAGAATTAGTTGAAGAAGATGAAGAGGATGCTTACCTTGGCTTCTCATTTGAATTTGGAGCAAGAATTTGTATTTGCAAATGAAACTAGAGTTTTGAATTTTAATTTCCCATTCCTCTCCCCATTTTTATTGAAGCTTGAATGTTAGGAAAATAAGAATGAAGTGAAGAGGAGAGGTGGACTGAACTAGGGTGTTAAGATGGGTTAGTGGGCTAAAACCCAAACCAAAAGTGAAAAAGTCATAATTTTTACCCAACTCCAAACATATCAATGTTTATACTCAAAAAAGTTGTAAACGCCATTTTGGACTCAATGGAGGTGGTCTCGAGTCCCAATTCGACTATTTGCAAAAAGTTGCTTTTGGGACTTTAATCCGATTAACGATTCTACATTTAAATAAAATATTTAAATATACAATCATAAAATATGCGGGTTGTTACAATATTGTTGCGTTTATTTGAATTAATGTTGTGAATCTTTTTTTGGCAATGTCCAAAATATAGTGAAAAATACAAAAGGAAACAAATAATTAATGTTTGTGGAGTAGTGGTTCCAACTTCCAACCACTGATGATGCTCCTGCCCTCAAGGTAATGCATTGATTTTATGCACTCCTAATTTTTATCATTGTCCAATCTGTTCCATGAGTTTCCTATCCCTTAGGAAGTTATATGTAGTACACTTTGTTCTCAATAAAATGTATAGCATTCTTATTTTTTGCTTGACTATAACAATCATTTTTCTTTATTCCTTTGCCTATTATGAATTCATCTGGTCTAGGTAAGATGAGATGCATAATGAGAAGACAATTAAACTTTAACCGAATCTAACTTTTTCATTGGCATCACTAGTACTTCTTACTATTTTATAGTATGTTTTTATCTCAACCATGAATTTTTTTATAGATGAATATTTTACTATGCATTAATCTTTGAAATTATCTTTATAATTATTAGGGTTTATGGTAAATCATACTACTTAGTAGTAAAGTATAATTGGAAATCAAACCTGTCGGCTGTTTTGGAAAAGTATTCATACTTAGGTTGGAAAATCCAAGGTAATTTACTTGTCAATTTTTTACAATATCTGACTAAATATACTTGAGTTGGTGACATAATATATGATATGTTTGTGTTTAGTTGTCTACTGAGGGTATTAATATATAATTTGGAATTTTAATTTTAGGTTTCCATCTAGAGTTGACAGAATTATGTACACCTTATTCAACCAAGTTATGGCACACATGATCTTAAGACTCCTAACAAGTTTCACAAAATGAAAATGATAATAAAGTAGAAGTATTTGACCCTACTAGTTATATCCAACGAAACAACTATTACCTGTTTACTATAAATTGTTTTCCTAAAGTGCCTTCTAAATTGTATAAATACAAAAAAAAGAATTAAAAAAAATAGTTCAACAGTAAAAACCTGGGCTATCTGGAATGAAAAAAAAAACCATGTTCATATGTCATATACAAGAAGTTATACAATAAGTAAATATTTCAAAAATAAGAAAATTTTATGCAAATTTTATAAGTGTAAACAGAAAACCATGTTCTTGCAAGTGAAGAAATAGAAGAAATGGTATTAGGAGGAATAAAACTTGTATGCAAATTTGATAAGCGTAAACAGAAATGCCCTTAACATCACTTTGTTTGTATATGTTAAACTTAATCATCAATATGCCTTGCAGACTGCAAAAGAATATTCTAAGCAGTTAGGCATTGACGCTTGTATTAAACTTTTTGAGTAATTTAAGTCCTATGAAGGCCTATGCTTCTTCTTGGGATCGTATCTTAACTCAAGGTATTTTTAAGATATGTTATAGTTGACGTTTTGTTACTTGAACATCCCTAGAAAGTGAATTTTTTTTATATCTGACAGTGAAGACCCGGAAATTCATTTCAAGTATATTGAAGCAGCTGCGAAAACTGGACAGATTAAAGAGGTCGGAAGAGTAACAAGAGAATCAAATTTTTATGATGCTGAAAAGACTAAGATTTTTCTAATGGAGGCAAAGCTTCATGACGCTCGTCCACTTGTTAATGTTTGTGATCATTTTGGTTTTGTACCCGATCTAACACACTACTTGTATACTAACAACATGCTTCGATATATTGAAGGCTATGTCCATAAGGTATGCTTCTTTCTTTAAAGGTAACATAACTTTATATGATTTTGATTTGTAGGCTGACTATGCACATCTTATATCAGGTGAATCCAAGTAACGCTCTGTTAGTAGTTGGCCAATTGCTGGATGAAGAGTGCCCTGAAGATTTTATTAAAGGTCTTATCCTCTCAGTTTGATCTCTTCTCCCTGTAAAGCCTCTGGTGGATGAATGTGAAAAAAGGTTTATAATATGATACTTATTTTAAACACTATACTCTTCTTGTTTTGATTTCTGCTGTTTACACCTACTGCCTTATGTCTTTGTAGAAATCGTCTTCGACTGCTCACACAATTCTTGGAACATCTTGTGAGTGAGGGAAGTCAAGATGTACATGTTCACAATGCTTTGGGGAAAATCATCATCGACAGTAACAATAATCCTGAGCATTTTCTCACCACAAACCCTTACTATGATTCACGAGTTGTAGGTAAATATTGTGAGAAATGGGATCCTACTCTTGCAGTTGTTGCTTACAGACGAGGGAAATGTGATGATGAACTTATAAATGTAACAAACAAGAATTCTCTTCAAGTTGCAGGCTAGGTAGGCTTTGTTTATCTTAATGTTTAAGCTTCTCTTTTGATCGTACAATCAATTTACCCAAAAGGTAATATGTTTAAATTTGATATTGAATATGATCGTACATATGTTTTAACCGCTCGCTCCTTTTCTTTTAGGGAATTGGATGTTTGAAGATGACAAACATGGACATTTTTCGATCATGATATTTGGGTATTTTCTTTTATAGAGTCCTAATGGTACTATTATCATGTATGTTTAAAAATATCGATTAGAAATATTGTATACAATATTAAATTTGGTGTAATTCTGTTTGTGTATAATATATAATATGTTTTGATTATCAAAAGTTTTATATTATTGTTGCTTGAGTTGGTGGAATTTTTCATCAATTGAGGTAAATATATCTTGTTGTTCGATATTCTAATGTATAGATAGACTATTGTAAACCCAAAGCGTGGTAAAAAAATTAGTGTTTTTGAATAGTATAGAAAATGTATAATGGCGTTTTTTATATGCGTAGAAAACCTACAACAACGTTTTTTTGTGCTGTAGAAAAGGTACAATAGTGTTTTCTTTATGCTGTAATAGGTCATGTATCTACCATGACATGCTGTTATACAACATACATAAAAACGCTGTTAGATCCTTTAACAACATACTTCAAATGCTGTTAAAAATGGGCGGCAAACGCCATAAAAAGTATTCTTAGCATTGAACAAAATGCTATAAAAAAATACTCTTAGCTCTGGAAAAACGCTATAAAAAATAATTTAACAACATATTATAAACGCTATTGAAAGGTATGCTTTTATAGTGTTTTATCTAATGCTATGTTAGATCTCTGACTTTTAACTACATGTCGTTATACAGCGTCATGAAAAACGCTATTAAAGCTTTTTATAGCGTTTTTTGAATGCTGTTAAAAGCCCTGAATGATGTAGTGACACTACCATCATATCATAACCAACCATTCACATATTTATATCCAAACATATCATTTAACATCAAAATCACAAATCCAAGCTCAAACACAAACTTATAATCATATGCCATCAAAACAACATGATATCTCAAAACAATCAACATTATATTTTCACAACATATAGTTCATAAAAATCAAGTTATTTTCGTTTCCAAAAACAAGAGTTTTTCTCATCAAAACTTTATTAATTTAAGACGAAGTTTGCTAAAACTTGAAAATAACTTTAGGATCTTGCAAAAATTGAAACATTGGATGCTTGAACACCTTAAATGAGCTTGGCATGTGGGCTTTGGGCTCGGCCATATGGGGTTTGGCTTTGCCATGTAGGCTAAGGGAGTTTGAGTGCTTATATTTTGGAAGAGGAGGGTTGTAGAGCTTGTAGAAGTATTTTTGTGAACTAAAGAGGAGATTTTTAGCAAAAGAAGTGATTTTTTCTTACTTTAAATTTTATGAAAGGAAGCCATGGATGTTACTTAAAGCTCTTAGGAAATTTTAAAGTGAAGTTGGAGGTTGTAAAATGAGAAACATGAAAGAGTGGTGGTATATATAGGCATAGGGAAAATATTTTAAGAATACAAAGTGCTTATAATAAAATATATAACTGTGCATGCATCTCTATCCCCTCCCCCTCATTTCCATCCTCACTTGTAACCCCCTCATGAACTATTCAAGCCATGCACTATGTACTATGTGTTGAAAAGTTATTTTTTATATGTTATGTATATATATATTTTTAATAAATAATATCTTCTTTTATCTTATATGTTTATATACTTAAGTGAGAAAACATGTACATGCATATATACATGTACACACCATGTTAAAATAGTTTGTAATGTGTATGTAAGTGTTTACAATAGTGCTATGACATTTTAAATAACTTTTAACCAATGAAAAATCAATATTTTGGAAATATTTTCCGGTCACATTTTCTATTTCTCTATGAAATATATATATTAGTAAACAAATTTTGAAAACGATTTTATCATCGCTAGTTATTATTTAAAATAGTTTTATTTGTTAATAAAAATTTATTTATTAATTATTTAAAAATATAATTAAATATCCAATTAAATAGCGATTAAATTCTGGATCTGTTAATACTAAAAACCCTTTTGACCTTGTCAAAACCAGAATGAGTACAAGACAAAGTAGAACAAGAGAAAATAGCTCCAGCAAGACCTTCGGAAGGAGTCGAATGGATGCTACAGCCAAAGACTAGAAATATTACAACCTTTCGAAGGGGCCGAAAGGGCTGAAAGCACCCTTCTGCTTCAGTGATACCCTTTTGAAGAAGATGCTTCCACATCCATGAAGACCTTTCGAATGAGTTGAAGAAATACCTTTTAAAGACAATGAGTGACAACCCTTCATATGTGCGCCAAACCTATCGAAACCAAAGGTTTCGCCTTCATTCAAACTACTCAGAAAGATGACTTGGTCAGGACAACCCTTTTGTAAGTATAATCAAGCCTTTCGAACAAGTTGTAGCCTTTAATATCAAGGGAAGGTTCCCCGTCAATTTGAAAGCATACAGTCGGAAGCTACCTACCACGTCGAAACCATCAACATTTTAACAACTTCGAAACTATATGAAACTACCTATCGACGGAGTCGAAAGCTTGTACCTTTGCTTCTTATAACAGCAAAATAACACGAAGAGAGAAGGCACAACCATCCCTTTCGACGAAGACATAAGCGTTCGAGCCCATTCAAAAGCATTGTAGAGGGATGCGCAAATGTCAAAGAGATCGAAAGGTATCTGAAGCCACCTTTCGACCAGGTTGAAAGCTCTGGGTCGAAAGGTGCCAACTGCATCTATAAATAAGACCTAAGGGGTCTGGTTTAGGGGATCTGATTTCATTCACTCTATACTTATATATTTCTTAACTTTGAACATTTGTAAACCCTAATTTGTAAATCAAATTGGGGGAAATTGGTCAACATTGTCATCATTGGATAAATAAAGGGAATATTTAAATATTTTTTATTATCTAGCTGTTTGAAGACAGTTATTGGATTTAACTATGTTTTACAGGTATCGACTTCATCGAAAAGAGCCTTCCGAGTGGGTCGAAACCCCTGTTTTTCCAAGTAATCCAAGTCTTTAACTCCAGAATCATCACTTACTAAACTCTCACCTTTAGTGGATCGAAAGCTCGAAACCTAACCTGTTTTCCCTTAAATTTCAGAATCGAGCCCAAGTCATTGAAGAAACTAGCTTTTGACAAGGTCGAAACCATCTAAACAAACCATACTCTTGAATCCTTAGAGCCAACCTTAGGGTTCCACAACTGTTTTGAAAGGATATTCAAAACAGGATCAGTAAGCTCGAAAGGTTCGAAGAAAAGAATAAAAGTGTCTCGACTAGATTGAAAGGTCAATAAAGGAATGTTTTGCAATAAAGACCTATTCAAAAGGGTGAATCAAAGAAAGTATTCACATCCTTGTTCCCTCTACTTAACCAAAAGAGACCATCTTTAAACTCTACTTTAGGGTTTTGACAAGTTTTCTTGTTAACATTTTGGTGCTAGAAGGAGGCTTGAACCTCCAACTCTGATGAACATCCAACACCACCTATCTCTAATCCAATTCTATTTCAAACTTAATTGCTCAAGACTTTAATTCATCATGTAAAGCAGAGTCAAAAGATCTGAGCAAGGATCCTCGAAACCACACTTAATAGGATTCACCCCAAGAACAACTCATGATTCCAAACTATATGAAGAGCAAGTGCTAAGATTGGAAGCTCTAAGGATTATAAAAAAGAAAAGAGCAGAATCATATGATCCCGAAAAATGGAGCTTAAATCCTTTCCATATTGGCCTTACCTTTTCTTTTCCTTAGGAGAAAAGACAAATGGAAGTGACAACCTGTTTGACCAAATGAGGAAAACGATTCAACACTATACCAAAGGCACAATCTTCAAAAAAGGGATAATGGCAGATTACAACTCCTTTGCTCACACATGGCAACAAGGTACAACCGGAATACTTCCAGCACATGAACTCCAAAGGGTGGTAAAAAGAAAAAAAACCAGTGAGGGGGAAAATATAAAGCCAATTAATAAAAAACCTAGAAGCCATTCTCAAGAAACAAGCTTCAAGTCAAGAGTTCCTAAAGAATGCAATCTAACAACATCTATAGAGAACGTTTACTTGCTAACCAAGGATGAGATCAACTATTGGCCATCACAAAAGAAGAAACCAAAATATAAAAGGAATCTAGGAGGATCCTACTGCCATTACCATATGATGGATGGTCATGAAACTAACCACTGCAGAGCCTTGGAAGGGATGATAATCAACTTTTTCCATCAAGGCAAAATCAATGAGTTTGTAAAGAGATACTGAATGAGGTCAATAAAGAGTTACTTTACTAAAGAGAATCTACATGGTTGGGAGTGAAATGTTCCTTTCATTTGGACATTGCCTTAAACGGTCAAACCCTCTGTCCACGCCGAGATGGCTAGGGCAGAGCACCTTTTGGATGGAGGAGTGTAAGAATTTATCCGCACCATGCTATGACTAGGTTAAAGCATCGACAAGCCCCTGTCTGCGCCATGCTATGGCCAGGGTAGGGCACCTCTTGGAGGGAGGAGTGTAAGCCTTTATCCGCGCCATGCTATGGCCAAGTTAAAGCATCGGAAAGCCCTTGTCCGCGCCACTCTATGGCCAGGGCATGGCACCTCCTGGAGGGAGGAGTGTAAGCCTTTACCCGTGCCACCTTATGGCTAGGTTAAAGTATCGATAAGCCCTTGGTTGCGCCACGCTATGGCCAAGTCAAGGCGCGTCCTGGAGGGAGGTGGGTAAGTCCTTGGTTTCAGCCTGAGATAAGCTAACCAAGAGCACCAGACAACAATGGACTAAGACGTCCAAGCCCAAGAAGCGGCATATCAATAATGTACTAAGATGTCAAAGCCCAAGAAGTGGCATATCAACAATGGACTAAGATGTCCAAGCCCAAGAAGCGGCATATCAACAATGGACTAAGATGTCCAAGCCCAAGAAGCGGCATATCAACAATGGACTAAGATGTCCCAGCCCAAGAAGCGGCACATCAAACATCCGACTAAGATGTCCAAGCACGAGAGGAGGCATATCAAATGGTGGAATAAGATGTCAAAGCTCGAGAAGCCACCAATCAAACCACAACTACAAACAAAACCTAAGGAGTTTGCACATGTCAAAGAAGTCAAAACCTAATGGGGTGGAACAGAATTTCGTTTATTAATACCTGAATCTGGGTTTCGGGTTTTATTTCTAAACTTCATCTGTTAATACCCAAATCCGGGTTTCAAAACTATTACCGGGCTTCACTTATTAATGCCCTAATCTTGGCTTGAAATTTCTATTATGAAAATAATTATTATGGATTTCTGGTTATCAACCACTAACACCCGAATCTGGGTTTTGAGATTATTACATAACTTCACTCGAATCTGGGTTTTGAAGTTACTACTTAACTTCACTCATTAATTCCCGAATATAGGCCCAAGACTTCTACTAAGAAGATTAACATGGATTTTTGGTTATTATTCTCTAATACCCTAATCTGGGTTCCAAACTACTTAACTTTGGAATTTCATTTATTATGCCCGAATCTGGGTCATTGGGTTTCCACCACAAGTGTTCAGACAATGATCTCCGAACTTCTATTACATAGTCATTATTAACTTTCTATCATCTATCTCTAGAGGATGACTTTCTAAAAACATTTACATCCTTGGTCGAGACAATGTTTTTCTACCGTCAAACTTCAGATATTCAAACAATATGTTTAAAGTTGAATTCTTAGCTATCTCTTATGATTACCAAGGATGGGTTGCAAAACATTTCATCAAAGGCGATTACTTTTCACTTATTGTCATATGTTGACATAATGATTTATTAATCTCCGCAAATGATATAGATAAACTTTTATATAAATTTCAAGCTAACAATAAGAAATATTGTTTGCTTTGTGCTTTTCAGGGAAAGCAGAACAGTAAAAAAGGATTGGAAGCTCTAGCAAATATAGAAATTATGTTACAAGCTATCAAACAAATGTTTCAAAAACAACATTACAAGAAAAGATCATGAAGCTGGTGATATTCGCAAAATTTTCACAATTTACACAGTTTTTGAAATTATTTACAAGTGTACAAGAACAAATGTATACACTTCATTAATATAAACGGTTCATAAGTCTTGGACAGCTTTATTCAGATTATCAACAATTAAAGGATCTACAACGTGATGAATAGCAATGCGAAGAACTTCATTAAGTTCTTCTCTTTCTTTCTCATCTTGTCTTCATCATCAATAGCGAAGTTGGTCTTCAAAGTATAGTTAAAGGCTTTGTTCACACCTTTAAGGGTTTTATTTTCCTTTTCCAAGTCAGCGATACACTTCTGAAGAAAATATCTCTCACGTTCAAGCTTTTGAATTTTAGCATCATAATCATTTATGCGTTGCGAGTGTCTCATCTTCTGTTGCTCATCGAAATACTTCATAATTTCGAATTTGACTTTCCTGCACCATTCTCCTACTACTTTTTCTTCTAAACCAGGGGGAGGATTTGTCATAGTAGGGATTTTGGATAGCAAGAGAAGTCGATCTTGTTAATTTTGCAACAGAAGGAACAATAGAAGAAGCCGGTGAATCGATGTTTGAAATATTACTTCCCATAATGAATTCGAGCGATTCACATGGAGCTTGACTATCTTTCAACTTAATTTCCAAATCACTTACTTGTTGAAGAAGCTCCGACATTTTATGGTCAAAGTCAATTGAAGGATTTGACTTGACTTGATGCTTCAACGTGAAAATCGCTTCACTCTTGCTCTTAACATCAACTTCTAAATTGGTAATTTGATCGTTGAGATTTTTGATAATTGTTTTCTGAAGCAAAAATCTTCTATACCATTTTAATGCTTCTGTGTCACCTTGTAAATGAGCAGATAAAGTATCGTCTAGAAGTTTCCTCTTCAAAATCCACTAACAACTTGTCGTTAATATTGATAAAGCGAGATGCCGAATCTAACGAGAGAAGCATTGCGGATAACTGTAACTCCTATTTAAACAAAAAGGAAAAAGGATGAAGTCAAGAATAGAATAATCAATTTCTTTATTACAACAATAAAAGATTACAACTCAAGTAACGATGAAACTAAAAAGTACAATTAGACATTTGCTTTACATCTAAAGTTGGGAAACTGCATTTCTAACTTTATTAAATGAACTAGCAGAAAAAATCACTGTTGAGTCAAAAGGGACATTAATTCCTTCCGGAGTAATAACCGTAGGATATTTACTATAATCCCATTCACCGACAGGAAGATTATCACGACCACATATTAGTTTGGTATGATATGTCCGGACCTCTTTAAGTAGCTTTTCTTTTTCTTCACTGAGAAAACCGAAGCGGGGACAAGGATGTTCCATATAAAGTTTTTGCAAATCTCTAAGGAAACAATATATGGCTAGTTTTGAAGATTTCAAAATTGATGCATTTTTGAGATAATCTCTTCTTAATCTAACATACTGGCTTAGATAATCTCTAGAGACAAATTTTCCTGAGGGACATTCACTCTGTGATGACATTATAAAATGCAGCTAAGTACAAAATAAAAATAAAAATTCACAATCAATATTATTACATATTCACGACTATTCATCTAGTTCATACAAAATCGACTTTGTAAACAATTCAGAAATAAACTTGTCCTTATAATATTTATGTTTATCAGAAGGTAGATCTTTGATCCGACTCGTGGAAAATTCAAACATGCTCCAGGATGCGGGTCAGATCCAAATTCGTCCAAGTATCTCTTATGTAGACGCCTAAGTAAACCCCCACTAAAGTCACCTAAATATGAGGAACCTACGGTTGGGTGTCTACAATAGGCTTTATATAGAAAATCCACCGGAATATCTCTCCTCAATCAACATCCAAAAAAGTGTGATCAATTCCCGATTCTCTTTTAGAAGACCGTCATATTGAAGGCGCGCCCTCCTCATTCGTGGGGTAGCTTCTTGACGTTTGAAGGATGCTAACACTGCCGCACTTCTATTAATTCTATGATGTTTATCGGAGATAATGTTGTGCTCCTTCAATTGTTTATCTAACTCCCTATATAAACTATTTATTTCTGCTTGTTTTCTTTCAAGCTTGGTTTTATAGGGGTGAACGGGTTTCCTTCTTATCTAAATAAATTATTTAAACTATTACTATCTTCGAAGTGAAAGATGTTTAAACAGAGAATCCCATACCGGAGAAACATGAATTGACGCTTGTGAAGCCTGCTCTTTCTCTCTTGTTTCTTCAACGTTACTATAAGCAGGCTCCACCTGAGGGTTTGAAGGCACATGGGGTTCAGCCGGGCTTGCTTCATGAGAAGATGGATCGAGATTGACTTTTTCAGAAGTTCTTATATTATCATCTCCATATTTCTCAGGAGCAACAGATTGACCATCTCTATCGCCGCGTGAACCATAACCTCTGTCGATGTTGTCATCATCGTTATCATCATCATAATTACCATTATCATCATCGTTGTTGCCACCCTCTTCTTCGACAACCTCATATTTGTCACCTTCATCTTCGCAGTCGGATTCAACTTCGAAGGAAGGAACTTCAAAAGATAGGATTTTTTAGGCATCGATTTCCTCCCTTTCGGCGACTTCAATCCCCTGCTCCATCTTTTTGATTTTTTTCCATTACCCTATTGACAAGAGTAGGGTCAAGTGAGGGGAAGCTCAAATTAGGGCACTTATCGACATTATCAGCACAGGCGAGCGTCATAGCACCTTCGAAAGAATTCATGATGGTATCCTCAAGAGAAGTGTTGAGAAAATGAGACACACGCCCCTTAGCATCAGAAATGGTGTTGATGGCCAACTTTAAGGAATCTTTGTTTTTATTCAGCTTCTTCTTTAATGAAGTTTGTTTTTGCCACCATTCTAGTCTTTTCCTCCTTGGACTCTTTCAAAGTCATTTTCAATGCTAAATTTTCGTCAACGAGTAGTTGACAAGCTTTCCTTTCTCTGAAATAATAGATTCTAATTGGGCAAGAGAAGTCCTCAATTGCTCCAATTAAATAGCAGCCTCATTTTTATCCGCATATAAGGAGGAAACTTGATTATTTAAGTGAGAAATTTCCTCTCGAATCTTAGATGTTTCAGCAGAGGATTTCGATGCATTTTCATGCAAGGAGAACCAGCTCTTCAAAATCTAAAAGAAAAGGTACAACATAAGTCAAAAACTTAAGGACACACAATAATAATAAAGTTAAGTGAAGTAAAGCATACCAAGAGTTGTTGTTCTATAAGAGACCGATAGTGACCCGTCAGGTCAAAAACAAAAGAAGGCCGGTGAATTGAAGCAAATGACGAAGAGTTTAAGATAGATTGGACCATCTTTTCAAAGTCGCTTGAAGGTGTAGGCGATGATGGTCTAGGAGGGATAAGCTCTTGGAGAGGGCTCGAAGTCCCCAAATCCTTGTACATCTGCTCAATCACACTTAGAGAGCTGGAGATGACGATGCAAAAAAGTGCATCAACCTTTGTTGGAGTCTTCTTAGGTTGATCGCAAGAAGCTTTGACGGTTATACCTTCCAGAGATTTGTTAATATTAACAAATTCCTCTTCTTCCAATGGTGGAGAATCAGGAACTTCGATAATTTTAGCTCTCTTCGGAGATGGTTCCACCATAGTCGTTTTACCTAATTTCTTTTTGCGACCATCTTCGATCTAGCAATGGCTTGGAAGAAATATGGCGCACGAGAAGTTGAAAAAGGAAGAGCCGGATAACTTGTGAGTTTTTCAACATGAGGAGCAGTTGTAGAAAATTCAAACAAACTAAAAGTAAGAAAGAAATTTAAGAGGTAACGCCGGAATAAACTACAAGTACCGCATTTAAGTTTACCAGAGTGGTTGGGGCAGATTGGTGAAATCGGGGAGAAGTTTTGCGGATCTCCCAAGGAAAGGAAGCGTTTACCCTAGGATGTGTGCTGGACCAGAGGAGGTTGGCCAAGTATCCTCCGACCTACAGGTAAGAGAGAGTGCTTTTGTAAATTTGTGGGATTCAGCAGGGTCAATCTATTTCCAATCATAGTTGAAGCGGCGATCATCAACTTTACTTTCTTCCGATCTTCTTCATTTGCTCTTTAACATAAGCCCTGACAAAAGGCAAAGGTTAGCAAAGGAAAATAAATAAATGGGAAGATAAAATCTAAGATTAACTTACGTGGAGAAGAGAAAGCCTCACTAATGTTGGGAAAACATTTAACATAAAATTGCATTTCCCAGTCACTGAACATATTCACCCCCTCAGAAATCAGCTTTATGGGATGGTTGGCTCTGAAGATCTAGTTATTCAGGTTACTAAGCTTAACCAACCGAATGAGATAATTCAGCACTTCTACACTAAGAGAAGGTTTGCCGGACTCTGAGGCCATGAGCTCCACAAAAAGAAGGTAGTTGTACATGTTGGATGATAATTGAATGGGAGCAACTCCAAGGTAGGTTATAAACTTGGATAAGAAGTCAGGAAAGGGAAGGAATCCTCCATGCTAGATATGGATTGATGTGTAGGAAAAGAACCCTTCAGGAGGGTTGTGAATGGTGCCGTTTTCAGAAGGGGGGATGGCTTCTACCCCAGTAATTCCAAAGTCATTAAGGATTGCATCTACCTCATCCTGGATATTAAAGAATGCTTGGAAATAGCTTCAATCTTCTTGGGTGAACTCATGATTCTGCCAAGTGAAATCTTTCAATTAGAAATTATAGTACGATATGAAATTAACATTCATTCAAAGGTATTAAAAACCTATTACAGCAATTTGAACAACAATCAAAATATGAGATTTCATATTCTTGAAAGAATGTTAAAGCTAGAAAAATAAGATTTATTGAGCTTTCAACAGAGTCGAAAGGGAAAATAGAAGTTAACACCCTTTAACAATGTCGAATGCCCAAGGATAAAATCTACCGAGCCTTCGACAGAGTCAAGAGGGAGGAAAGTACACGTCCAATAAACAAACTTCAACAATGTCGAAAGCTCAATAGAAGTTTTGTTATTAAAAGAAAGTAGTTAAAACCAACACAACAAATTTGAATAAAGAATACGCTATCAACATCCAACAAACAAGGCAAAAAACCTTTCGACACTGTCGAAGCCCATGAACTCAATTTTTATAAAAGAACATGAACACCGTTTAAACCCTATGACCCAATCAAGTCAAAAGGTTTAAGTTTGAATTATATTAGTAAAAATGAGAAGCCTAAGGAATGTTTCGATGATATTGGTATATAGTGATGATCAAATCACGATTAGATACAGAGGGTTTCGACAGAGTCGAAAGAGGTGCGTGGTTTTGAAAGCGTACCAGTAACTAAATTTCAATCAATACAATAAGTTTCGACTACGTCGAAATGTTTTACTTGGTTTGCAACTTATACATAGTATCCTTTCTTCAATCCTGTTTACAAAATATATGTATCTCTAACTTAAACAAATTGGAAATAAGTATATAGGTTACGAAACCTATAAGACAAAGTTTATGCTTTTGAAAAAATGTATTAAGTAATTATCTAGTAAGATACGATAGCCAACTTCTTCGAAATGTATCTGAATATGCTAAAATACAAAACTGCTTTCAAAAAGGTTGACTTCATACTAACTATACTACATAACCTTTCGACGATGTCATTCAAATGAAGTGCTTGATTACCATTCGACCGCATCGAAAGAGGCTAAGAAAGCAAAACAAAAGTTGCCGCCTTAATCCCTTTCGAAGGGGTAGAAAGGTAAAATTGGGGCGCCAAATTTTGATTCGTACAGCTCAAAGCTTCTAGGCGAAGTAAACAGAAACTTCTTTCATCCCCAAACCCAATTTCAACTCAGAAATTCAAAAACCAATAAGAAAATGGATTTAAATGCGAATCAACTATTTAAAACTTTGAAATCTTTCAGATGAAAATTCAAATTTTCTAAAAACAACAATCACAATAAAATCTGGACCAGGTAGGATAAAAATGAAGATTAACAAGAACAACGAATTGAATCAAACCATGAAACTAAATTAAAGAATGCTCTCAGGCAGATAAAAACTTAAACGGTTACAAGTAAATCAAAACGATAATTCAAAATCCAAACTGTGAAAATTTGAGAAATAGATATTCACTGTAAAATAAAAATTCCACAAAACGAGATAATAGAGACTTACTTTAGATTTGGATTCTTTTTTGTTGGAGATAAAAATTATTTGAGATTTTGAGAACTTTGATTTTTGCTCGAAGTTATATCGATTGCAGGTGAATGAAAGAAGAAAGTAAGAGAACATGGTTTATAAGAAAAGTCAACAAAGGCAGCAAACAATTCGATTAGATTTAAATGAACAGCTAAGATTTACACTGGAATATGAATATGCGGGAAACATTGAGAGTTTCAAAATGGTTGCCTTGGAAAGTCAAGGGCATCCCTTCACAAGGGGGGCAAATGTTAATACCAAAAACCCTTTTGACCTTGTCGATTCTAGAATGAGTATAAGACAAAGTAAAACAAGAGAAAATAGCTCAGTAAAACCTTCCGAAGGAGTCGAAGGGATGCTACAGCCAAAGACTAGGATTATTACAACCTTTCGAAGGGATCAAAAGGGTTGGAAGCACCCTTCCGCTTCAGTGATACCCTCTCGAAGAAAGTGCTTCCATATCCATGAAGACCTTTTGAATGAGTTGAAGAAACACCTTTCGAAGAAAATGAGTGAAAACCCTTTATATGTGCGCCAAACCTATCGAAACCAAAGGTTTCACCTTCATTCAAACTACTCAGAAAGATGACCCGGTCAGGACAACCCTTTCGAACCGGTCGAAGCCTTTAATATCAAGAGAAGGTTCCACGTCAATTCGCAAGCATACAGTCGGAAGCTACCTACCGCGTCGGAACCATCAGCATTTCAACAACTTCGAGACCACAGGAAACTACCTATCGACCGAGTTGAAAGCATGTACCTTTGTTTCTTATAACAACAAAACAACACGAAGAGAGAAGGCACAACCATCCCTTTCGACGAAGATGGAAGCATTCGAGCCCATTTGAAAGCATTGCAAAGGGATGCGCAAATGTGAAAGAGATCGAAAGGTATCTAATGCCACCTTTCGACCAGGTCGAAAGCTCTGGGTCGAAAGGTGCCAACCCGCATATATAAATAAGACCCAAGGGGTGTGGTTTAGAGGATCCGATTTCATTCACTCTATACTTGTATATTTTAAACTTTGAAAGTTTGTAAACCCTAATTTGTAAATCAAATTGGGGAAAATTGATCAGCATTGTCATTATTGGATAAATAAAGGGAAGATTTCAATATTTTATATCTAGTTGTTTAAAGACTATTATTGGATTTAACTGTGTTTTGCAGGTATCGACTTCATCGAAAGGAGCCTTCCAGTGGGGCGAAACCCCTGTTTTTCCAAGTAATCCAAGTCTATAACTCTAGAATCATCACTTACCAAACTCTCACCTTTAGAGGATCGAAACCTCAAAACCTAACCTGTTTCCCCTTAGATTTCAGAATCGAGCCCAAGTCATTTAAGAAACTAGCTTTCGACAAGGTCGAAACCATCTAAACAAACCATACTCTTGAATCATTAGAGCCAACCTTAGGGTTTCTTAACCGTTTCGAAAGGAAGGTTTCAAAAGGATAATCAAACAGGTTCAGTAAGCTCGAAAGGTTCGAAGAAAAGAATAAAAGTGTTTCGACTAGATCGCAAGGTCAATAAAGGAAAGTTTTGCAATAAAGACCTATTCAAAAGGGTGAATCAAAGAAAGTATTAACATCCTTGTTCCCTATACTTAACCAAAAGAGACCAAAAAGAACTCACTCTTTCTTTAAACTCTACTTTGGGTTGTTGACAAGTTTTCTTGTTAACAAGATCATTACACAAAATGTATTATTTGTAGATTTTCTATTAAATATACTTTCAATTAAATTAATTTGTTAATATAACACGTTATATCAAGTATATAATAGATAGAAAAAAAACTTTTATTTCGAACAAGATTGATTATCGAGTTATATATATGTAACGAATTACATAATTGCCCCTGGGCATACCCCTAACTCTATCGATCTCCCACTTGAACTTTGTGTCAATTATGGAATCATAATCTAACTTCTTCAATCGGTTTTCTCAAAACTGATCGAGTCAGTCCCTCACTGAACGGTATGCTATTATGTTTCAATTATCTATTATGTCATTCAACTCTCTAAGATGCTGATAAAATACTATTATCATGTGGAACAATTCAGAGTATGTTTCTCGACTTCTAGTGAGCTCTAAGTTCTGTTATGAACTATATAGTGACATTGTTATCATATAACAATGTTGTGGGATTCTCAACAGTTGGAATCACTCTCGGCTTAGTTATAAATTTATGCATTTGTAATTATATACATTTCTTTATTGCAGTCTATTCAAGGCGATGTACTTAGCATTTTCCATTGAATCAGATACAATCTTTCATTTGGAACATTTCCAATTTAAAGATTTTTAACTTGAATTTATTATTGACATGTTATACTCAATATCACTTATAAAGTTTGAGTCAAAGCACTTCTTCATAAGGAGTTTGTTGTTTTTGTACAATTCTATAGTATTTTATAAATACACAAGAACATTTCAAACAACCATTTAGTGATATCAATTTGGATTTGATATTTGCTTCATTTATAAAATACATAAAAAAACACAATATTATAGACATTATGACATGTATGACAATTCATATTGCCATGTATAAGGAATTCATCTCATATGTTTCGTATTAAACAATTTAATAAGATGTCCTTGCATATCGGTTTGGGATACTCCCAATATCTTTTATAATCACTATAAAAGACAACATTTACAACCCAACGTTGAGTATTAAAACAACTAAGGCTGATTTGAGTACAAGTAAATCGTTAAAATAAGCAATGTGCTATTTACTTATAGTTTAGAAATATCAATATATGTACCTTTTAGTGTTCTTTCTTATGAACACATGCTTCCTCTTCATTTTGATGGATAATCAAACTATTTGATATTCCTATCAAAATATTTGTTAATTACGATGTTTATAAAATGATATTTTCTATCATTTCTTATATCATATCCAAAGACCCACAAACTCCATATCGCTCCCACTGACTTCGAGACATTTTGGTTATTATTTGTAAACAACTTACTCTAAATCATTATTTAGAATTTTCTATTGTAATACATACATACCAAACTTAAAGTCATACTAAATAATAATTTTGTGAGTAAATCCAAATTAATTAGAGCACGCTGAATATCGAATCTATTACGCTAATTTCAACAATTAAAATTTATGATGTTATTCTAATCAATGGTGCTCACTATATTCCAACTGCATTTGTCTTTCTCATAAAGACACATTTGCGACCAATGGATCATATCCATTCGAATAAAACTATTAAAATCATATTTTGATAATGTACTTGGAATCTATTTCGGATTTTCTCATCATACCATATCATAGAGTCAATACTCTTAATATTTTAATTAAACAACCGAGGATTATATATTTTCGACATTGATAAAAAACTCACAGTTTCTCTTCAATGTGTGAGAATACCTATTAGACACTCTAATGCGATATGTTCATTTAGGTTAGTTAATTTCATTTCACCTCATATAATTAGTTTTATCTTTGGATCGTATCCAGTTCCATTTTTACTACTAATAATTTCTCAAAGAAATTAGTTCACTATGAAGTTGGTATTTCTGGAAACAATAATAGGTCCTCAGTGCAATGGAATAGGTATTCATAAATATTTTATGAATTTCCTTATATAAAACTAATTTTGTTTTCGTTTACAAAATTTATGTTCAAAACATAAATATGTTATCCAATGATATTCTTTTCTAAACTCTTTTTGGGGAGAATCATGCAAGATCCCACACAAACAATTATTACGTGTAGACTTTCGATTTGCTTAACCTGCCAACTCCTTAGCCTAGGATGTAACGACCTTGAATTTTTGACATTTGAAATGTGAATATTTAATTGAGTTTAAATATTCAAATGATAATTTAATTTTAAATTCAAATATCAAAATGAATTTGGCGATTAAATTATTGGATTTAATTATTGAAACTGGGTAAAAATTTGAATCTCCAGTTTTGAGCTGATTAAAAATAATATGAAGTCTTAGAAAATTCATATTGATCATTCGGAAGGTACTGGAACTTTCAGAATTGAATTTGGAACTGTTTTGTTCGGTTTTGAAATTTTATCGTTTAAATTGAATTTAAAAATAGCGTTCCGAGGTACAGTCTCGGAATTTGATGAAACCAGTTTCATTGGATCCGTAATATTGTATTATTATCGGATATCAATTTTCGTAGTGATCAGAGTCATTGTGTGATCGTATGATAACCAAACGCGCTGATATAATATAACGATATATTTTTAAATATAAAATATAAAGGTTAAATCAGTAGCCACCCTAGCATCTGATTTCCATCGACCTAGTTGTCTCTTCTTCTCGTTTAAAGCATGCTACCCTGTCTTCCTTTTTCAGAGCAATGTCGATCGAAAAGAAAAATAAACAAATGAAAACAGCTTTTGTTCAATACAATAAAAATGGCCGAAGCCTCCCAGAGAAAAAAAAATATATCAATAACGAAATCGATTTTCGTTCAAATGTATAAAAATTCTCGGCTCAAACTCAAGTCGAATTAACGTCACCATCTCAATTCGTTTTCGCGAATCAAAACTCGATGGGGTTCAAGAGAATGTGGGAGGAGGTTGCGACAAGGAAGTCGACAGAGTGTTTGATCGTTCGACGCTGGGGTACAGGCGCTCGATTTTGGAAGGAAGCATGGTGAGTGTCGCGATGTTTGAAACAGCGAAGCTGGGCAGCAGCCTGCGTTCGCGCTCGCGAGGGAGGTCGCAATTTAATCACGTTGCTTCGTCTCGCATTGAAGAAGAAGTGGGTTTCGACTGCGACTGGGAAGTAGGAGGCGATGTCGTTCGTCGAGGCGCGTGCGCGCTTGGGGTTTCGCGTTAGATCTGGAGAAGGCTGTTGGGTTGTCTTGCGAGTGAGTGGCGATTTTCGTCGATGGGTGTGAGGCTGATCTCGATCTCGAGCAGGTCTCGAGCTAGCAGTAAGTTATAATTTATTTTATTTAAATTTTAAGCATTTTTTTTGTATTACCATTTTAAAATTTCAACAGTGAAAAATATACATAATTGGCAGCAGTTAAATTCTTTCAAAAATATATATACAGGAAGTTGAAATATTTACAGTGAAGTTTAAACCTGTCTAGTCTAATTGTTCGATTAGTTTAAATCCAATTATTAGTAAATTTAATTTATTAAATAGTAATGGATTTTTTGAATTAGTTCAAATTAAAAGTGTTAATTTATTTAAATCTATTGAAAAGAAATTAATTGTTCGATTTATTTCGGATATTGATAAATTGTATTAAATATTTATACAAGGTCTATAAATCGAGAAAACAAGCTGAAATGGAAATGGATTGCAAAATAAAAGCAAAGGTGAGATCTTCTCACTCAAAAGGAAAATTTGATTTTTGCTGTTATCGATTGATTGTTGTTTGGATGTGATATTAGATATAGTAGGATATATCTATATATATAGCAATATATATATTAGCATATGTATATATTGCAGTTGTGATTTCCCGCATTATATAGCGGATGGGACCCTATTGCGCCGCATAATAGCGGATGATATTTTTATAAATCCCATATACCGCGATATTCCACCTCGAAGTGGAATTGGTATTGTGCTAACATCCATGGATGCAGGGAAACAAGTTGGAGGGATCCAACAGGATTCCTCAAAACATTTGAATTGATTTCATATGTTGTGTGATTGATTATTTATATTCTATGTATGATTGGAAGGCTATAATTTAGCCGAATGTATTTTTGGTGTCGTTGGATACCAGAAATAAATAATTGGATTTTTGAAATGAAAGTAAGAAATTTGAAATAAATTCTTTTGAAAGAATTAGTTGAATTTCAAAGAAGGAATTTTACAGCGTAAAGTTGATTTTTATAATCATATTGAATTATTTCCAAAGATATGGGAAAAGATATAAATATAAGGATTTTGAATAATATTGTTAAAAGTTGAAGAATTCATTTAAAAATGGAATTTTGAATAATTTGGGAAGAATAAAGGAATTTATTTAAAAGTGATAATTTTTTAGAAATCAATTTGTAATTAATTTGGTATTTGAAAATGAATCTTTGAGAAATCGATATGGAAATTTATTTGGAGTTGAAAATGAATTTAGAAATCAAATTTGTAATTAATTTGGTGATGGAATCTAAATCATTGGAAAATTTGTTTGAAATTGATTTAGTGTTGTAAAATAAATCTGGAAACCGATTTGCAAATGATTTGTTATTTGGAGATAAATTCAGAAATAAATGGCAATGTTTTGTTCTATTGAAATAAAACTTAGAAATCAATTTGTAATCGATTTGATATTGAAATAAAATTAGAAATCAATTTGGAATTTGATTTTTGGGTTAAAAGTGAATATTTGAGAATGTAAATTCAAAAATGGAATTTATAAATGAAAGGAAAATTTATTTTAAAAATAAACGGTGATTTATTTTTAAAGTGTAGAAATAATTTACGGATTTGAATGTAAATTTAAAATAAATCGACAAGGATTTATTAAATTGGTTTAAATAGACCATTTTGAAGTGAAAGTGTATTTTCACTATAAAGCCGATATATTTCCAAAGTAGCTTTTAAAAATATAAATTAAAAGTTCTAGAGTTGGTTTTTAAAAGAAATATTTGGAAATATATTCCGCGTGAGGAAATTGATTTGAAATTTATTTTCAAAAGTTGAAAGGCGAAAATGATTTGGAATTTGTTTTCAAAAATGTTGAAGTGTGGAAATAAATATATATCTTGTGAAGATATTTTGAAAATAAATAAATTGGGAAAATGATTTAAATCTGATGATTGTTGTGAATGTTGTTGATAGTTAAATCACCGACTATCAATATTTGCCTTTGAAATGGCACTTGAATTTATTTTTTAAAACAAATGCTTATTATTCGGGTTAGCCGGGAAAGGACCTTTATGTCAGATAACCCATTCCGAATAATGATACGACGATATGGATCATATTGAAGACCGGTGTGAAGACCGAGTATTTTCAAAAATGAAAGGACAACCTGTCGAATGTCTCTGCACCAAGTTGCTCCAGTATAGAGATTTATATCACTCATTTTGTGGTGGGAAGTCCGATCGGGATTGTGAATACTCGGATTGCAAGGGCTTCTTCGGAAGTGCCTTCAGTTCTGTTCGAACCCGGAACAGACTTGTATGGTTACGTGTCTGACATTACATTTTGAGATATAAAGCTGATTTCTTTCAAATACATTTCTGTTGGTGGCGGAGAATTTATTCTCTTAGCTTAACAACCCTTCTCTGAGACGTACGAGCTCAGAGGTTATGTAGTTGAATGTTATTAGCGATATAACCCAATTTGGTAAAGTGGCATGCTGAGTATTGCGGTGTGTTGATCATTTATTGATCATTTGTGATCAAAGCACGACTTTGTGAAAAAGCGTAGCTTTGTGGACGAGACTTCGTCAGACCTCACACCCCGGAAATGGTCGAAATAGGAATATGCGGCAAGGTTATGAGGGTCGCGCCCTTTTAGGGTATGTCATTTCCTTCTAGAAAAGGGTGGTATCAGGTATGGAGCCCTGGTATTTAACCTATGTGGATACTCCGATCTCATTTATTGTGTGATTGTGTGTTTATCGAGGCGCCTCAGATAAAGGTCCCAAAGGACCGGGGGGTGGCATATTCGTGAGTTACCTAGTTACAAGGGGTAACCCGGCCTTGTGTTGGCAGAGAGCAGTTGTCTCTCGGGACGTCCAGCCAGAGGCGATCCCATGTGGCAGTAGGAAAGGAAGTTCCTTAGCCTGACCATTTGTTGGAAATCCAAAGAAACAATACGAGCCTGTACGGATTTAGTTGTATAACCTGCTATGGAATGTGGCGGTAACCTGCTATTGAACATAGTAGCTATAGTAGGCATACAATAATGGTTGTATGCTGGCTAAGATTAATATTATACTTTCGAAATGTTTTCCACACTAGACATTAATAATAATAATCCAATGGTTTGCGTAGTAAGCATCTTTGACTATCATAAGAAGAAATCTCTTCCAATTCTGCGTTTGCATTGTGTGTGTGGCGGGAGGTCTTATGGTAGTTTCATTTTCCAAAAGTATTGCGAATTAATTTTATTTTCTTTGTGAAAATAACTGTTTTACGATCTCACACCAGTCACCATGACTGACTCGGAGTTTATTGTTTCCTTTCTAAACTCTGGGTGCCCATAATTTTCCACACGGGCAGCCTAGAGTTATGTTATCAGGATATTCTGGAGCATTGGAGATGAGCTGGATGGCGAAACGTACTCCCGTACTTGTTTATTTATTCCGCTATGTATTCTGTATGAGGACAAGTTTATATAACTGTCCATTATTGTATTGAGTTGTATATTGACTCTGATTGATGTATGTATAAACTGATATAGTCTTTTGTCTTAAAGATTATTGATTCATCTATTATATATTGTTCCGCTGCGAATGTGAGATTCTGATATTGTTTATGTTTCTGTGTTTCTTCTTTCTTCTTCTTCTGTCTTCTTCTTCCTCTTCTTTTAACCATAATGGTTCGGTTTTCCGGCATTCGATTGCGCGGCATTTGATACAGTGGACGTATTAATGTCGACTTTCGAGCGTCGAAAAGTCGTATCGTTACAAGTGGTATCAGAGCATCCGGTTAAGCGACAACCCTTGGCTATGTTAGGAATAACTCATTAGAGATAGAGTCAGTAGTACTCTAGAATGAGTGTAATAATAGATATGAGCGCGTATTTGTTAGTGAATACAAAATTTGTTTTGTATTGTGTTGACTTATTAGTTGATTGTTTATAGATTCTGGTCGGTGCAGTCTGGCCAACTGTAATCGTTAGGGGTTTCTAAACTCTTAAACAAGATAAACTGACACAGTATTGTTTTGAATGGGGTAAATGAAATAATTTTACCCAAAACTATTTTTTGTATAGAAAAGAAATCATTTTCTATGAATTATTATTGTATATGGATGTTTGGTTGTTAGGAAGTGATAATATTGAAATATTATCATTGTTATATGGAAATTGAATAAGATATAATGGTATAACCAAAGATTTAGAGATAAATTCATTTAACAAATGAAATTTATAAATACGAATTTAAAAGATAAGGAATTGAATTCATATACGAATGGGATTTGTAAATGTAAATTATAAGTGTGATCTACAATTTGGAATAGAGTTCCAGAGAGAATATTTGAAAAATAAATTCATTAATGGAATAATAAATGAGTTGATAACTTATACAATTTGAATTTTGATATACTAAATTTAACTTAAAGGATGAAGTTAAATTAAAGAAAGTATAAGTGAATCAATTAAATAAAGTGAAAGTTGATTTGGAATAAGATTCAAATTGAAAAGGAATGAATTTGTGAATGAACAAATGAGTTTACATTTGTAAATAAATGAATTGAAGAAATGGAATGAAATTTGATTTGAATAAAGTTGAATAAAAACCCAAACTTGGAAAAAAAAAGATAAAGTGGATTGAATTCAAGTAAACTAACTTGATAAATTGTTAATTCATGAAGTAATGAATTGGAAGTTAGTTAAATTAAAGTTGAGTTGTGAACTAAATTTTAAATGGGTTGAATTTGCAAATAAATTCCAGTAAGCAGAAATTAATTGTAATTCCTTGTTATTAATTAAGTGAATTCGAGATGAATTGAATATGGAAATTTGAAATGATGGAAAAACTCTGGAATTTGATAAAAATAGTTATGGAATGAAATTTATTAAGGTGGAAAATAAATTCGTGAACAAATAAATTAATTTACAACTGTAAGAAAATGAAATTGAAAACTAAAATGTTGGGATTCATTTTAAATTTGTAAGTAAATAAAAAAAATTAGTCAAGTGGACTAAGTATTGAAATAAAAATTAGTAAGTGAAACTAATTGAGGAATGACAAATTTAATATGGTTTATAATGAATTGAATTCAATAATTATATATGAAAGATAAATTGAATTGAAATGGAATCAATTTAAATGATTATTGGCTTAAGTAATCATTTAGTTGCAGGAATGTTAACAAACTTGAATAGAAAGAATTATCGTTTGACAAAAACGAGAATTAAATAAATCCTATGAATTGATAGAAGTGAAATAAATTGATTTTTGAATCAATTGAAATGGTATGAATTTGTTTCACTTAAAAAATAAATTGAATGTAAGAAATTGAGTTGTTAATCACTTGAATTGAATAGAAATGGAATGTAAATTAGAGGAAAGCAATTTAAATTGTATCGAAACCTTCTGAATTGCTAATAGAATTTATTTTGAATGCATTGCTTATGAAATCTATGTAATTGCTATTCAAATAAGTGAAATGTTAATAGATTTCTTATATTGTCACTTACATGTTTAAATTGAGTAAGTACAGGTTTTTGGAAGCCGTTTGGCTGGATTTGAGCACGCTAATATGCTAATAAATAAACCACTTTGCTTAAAATGCTAAAAAGGTACGCCTACGCAATAAAAATAGGAAAAATGAACTGTTTTTCTGCTTTTCCGACCGAGTGGGTCGATGTATATATATTTATATCTTTTGTCATATTTCAAAAGCTCCTCCGTACAAAGGAGACTTCGCCAAAATTTTCTGAAAATTTTGGGAGTTAGAAATTTTTTGAAAATTTGGAAATTTTTTGTTAACGGAAATTTGATTTTCAAATTGTAATGGTAATCTAGGAATTGAACTAGAAAAGGTAAATAAGATTCAATCTTCGAAGTTAAAGATGAATCGAATTCAAGAAAAATTTGAAATGAAAATCTGAATGAAAATTTGAAAATAAAAAGAATTCAAATTGAATTGAAATTGTAAATTGAATTCAATGGAATTGAAAACGCAAAGTTAAAAGGAAATGAATATATAACTTTGTTTGTGAAGTGAAAATAAATATAAGAAGTATGTAAACACTTATATTGAACTTAAGAAATGAATTGAGGAAAATTCTTAAGTAAATGGGTATTAGGAATCCAATAAGTAAATTTGGATATTATTGTTAAGTAAAATATACAGGATATTTGGAATTGGATTTTGATTTCGAAGATAAATTTGAATTTCTCCACAAAAGGTATGTATTTGAATTATGTATGAAATTTCACTGAGTTTCTGATTTTGCCACTTGGCATTTTATTTTCTATTGGGATTTGAGAGTCCGTAAGGACATTTTGTAGTCGTACCGAGTTAGCCGCGCAAAGGAGACGCTGGCAAAAATTTTCAAAAATTTAGAGTGTTAGAAAAATTTTGAGAAAATTTTGAAAGTTTACAATTTGAATTCAAATTTGAATTTGAATTGTGAAGTAAATAAAGTTGTTTGAAACTATGAAAGTGTTTAGAAAGATTAGTAAAGTGATAATAGATCTTTAATAAAAAGATTTGGGTTGATAAGTTGATAAAACTATTTGAATTTGAGAAAATAGTTAACGGGAATTGGAGCATTCTTCTTTACTTGTAATTTCGGGACGAAATTCTTTTAAGGGGGGAAGATTGGAACGACCCTGAATTTTTGACATTTGAAATGTGAATATTTAATTGAGTTTAAATATTCGAATGGTAATTTAATTTGAAATTCAAATATCAGAATGAATTTGGCGATTAAATTATTGGATTTAATTATTGAAACTGGGTAAAAATTTGAATCTCTAGTTTTGAGCTGATTAAAAATAATATGAAGTCTTAGAAAATTCATATTGATAATTCGGAAGGTACTGTAACTCTCAGAATTGAATTTGGAACTGTTTTGTTCGGTTTTGAAATTTTATCGTTTAAATTGAATTTAAAAATAGCATTCCAAGGTACAGTCTCGGAATTTGACGAAACCAGTTTCATTGGATCCGTAATATTGTATTATTATCGGATTTTAATTTTCGTAGTGATCAGAGTCGTTGTGTGATCGTATGATAAGCAAACGCGCTGATATAATATAACGAGATATTTTTAAATATAAAAATATAAAATATAAAGGTTAAATCAGTAGCCACCCTAGCATCTGATTTCCATCGACCTAGTTGTCTCCTCTTCTCGTTTAAAGCACGCTACCCTGTCTTCCTTTTTCAGAGCAATGTCGATCGAAAAGAAAAATAAACAAACGAAAACAGCTTTCGTTCAAAACAATAAAAATGGCCGAAGCCTCCCAGAGAAAAAAAATATATCAATAACGAAATCGATTTTCGTTCAAATGTATAAAAATTCTCGGCTCAAACTCAAGTCGAATTCACGTCACCATCTCAATTCGTTTTCGCGAATCAAAACTCGATGGGGTTCAAGCGAACGTGGGAGGAGGTTGTGACAAGGAAGTCGACAGAGTGTTCGATCGTTCGACGTTGGGGTACAGGCGCTCGATTTTGGAAGGAAGCGTGGTGAGTGTCGCGATGTTTGAAACGGCGAAGCTGGGCAGCAGCGTGCATTCGCGCTCGCGAGGGAGGTCGCGATTTAATCGCGTGGATTCGTCTCGCGTTGAAGAAGAAGTGGGTTTCGACTGCGACTGGGAAGTAGGAGGCGATGTCGTTCGTCGAGGCGCGCGTGCTTGGGGTTTCGCGTCAGATCTGGAGAAGGCTGTTGGGTTGTCTCGCGAGTGAGTGGCGATTTGCGTCGATGGGTGTGAGGCCGATCTCGATCTCGAGCAGGTCTCGAGCTAGCAGTAAGGTATAATTTATTTTATTTAAATTTTAAGCATTTTTTTGTATTACCATTTTAAAATTTCAACAGTGAAAATATACATAATTGGCAGTAGTTAAATTTTTTCAGAAATATATATACAAGAAGTTGAAATATTTACAATGAAGTTTAAACCCGTCTAGTCTAATTCTATATATATATATATGAATAAGATTTTGGAAAAATAAAGAGAAAGAAAAATTAGTTTAAGTCCAATTATTAGTAAATTTAATTTATTAAATAGTAATGGATTTTTCGAAATAGTTCAAATTAAAAGTGTTAATTTATTTAAATCTATTGAAAAGAAATTAATTGTTCGATTTATTTCGGATATTGATAAATTGTATTAAATATTTATACAAGGTCTATAAATCGAGAAAACAAGCAGAAATGGAAATGGATTGCAAAATAAAAGCAAAGGTGAGATCTTCTCACTCAAAAGGAAAATTTGATTTTTGTAGTTATTGATTGATTGCTGTTTGGATGTGATATTAGATATAGTAGGATATATCTATATATATAGCAATATATATATATATATATATTGGCATATGTATATATTGTAGTTGTGATTTCCCACATTATATAGCGGATGAGACCCTATTGCGCCGCATAATAGCGGATGATATTTTTATAAATCCCATATATCGCGATATTCCACCTCGAAGTAGAATTGGTATTGTGCTAACATCTGTGGATGTAGGGAAACAGGTTGGAGGGATCCAATAGGATTCCTCAAAACATTTGAATTGATTTCATATGTTGTGTGATTGATTATTTATAATCTGTGTATGATTATATCTGTGATTGAATGTATGGAAGGCTATAATTTAGCCGAAAGTATTTTTGGTGTCATTGGATACCAGAAATAAATAATTGGATTTTTGAAATTAAAGTAAGAAATTTGAAATAAATTCTTTTGAAAGAATTAGTTGAATTTCAAAGAAGAAATTTTACAGCGTAAAGTTGATTTTTATAATCATGTTGAGTTATTTCCAAAGATATGGGAAAAGATATAAATAAAAGGATTTTGAATAATATTGTTAAAAGTTGAAGAATTCATTTAAAAATGGAATTTTGAATAATTTGGGAAGAATAAAGGAATTTATTTAAAAGTGATAAATTTTTAGAAATCAATTTGTAATTAATTTGGTATTTGAAAATGAATCATTGAGAAATCGATATGGAAATGTATTTGGAGTTGAAAATGAATTTAGAAATCAAATTTGTAATTAATTTGGTGATGGAAAATAAATCATTGGAAAATTTGTTTGAAATTGATTTAGTGTTGTAAAATAAATCTGGAAACCAATTTGCAAATGATTTGTTTTTTGGAGATAAATTCAGAAATAAATGGCAATGTTTTGATCTATTGAAATAAAACTTAGAAATCAATTTGTAATCGATTTGACATTGAAATAAAATTAGAAATCAATTTGGAATTTGATTTTGGGGTTAAAAGTGAATATTTAGGAATGTAAATTCAAAAATGGAATTTATACATGAAAGGAAAATTTGTTTTAAAAATAAACGCTGATTTATTTTTAAAGTGTAGAAATAATTTATGGATTTGAATGTAAATTTAAAATAAATCGACAAGGATTTATTAAATTGGTTTAAATGGACCATTTTGAAGTGAAAGTGTATTTTCACTATAAAGCCGATATATTTCCAAAGTAGCTTTTAAAAATATAAATTAAAAGTTCTAGAGTTGGTTTTTAAAAGAAATATTTGGAAATATATTCCGTGTGAGGAAATTGATTTGAAATTTATTTCAAAAGTTGAAAGGTGAAAAGTGATTTGGAATTTGTTTTCAAAAATGTTGAAGTGTGGAAATAAATATATATCTTGTGAAGATATTTTGAAAATAAATAAATTGGGAAAATGATTTAAATCTGATGATTGTTGTGAATGTTGTTGATAGTTAAATCACCAACTATCAATATTTGCCTTTGAAATGGCACATGAATTTATTTTTTAAAACAAACGATTATTATTCGGGTTAGCCGGGAAAGGACCTTTGTGTCAGATAACCCATTCCGAATAATGATACGACGATATGGATCATATTGAAGACCGGTGTGGAGACCGGGTATTTTCAAAAATGAAAGGACAACCTATCGAATGTCTCTGCACCGAGTTGCTCCGGTATAGAGATTTATATCACTCATTTTGTGATGGGAAGTCCGATCGGGATTGTGAATACCCGGATTGCAAGGGCTTCTTCGGAAGTGCCTTCGGTTCTGTTCGAACCCGGAACAGACTTGTATGGTTACGTGTCTGACATTACATTTTGAGATATAAAGCTGATTTCTTTCAAATACATTTCTGTTGGTGGTGGAGAATTTATTCTCTTAGCTTAACACCCTTCTTTGAGACGTACGAGCTCAGAGGTTATGTAGTTGAATGTTATCAGCGATATATCCCAATTTGGTAATGTGGCATGCTGAGTGTTGCGGTGTGTTGATCATTTGTGATCAAAGCACGGCTTTGTGAAAAAGCGTAGCTTTGTGGACGAGACTTCGTCAGACCTCACACCCCGGAAATGGTCGAAATAGGAATATGTGGCAAGGTTATGAGGGTCGCGCCCTTTTAGGGTATATCATTTCCTTCTGGAAAAGGGTGATATCAGGTATGGAGCCCTGGTATTTAACCTATGTGGATACTCCGATCTCATTTATTGTGTGATTGTGTGTTTATCGAGGCGCCTCGGATAAAGGTCCCAAAGGACCAGGGGGTGGCATATTCGTTAGTTACCTAGTTACAGGGGTAACCCGGCCTTGTGTTGGCAGAGAGCAGTTGTCTCTCGGGACGTCCAGCCAGAGGCGATCCCATGTGGCAGTAGGAAAGGAAGTTCCTTAGCCTGACCATTTGTTGGAAATCCAAAGAAACAATACGAGCCTGTACGGTTTTAGTTGTATAACCTGCTATGGAATGTGGCGGTAACCTGCTATTGATCATAGTAGCTATAGTAGGCATACAATAATGGTTGTATGCTGGCTAAGATTAATATTATACTTTCGAAATGTTTTCCACACTAGACATTAATAATCATCCAATGGTTTGCGTAGTAAGCATCTTTGACTATCATAAGAAGAAATCTCCTCCAATTCTGCGTTTGCATTGTGTGTGTGGCGGGAGGTCTTATGGTAGTTTCATTTTCCAAAAGCATTGCGAATTAATTTTATTTTCTTTGTGAAAATAACTGTTTTACGATCTCACACCAGTCGCCATGACTGACTCGGAGTTTACTGTTTCCTTTCTAAACTCTGGGTGCTCATAATTTTCCACACGGGCAGTCTAAAGTTATGTTATCAGGATATTTTGGAGCATTGGAGATGAGCTGTATGGCGAAATGTACTCCCGTACTTGTTTATTTATTCCGATGTGTATTCTGTATGAGGCCAAGTTTATATAACTGTCCATTGTTGTATTGAGTTGTATATTGACTCTGATTGATGTATGTATAAACTGATATAGTCTTTTGTCTTAAAGATTATTGATTCATCTATTATATATTGTTCCGCTATGAATGTGAGATTCTGATATTGTTTCTATTTCTGTGTTTCTTCTTTCTTCTTCTTCTGTCTTCTTCTACCTCTTCTTTTAACCATAATGGTTCAGTTTTCCGGCATTCGATTGCGCGGCATTTGATACAATGGACGTATTAATGTCGACTTTCGAGCGTCAAAAAGTCGTATCGTTACATAGGATATGAAGGGGTTTCTTATAAACCCTTATCTTGTATGATTTTTTAAACTATTTAGATGAAATAATATTAACCTTGTGCACTACTCTTAAGTGCACAACCTTATAGAAAGAAATTAACTCAACTTCACTTACATTTAATCGTACTTTGTCCAACAAAGTCTGATTACTCCTTATCTATACATCATTATTTATTATAGGAAGGAGTGACTTTTGAGACTGAATCTTTATTTATACTAGGTATATATGGAAGTCCTTCAATATACTCGCTCATTCGATCATATCGAATCAGTTCTATCGCATGTTACATTATTTACTTTCGTTTTATACTTTATGAATCTATCTTAGACATACCACATATGTATCAAATACATATGTCCATGTCGACGATAACTCATTAGTGAATATGACGAAGTACATGGAACCATTTTGGCATTAATAGACTTATGATTGCATACATTTATATGTATCGATCCAAAAGGTTCATTAGCTCTTATGATGCTCCCACTAAATGGGTGCATAACCCTTAATTATTTGAGATATAATTAACTAGTATCATATGATTCATAATCATATAATAAAACCATTTCTCAAAACTACGGCTTAGTCTATAATTCCAAAATAACAGCAAATAATATTAGATACTTCTGTATTTTCCAATGCATCACTTTTGTTATGAAAACAAATAGTACATTATAACTTTATTTCATAACAAATATTCATATTGAAATGTAGCTATGTCTATCTTTCAGTCGATACCGAAAAATAGTCATTATTTCATAAATAAAACTCGATATGTTTTATGAAAACAGTTTTTGTAATGTGATTCAATCATTAAGTACTAAATGGCATACTCCTACTATTTTCGACAATACTATAATAACATATTGAATTCGGAGGTCCATCATTCACCTAATATAGATTATTTATTTCATATATTGTAACTAGCTTACATGAGTTCATTGATTAAATATCTTGAACTTAAATCATAAATTTCATAGAAAAAAATGTATACGAAAATATATTTTGAAATAGAAATCGTATTTCTTATTCCAATGTTAAGTATCTTTTATATTTATTAAAATTCTCGCCTCTGATGTTTCTTCATGAAGCAGAAGTGACTATTCCCTCTTTATTCCAACCGTACCATAAATTACGTTTACTCTTGTACATTCGTTTTCCTTTCAAATGTTCAAACCATTCAAACGAAAAGCCCTTGCTACAATATCATAATGAACTCTTTACAAAAGCACATTCAATTACCCTTTACATTTAAGAACATCAAATATGTTGCACTTCATATAAACTGATCAAATTGACATTTCAGTAATCGAGTTCTTAGATCTATCTTGTAGTAATGGTCTAGTGTTACATTTAACACAATACGATCATTTTATAATCAATTGAATTGAATACCTGATCTCACCATACTGTCTATTGGCTTATTTCAAATGAACAAACTTCATTGAAGTATCGTACACTATGGACTGTGACCATTCCACATATAACATCTATATGAAATGGTACATGGATCAAATATCCATAGTCTTGTATTGATTTTAGAGTTCGAACTCATAGAATGCAATACAAGGTCTAGACCAAAAAACACGTAAGCGACCAAATTACAAACGTATAAGTTGTTGCAAAATTAGGCACTTGGATGGGTATAGAAACATTCACATGCAATAATCATTTATTCTTAAGTATATTTTATATTTCTATTTGTTAATTTTCAATTCAGTTTAATTGTATATCTTAATTGATAAACGTTTTATCTATCATTTTAAATGCACAAATTTATCAATGTAGATTATTATTACCATTATATAACATATTTTTTTACAATATTAGAAATGTTAAATTTTATCATTTCATTTTTCTAATAAGGCTCCCATTTGTTTTTTATGTTTCACCAAACCCTAAGCGAAACATAGAAGTCTTTCGACTTCACTAGCAGGTGTTAGGACTCATCCGTCTTGGAATTACGACCTTGAGTGTTGAGTCTGCTCAACACGTCATAGCTCTATGGACGATGGATAACTCCTTATCGGTTGTATCATATACAACTCATAACCCTTTGGCACCTTGTCCTGATTCCACTTCGACCTTGAGTCTGCTCAATAAATCGAAACGAAATTATTCACCGGTACTTACCATATCGCGATGGTCTAAGTATAACATATGTACCTTGAGTCTGCTCAACAAATACATATAGCTATCTTACCTCGTCTATTCAATATATTAATAATACTACATATAATATTCCTGGCTTGAGTCTACTCAACAACTAAGTAGTATGCAAGTAATTTATTAATATATATATGGTAGAGGACAACATTATATTGAAGATTCATAATCTTTAATATTTAACATTGAGTGATATTGACTTATGGAATAATATATTTCTTATGAAATACACTCATGATTCAAGTGTCGGACACATCTGAAATCACGAAGTATGTACTATACATACGTAATTATCCCTTAAGTCTATTTTGAGTTTCTTACCGTTCCACCTTTTATTATACATTTATACTATATACAATTTTGTTATTATATAACTTTTATATTTCATATTACTTGTACAATAGTCTTATGTATAATAATATATTAATTAAATCTTATTTAATTAATTAACATTTTAATTGATTTTATATTATTTTAATATAACATTTATATTAAATATTTATTATATATTATAACCTTTATATTATAACACATATATCTCATATATGTATGTTTTAATTTAATAAATTAACCTTTAATTAATTTACTTGATTAATTAATTTTAATTTATTTATTTATTTAATTAACCTCTAATTATTTTATTTAATTAAATGATTTTAAATAAAATATTTTAATGTGGAAAACCTATTATATACATACATATATACTTATGATATCTTAAAAATTTTAAAATATCATAACATATATCAAACGTATATAATACATGTATATAATTTTTTGTTAATTAACTTATTTAATTAATTAATTTATTTTATTAAACTTATTAATAAATTTAAAATTTAAAAGTTAATATCTATTATTTTCAAACATTTTGCAAATTTTATTAAATTATAACTTTTATAATATATGTATATCTTACTTTAAATTTAACTTTTAAATTTAAAATCTTATATTTTAATGTTCAAACAATTTTGAAAATTAGCTCAAGACCCAATTCAAATATAGGTATTTTCTACTAGGAACAACCTTTGAGTTGTAGGCTTAATAGTTAATCCTAATATGGTTAATTTAGTCTGCATATGCTATTGTGCTCTAATACCATTGTTGAAACTAGGCTAGCCCGTAGTGGAAGTTATGGGTGAATTTCAAATTTTTTACCCTATTGAATCTTTATTGGGCCTATGAAGTCTAATTTATTTAGAACATTTCTAAATTTAATTCAAATAAAATATTTATTTTATTTAAATTTATAATTAATGGATTGAATTTTATTTAATTTATTTTAAATTAAGCATAATGGTACCAATATGGGTGAATTTCAATTTTTTATCCTATTGGATCTTTATTGGGCCTATGAAGTCTAATTTATTTAGAACATTTTTAAATTTAATTTAAATAGAATATTTATTTTATGTAAATTTATAATTAATGGATTGAATTTTATTTATTTTAAATTAAGCATAATGGTACCAATATGTATCATATACATATATGTATGTGTGCATGTGTAGCATAATAATTCGTGCAAGGTATAACATGCCCGTATATAAATATTGGGATTTGTATCGCAACGGACATGTCAGCTCATCTTATATGTATTGTATGTTATTCAAACATATGTCTGTGTACACAAATTTATTATTTAAATCACTACAACGAAATACCTTTTTTACAATGGACAATCCCCATTGTAGTAGGTGTTTAACAACGTGCATGTGTTTGTCGTATTGTGCGATGTTGTAATAGACTCAAAAGATTTTACAATGTTTTAAAACTGTTGTAGTTAAAAAATTACAATAGTCCACAGCCTTTGCAGTAGTGTCTTTTACAATGGGCATGAACATTGCAATATGCTCCAGCCACAACAGGCGTTGACCGTTATAATAGATGCCTTTTATAACTGTTTTTTCCCATTGTTAAAAAATATGCAAAATTAAAAAAAATTAGAGCATTAGTGTAGGATATATAAAAATCATACTCACAATTGCTATAAAACCAAAACGAATTATACATTCACATTATTTATAAAGTCTTAATATAATTATAAATCATTGTCGTTCAAGCCAAAACTAATATAAAAGAAGCTGAATACAAGCAATACAATTAATAAAGCACGATAAAAGATATAGAAATATAGATACTCAAATAAAATTTGATTTGACACACATTTTCTATGGTTTATACCCGCTTATAAATGCTTTGGAATAACACAAGTTACATGAATCAATCCGGGTGATTCAAAATGTTAGAATTTTTGTTATTTACTTTTCAATGAAAATTTAGTTTATCACTTCTATAGATAAGCATAAGCAGAATCAATAGTCTTCAATCCCTGATATTCCATAAGCGAAAGCCCCATAAAAGTAAATTCATAGCTAGAATATTAGTTATAGTCACCAAAATGTACGGAATGATTCTAAATTTTCATATAAAGTAAAATGAAAAATTACACCATAGAACTGCCCCAATTTAAACTGGAATTATTATGCACCAATAATGTAGAAAGGAAGGAATTGAAGCATATTAGAAAGGAACATAAAATGTAATAGGAAAGCATATTTAAACCAACAATTATATAAATAACGTATATCATGTCAATGTTATTATCACTGGAAGCTAAAATTGGTGCAAAAAATACCTCTAGTATTGTAAACATCATTATTTTGTGTTTGGATATTCCCTGGCCTCATATTGCAAACATCAAGAAGCTGGATCTACCAGTATTGTTGCTTCTTCTACTGAGAAGTTCCCCTCCAAGTAAGAATCCATTAACCGTAGAATGTCTTTACCTCAAATCAAGTCAAGTGCCTATTCAAATTTACAATACAAAGAAGAGATGCTCATTTTCTTAAGCATTGCATCAAGGAACTTATGTTACAAACATCTTTTTACTTATGGACTTCAAAATATAGTTCTATTAATGTATGAAACAACCATATGTTAAATTCGTATGAAAGTGTAAAAAATCACAAGTAATAGAGGCCAGGTGTTTGAATGTGTAAATATAAGCCCTGGATTCAAATCTCTAACAAATATAACTATCATCAACTTAGACCAAAAATGGTTATATGAAAGTGAACCATTATAGAACACAATGATACTTATAAATTAAAGCAAGTTGTTTTATCAATCGACGTATCCTCTATAAATTGCTTTTTGGATCAACGTTCACAATGCCTTAACAATGCATGTATGCAACCTCTCCAGTTATACTTTTTTCCCTTTCGTAATGATTTTTATTTGTTTTTCCACCAAATTTTTATAACTGCACATTGATCCCTATCATTATTTTCAGAAATCACTAGAATGTAAAAATTGCCAAAGTATTATGGCCAATGCATCTTCTAACCCAAAGGTAAAAGGCATAAAATTTTAATAAAACTGTGTTCCAACATAGATAATGCACTGTTGCTATTTTACCAATTAAAAAAGGAAAATTTGCAGAAGTAACCCTACTTTTACAACTAATAACAGGAATGACCATGTTCTGAAAATAATTACAAACATAGACCTGTTTTGGCCACGTAGACGTTGGCGAATATTGAAAATGCGCCTTTGGGCGAATTTTCAAAATGCGCCAACGGGCGACTTTTCAAAAGTCACCAAAACCAAATTCCTGCAAAAAAACCCATGAGACAGTGTATGCCTTTCCCCCATATTCATTTCTTATTACTCACAGCCGAACCCATTTTCCCTAATTTTCCCCATACCTTCCAACTCTTCCATTTCTTCAATTTTTAATCACAATCTTCCAAAAATTTGTCAATGGCAAGCACATCGGGCATTGAACAAGAAATATGTACGAATTTAAACCCATAATTTGTCATTTCAAATTTAGGGCATTGAAAAATTAAGGAATTGAAAATTAGGGCATTGGTGTAAGGATATGATTCAAGAAATAAGAGTGATTACAAATGTAGATGCGTACAAATTGCCCTTATTGTAATGTAGGGTTGTTTGGTTGATTTTGGTGTTATGGATATTAGGTAATATGTGCTTGGAAACCTCTTTATAGGCATTGTTGCAACCGATTGTTGAACTTATTTGTTACAATAAGATAGTTTGGTATTCTTAATAATTGTTCGATACTCTACATATTTTTGTCGAAATGAATCGATTTTTAATATTTTTATTTTGTAGAATATGTTGAGATGGAGCCCTGACCGGTTGATGGTAGGATATTATTTCTTCAAGCCCAGAATCGTACTTCTAACGACATATGGATGCAATTGGTTTTAAAAAAATTGTAATGTTGTGTCACTTGGTATAATTCCTGCTTTTTAATTATGTATTTATCATTTGACCAGCGTGACGATCTAGATACCACTATAGATCACTCCACATCGTTGAAGAAAGTGACTTCAAACCATCCAAGAGTATTGGCCGAGATTGAGAGGGCTGGATTTTTACACATAATGAAGTTAGGTTACAATTAGCTTGACCACTATCTTACCACTGCTTTGGCAGACAAATGGCGACCAGAGACCTCCACTTTTCATTTCCCTGTTGGTGAGATGACGATTACACTAGGAGATGCAGCAGTGTTGTTAGGTTTGCCTATTGAAGGAAATCCAGTGGCTTATGGAGGAGCAGCATATGATTATATGCAATAGTGTCATGATTTACTTGGTCTTGACCCACCCTCCGAACAGACAAGAGGTAATGAGTTCGCGAAAGTCATGTGTTATCGACGTCAATTGTCGCATGATATTCTAGCTGATGCTAGAGAGGATCAGATTCAGCAGCGAGCACGTGCTATTATTTTGCACATTATTATTTCCCCATTGATGTGCGATCATATAAAGACTCGGGTAGATCTGAAATAGCTACCGTATCTTATTGATTTAGGGGAGTGTGGTAAGTTTTCTTTGGGCAGTGCGGTGTTATTTTATACGTATATTGAGTTATCTAGGCTTTCTTTTTTGGAGAATAAATCTATTGGTGGATGTCTGACACTAGTACAGGTTTGAAAATTTTTTCAATAGTTTACTGTTTTACGTGATTTGTCTCATTTTTGGTTGTAATATTTCTTTTAAATGCAGCTTTGGTTGTGGACTTATCTTCCAATCGGAAGATTGTTAGTAACAAATTTTGTTGTCGATCAATCGATGCCGCTTGGGTCTCGATGTTTCTTTTATCCTTTTAATTTAGTTAAACAGTAAAATTTCCATATGTAATATTCCATCGTTAACATCGTATAACAGGTGGGTAGGACCAAAAAAATGCGCCAAACTCCAAGACGGAGTGTTAAGTTCTACCGCAACAAGTTAGATGTGCTGGAGGATGACAAGGTGACATGGACACCGTACACACAGGAAGTGCTGACAAAACTTCTAGTAATGTGTACAACTGCTAGATACTTGTGGAATATGAGAGTACCACTCATATGTTACACCCAGACTGTATTTCACTTACTTGATAGGGTTATGAGACAGTTCGGTATGATGCAGCATATACCTGATGATGCGGCACAATGCACATCTACGTACAACGAAGAGGAATATGGAACGTACATTCAGTTGTGGAATGAGCGCCATACAGCTACGCAGATTGAGAGGGAGCCCACCATTACGTTAGAGCAATAAAAAAGGTGGTGCTGGAACATAACACGATGATATGTTCTTTAGGCGCCAGTTGAGGAAGTGTATAAAAGTCTGTACGTTCCTAGAGCAACACTTGAGAGGAATGTGGTAAGTTGATGTTGTAAGTAGTATTTAGATAAGTTATGATAGTTGTGTATGATGCTAATTTTCATTCAACTATACAGGCTCCTAGTATAAGTAGGGCATGGGAAGAAGTAGAAAATCTTCGAGAACGACAAACCGACGAGGAGGGTAAGAGGATGTGCACTAACATCCAAAGGATTCTAGATGTTGTGTTGTGCAAGAATAAACTTGATAGGCCCAGACCTCCATCTCCACCTCCAGCGCTTGTGTACACATGACGTTGTCCTAGAGGAGGTGTCGGTTCATCATCACAAGGCATCTCATCATAAGCTGCACCGCTACAAGAATAAATTGTTCATGGCCTATCTCAACCAATAGCCACATTACCTTCGGATTGCATTGCACACCAAGCAAGGAGTAGCAGTAGCAGTTCGAGACCACTAGTAACGCATCGGCAAAATAGAAACATAGTAGAATTTCACGTGCTTCACGACTAAATTGGTAATGTTAATGTTGTTTGATGCGAATAGCTAGGGGTGACGTGTAATGTGATATGTAATGTACTTGTTAATGTTGTTTGAATTTGTGTAGTTGTGTTTTGTAATATGATGTTAGATTGTGTATTAATGTGATTTTGCACCATTTGATAATGTGCTGTATTTACCGACTAAAAGGGGTTTTCTGGGTTGTGAAAGAGGTGCTTTCAATGGTTTTGAAAGGGGTACTTTCAATGGATTCGAAAGGGTACTTTCAAAAGTTAAATGTTTTCACCAACAAAGGTTTGAGTAAAGTATATATATAACATAGCAAGGTGATTTTGAGTAAAGCATAGGGATTATTTATTTTCCTTGTTTAATTTGATTTAAAGGTTTTAAATCAGTTTGAGAAAAGATTTTCAAGGAAAATTATGGGAAGGTATCCCTAAGTAAAATGACTCAGATATTAGAATACCAGATGTGATTGGTATAGGGTCGCGCCCTATACATAAGCTATAGGCCCCAACTAATTTAGTCTAAAATTCTAGTGTGTAGGGCTTTGTCACGAGTAAGACTAAAATTATGATTACACACAGAAGGGAATATATGTTTGCATGCAGATAGGTTATTGGTGAGCCCGAAAAACCATTAGGATCAGGTGACCCTTGAAGATGTTAAGTTAACGACAAACCGTCCAGAACAGAAGTATTTAACAGATAGTTAATGACAAATCATATAGAGGAGGTGTGTCTACCAGATGTTAGATTATTTTGTTATTTTGTTTGGTAGGCCCGAGTCAGCCAAAGGTTAATAGTAAGCCAAACAAAACTATAGTGTTCGGATAGATAGTCCGTTTGTTACCTGATATGTATGTTTACATAATAATGCTTTGTAATTTTAACCAATTTTGTTTGCAGGATTATGATTTGCAAAAGATATGTTTAAAAGGATGTTAGTGAGGGGAAACCTGTTCCACTAAGCGGCGCGGTCTCACTTAACATTAAATAACCAATATGCATAGTATTATTCACACTAGGCTTTATGTCTGACTCAAAGTTTTTGTTTTCCCCTTAAACTCTCGGGTGCTCAAAATCGATTTGAGTAAGCTGAGGGTTAAGGTTTTACAAGTTTTTGTAGGTTGATGAATAAGGCTTCCAGAGACGAGTAGGTGGCTGACGGATATCTATTTAGGAGTTGCTGTTATATTTTATTTTCCACTGTATTGTATCTAAGACAATTATGTCTATGGAGTACTCTAGTCAACCAAGGGGGCATCATCATATGTCGCTCTTGGCATATTTATGTAATAATTATATTTTATTCTGAACTTGAGAAACGATTATGGGATTATGTAAATTTGAATGTGAAACATGTGTTTTGAAATTGTAATGTGGAAAGATGTTTTTGAAATCTGTGTTTTTGTTCATATTCAAGTGTTTCTGATATTATGGATACCATTAACATAGCCGTATTTAGTTGTCGGAAGTTAATACTATGGATGACTGCAGCATCTGTATTGCTTTGCTTTGGGCCTCTAGATAGGGGATGTTACAACTTGGTATCAGAGCGTAGGTTTATGAAAAACTTTAACTAAAAATGGTTTGAAAACATAATCCTAAGGAATTAGAGTAAGATCGGGGTATGGGATAGTGCTATAGTAATGTACTTGTATTTTCTATATATATAAGTATACACTTTATCTCTTGTCTCCTATTTTTGTTAGGTTATTCTTCTATATCTTCTGAGGTTTGAATACAGATATGGATGGTAGAAGAGGCAGAGTTAACCTAGAAGAGGACATCACCACCACCAATGGAAATGCCCGACCAAATACAAGGAGGACTCAAGGTCAGGCTCAAGCTGAGAATGTAGGTGCTGGAGTCCCATAAGTAGACATGGGGGCTATGTATCAGATTTTCATAAACATGATGCAAGGTGGGATTGTCGCTGGGGTTGTTAGAGGAAATACTGCAGGAGGAGTTTAGGAAGCTCCAGTGGCCAATCGTTATGCTAAATTGAGTAGAGACTATGCTATGCTAGGAGGGAAGTCGTTTATTGGAACCGAGGATGCGATAGAAGTAGAAAACTGTTTGTTGCACTATAAAAGGATTTTTGCTGACTTGGGGCTCAATGACGAGTAGAAGATGAGGCTTGCCTGGAGATAACTTCAGAGGGTAGCTTTGTTTTGGTGGAATAGTGTGACAGCTGGAGTAAATGAAGAGAAGATGACATGGGCTGAGTTTAGGAGAAGTTTCCAGGAGAGGTTCATGTCAGTAATGGCACAGTCTGTTTTGATCAGGCAATTTGCTGAGTTAGAACAAGGAGAAATGCCTGTTCTGGAATATGCTAGCAGGTTTGAAGAGTTGGCTAGATATGGGTATGCCACTGTTGATACAGTGATGGATAGGAATGAAAGTTCATCAAGGGATTGAAGCTTGAGTTGGCTAGGGCTCCCTTACCGCATATCAGAGATCCCTGTGATGTGGTAGTGGAGGTGGCGTTAATACAAGAATAGATGCTTGCTTGTTTGGAGAAGAAGAAGGAGAAGGAGGTACGGGTTGGGCAAAGTCAAAAGGGAAAGTTCTTTCACAAGAAAGGTGCTCGGTAAGGTGGAGCAGCAAAGAAGGGGAAGTCTGAAGTGGTCTGTTGCAAATGTGATAAGAAAGGCCATTATGCTAATAATAAGTGTCGGATAGGCAAAGGAAAGAAAGTTGTTGAGAAGAAAGGAGCTAGGTGTTTCAACTGTGATCAAATTGGGCGCTATAAGAACTAGTGCAAAGAGCCAGCTAAAGGAGATAAAGGCCAAGTATTTGCATTGGAGCCTACTACTTCAAAGGCAACGGCCCAGGAGAAAGGGAAATCAGTGTTGGGAGGTACGTTGCAGATCCATGATATGTCTGTTAGCATTTTGTTTGATACCGGTGCATCACATTCTTTTATATCTCGATGTTTGATAGATAAGCTTAACCTAGAACCCACATATTTAGTTACATCCTTAAGAGTTGCAAATTCGATAGGAGGGTATGCAACACTTGGGATGAAGTGTGACCACTTAGAGTTTGACTTGCTAGGTTACACCTTTATTTGTAGTTTGCATGTATTTGACTTTGTAGGGTTCGGAATTATATTGGGCATGCATTGGTTAAGTAAATATGACGCTAGGATATTTTTCCACGATAGGAAAATATCACTTAGACACCCTGACTGTAGTGATCAGGTAGTTTATACCATAGAAAACCCTAGATGTGAGGTGAATGCTTTGTTGGGTGTTATGGAGTTAGAGGATGAGTTAAATCGTGTTTTCATGGTTAGAGAATTCGCAGAGGTCTTCGAGCCGGTAGTTGGATTTCCACCTAAACGAGCTATTGAGTTTCGGATAGATTTGGTACCTGTAGCAGAATCGGTGAGTAGACCACCAAGCAGGATGATACCTACAGAGACGAGGGAGTTGAAAGCCCAGTTGGTGGATTTGGAAGGCAAGAGTTTTATCAGACCGAGTAGTTCGCCTTGGGGAGCAGCTGCAGTATTTGCTAAGAAGCCAAATGGATCGTTAAGGCTATGCATCGATTATCGTAAGTTGAACGAGAGAACGATAAAGAATCGATATCCATTGCTAGGATTGACAACTTGTTTGATCAGCTGAGTGAGGCCAAGATATTCTCTTAGTTGGATTTGGCTACAGGTTTTCATCAGCTTAGAGTGGTAGAAGATAATATACCTTTAACGTCGTTTAGGACAAGGTATGGGTCATACGAATGGTTAGTTATGCCATTCGGAATCACTAATACGACAACATTCTTTGTGGATTTGATGAACCGGATTTTCCGAGAGCACTTGGATAGGTTTCTATTGGTTTTTATAGATTATATTCTAATAAACTCTGAGGACGAGAAGCGGCATGAAGGTCATCTTAGAGTTGTGCTTGAGATGCTGAGGCAGCATCAGCTAAAGGAAAATTTTTCGAAGTGCCGTTTTTGGAAGAAGGAAGTGAAATTTCTTGGTCACGTGGTTTCGGAGAAAGGGTTGTCAGTCGATCCAGAAAAGATCGAAGATGTTAACAATTGGAAAAGACCGGAGATGGTGACTGAGATAAGAAGTTTCCTTGAATTGGCTGGATATTATCGGAGGTTTATAAAAGATTTTTCGCAGATAGCAGCCCCGATGACCAAGCTATCGCGGAAGGATGTGAAGTTTATATGGACCGATAAGTGTGAGGAAGCGTTCCAGAGCTTGAAACACTTGTTGACCCATGCACCTGTGTTAGTGGTTTCGGAAGGGAATTGGGACTTGGTAGTTTATACAAATGCGTGTGGAACTGGATTAGGATCTATACCAATGCAGAGGGGTAAAGTGATTGCCTACGCTTCTAGATAGCTTAGACTGCATAAGGTTAGATATCTAACGCATGACTTGGAGTTAGCTGCAGTTATATTTTCTTTGAAGGTGTAGAGGAATTACCTTTTGGGAGAGAGGTTCGAGCTTTATACCACCATAAGTCGTTGAAGTACATGTTCTCTCATAAGGAGCTGAACATGAGGCAGCATAGGTGGTTAGAGTTTTTAGCCGCTTATGATTTTGGAATAGAGTACACACCAGGGAAAGGCAACAAGGTTGCAGATGCGATTAGTAGAAAGCATCAAAATGAAGTGTTAGCTATGATAGCAGAATGGAATGACTTGGAAGCATTGTCAGCTTGCAAATTGCAGTAGAGATCCGAGACTGGGTCTAGTGGGGGATCTGCTATATTGTGTTGTTTAGAAGTCCGACCGGTATTGGTTGAGAAAATTGCTTCTAAACAGGAAGAGGATCCAGTGTTGGCTAAGAGGATCAACAAATTAAAGGATGAAACAGAGAGTAATGACTTAAAAGATTTAAGTCTTGACCAAAGTGGATGGTTAAGAAAGAAGGGTAGATTATGTGTTCCAGATGTAGGAGACATAAGGAAAGAAGTTTTGGAGGAATGCCATCGTTCGAAGTTCACTATTCATCCAAGAGGAAAGAAGATGTATCAGGATATGAAAAGAAGTTTCTTCTGGGAAGGCACGAAGAGGGATGTTGGCTAATGGGTGAGTGTTTGAACTATTAACAGGTGAAAGCTGAGCATCAGAAGCCAAGTGGGTTGCTTTATCCATTGGATATTCCGGGATGGAAGTTGGATCCTATTTCTATGGATTTCATAGACGGGGTGCCGAGATTTAATAGAGGAAATGAAAGTATATGGGTCACAGTGAACAGATTGACCAAGAGTGCCCATTTCATTCCAGTTAAGTCAAATAGTACGACACCTATATTAGCTAAGTTATTTATGAAGAATGTGGTTAGGCTGCATTGAATTCCTAATAGTATTGTTAGTGATAGAGATTCTTTATTCACTAATGAATTCTAGAAGAGTCTACATGAAATTTTAGGAACCAGGCTCAAGATGAGTACCGCCTACCATCCGCAGACCGATGAACAAATGGAAAGAGTTAACAAGATCTTGGAAGACTTGTTGCAAGCTTGTTTATTAGACTTCGGGGGATCATGGGAAGACCACCTACACCTAGTTGAGTTTTCGTATAACAATAGTTATCAGCCTAGTATAGGGATGGCACCGTTTGAGCATTTGTATGGAAGACCATGCAAATCCCCTACATGTTGGTTAGAAACCGAAGATAGATTAGTCCTTGGTCCTGATTTGGAAAGAGAAGCGGTAGAAAAGATTGAGCCGATAAGGGCAAGAATGAAGGAAGCTCAGTCTAGGCAGAAGATCTATGCAGATAGAAGATGGAAAGATTTAGATTTCTCTATTGGAGATCATGTTTTCATCAAAGTATCACTGATGAAAGGTATTATTAGGTTCGGGAAGACCGGGAAGTTAGCACCAAGATTCATAAGAATATTTCCTATTTTAGAGAGGATCGGGAAACTCACGTATAAAATAGAGTTACTGAGTAGTTTGGCAGGAGTCCACGATGTTTTCTATGTATCTCATCTAAGGAAATGTTTTAAGGATCCAGACACTACTATATCATCGACTGTGTTAGAAGATTTAGTAGTGGAACCGGACTTGACTATAGTTAGGAAGCCTATCCGAATAGTCATGAGAGACGAGAAGAAGTTGAGAAACAAGACAGTCAGATTAGTAAAGGTCCAATGGAGTGACGATGCTAGAGATTGTACTTGGGAGACTGAGAGCGGGATTAGAGACGCTTATCCTGATTTATTTGATGGTATGTTTTATGTTTGATTGTTTTGTTTTGTGCCTTATCGTAATTTCGAGGACGAAATTCTTTAAGGAGGGGAGATTGTAATACCCCATATTTTTAGTGACATTATTTAGGAAATTTAATTAGCTAAATTAAATCAAATAATTAGTATTGATTAATGGATTGAGGTTTGTGATTTAATTAAGGGGTAGACATGCCATGTTAATGAGTAAACAACGAACTAAAGAATTAAAGTGTTAGGAAATAAGGGAGGGCAAAATGGGAAATATAGTAAACTTATACCCTAATTCCTTAGGAATTTACTTCCATATGTTCATTCCATTTTTACAAGAAATTTTTTTAAGTTTAAGGCCGGCCACCATTAGCAATCTCAAGAGAAGATAAAGCTAGGATTCAAGAGAAGAATCAAATCAATTAATCAAGATCAAATCTCACATCCTTAATCACAAAGCTAAGGTGAATAATGACTACATCTCTTTTTTTTTAATGATTTTTGGTTTTAAGGTCCGAATTATTTGCATGTCTATGCCATGTTTTGAATGATTAAATGTTTTTATATGCTTGTTGATGTTTTATGCTTATTCATATAGATTTTATGGCATGTTTTGATATGAAAACCCTATTTATTGACATCTAAATACCTTGCGAATTTAGATATAGATCAGAAATAATATTTTAGAGGTGAGTTTCGATTTTCATAATTTTTTGAATTAATGTGGATTTTATATTAATTTTCTAGTGAAGAAAATGATTTATTGTGGTATAAATTAATTACGGCTATATAATTAATTATTTGGGTCTGAATTTATTTATTTTAGAAAACATATTGAAAATGTTTTTTTGGAATTTTTATAAAATTTTCCTAACTGTTATGATGAATATATAAAATTATTTAAGTTATGGGGCTTAAATGTTTTATATATTTAATTAAGGAGAAAGGGTATTTTGTAAAATAAAATTATTTTTTATTTTTGAAAATATTGGCAGCACTTTCAGAAAAAGGTATTTAGCAACCAATGAAAATTTTACAAATAATTTTTGGTTAGTTGAAAAGCGCTTCTCTTTTAAGTTAAAAACAAAAATAACATGTTTTTAGTATGTTCCGCTACATTCGGCATCAGAGGTTCCGGCTAGGACATTTCGCCACCATGCTTTCGAAACCAATGTGCATGGTATCAAATTACTTGGTACGTAGCATATTGGATAAAGGTGGAAGGTACATAGTCGAAACAATGGGTTCCGATGGAGTTGGAGTATGCCTCTGTTTAAAAATAAAATAGCGCCTGCTTTGCTTTCGAAGGGATAGCTTTCGACACGTTTGGCTTGCGATTGTGTCAAATGTTTTTAAAGTAAAGGTTTCAAATGGGTTGCACTCTTTTATTTTAAGTAATTGCTTTCGAAGGGGTCGAAACCCCTCGCTGCCGCCTTTCTAACTTTTGGGGTCAATGGTTTTGAAAGGTATACTTAGCTTTGAAAATTTTGCCACTTCTCCACTGCTTTCGAAAGAGTGGTTTCGACACCATCACTTCTTTACTTAGGAATGCTTTCGCAAGGTTGGCTTTCGACTTAAATGATTTTAAATACCCTTTTGTTATGTTGAGGTATAACCCAAAGGTTTCAAAAGAGAAGGTTTAAATGGTTTCGAAAGGTGTTTTTTCCACGTGTTTTAAATTGAACCCAATTGCTTTTGAAGTGTTTGTGTTGATAAAAGTTTGATGATTTTGAAAGTTTTTAAAGAAAGGTTTTGAAGGGTGGTTCCCCAATGGTTTTGAAGGAGTCGAAAGGAATGTTTTCTGACTGTGTCGAAAGGGTTGAAGGGAAGGTTTTTCCAAAGGTTTCTAAAGGCAATATTTAAAGGGTTTAAGATGTGATGTCTAATGTTTTATGGCTTTCGAAAGAAAGGCATTTTAAGGGTTTAGAAAGGTTTTGAGTATGGTTTCAAAAGGAAGGTTTTGGCCTTTCGGCATAGATAAGTGAAGGGTTTTTACTTGGTTTCGAAAGAGGCGCTTTTAATGGATTCGAAAGGGTTACTTTCAAAAGTTAATTATTTTCATCAATAAAGGTTTGAGTAAAGTATATATAACATGGCAAGGTGATTTTGAGTAAAGCATAGAGTATGAATGTTTCCTTGTTTAAGCTTGATTTAAAAGGTTTTAAATCAATTTCAGATGAAAAGATTTTCAAGGAATATTATGGGAAGGTATCCCAAAGTAAAATGACTCAGATATTAGAATACCAGATGAGACTGTATTGGGTCGCGCCCTATACATTAGTTATTGGCCTCCGCTAATTTAGTCCAAAATTCCATTGTGTAGGGCTTTGTCATAGGTAAGACTAAAATTATGATTACACACAGAAGGGAATATATGTTTGCATACAGATAGGTTATTGGTGAGCCCGCAAAACCATTAGGATCAGATGACCCTGGGAGGTGTTAAGTTAAGGACAGACCGTCCAGAAGAGAAGTATTTAACAGATAGTTAAGAACAGACCGTCCAGAAGAGGTGTGTCTAATAGATGTTAGATTATTCTTTTATTTTGTCTGGTAGACCCGAGTCAGCCAAAGGTTAATAGTAAGCCAAACAAAACTATAGTGCTCGGACAGATAGTCCATTTGTTACCTAATATGTATGTTTACATAATAATGCTTTGCAGTTTTAACCACTTTTGGTTGCAGTATTATGATTTGCAAAAGATATGTTTAAAAGGATGTTAGTGAGGGGAAACCTGTTCCACTAAGCGGCGTGGTTTCACTTAACATTAAATAACCAAGATGCATAGTATTATTCACACCAGGCTTTATGTCTGACTCGAAGTTTATGTTTTCCCCTTAAACTCTCGGATGCTCAAAATTGATTTAAGTAGGCTGAGGGTTAAGGTTTTACAGGTTTTAATAGGTTGACGAATAAAGCTTCCGGAGACGAGCATGTGGCTGACGGATAGCTATTTAGGATATGCTGTTATGTTTTGTTTTCCGTTGTGTTGTATCAAAGAAAGTTATGTCTATGTTGTACTCTGGTCAACCAAGCAGCATCACCATATGTCGCTCTTGGCGTATTTATGTAATAATTATATTTTGTTTTAATCTAGGAAACGATTATGGGATTATGTAAATTTGAATGTGAAACATGTGTTTTGAAATTGTAATGTGGAAAGATGTTTTTGAAATATGTGTTTTTGTTTCATATTCAAGTGCTTCTGATATTATGGAGACCATTAACATAGCCGTATTTAGTCATCGGAAGTTAATACTATGGATGACTGCAGCATCTGTAGTGCTTAGCTTTGGGCCTATAGATAGGGGATGTTACAACAAGTCCACGGCCTTAGCTTCTTGTCCCTTCAAAGTGCTGATATTCTTCTTGGTACTGGTCTGATTCAGGTAGGTACCGAGTTGAATTCCTTTAGAGGGGACCCTCCGACTTCCTCCAGCAGCTCCACCTATTGCCCAGTAGCCTTTGCCTTCTCCGTTTGTATTCCATTCGATCTATTTTGACTAGAAATAGATGAGTTCTATTCCTCAGATCCAGCAAGCGAAATCTCTCTTCTGCTCCTCCTAGTTCTCTACGACTGTTGGGTCAGCAGAGCTATACCAGCATCCATCTTTTCCAATAAAGTTTTCTGACTAAAGGCCACTTCTGATTCCGCTTCTACATCATTTTGTCAAACTCCACCCTCAGTAACCATCTCTTAAGGAGAAAATGGTCATGGCAACGCTTGTTGGTTGCTAACCTCCATGTGATGAGAAGTTCCTTCATTTGCACCAGCTACTGCTCTAGATAATCTGCCAAATCTTCTAGGTGCCATAGATTCCTACATGTAAATCCTTCGAGTTCCTTAATGAAAACTTTCTAGATTTAATCTCTAGAAACTCTATTCCAAAATAGAAAGCTTGGTCTGCGCTTGAGAATCTCCTTTCTTAGTGAAAGCACCAAAATTTTAAGCCTTAAAATGGCACGACACCCAAAATCCTATAAAAATACAAAAATCTTGTAGAAAATATATGAAAAGCAAAGAGAACACCAAGAATTTTAAAGTGGTTTGACAATTCTTGTCCTACGTCCACTGTTGTTTTTTTTAATTTATGGATTGTAAGTCACTAGTACAAGGGATTGACAAGTTCTTACAGCCTAGAACAATCAGTAATATCTCCTTTAGTGACTATGGTGAGGAGAGATAGAAGATAAAGAGAACAAAAAAGCCAAAAGTCCCTTTCCAAATGCCATAGATGCTGTATTTATTAGGAAACTGTTCAGCAAAGTCGTCGGATCTCCATATACTAAGTTTTACTACAGATCTGAAAAAGCAGGAGGGGAAGACGGAGTTCCTAGAGTCGTAAAAACAACTCGCTACCAACAAAAATGGTCAGTACTGACCTGGTTTTCTAGAAGGGGAATCACTTCATTTTCTCTCCTTTGGTCTTATATCTCAGGTCTATCAGGTTTCGAGTAATTTGCCTTAGAGATCGTGTTGTTTTTGAGAGGTTCTGATATCACTTGTACTTGTCTACTCTCCTTCAGAAATTCCTTAAAGTTGTTAACCAATCCTTGAAAAATGCATCCCAAGACTGTCACACAAGACATCCATCCATGAGCAAAATCTTCAAAGCGTCGTACAAGGCACAGAATGTGGTCGACGAGTACTAACCTTAGCTTCTACTGTGTTGCAATTTCTCGAGTATGCTCCTATGGTCCCTCCAAGCATGTTCTCAAGTCCGTGAATCGTTTCGTCCTCAACCTGACGTTTAGATTCGAGTGATGGTCTGCTTGGTTAGGAAGCCAGATAATATAATCAATATCTTACACACAATTTCTCACATCCAAAATCGTGAAAATCTAGTTTTTCTGAATATATACTCTTATGCTAGAAAAGAAATTTAGATGGAGAATTGTATATTTCCACCCTTCTTTTGTGTACTGATTTCGTTGTACCTTGGAACCTTCTCTTTTGCCCTAAAATTTTTCTTGCTTTTCCAAGTAAAATTCGCATATGGAGGTTTATTTTTAAATTTTAAAACAAAATTATTTTTTTGAACTAGTTTTGTTTATTGGCGACATCCTTTCTCCTTTAAATTAAATTTGTAAATTATTTTGAAATTTTAAATTTAATTTAATTTTTAATCTTTAACATAATTTTTCAAAAGCATTTTCCTTTATACCTTTAAAATAAAACAAGCCACATCTTAATGTAATCTTGATTCAGTCAATGAGTTAACGCATATGGTTGGCTCTAGTATACTTCATGGTTAATATTAAAATTTAAAAATCTTTTCTTTTATTTCAAAAAAAGCACATAAGTATATTATTAATTTTAGCTTTTAAGGCATAGGGACAGTGACCAGTTGGTTTCGTAACAACCCTTCCCTATCCTTTACTTGCTAAAATTTATTTTTTCCAAAATTTTAAAGTTTTTAGGATTTAAGCATTCTTTTTATTTTTATTTGCTAATTTGATTAATTTCCAAGTTTATTCTATAAACATCTAGCATTACTTTACATCATCACTAGTTAAGTGTTATTATGCGATTTCCTTACTTACCTTTTCAGAATATGGTCACCACTACTTCTATAGTTGGAATTTGTAGAGTTTAGAATGTATTATAAATATAATTTTATGTATAAATACAAATATGTTTACTGAGCGTATCCTAATTCTTACGATCGACTAACCTCAGCTCTGATACCAAATGTAACAACCCACACCTTAATGGGCACGATTTTCAACTAAATTGAAAATTCAAGTCCATTAGGATATGGATTATTGGTGTTGGTAACCTGTAATAAGCATAAGTATATCAAAGACCATCTATACAAACTCATAGCGAAATAGAAAAATATAATAAAATATATGTAACAACTAAGGCCACTACCTTAGAACCAATATTATTCCATAGCTAGCTACTTGCCTTGTCGGTGCTGAGCATGAAAGAGAAGACCTACCCATCTACCATTCCCCACTTTTACCAGTATCTTGTCCCTCTAAATCTACCCTATGGGTTGTAATGGGGCGATGGGGGGTTTCAAAACAACGTTCCGGTGTCTAGTAAATTACATATTTCAATCAATATCACTAATTTGTGCCAATGCATATCCCCAAAAAGAAACCTGCATAACGTAATTGATGGTCAAGCAGCACTAACTACAAAGGCTGATGACTCTTAAGCATGACTTTATAATTTAAACTGGTTGTACTACTAATGTATTTCAAATGACTCATCTAAGGGTTTACCAGCCCACCTCAAACTAAAAAAACAACCAAAATTTGTGGTCAATGCATATCCTATATGAATTTTACACTAGTAGGAAATGTAATTCGTAAAGGCTTGACTAGAGCCTTTACTACGACCGCTTGGGACTGACCCTCGATTTATGCCTAAACCTACTCCATAAACACTTGTAAATAACGTTGACATAGCATCGATCTCTCCACACAGTTCCTATTTGGATTTGCCTAATGCAAATTAAGGAAAATGCCTATTTTGGTTACTTAGTAACTCTATTTTGAATTAAATCATACCCCTTTCCCAATTATATAGCAACGCTCTCTGGAACCAGCCCAGTTTTCGGCCTAATAAAAGCTCATTGAAACTTACGTCCATTCTGAAGCTAGTTGTTAGTTAGTAAAACAGATACAATGAACAATATACATAACTATCTATCTGTGTTTTCAGATCTCACAATGGAAGGGATAAAATATGGTTAAAAAATAAGTAACCAAATCTCATAAATACAACATTACAAAATATCCATAGTGCAATTGTAACATCCCGTATCTAGAGGCCAAAAGCTAAGCGCTACAGATGTTGTGGTCATCTATAGTATTATCTTCTGGTGACAAAATACGGTAATGCTAATGGTATCCATAATATCATAAGCACTTGAATATGAACAAAATCACAGATTTTACTGATTACATTTCAAAACAAATTCATATCCAAATTACATAATCCCATATCATTTCGCAAGTAAAGATCAATTATAATTACAATAATATGCCAAGAGCGACATATGACGATGCCCTATTGGTTGATCAGAGTCAATATAGTCATATCCGACTTAATATACATAGCGGAATCAAAGAAAAATAAACTGTAACTCCTAGGTAGCTATTCGTCAGCCACATGCTCGTCTCCGGAAGCTTTATTCGTTAAAACGACTAAACCTGAAAAACCTCAACCCTCAGCCTACTCAAATCAATTTTGAGAACCCGAGAGTTTAAGGGGAAACAAAAACTTCGAGTCAGACATAAAACCTGGTGTGAATATACTGTTACATCTCGGCTAACTAATATTAAGTGAGACTATGCCGCTTAATGGAATGGGTTTCCCTTCACTAATATCCTCTTTAAAACATATATTTTGCAAATATTTCCCTGCAACCAAACTGGTTAATCAAACTGAAATAATAATGATAATAATAGCTATGTTCATTAAGCTGAAATCAGGTAACTAATGGACTATCTGTCCACAAGTAGTAAATGGACTATTTGTCCGAAAACTGGGCTGACTGCCCACAAACTAGACTAACTGTCCGCAAACTGGACTAACTGTCCAAACCAAAATGGACTATCTGTCCAAATCATTTTCTTAGTGTTAACTACCATTCCTCTTTTCCCTTGAAAACCTATTGAAAATGATTTAACCTTTTAAATCATACTTATACAAGGAAAATATATTCTTAGGTTTACTCTAGGCTATTTTGCCCTGTTATATATAATTTACTCAAAATAATGTTGATGAATTTTAATGAGCATTGGCTATCCTTCCAAAACAAGTTAAAACCCTTTTTAATTTGAAAATACTTAGGCTATATTTCATATTAAATACATTTGAAACCTTTGTTTAAAACCTTTAAACAACCCTTTCGAAACTCTTGAAGGTAAACCTTTCGAAACCATTGAAAGTAACCCTTTCGAAACCGATAAAATCCTTTCCTTCGAAAGCTTCAAAACATTACACATCCTTCTTTAAATGATTTAAATATTTCCTTTCGAAAACATAGGAAAAAAATTTCCTTTCAGCCCTTTTGAAACCCTGGAGGACCACCCCTTCGAAACCATTCACTAAAACCCTTTCGAAAGCATTAAAATGCTAAACCTTTCGAAAGCCTTTGGGTTCTATTTAAAACATGTGGAAACCTTTCGAAACCATTCAAAAATTTAACCCTTCGAAACCTTTTAACACTATTTCGGTCGAAACCCTTTGGATTATGCCTTCAAGAAGAGCAAAAGGATCAGAAACCCATTAAAATCGAAAGCACTTCTTTTGAAATCATTAAAACCGGCTCTTTCGAAACTATTTGGATTATACTTCAATCATAGAAAAAGAGTCTTTAAAACATTTAAGTCGAAAGCATCTGTTTTGAAATAAATTTCTAAGTAAAGAAGTGATGGTGTCGAAACCATCCCTTCGAAAGCATTGGAGAAGTGGCCATATTTAATAACAAAGCAACCCCTTCGAAATCATCTGGGTCGAAAGTATAAAGAGGCAGTAAAAAGGCTTCGACTTAGTCGAAAGCAATCATTTAAAACCAAAGAGCAACCTAATCGAAACCATTCCTTTAAATCCATTTGACCTAGTAAAAAGCTACTTAGTTGAAAGCAAGCTGGTGCATTTTCTTTTTAAGGCAAAGTAATGACTCAACCCCTGGTTTCAACTCCATACCTTCCGCCTACATCCAATTCACTACGTATCAGTTTTCTAATATCATGTGCATTGGTTTCGACTGTGTCGGAAGTGAAGATAAGGAGGCGGAACCTAGTGCCGAGAGCATCAGAACAGTGAAAAACATGTAGATTAGTCCTTTTAAACTATTTCTTTGTACCTAACCTGCCTTTTTTATCAAATTGTAATTGGTTGCAAGTTTCTCTTTTTTAACAGTACTACCGACTTTCCATAATTAACAACTTAAATTTATTTACAAAGCCCCCTTCTCCTTTCAAAAATATATAAAACAATTAAGTCCCATACTTTAAATAATTTTATATACCCATTAAAACACGTAGGAAAATTCTACAAAAATTCCAGAAGATCTCTTTTAATATGTTTTCCAATATAAAAATTTCAGACCCGATCCTTTTATTATTTAACCATAAATAATTTATAATCCAATTTAACATTTTCTTTACTAGAAAATTCATATAAATTCCACAAATATTCAGAAAATTTTGAAAATTGAAACCCATCTCCGAAATAATATTTCAGGTCTATATAAAAATTCGAAAGACATTTGAATGTCATTTAATAGGGTTTCATATCAAAACATGTCATAAAATCTATATGAACAACCATAAATCATCAAAAAAAAATAATCATTCCTTCATTCAAAAACATGGCAAATCAATGCAAGATATTTCGTATTTCAACATAAAACTGAAAAAAACAAATATGAGATGTAAACATTATTCACCTTAGCTTTAAAGATTAAAGAGATTGAGATGTGAATGGATTTGATTTGCCTAAGCTTCTTCCTAGCTTTTCTCTATCTTTTTCCCTTTTCTCTTGTTACTGATGGTCGGCCTCTTGTTTAAATGTTTTGATAAAATGAAATGAACGTGTATAGGAGAATGCATGGCCAAGTTTAAGGGATATAGGAATAGTCTCTTTCCTATTTTACCCCTCCTCTATTTCATGTTAACTCTTATTTTAATTCATTGGTTAAATGGCAGGACTACCCCTTAATAAAATCAAATCTCAATCCCCTAATCAACACATTATTTTATTTAATTTAACTAATTAAATATCCTAAATAATGTTACCAAAAATATGAGGTGTTACAAACTCCCTCATTAAAGAATTTCGTCCTCGAAATTATGATAAGGTACACAACACATCAATCAAAGAGGTAAAACATACCATCAAACAAGTTAGGATAAGTATCTCTAATCATGCTTTCAATCTCCCAAGTATAGTCCCTGTCATCGTCGCTCCACTGGACTTTGACTAATCTAACCGTCTTGGTTCTAAGCCTCTTCTCATCTCTCACAACAATACGAATCGGGTTTCTCACTATAGCCAAGTCCAGTTCTACTACTAAGTCTTCTAGCACATTAGGTGCAATAGTAGTCTCCGGGTCTCTAACACACTTGCTGAGACTGAGAAACATGGAAAACATCATGGAGTCTTGCCAAACTGCTCGGTAACATAAATCTATATGCGAGTTTCTCGATCCTCTCAACAATACGGTAAGGTCCAACAAATCTCGGTGCTAACTTTCCTGATCTTCCGAATCTGATCACACCCTTCATCGGTGACACCTTAACGAAAACTTGATCTCCCATTGAGAACTCTAAATCTTTCCGTCTTTTATTTGCATAACTCTTCTGCCTAGACTGAGCCTCCTTCATCCTAGCTCGAACGACCTCAATCTTTTCTTCAGCTTCCCTAACCAAATTTGGACCAAGAACCAACCTATCCCCGGTCTCTAACCAACAAACGCGAGATTTGCATGGCCTTCCATTCAAAGCTTCAAACGGCCCCATCCCAAAATTAGTCTGATAACTGTTGTTATACGAAAACTCGACTAAATACAGATGGTCTTCCCATGATCCCACGAAATCTAGAATACAAGCTCTTAACAAATTTTCCAAGACTTTGTTAACTCTTTCTGTTTGCCCATCTTTCTGGGGATGGTAAGCGGTACTCATCTTGAGCTTGGTTCCCAAAATTTCCTGTAGACTCTTCCAGAACTCGCTAGTGAATAAGGAATCTCTATCACTAACTATACTACTAGGAATTTCGTGCAGTCTAACTACATTCTTTATAAACAACTTCACTAACACAGGTTTCGTTCTGGTTGACTTAACTGGAATGAAATTGGCACTTTTGGTCAATCAGTCCACTATAACCCATATATTTTCATTTCCTCTTTTTGGCCTTGGCAACCCGTCAATGAAATCCACAGAAATAGAATCCTATTTCCATACCAAGATATCTAATGGCTGAAGCAACCCATTTGGCTTTTGGTGTTCAGCCTTTTCCTGTTGGCAATTCAAGCACTGCTTTACCCATAAGCAAATATCCCGCTTTATACCTTCGTAGAAGAAACTTCTCTTCATATCCTGATACATCTTAGTTTCTCCTGGATGAATAGAGAACTTCAAACGTTGTCATTCCTCCAAGACCTCTTTCCTTATGTTTCCTACACTTAGAACACATAATCTTCCTTTCTTTCTTAAGCACCCATTCTGCTCAAGACTGAAATCTTTCAAGTCATCGCTCTCGGTTCCTTCCCTTAACTTCCTAATCCGTTCAGCTAATATTGGATCCCCCTCCTGTTTAGAAGCAATCCTTTCGATAATCACTGGTTGAACTTCCAAAAAGGATAACACAATAGTCTCTCCACTAGACCCAGCCTCGGATCTCCACTGCACCTTGCAATCTGCTAATGCTTCCAAATCTTTCCACTCAGCAATCATCGCCAACATTGCATTCTTATGCTTCCTGCTAAGTGCGTCTGCTACCTTGTTACCTTTCCCTAGTGTGTACTCAATCCTAAAATCATAAGCGGCAATAAACTCTAACTACCTCTGCTATCTCATGTTCAGCTCCTTCTGAGAGAACAAATACTTCGGCGACTTATGATCTGTATATAACTCAAACCTCTCTCCCAAAAGGTAACGTCTCCACACTTTCAATGCAAAAATCACTGTAGCCAATTCCAAATCATGTCGGATATCTGACCTCATGTGGTCTAAGCTATCTAGAAGCATAGACAATCACTTTACCCCACTGCATCAGCATAACTCCTAATCCCGTTCCACACGTATTTGTATAAACCACCAAATCCTGATTTCCTTCCGGAACAACCAACATAGGTGCATGGGTCAATAAGTGTTTCAAACTCTGGAATGCTTCCTCACACTTATCGTTCCACACAAACTTCACATCCTTTCTTATTAGCTTGGTCATCGATGCTGCTATCCGTGAAAAATCCTTAATGAATCTCCGATAATAACCGGCTAACCCAAAGACACTCTTTACCTCCATCACTGTCTCGGGTCTCTTCCAACTATTCACCGCTTCGATCTTAGTCGGATCTACTAACAACTCTTTCTTTGAGACCACATGGCCAAAAAACTTCACTTCCTTCTTCTAGAAGTGACACTTCGAAAACTTTACCTTTAGCTCATGCTGCAAAAGCATCTCAAGCACCACTCTCAGATGAAATTCATGCTCTCTTTCATCCTTAGAGTATATCAAAATATCATCTATGAAAACCAATACGAACCTATCCAAGTGCTCTTGGAAAACTCGGTTCATCAAATCCACAAAGAGGGTTGGCGCATTAGTCAGTCCGAAAGGCATAACTAACCATTTGTACAATCCATATCTGGGCCTAAACGCTGTCAAAGATTTACTATCCTCTGCTACTTTGAGCTGATGGAAACCTATCGCCAAATACAACTGGGAAAATAGCTTGGTCCACTCAACTGATCGAACAAATCATCAATCCTTAGCAATGGATATCGGTTCTTTATCGTCCTCTTATTCAACTTATGATAACCGATACATAGCCTCAACGATCCGTCCGGCTTCTTAACAAATATTGTGGCTGCTCCCCAAGGAAAACTACTCGGCTTGATAAAACTCTTGCCTTTTAATTCCACCAACTACACCTTCAACTCCCTCATCTCTGTAGGGTTCATCCTGCTTGGCGGCCTACTCACCAGTTCTGCTCTCGAAACCAAGTCTATCCAAAACTCAATGGCTCGTTTCGGTGGCAATCCTACTACAGGCTCAAAAACATTCACGAATTCTCTAACTACGAAAACTCGATTCATCTCATCTTCGAACTCCATAACACCAAACAAAGCGCTCACCACATCGTTAGAAAATTCTACGGTATAAACTACCCAATCACTACAATCTGGGTGTCTAAGTGATATTTTCCTCTCCTGGCAAAATATCCTAGCATCGTACTCGCTTAACCAATCCATTCCAAGAATAATTCTAAACCCCACAAAATCAAACACATGCAAACTGCAAACAAAAGCATGACCTAACAAGTCAAACTCTAACTGGTCACATCTCAACCCTAGAGTTGCACACCCTCCTATTGGATTCTCAACCTATAAGGAAGTAACTAAATATGTGGGTTCTAGGTTAGCTTATCTATCAAACATCTAGATATAAAAGAATGCGATGCACCAGTATCAAATAGAACGCTAACAGACATACCATGAATCTGAAGCGTACCTCCCAAAACTACCTTTCCTTTCTCCTGGGCTGTTGGCTTCGAAGTAGTAGGCTCCAAAGCAAACACCTTACCCTTTCCATCTTTAGCGGGCTCCTTGCACTACTTCTTATAGTGGCCAATCTGGTCGCAGTTGAAGCACCTGACATTCTACTTCCCGACCACCTCCTTAGCCTTTCCAACACGACACTCATTAGCAAAATGCCCCTTCTTCCCGCACTTAAAACAGACAACCTCAGACCTCCCTTTATTAGCTGCTTCACCCTTTTGAGCACCATTCTTAGAAAAGAACTTCCTCTTCTGATTTTGCCCAACTTGGACCTCCTTAGCCTTACTCTTCTCTAGAGAATCAAGAATCTCCCCATGCCTTAAGGCCATCTTCACTACAAAATCAGAAGGTTCTCTAATATAAGGTAATGTAGCCCTTGCTAACTCAGGCTTCAATCCCCTGATAAACTTCTCATTCCTCTTCATTATTGTATCCACTGAAGCATACTCATATCTGGCCAACTCCTCAAACCTCCTAGCGTACTCCACAATAGACATTTTGTCCCTGCTCTAACTCAGCAAACTTTTTGATCAGAGTTGACTGTGCCATCGTAGACATGAACCTCTCTTGGAACCTCCCCTTGAAATCTGCACATGCCAAGGTTTCCCCATCCACACCAGCCGTCACACTGTTCCACCAAAACAAAGCTGCTCCCTGAAGCTGTCTTGAAGCAAGCCTCCTCTTCTGCTCATCATTGAGCCCCAAATCTACAAAGATTCACTCAAAATGCCGCAACCAATTTTGCACCTCTATAGCATCCTTTTTTCCCAGAAATGGCTTCCCTCAAAGCTTAGCATAATCTCCGCTCAGCTTAGCATAATGGTTAATCACCGGAACTTTCATAACTCCTGCCCCTTAAGCATGCCCTCCTACCACTCCAGTTGCAATTCCAGCTTGCATCATATTCACAAAAAACTGATACATAGCTTCCATGTCCACTTGCGGGACTTCAACACCTACATTTCTGCTTGTGCCTGACCTTGGGTCCTCCTCGCATTAGGTTTGACATTCCCATCAGTATCCTCCCCTCCTGGGTTAACTCTTCCTCTTATACCATCCATATATGTATTCAAACCTCATGAGACATAGAAAAAATACCTAGCAAAGATAGGAGACTAGAGATAAAGCGTATACTTATATATAGCAATTAAAAGTATGTTACTATAGAGTTATCTCATACCCAATCTTACTCTAATTCCTTAGGATTATGTTTTAAAAACCATTTTTGGTTTAAGGTTTTCCATAAGCCTATGCTCTGATACCAAGTTGTAACATCCCGTATCTAGAGGCCAAAAGCTACGCGCTACAGATGCTACAGTCATCCATAGTATTAACTACTAGTGACAAAATACGATAATGCTAATGGTATCCATAATATCAAAAGCACTTGAATATGAACAAAATCATAGATTTTACTGATTACATTTCAAAACAAATTCATATCCAAATTACATAATCCCATATCGTCTCCCAGGTAAAGATCAATTATAATTACAATAATGTGCCAAGAGTGACATATGACGATGCCTCTTTGGTTGATCAGAGTCAATATAGTCATATCCGACTTAATATACATAGCGGAATCAAAGAAAAATAAACTATAACTCCTAGGTAGCTATCCGTCCGCCACATGCTCGTCTCCGGAAACTTTATTCGTTAAAATGACTAAACCTGAAAAATCTCAACCCTCAGCCTACTCAAATTAATTTCGAGCACCCGAGAGTTTAAGGGGAAACAAAAACTTCAATTCAAAACTGTAACTCCTAATAGCTATCCGTCAGCCACCTGCTTGTCTCTGGAAGCTTTATTCGCCAAAATGATTAAAACCTGAAAAACCTCAACCCTCAGCCTACTGAAATCAATTTCGAGCACCCGAGAGTATAAGGGGAAACAAAAACTTTGATTCAAACATAAAGCCTGGTGTGAATAATACTGTTACATCTTGGTTTACTGATATTAAGTGGGATCACGACGCTTAACGGAATGGGTTTCACTCACTAATACCCTATTTAAAACATATATTTCGCAAATCTTTCCCTACAACCAAATTGGTTAATCAAACTGATATATAATAATGATAACAATAGATATGTCCATTAAGCTATAATCAGGTAACTAATGGACTATCTGTCCACAAGTAGTAAATGGACTATCTGTCCGTAAACTGGGCTGACTGCCCGCAAACTGGACTACCTGTTGGCAAACTGGACTAACTATCCGAACCAAAATGGATTATATATCCGAACCATTTTCTTAGGGTTGGCTACCCTTCCTCTTTTTCCTTGAAAACCTATTTAAAATGATTTAACCTATTAAATCATACTTATACAAGGAAAATATATTCTTAGCTTTACTCTAAGCTATTTTTCCCTGTTATATATAATTTACTCAAAATAATGTTGATGAATTTTAATGAGCATCGGCTATCCTTCCAAAACAAGTTAAAACCCTTTTTAACTTCAAAATACTTAGGCTATATTGCCTATTAAATACCTTTGAAACCTTTGTTTAAAACCTTTAAACAACCCTTTCGAAACCCTTGAAGGTAACCCTTTTGAAACCATTGAAAGTAACCCTTTCGAAACATTTAGAAGCCTTTCCTTCGAAAGCTTCAAAACATTAGGCATCCTTCTTTAAATCCTTTAAATATTGTCTTTCAAAAACATAGGAAAATCCTTTCCTTTCAACCCTTTCGAATCCTTGGGGGACCATCCCATCGAAACCATTCGTTAAAACCCTTTCGAAAGCATTAAAATACTAAACCTTTCGAAAGACTTTGGGATCAATTTAAAACATGTGGAAACCTTTCGAAAACATTCAAAAATTTACCCCTTCAAAACCTTTGAAAACTGTTTCGGTCGAAACCCTTTGGATTATGCCTTCAAGTAGAGCAAAAGGATCAGAAACCCGTTAAAGTCAAAATCACTTCTTTCGAAATCATTAAAACCGTCTCTTTCGAAACTATTTAGATTATACTTCAATCATAGAAAAAGGGTCTTTAAAACATTTAAGTCGAAAGCATCCATTTCGAAACCATTTCCTAAGTAAAGAAGTTATGGTGTCGAAATTATCCCTCAAAAGCCTTGGAGAAGTGGCCACATTCGAAAACAAAGCAACCCCTTCAAAACCATCTAGGTCGAAAGGTAGAAAGAGGCAGTAAAATGGCTTCGAATTAGTCGAAAGCAATCATTTAAAACAAAAGCGCAACCCAATCGAAACCATTCCAATAAATCCATTTGACCTAGTCGAAAGCAAACCAAGTCGAAAGCTACTTAGTCGAAAGCAAGCATGCGCATTTTCTTTTAAAGACAATGTAATGCTTTTACCCCTTCGAAACTCCGGGTTTGGACTCCATACCTTCTGCCTACATCAAATGCACATGGTACCAGTTCCCTGATACCTTGTGCATTGGTTTCGACTATGTCGGAAGCGAAGATAAGGAAGTGGAACCTGGTGCCGAAAGCATCGAAACGGTGAAAAACATGTAGATTAGTCATTTTAAATTATTTCTTTGTACCTAACCTGCCTTGTTTGTTAAATTGTGATTGGTTGCAAGTTTCTCTTTTTTAAAAGTACCGCCGACTTTCCATAATTAACAGTTTAAATTTATTTACAAAAAGCCCCATCTCCTTCCAAAAATATATAAAACATTTAAGTCTCGTACCTTAAATAATTTTATATACCCATTAAAACATTTAGGAAAATTCTACAAAAATTCCAGAAAATCTCTTTTAATATGTTTTCCAACATATAAAAATTTCAGACCCAATCCTTTTATTATTTAACCATAAATAATTTATATTCCAATTTAACAATTTCTTTACTAGAAAATTCATATAAATTCCACAAAAATTCTGAAAATTGAAACCCATCTCCAAAATAATATTTTCGGTCCATATAAAATTTTGCAAGGCATTTGGATGTCATTTAATAGAGTTTTCATATCAAAACATGTCCTAAAATCTATATGAACAACCATAAATCATCAACAGGTATATATAATCATTCCTTCATTCAAAAACATGGCAAATCAATGAAAAATATTTTAAATTTCATCTTAAAACCGAAAAAAAAACAAATATGAGATGTAAACATTATTCACCTTAGCTTTAGAGATTAATGAGATTGAGATGTGAATGGATTTGATTTGCTTAAGCTTTTTCCTAGCTTTTCACTATCTTTTTCCCCTTTCTCTTGTTAATGGTGGCTGGCCTCTTGTTTAAAAATTTGATAAAATGAAATGAACGTTTATAGTAGAATGCACGACCAAGTTTAAGGGATATAGGAATGGCCTCTTTCCTATTTTACCCCTCCTCTATTTCATGTTAACTCTTATTTTAATTGATTGTTTAAATGGCACGACTACCCCTTAATAAAAATCAAATCTCAATCCCTTAATCAACAAATTATTTTATTTTATTTATCTAATTAAATATCCTAAATAATGTTACCAAAAATATGGGGTGTTACAGCAATATCCTAAAATAAAACCTCAACATGCCTAATATCTGGGTATATCTAGATACTTCAAAAACATAGATAAATAATTAAACTACTATAAATCTTCACCATCGCCTTCATCTTCTTCTTTGGCATTGCTCTCTCTAACTTATGATTGTAGTGAGGAGGAAGTTAGAACAATAATTTTTGGTGAATCAAAGTCTCAAGTCTTACCATAATACTATTTGAGAAGTATCATTTAGATAAGTATTACGTCTTATGCATCCTATACTTTAACCTACTAAGTATATCTCTAACTATAAGCCAAAGGCTCTTCCATTCCAGCTCTAGAATGTACCTTTAATAGTAGGCCAAGGGCCCTTTCCAGTCAAAATTTATAACTCTAATGTGGGTGCAATGCAGCTTCAAGGTCTAATGGCTCATCTCCGTCAATCATGCGCTAACAATGCGAGAGAAAGGACCCTAGCCACTTAATTCCTCTTTAATGGGAATTAGACGGACTAGGATCAATAAATACTATACCCAGGCTGTAACGACCCGTCCTTTTGACCGCCCCTAGTCGGTAATTAAACCAACTTGAAACGTTCAAAATGATGGATTGTTATTTAGTTTATAGAGTTTAAACAGAATCAGCCACAGAATCACAGAATAATAATATTTCGCAAAACTGAACTTCTTTACAAATATCAGAGTTTATACAATATATTAGATTTATACAATGGAATATTTCTTTAAGTACAAATTTTAATTTTTACTGCATATAAAGTCTTCAGAAAAATTCCCGAACTAAGGTGAGCATTTCCCCTCTCTCTAACTTCGCTGCCTGAAAACCTTCAAGCTGCAAACACTCGGTCTAACCCGAGCGTTTTATGCAAAACACAAAACACTCGAGTCAGGATTAATCTTAATTCAAGTTAATAATTTTGCAAAGAACTGAAATATAATGGTAACAGCCCAATAGGGTTAATAGTGCAATATAGGCAGCAGAGATAACAAAGTAAACTGAATCAGTCCACCAAAATGAAAGTGTAAAAAAAACAAATGCCCAACAGATCGGAGACCACTACTGATCGCATACAAGTCATAGAAACAAATAACAATAAAGCCAGCATACTCAAGAGCAACAGGCAACAAGCAGCACATACCTGTATACACACACATGTATATGTGAATGTACACATGTATGCACCCTTAACAAATGTAAAACCCAAATTCAGTAAACAAAACACAACTCGGCAAAGTCATGGGACCAAAATGCTGCAGCAGCACCGAGGGTTAGATCAACCCATTCAAACTGGTGCAACCAAGAATAGACCGAGTGAACGAATATGACCAATAATTTAAACTAGCAGAGTATGCAGATATAGGCAGCAACATGGTTAACAAAGGCAACTGGGTTGAAATGCCACCTTAAAAAGAAATCACAAATATTGGCACAAAATAGAACTGACAAGCAAAAGGAGCAAGGGTAACCACTAACACACATATACACACATAACTACATGTGTATATATGGCATATACAAGTGGACCAATTCAGTAGCTAGGACAATGTACTAATAACAATGCAACATAACAGTCCAACATGAAAGTACACAGCCACACACATACACATATACACAGAAATGTATATTTATATGTATGGACATATATATATAAGTGCAGTTTACAAGAAATCCCATAACATCACAACAACAGCTCAAATCAAGTGGGTAGTCTGTTCATATCAGTTAAATTTATTTAACAAGGAAGTGTGCTAAGACTAAGTGAAGCATCAGTTTTTATTTTCTTCCTTATGACCCGGTAATAGCATCTGTTCTCATCAATTTAAATTTATTTAACAGAGCAAATGGAAGCAAAAAACACCCAACAATCATTTATACACCCATGAACACATGGGTCTATGCAAAAATCATACATGTAGTGTCTGTCCTCATTATATATTTTTTCTTATTCAACACAGTGATGCGTAAGAATCAATGCAACCAAATATCCATATATATATAAGTGAATCACTCGCAAAAACATCATACCAAAGCAACACAAATAATAGCATACAACCAAACACCCAACTCAACCAAATTTAAAAACTTGAACAAGATTAATCGTGAGAAAAACTCACTGTTGCTAGCTAGGGTAGAAGACGATGCAGCTGGCACGATGGACAGCTGATAGCATTAGCGTGGGTGGCAAAAGCATCGAAAATCTATTTGAGGAGCAGCCATCGATTTGAAGAAGAGGCGAACCGATTTAGGGTTAGGGTTTTCTTTCTTTTCGGGTCGAACGAAAAAATGAAAAGGAAAAAGGGGTAAATGGGGTTTTAATATCCCATGAGTGATAATCTTGTGAATGTGCGTGCCCTTTCTTTTTTATTTTACTTTTTTTTAAAACCATTTTATAAACCTTTTCTTTTATTCCCTTTTTCTATAATTAAAACAAATTATTATTATATATTTTTAAATAGAATTCAAATTGTGTTATATAAAAAATTAATTTACAAATTAAACCATTCTTAATTTGAATACCAAAGTTTGATTTATACTTCAAAAATATTATTCAACCCAAGTTCAAATACATTAAATTTTAAATTCAAGTATAATTATCTTATTTAATTTAACTTACCTTCATTTTTTTTAAATGCCAAAATTACTGGGTTATTACAATCTCCCCCCCTTAAAACTTTTCATCCTCGAAAAGGAGAGGTTAAAATCTCATCGATATTTATAACCAAACATATTCTTACCTACACAATTTTACCAAGCTCGAAACTTATCAAAAATAAATAAATATAGGATCCATTCCATTTGTTTTATCTCACTAGCTTTGTTCATTATCTCCTTTGTTCATTAATTTCTACAATCAAGACGTAAAAGTCTTTTACCAAAATTTTTGACTTACAAAACTCAGATTTAAACTTGAAATTCTTTATGTTGGAGATTTGCATATTATATCTTTTCTAAAGCTGTGGACTTTAAAGACATTTAAAAATCTTCTTCCTTAGTTTATTAGGTTGGAATTATGTAATTTTAATTTCAGGCCATTTACTTGCTATTTAAAGTTTGAAAATACTTACTAACTCGAAGTCTAACAAGTCTATCGTCGTTCTCATAGACATTAGGCATACGCTGGCTAGGCTCAGGACTAAAAATCTCCAAGTACTAAATATACTTGTTTCAACTCCCAGTGAAAATACTTAAAAATCCTTTTAAAAATGGATATGGAAAGCACGTTCCCCCATGGATCACAGTTACTCGGTGGTTACACTACTATCCCGGTAGAATCACTTGTAACTGTAGATTTCACATCTCTTGAATTCCGCCATGGTTGTTGCCATAGATTGCAGTTCACACGGCGGTTACACCACTATCCCAGTGGAATCGCTTGTAACCGTAGGCATCTCGCCCCTCGAATTTCGCTATGGCATCTAGATCGCAGTTTACACGGCGGTTGCGCCACTATCCCAGTGGAATCGCTTGTAACTGTAGGCATCACACCCCTCGAATTACGCTAGCATACATCATGATCAATCAACATGATCCCATCAACATGATCCCATCACGAGGGATTTCAACTCAAATGGATACCCCAACTAATGGAAATTCTACGTAGCTACGAATTTCAAATGGACACTCATACCGAGTTCCAACACCATCATAATTTTTCAATGGAAGGTACTTTTCCATATCCTTAGTTTAGAAAACATAATATGTCATATATGTATAGTACTTCATTTCATATTTCGTACGTATCATACCTATGTAAACTTACATAAGATTTCCATAACAATTACCTTCCAAACTGACGGTTTTCGAGTTTACTGCATTCTCATATATAAGTTCTGAAAACCTCCATATCCCATACCCATAACAAATAGAGGATTCCTGAATTTTCCATCTCATTACCAATTCAAAATTTTCCTCTAAGTCGATTTGAAAGTTTAAGGTTATCTCAAACCCAAATCATATTCATAATTCAAATTATTATCGACTTCACACTCGATTTGGATTACACGTTACCTTGTCAATTCACAACACATAATTGATGTCTACCGATATATAACCTCTGAGCTCGTACGTCTCAGAGAAGGGTGTTAAGCTAAGAGAATAAATTCTTCGCCACCAAACAGATATATATATTTAATAGAGATCAATTGCTATGTTATCAATTCACAATGTTAAACATATAATCCAAATCAACCATCCGAAATTCAAAGCTCAACTTATATTGCTTTTGGTGTTGAAGTTAAACTCAATTTTACTCAAGATTCAATCTTTTCATAAAATTTCAAGTTGAACCAATTATTCAAATTTCCCATTTAATTTTTTTTCTTCAATTTCGTCTTGATTCATAGTTTGAATTCCGCATACTTTTCACAATATTGGTTTTAAACCAACTTCAAATTTTCTAATATTAAGTTTTTCACTTAACTTAATTCTCTGCAAGTTAAAATTTAAATTCATCACTGAATCTATTAAATTTATTATGAATTGTCATGTTGACAACTTCAAAATTTTCAAATCTAAATCCCATTTGAACCTTGCATTTTCTTTCTATTTCCAAAATAATCAACTAGTTCTTTAGTAAATCATTCATTGAATAGGTTCGATTATATTTATATCTCCACATTAACTATTTTAGGCATTAGTCTAAACTTGAAATATAAGCTTTACATCAAAACTAGTTTGATTCATAAAATTAAGTCGACAAATAGATTTCCTTCCCAAGATGTTATTTTACTAAAATACTTCTTCCCAATCTTTCTATAAACATTTACGTGCAAACTATACATAGCTTAAGGCTTTTATAATACATACATAGAAGATTTTGGATTACAAAAGATAGTATTACAAAATATACTGATCGCTTTAAGATTCAGAATTATTGAGGACTATCGACTTCCTGTTTGGTAGTACGCATCTTTGCCGAACTTCCCTCTTCGGTTTGCACTATTTCAGGTTGTATAATAGGAGGATTAACACATTCAAAGTCAACATGTCCCCAATTCCTACAGTTCCCACAAAAATATGAGATGTTCCCATCCTTATCTATCGTCCTTACACTTTTCGCTCTAGCTGATTGGGCTATAGCTTGCTTTCCATGCTGCCTTTCTGTGCAGTTTCTAGCTATATGTCCAGTCTGGCGACAATGGTAGCAGATTGTTTATCTGTCGACTGGTAAATTGAGTGCGCGCTTCTTCCTTTTCACTTCAGGGCAATGACTAAGGAAATGCCCTTTCCCTTGACATTTAAAACACACAATCTCGGGACGAGCGAACCGGTCATCTACACTCCTTTTCTTTCTCTTCTCTCGGCACGTAACGGCATAATGTCCCTTTTTATGACATCGGTAACAGATAACATCATCATAGGGACCAGGTCCTTGCCTTTCATTGATTTTTCTTTCAATTTCCGCATGTGCCACTCCTGCTTCTCTACGGGCAATTGCTCTTTGTTCACGGTGTGCTGCTTTTTTTGCTTCAGTTTTCGCCATTATAATTAAAAAGATGTTTTCGAGTTTCCTATCAAAATTTGCAATCCTTATCAGCAAAGGTTGGATTATTCAATCATTTCCCTAAGACAATTTGTAAATTTACATTATCATGATATATAGGATTATCATTCAACCAACTTGAGATTCAACTCCGGATTTTATTTCAAACATATATATACATGCTTGCATATCAAACCTTGCTTGAACAAAGAAAAGGAAAAAAACAAAGAAAAATTGTTATCTTTTTTTTCTTTTTCTTTTTTCAAAAATACTTTGAAAAATTACTTGAAATTTTTTCCATATATACTACTAGTATTGTTTTTCAAAACATTTGAGATCAATTTTCAAAAGAATTCGGAATCAAATTCCCAAGTTGTAGTTCAATGACCCCCTTGGCTATAACTAAATTGACATGTCATTTTATTTCCCAATAATTACTTCATTTGTTTGAATTCGCACTTCAAAAATTCCATAGCAACCATTTTTTTCTTTTATACTTATTGATGTTTCTAATAGGTCTCATTAATCGCGATTCCCGTCATATTACTTTAGATTTTTAACAAATCTTCTTTCGCCATTATATTTTGTTCTTGAATTGGAGATATTCAAAATATTTGATTTAAACCAATTCATTAATTCTCTTAACTTATATTCTATTTTCCTTAAATCTCAACAACTCGATAATGGTTTTTCGAATTAAATCGGGACTCAAATCTAAGGAGACCTTATCAAAGAGAAACTATCGTAAACCTAAATTTAGAGGGGGAATTTTATATTTCTTAGATTTTAAAAACGCTTTGTTTCCAAAATACGCTTTCTTTAAAGTGATTCTAGTGACTATTCATATTAAACGCCATAAACTAAGCTTTGTATAAACCAAAGCTCTAATACCACTTTGTAACGACCCGTCCTTTTGACCGCCCCTAGTTGGTAATTAAACCAACTTGAAACGTTCAAAATGATGGATTGTTATTTAGTTTATAGAGTTTAAACAGAATCAGCCACAGAATCACAAAATAATAATATTTCGCAAAACTGAATTTCTTTACAAATATCAGAGTTTATACAATATATTAGATTTGTACAACGGAATTTTTCTTTAAGTACAACTTTTAATTTTTACTACATATAAAGTCTTCAGAAAAATTCCCGAACTAAGGTGAGCGTTTCCCCTCTCTCTAACTTCGCTGCTTGAAAACCTTCAAGCTGCAAACACACGTTCTGACCCAAGCGTTTTATGAAAAACATAAAACACTCGAGTCCGGATTAATCTTAATTCAAGTAAATAAATTTGCAATGAACTGAAATATAATGGTAACAGCCCAACAGGGTTAATAGTGCAATATAGGCAGCAGAGATAACAAAGTAAACTGAATCAGTCCACCAAAATGAAAGTGTAAATAAAATAAATGCCCAACAGATCGGAGACCACTACTGATCGCATACAAGTCATAGAAACAAATAACAATAAAGCCAGCATACTCAAGAGCAACAGGCAACAAGCAGCACATACCTGTATACACACACATGTATATGTGAATGTACACATGTATGCACCCTTAACAAATGTAAAACCCAAATTCAGTAAATAAAACACAACTCGGCAAAGTCATGGGACCAAAATGCTGCAGCAACATCCAGGGTTAGATCAACCCATACAAACTGGTGCAACCAATAATAGACCGAGTGAATGAATATGACCAATAATTTAAACTAGCAGAGTACGCAGATATAGGCAGCAAAATGGTTAACAAAGGCAACTGGGTTGAAATGCCACCTTAAAAAGAAATCACAAATATTGGCACAAAACAGAACTGGCAAGCAAAAGGAGCAAGGGTAACCACTAACACACATATACACACATAAGTACATGTGTATATATGGCATATACAAGTGGACCAATTCAGTAGCTAGGATAATGTACTAATAACAGTGCAACATAACAATCCAACATGAAAGTACACAGCCACACACATACACATATACACAGAAATGTATATGTATATGTATGGATATATATATATATAAGTGCAGTTTACAAGAAATCCCATAACATCACAACAGCAGCTCAAATCAAGTGGGTAGTCTGTTCATATCAGTTAAATTTATTTAACAGGGAAGTGCGCCAAGACTAAGTGAAGCATCAGTTTTTATTTTCTTCCTTATGACCCAGTAATAGCATCTGTTCTCATCAATTTAAATTTATTTAACAGAGCAAATGGAAGCAAACAACACCCAACAACCATTTATACACCCATGAACACATGGGTCTATGCAAAAATCATACATGTAGTGTCTGTCCTCATCATATATTTTTTCTTATTCAACACAGTGATGCATAAGAATCAATGCAACCAAATATCCATATATATAAGTGAATCACTCGCAAAAACATCAGACCAAAGCAACACAAATAATAGCATACAACCAAACACCCAACTCAACCAAATTTAAAAACTTGAACAAGATTAATCGAGAGAAAAACTCACTGTTGCTAGCTAGGGTAGAAGACGATGCAGCTGGCATGATGGACAGCTGATAGCATTAGCGTGGGTGGCAAAAGCATCGAAAATCTATTTGAGGAGCAGCCATCGATTTAAAGAAGAGGCGAATCGATTTAGGGTTAGGGTTTTCTTTCTTTTCGGGTCGAACGAAAAAATGAAAAGGAAAAAGGGGTAAACGAGGTTTTAATATCCCATGAGTGATAATCTTGTGAATGCACGTGCCCTTTCTTTTTATTTTACTTTTTTTAAACCATTTTATAAACCTTTTCTTTTATTCCTTTTTTCTATAATTAAAACAAATTATTATTATATATATTTAAATAGAATTCAAATTGTGTTATATAAAAAATTAATTTACAATTTAAACCATTCTTAATTTGAATACCAAATTTTGATTTATATTTGAAAAATATTATTCAACCCAAGTTCAAATACATTAAATTTTAAATTCAAGTATAATTATCTTATTTAATTTAACTTACCTTCATTTTTTAAATGCTAAAATTACCGGGTTATTACACAGGCAGATCCCCATCCTTTAAAACCTAGACCCAAGGCAGACCCCTCCTTGGTGCTTCCTAGCTGACATTGTGAGAAATCTCATAAGGCCACTTAATACTTTCTTTATGGCAAAGAGGGGAACCCTACGATAGCCACTTAGTACCTCAACCATGAAGCAGACCCACTTCAGAGATTTCCTACTACCGCACCTAAAACATAACCTCGACCATTTAATACTTCCTGAGCAGGAAGGAGGCGGACCATATAATAGCCACTTAATACCTCTAACTTAGAAGCTGGACCATCCTAGGATATATGTCTTATGACCTGTAACCCAAACCATGACCTCTGACATTAGTCTGGCTATTCGTAGGTACTGGTAGCCAAATTATTTAGCAGACTTACTCTATAGAATTGGGACTAACCACGCATTCACCAAGGGTACTTATTATAGTCTGTAACGACCCAATATTTTGGACCATTCGCATCCATTATAAGTGTATAGGTAGACACTCATGCCGGAGTTGAATTGCTCAAAATACCGCGTTGTTAATTTAAATTTGGCAAAACTGAACATATACAGTAAATAAATAATCACAGATCACAGACACAGAGTAATAAGTGCAGCGGAAATAAAAGGGATAGTAGTTCATGAAGCTACTATATGAATATATAAAATACATCAGAGTTTACAACAGAAGAGTAATACGATACATCAGAGTTAAACCAGATACAATGGGAGAGTAACACGATACATCAGATACAAATCAGAATGCATCACTGGAATCATCGAATATCTGAAATCTGGATAGATAGCTGGATCTCCAAGCAAAGCTCCAACTCCAAAGGTGAGTCTCGAATACTGGTACACTCAGTCTGACCCGAGCGTAAAGCAAAATACAAAACACTCGAGTCAGGATTAACATTCTTATATTAATAAATCCAACTCAAGTGAAATAGCAATTGAAATACAAGTAACTCAAAGGATGTTTGGAATAACCATCCTTTAAGGATCCGTCAAACTATCTACTATGTAGTAATATACGCTAAGTAGATAATGTCTATCAGTAATATAAAAGATATCAAAATAGCGTTAAGTCATGGCCCATTCCACCCTTAACACATTTTTATTCCCAAAAGCATATACAAGACCGTAGTTTCCCCAAAACCGGAAGTCACCAGAGGGCAATCCATATACTCAAGGTACAAAACAAATTCGTAGTGGTCGCGTATAAATGGAATACAAGTATGACAAGGCACATGAGGCTATACCCAAGGTAGTGATACTACCGTTCGCCTGATCCGGACTGGTGAGAACGCAACGCCGCAGCGCCCGCAACACCGTGAAACAACAATCCCAAAATCAAGGGTGCACCAATCGACAACAAGTAATAAGTAGTTCGAAGAAGTGTGTCCACTTGAGGTAGCTAATCCTCCATTGGCCCGGCACAGCTCCTGTTTTAGTCATTTCCAATTTGACACAAGTGTCAAGACTATCCATTATCGTTCTCTTTCTTCAGTCAACACGTACATCATTCCAACCACTTCATTCTGGATCATCACTCCGCGTATAGTTATTAAAGTGGTTTTCGGTTTAGATAGAGAGTATATCCATAACCAAATTCCGGTCTCTTTAATAACCTTCGAAATTATTTCACCGATTGGTCGTTTATTTATTTCAAAATCAAATCAATTTCAATTTCAATTCGCAAATCAACATTTCATTTGTCTTTCTAAATCAATTTCCATAATTTCTGTTTCAAAACTTCCAAATTACCATTTCAAAATCTTATAATTCAATTTCAAATCTTATTTAAAACAATTCGATCGAATATTGATTCAAGTTCGGATATAAGTTTCATTCCGAAATCATTTAAATTAATTTAACATTCAAATCAATTTAAGTTCATTTATCGATTTCATTCAATATTCGTTAAGTAAATTTCATTTAAAAACAATTTCTATTTAATTTCCAATTCAATAAAACAATTACTTAAGTTCAATGCCATTATATCAAAACTTACAAATTGAATTAAATTAAATTCGTCAAATCAAATTCTTTCAATTACAAGTCTTACATTAATTCCAAATTTTCACATTTTTATTTCTTGTTAAAGAAATTCAATTTCACTTATTTACTTACTTAAATAATTTTCCAAAACTTAATTAATAAAGAAATTCAATTTCAATTATTTACAAAGAAAAATTCACTTATTAAAAAGTTCAATTTGACTTATTAAAGAATTCAATTCAATTTAATCATTAAATAATTCAATCTTATTTAATTATTAAATAATTCAAAACTTAATTATAATTTCAAACTTAATTATTAAATCATTTTAAAGTTTAATAATTTCAAACTTAATTCAATCATTTCTCAAATTAAACATCGTTCTTTCATCAATTACATTGTTAAAATTCTGTTTTGAGATTATTAAATATTAACACTTTCCTTTAAATAAAAATTCAAATTTTTGACTTCATTTCAAAACCATATTATTTATTCAAATAAAATCTTCATTTTATTTTGAATCAAATTATTGACCAATCTGGTTTTATTTAATTTCCTATCCTGGGTCAAAGTTCAATTTTGGGTATTTATCATTTCAACCCGATTCCAATTTAATTCAAAACAAAGCATAGTAAAGGGAACATGCAGTGTGATAACTGGGATGGTGTCAAAGTAAATAAACAAGCAATAACAACAACCAATATCAATCCAATAATCAATTCAAATAATCCCGAAATAACCGTATTAATTCGCATTGTTATTTGTACGAATTAATATAATTATTTCTAGAATCTACACTATCATTTCATGTAGATTAAAGATTATTACATTACGGTTTTCACTTGTCATTTCAATTACAATTTCATCCATCATCAATTTAACAACATACTTTCAGTGATTCAAGATGTAATTAAACAAATCCTACGTGTCGATAAATTTTACAGTTAAAGGGGTCATATTATACAATGTCATTAAATCAAATTTAACATTTAACTATCATATATCAAGTTCAATTGCATACTATTTATCATTTAACATTAACAATTTAACGTCCAATATAAACATCAACAATCAATCAATTATCAGCCAAACTGTATTATCATCACATAAATAATTAACAGATAATGGTGTCAAATGTCACAGGTGAACTGATACAGGCAATAACATATATAAAAGTGTAATTAACTAACAGCAGCATATTTCAATTGTCGTTTCAATTGAAATCAAATTTAATAAATAAAAGAACGTTAATCGTGAGTGAGTGCTCACCTTTCGAGGCTAGAGATGCACGAGAAGATGACACGGATATGCACACTGATACAGACATAGAGATTGAGTTACGAATCCAAGCAAAACAAATCGGCACGAATTCAGAGATCAAAGCTGATAACAGAAATCGATGAAATCAAATCAAAACATTCAACATAGCAACAAATAAAACATGTCCTGCGTCAAAGTTTAACAATATAATTCTATGTGCTACCGAGATCGAAATGGTCTGAAATTTGGTATGAATAAAGATCAAAACTTGTATTTTAAACTGAGAAAGATTCACTTGTTTTGGACAAGAGACGAGAAAAGTTACGGTGTCACGAACATAGACTCAGGCCATGTTTGCAGCAGTGTAAAATAATTTCTAAGTACAAAAGAACAGCTGTCTGGGTCTAACTTCCAGATCCTCGACCACTAATCAAACGATGTTGGATTTGGCTGAAATTTGACAGACATAGACTAGGTAACTTCGACTCTTTTTTTAAAAATAGAATCAACCCATTCCGATAAAACATGAGTGAGATATGATATCGTGAACATGCAGTCTAACTGCTGCTCAAAAAAAAACATCAGTTTGGTTGCAACTTTCAAACCGAAAAAAAATGAAATCTTGTAAACATATTACTACAACTATATGCTGAAACATACTTTTTTAAAAAAAAATTAAATTTTTTTTTTGGAACAAACTACCCATGCTCAACTAAAACTACTCACTATGTCACAAACTATTTTTTTCAATCGATATTTTTCCAATCCGATGCATGAAATGCCCATTTTGATGCTTCATATTACATATCATACAACAAAATAGCACAGCTAAAACTCTTCCGTAAATTACATTACCAAAATCCATAGACAAGCCAAACATTTAGTCACTAATTCTTTACTGTTATATGCTAGAACTCTAAATCTTTTACTTGTACAACAAAGGGCCGGACCTTTACATATAGTCTTTTATAGTAAATAAAGTAAGCTTATGCGAAAACCTATATTATGAGATACTAGTTATAATTTATAAATTATCATGTACAAAACTTTTAAAACTGAATATTCATAAAAGACAATCAAATCCCATATAAACCAGTATAAAAATTTACATGCTTAATGGCAAATATAAGCTGTCAAACTTATACACAGTAAAACCAACATATATAAATCATATATAAATTCTTGTACACAACTTACTTTTAAACAGAGGGCTCGGTTAGAGGAAGTACTTGCGTGCAGCTATGGTGACGTGGGAGGAAGGTCGCGCACGGCGGAGGAGGGGACTCGGTTGTTCGGCGCGCGGAGATGGGGTGCTGGGATCTCGGCCAGGGTTGGAGGAGCAGGCCGAAGTGAGAGGTAGAGGAGTACGGTTGTGGCAAGGCTAGGCTATCGGGGCATGGTTTGGCGAGATGGAGGAAGACATGGGAGGATGGAACGGAAGAGATAGATGGTGGGAAGGCCAAACCAGAGGGAAGATGCACGGTTATGTTTCCAGGCAAAACAACAAATTTTTATATTTCTCTCTTTTTTTTAGGAGGAGAGGAAGAGGGGCCTGGAAACATGAGGAGGTGAGTTAGAGAAGATGTGAACAAGCAATTGAAAAGATGAAAAGTGGTCAAGCAATTGAAAAGTTGTAACACGTCATTCCTAGAAACAACTTTCAAAATATATTTATTAACTTCTCAAAACCAAGTGAATGGGAAGAGACTGCTAATATGAACAAACCAAATTTCTTGAAATAAATATAGAGAAGCAAAAGTCACTTTAAATTCTGGAATTAATAAATTTCAGTGACTATCGATTTCTCCTTAGGAACGAATGGACGCAAGGAGTTTAAAAGTTTCCAAATGGATTACCGAAACGGATGACCGTTTTATAGGTCTCGCCATGAACTGCGCTCCAAAAACCCAGAATTGAATAAACCGTAGTGATCAGCGCGACGAGGCGATCAAAACGGTATATTGATATTGGTGGTACGATCAAATTATAAAAATTGCATTTTCCAACTGGCGGAAAATGCAAGAAAAACGCAAGAAAATAAGACCGACGGAGCCAAAGATGTCCGAATTTGGAAAAACGACAAACTGACATCTTGCTCAGAAGATGGTTTAGAATTTTTCTATGTAAAAATATTTAGGTTTCGGAAACGTTTTATTTCCATCGCTTTTTAACTGATTAAATTGAAGTAAATTTACGCGCGAAATAAACTTTCATATTTTCGGACGAAAATTTACCAGTTGCTATGTTTAACTAAACGCATTCCAAATATCAAATTTATATTTCAAAATTTTATCATTTAAAATTTCACAAAATTTCAACTAATTACGTTATTAAAACAGTTGAAATTTACGGGTCGTTACACTCTCCCCCACTCAAAACTTTTCGTCCCCGAAAAGGAACGAGGTAGGAGAATAGAAACAACCAGAAAGAAAAACAGATTTGAAATACAAAATAACAATTAATTTAAACCATATAAATTCAAATTTAAATTAATTGATATTCAATAATTGATTTAATCCATTTGATTCCACCAAAATCAATCTCAACTATTTTTAAATTCATTATCTTATTATCCCATTTCTTCAATTTACAAATTTTAAAACCATAAATTAGAATAATCTTTTATTATAATCATATTTTATTTTCAACAATTTAAATTTTTCTTTATTCCAAATTACTATTAAATTTATTCTACTTAATATATCTACTCACATATATTTAACTTATATAAATTAATTTAAACCATAAAAGTTTCGATTTAAACTAATTTACATTTACTAATTCTTTAAATTCAAGGTATTTTCATAGGTTGATCAAATTTCAATTTATTAATTCTTTCAAAACAAATTTATTTATTCTTTCAAAACAAATTTATTTCATTATTAACTGAGTTTACTTATTATCCTATCTAACTCTATTAATATCTTTATAATCAAAATTTAGTGTATAACATTTATTATAAACACTCAAATTTTATTTATAAATTCAATTTATCTTGTATATTATCCAATTACATATTCAACTTCTCAATGATTTAGGTAAGTTGTATTAGAATGCAGTTGAACAATATACAAATAAAATTATCCCAATTCAATTATTCAAGTTAAAATGTTTATACCAAAATTTGGTTTTATTTATAATTTAAAATCATCTTTAACAAAATTTAAGAATTAGATTTCCGATCAACTTTAAACAATTTAGAGATATATATAATATATTTATATCAAATCAAATTAAATTTTAAAATAAGATACCTATATATATATAAATCAAATTATACTGAAGAAATTCAAATCAAAATAATTTTTCAAAACAAAACCGTAGCAAAGCTACAGAATAGTATCTCACTTCGAAACTCGAAAATGAATATCGATGATGCGGCCGCCATCACCGAAATTATTTTCCAGCGACAAAGAGAAGAGCACTGATTTCAACATTTTTAAAAATTCTTTGAAAACGATTTCTATTTGAAAATACTTTCAATAATATATACTTTAAAATTTTAAAAACCAAAGTTCGAAATTCACCGGAAACTAATAAATTCTCAAATTTCTGAATTAGATTCATTTCAAATTCCAATCAATTTATAACCAAGTTTATAAATTCATTTATTTATATTATGCAATAGTCAATGGTTTACAAAACAATAAATGAAAATCAAATATTATTATTCCAGACAACAAATTCATTATCAATTTAATTTCAGAAAACTTATATTTACATATAATATAATCATACAAAACTTTTATTTTATTTATCAAATTTGAAAACGATATTGTGTCAGTTTGCTCTGCTCAAGTGTTTTGGAAATCCTATCGATAGCGTTGATCAGACGAATCGATCGAAAATCCAAATCAACATCAACAACTCAAACGACACGATATTATAAAACATTTTAAAGTATTAATTTACAAATACATTTCTTTGCTCGTCGATACAGGAATGAATTTTCAAAATAAGGATAGGGTTTCCAATTTGATGGACTTAAATCAAATAGAAATTTGATTCGAAGATAAGTTCAAAAGAAAAGATAAGATGATTCAATAACAGAATCGGGAGATGGGTAAGTTTATTTAATTCACGGGCAACCTTAACCGGGTCGTCCGTAACTTCAAGAATAAGATCGATGCTGAATTCCGAGGTAAATCGACAATCGATCTCAAGAGATGGGATTCAGGTATAGCGGGGAATAGATAGCATCATAAACCGAGGATACAGAAATCTCCGGTAAATCGATGCCTATTTTAAAGGAGTTTTGCTCCTTTACGAATCATTCGAAGATTGGCGAGACCGCCGATCTTTTATAGATATCATTCGAAATGGAGTTATGGGGTGCTCCAGAATTGAAAGAAGACGAATAGTGAAGGACACAGATGAATTTCGGAACCGTAGTAAACGTTCCAAAATTCAAAGGAATTGAGTCAAAGGAAGAGATTGAAACTCGAATGCGAGTGATTCTGTAAATACATTTACCCTATATGTTGAGTTTTGCCTAGAGCTACCAAAGCTCTGATACCAACTGTAACGACCCAATATTTTGGACCATTCGCATCCATTATAAGTGTATAGGTAGACACTCATGCCGGAGTTGAATTGCTCAAAATACCGCGTTGTTAATTTAAATTTGGCAAAACTGAACATATACAGTAAATAAATAATCACAGATCACAGACACAGAGTAATAAGTGCAGCGGAAATAAAAGGGATAGTAGTTCATGAAGCTACTATATGAATATATAAAATACATCAGAGTTTACAACAGAAGAGTAATACGATACATCAGAGTTAAACCAGATACAATGGGAGAGTAACACGATACATCAGATACAAATCAGAATGCATCACTGGAATCATCGAATATCTGAAATCTGGATAGATAGCTGGATCTCCAAGCAAAGCTCCAACTCCAAAGGTGAGTCTTGAATACTGGTACACTCAGTCTGACCCGAGCGTAAAGCAAAATACAAAACACTCGAGTCAGGATTAACATTCTTATATTAATAAATCCAACTCAAGTGAAATAGCAATTGAAATACAAGTAACTCAAAGGATGTTTGGAATAACCATCCTTTAAGGATCCGTCAAACTATCTACTATGTAGTAATATACGCTAAGTAGATAATGTCTATCAGTAATATAAAAGATATCAAAATAGCGTTAAGTCATGGCCCATTCCACCCTTAACACATTTTTATTCCCAAAAGCATATACAAGACCGTAGTTTCCCCAAAACCGGAAGTCACCAGAGGGCAATCCATATACTCAAGGTACAAAACAAATTCGTAGTGGTCGCGTATAAATGGAATACAAGTATGACAAGGCACATGAGGCTATACCCAAGGTAGTGATACTACCGTTCGCCTGATCCGGACTGGTGAGAACGCAACGCCGCAGCGCCCGCAACACCGTGAAACAACACTCCCAAAATCAAGGGTGCACCAATCGACAACAAGTAATAAGTAGTTCGAAGAAGTGTGTCCACTTGAGGTAGCTAATCCTCCATTGGCCCGGCACAGCTCCTGTTTTAGTCATTTCCAATTTGACACAAGTGTCAAGACTATCCATTATCGTTCTCTTTCTTCAGTCAACACGTACATCATTCCAACCACTTCATTCTGGATCATCACTCCGCGTATAGTTATTAAAGTGGTTTTCGGTTTAGATAGAGAGTATATCCATAACCAAATTCCGGTCTCTTTAATAACCTTCGAAATTATTTCACCGATTGGTCGTTTATTTATTTCAAAATCAAATCAATTTCAATTTCAATTCGCAAATCAACATTTCATTTGTCTTTCTAAATCAATTTCCATAATTTCCGTTTCAAAACTTCCAAATTACCATTTCAAAATCTTATAATTCAATTTCAAATCTTATTTAAAACAATTCGATCGAATATTGATTCAAGTTCGGATATAAGTTTCATTCCAAAATCATTTAAATTAATTTAACATTCAAATCAATTTAAGTTCATTTATCGATTTCATTCAATATTCGTTAAGTAAATTTCATTTAAAAACAATTTCTATTTAATTTCCAATTCAATAAAACAATTACTTAAGTTCAATGCCATTATATCAAAACTTACAAATTGAATTAAATTAAATTCGTCAAATCAAATTCTTTCAATTACAAGTCTTACATTAATTCCAAATTTTCACATTTTTATTTCTTGTTAAAGAAATTCAATTTCACTTATTTACTTACTTAAATAATTTTCCAAAACTTAATTAATAAAGAAATTCAATTTCAATTATTTACAAAGAAAATTCACTTATTAAAAAGTTCAATTTGACTTATTAAAGAATTCAATTCAATTTAATCATTAAATAATTCAATCTTATTTAATTATTAAATAATTCAAAACTTAATTATAATTTCAAACTTAATTATTAAATCATTTTAAAGTTTAATAATTTCAAACTTAATTCAATCATTTCTCAAATTAAACATCGTTCTTTCATCAATTACATTGTTAAAATTCTGTTTTGAGATTATTAAATATTAACACTTTCCTTTAAATGAAAATTCAAATTTTTGACTTCATTTCAAAACCATATTATTTATTCAAATAAAATCTTCATTTTATTTTAAATCAAATTATTGACCAATCGGGTTTTATTTAATTTCCTATCCTGGGTCAAAGTTCAATTTTGGGTATTTATCATTTCAACCCGATTCCAATTTAATTCAAAACAAAGCATAGTAAAGGGAACATGCAGTGTGATAACTGGGATGGTGTCAAAGTAAATAAACAAGCAATAACAACAACCAATATCAATCCAATAATCAATTCAAATAATCCCGAAATAACCGTATTAATTCGCATTGTTATTTGTACGAATTAATATAATTATTTCTAGAATCTACACTATCATTTCATGTAGATTAAAGATTATTACATTACGGTTTTCACTTGTCATTTCAATTACAATTTCATCCATCATCAATTTAACAACATACTTTCAGTGATTCAAGATGTAATTAAACAAATCCTACGTGTCGATAAATTTTACAGTTAAAGGGGTCATATTATACAATGTCATTAAATCAAATTTAACATTTAACTATCATATATCAAGTTCAATTGCATACTATTTATCATTTAACATTAACAATTTAACGTCCAATATAAACATCAACAATCAATCAATTATCAGCCAAACTGTATTATCATCACATAAATAATTAACAGATAATGGTGTCAAATGTCACAGGTGAACTGATACAGGCAATAACATATATAAAAGTGTAATTAACTAACAGCAGCATATTTCAATTGTCGTTTCAATTGAAATCAAATTTAATAAATAAAAGAACGTTAATCGTGAGTGAGTGCTCACCTTTCGAGGCTAGAGATGCACGAGAAGATGACACGGATATGCACACTGATACAGACATAGAGATTGAGTTACGAATCCAAGCAAAACAAATCGGCACGAATTCAGAGATCAAAGCTGATAACAGAAATCGATTAAATCAAATCAAAACATTCAACATAGCAACAAATAAAACATGTCCTGCGTCAAAGTTTAACAATATAATTCTATGTGCTACCGAGATCGAAATGGTCTGAAATTTGGTATGAATAAAGATCAAAACTTGTATTTTAAACTGAGAAAGATTCACTTGTTTTGGACAAGAGACGAGAAAAGTTACGGTGTCACGAACATAGACTCAGGCCATGTTTGCAGCAGTGTAAAATAATTTCTAAGTACAAAAGAACAGCTGTCTGGGTCTAACTTCCAGATCCTCGACCACTAATCAAACGATGTTGGATTTGGCTGAAATTTGACAGACATAGACTAGGTAACTTCGACTCTTTTTTTTAAAATAGAATCAACCCATTCCGATAAAACATGAGTGAGATATGATATCGTGAACATGCAGTCTAACTGCTGCTCAAAAAAAAAACATCAGTTTGGTTGCAACTTTCAAACCGAAAAAAAATGAAATCTTGTAAACATATTACTGCAACTATACGCTGAAACATACTTTTTTTAAAAAAAATTAAATTTTTTTTTTTTGGAACAAACTACCCATCCTCAACTAAAACTACTCACTATGTCACAAACTATTTTTTTCAATCGATATTTTTCCAATCCGATGCATGAAATGCCCATTTTGATGCTTCATATTACATATCATACAACAAAATAGCACAGCTAAAACTCTTCCGTAAATTACATTACCAAAATCCATAGACAAGCCAAACATTTAGTCACTAATTCTTTACTTTTATATGCTAGAACTCTAAATCTTTTACTTGTACAACAAAGGGCCGGACCTTTACATATAGTCTTTTATAGTAAATAAAGTAAGCTTATGCGAAAACCTATATTATGAGATACTAGTTATAATTTATAAATTATCATGTACAAAACTTTTAAAACTGAATATTCATAAAAGACAATCAAATCCCATATAAACCAGTATAAAAATTTACATGCTTAATGGCAAATATAAGCTGTCAAACTTATACACAGTAAAACCAACATATATAAATCATATATAAATTCTTGTACACAACTTACTTTTAAACAGAGGGCTCGGTTAGAGGAAGTACTTGCGTGCAGCTATGGTGACGCGGGAGGAAGGTCGCGCACGGCGGAGGTGGGGACTCGGTTGTTCGGCGCGCGGAGATGGGGTGCTGGGATCTCGGCCAGGGTTGGAGGAGCAGGCCGAAGTGAGAGGTAGAGGAGTACGGTTGTGGCGAGGCTAGGCTATCGGGGCATGGTTTGGCGAGATGGAGGAAGACATGGGAGGATGGAACGGAAGAGATAGATGGTGGGAAGGCCAAACTAGAGGGAAGATGCACGGCTATGTTTCCAGGCAAAACAACAAATTTTTATATTTCTCTCTTTTTTTTTTAGGAGGAGAGGAAGAGGGGCCTGGAAACATGAGGAGGTGAGTTAGAGAAGATGTGAACAAGCAATTGAAAAGATGAAAAGTGGTCAAGCAATTGAAAAGTTGTAACACGTCATTCCTAGAAACAACTTTCAAAATATATTTATTAACTTCTCAAAACCAAGTGAATGGGAAGAGACTGCTAATATGAACAAACCAAATTTCTTGAAATAAATATAGAGAAGCAAAAGTCACTTTAAATTCTGGAATTAATAAATTTCAGTGACTATCGATTTCTCCTTAGGAACGAATGGACGCAAGGAGTTTAAAAGTTTCCAAATGGATTACCGAAACGGATGACCGTTTTATAGGTCTCGCCATGAACTGCGCTCCAAAAACCCAGAATTGAATAAACCGTAGTGATCAGCGCGACGAGGCGATCAAAACGGTATATTGATATTGGTGGTACGATCAAATTATAAAAATTGCATTTTCCAACTGGCGGAAAATGCAAGAAAAACGCAAGAAAATAAGACCGACGGAGCCAAAGATGTCCGAATTTGGAAAAACGACAAACTGACATCTTGCTCAGAAGATGTTTTAGAATTTTTCTATGTAAAAATATTTAGGTTTCGGAAACGTTTTATTTCCATCGCTTTTTAACTGATTAAATTGAAGTAAATTTACGCGCGAAATAAACTTTCATATTTTCGGACGAAAATTTACCAGTTGCTATGTTTAACTAAACGCATTCCAAATATCAAATTTATATTTCAAAATTTTATCATTTAAAATTTCACAAAATTTCAACTAATTACGTTATTAAAACAGTTGAAATTTACGGGTCGTTACATAGTCGATGTCTCACACTAGTCCCAAAGCCATGCTGTTGGTAGCTAGATTAGCTGGGCAAACTTCTCTGTGCTTTAATTGACCTCTCATCCTTATAATTTAGTCATATTTCTGCTCTTCGAATATACTACCATAAGGACACCCCCTTACCCACATTTACGCATTAAGGCCATAAAGGAAAACTACTTATTTTACCTTCAATTATGGATTAATTTACATAATTATACTTAATGTAGCACCCCCACCTCTATGCCCATATATCCAAGAGTACTATATAGTAATGCTATTGAATTATACATAGAATAAGGTGGTATGGGGTACATACATGAATATTCCCTTAGGCTATGCTGGTACATATTTAAACATCGAATAAATAACTCACCTATACGTACATAGCATCGGTATAAAGCAATAACATATATGTCTTCAAGATATAATAATACACAATATAATGTAAATATCAGAGATTATAGAGTCAATCACAGCGATATATATCATATACGATACATAAATGTGTCCACTATACATTACAATAATACACATAAGAGACTGTGCTATATAGAATGATAGTCAACAATACTGATTATCTAGTCACCTCTATGCCCAGAAAATATAAACTGTTCTCATCGTCCCTGAACCTAAAATGTATCAGACTGACCTAAGTATTATATAAATAATAAACGAGTCATACTATATCTACAATGATAGGTGTAATATAATATACGAAGATAATATATAAAAAGTATAAAAGTAATAGCATAATAGTCTCAAAAGAACTCACAACAACATCCACAAGAAACTTGTACAGAAAAGCGTCATCATCCACATAAATCAAACCAGTAGAAAACCAGAATCGTATTCAATTGGTGAATCATCCATATCCAGAAATCATAATTAAAATCCAAAAATCATCAATAACGAGATATCCTCAAGTATAGTTAGGCAGGAACACTGTAATGCCCAAATATATCTCTAAATCTAACATTATAGAACATCATCATAGAAGATGAAATCATCAGGTATATCGAGCTAGTACACAACCATGCTCTAAGATGAATATATATATATATATATATAATGGACATTCCTAAGTCTACCATAATCAAAGTAATAAAATGAGCCATCGTCCAAATAGATGGATGACAAAGCATGTCAAATTAAACTAGTTAAACCTATATTGTTAACGGACGCCTTAGTCAAATCGTGAAACTGAATTCACAAAGTGTTCATATTTAATTCAATCAAACCATAAATGCTCATAAATTGGCTAAGCATAAATAATCAATCAATACATGATGAGGAATAAATATCATCATTTCCAAACAAACAGTAAAAAAATAACTATATCAACTTTTTGAAAAATTTTCTTTTATATATAGAATATGAAATCTAGTTAAAATATCTCATTTTTATAGCACTAACAAATACGCACTCTTATATATAATACACTCAACTCATTTTAGGGTGTCGCTTGTCCTATCTCTAATGAGTTTACCCCACCAAAGCCAAGGTTCTCGCTTAACCTTCAGCTCTGACACCACTATAACAACCCACCGTTTCAACCCTCAAAAGTCGACACTAATACATCCATGGTATTCACATGTCGAATATCCAAGTGCTGGGAAGATAGATTGTTGGGGTTAAAGAAAAGAAAAAAAGAACCGAATCTCACATCGTGATGAGTAATATATAATATCCAAATGATCTTTACATAGAAAAACTTTAACAATCATACAATGAATAAGAGAAACTAACATATCATCAACCTGGACAGTTATAACAGCCCGTCCTTACAATTGCTAATAAATACAAAACAAGAATACAATGGAAAATAAAATATGTCAAGTCTTGTAAGCATTCGGTTTGTCTCTTGAAGCCCGAAGTGTTTGTCGCTAAATCTGGAAATATACTCGATTCTAACCCGAGTATTATAAGAAAATAACATTAAGATCAGTCTGGTAAACCTACGTGAGAAACTCATATCATATGGATTGTATATTTATAAAACCCTCTCAAAAATAAAGGTTTCTCATAAGACCACGCCACATATAAACACAGACACGTTTTTACCTTATGATAATCAAACCATTCAAATAGAAAATCTAATGATATTATAATAATAACTAGGGTTTAAAATAAATATATTACATAGTTGAAATGCTTGCATCTCACATTCCAACATATTTGGGGTACAATTAAATCCATAAGTCATGTATTGGAAAATGGATTCCATACAATGACAATGCTACTAGGGTACCGTCTGTCACGGTACACCTCTAGAGAAAATGTACCAAGGGCCTTGTTAGGACCCCGTTCCAACACAGGACCGGCCTACCCCTTCCTGAATAGTGTTGAATATGTCATCACCTTAGTTGCAATCAACAACCGTTTGCGTGGCCATAAGCATACATAATCCGTAAATATCGATCTAGATCGGGTGATGACCATACCTTAATGGGTGCGACCCACATAGCCTTACTGCATATTCTATGATTTAGTCATTATCGAGTGTGAGGTTCAAGGCTAGGTTTTACCATTTTTGCAAATACCACTTGGAATGTTAACACTACCCTCCAAGCAACAATGATGTGCTAGCATTCATCCATATAAGTTGTTTAGGATGTGAACAAACTGAAGGCACTATTGTGTACCAAAATTGGGCACAACACTCTTCGGATGTAATTGAAGAGATTAGAATGAAAAAATTAAATGGAAAAAGAGGCTAATCTAACAACCACACCAAAAAATCAAATAGAAATAGAAAGAGATGGGGATCTATAGTGGTTCGACATTATAACCTACGTCCACTTTGAATTGTTTTGCTGTTTATTGATGATTAACAACTGATTACAATAGTACAAATTACTAGCTCTCATGTTACAATGGAGTTGCAGCAGAGTAACAGCATAGAAATATCAAAAGTCCTTTTTCCATAGGCGTAGGGGTGCTATTTATAGGAGTAGATCTGGAAATATCTTCCTCAAAGCTCGGAATACCTTTTCTCACACATGGGTGGGCCCACTAGATCGATCATAGGTCATTTGGGATCGATCCTTATCGATCCACATCATCTTCGTATTGATCAGTATTAGCTCCATTTGAGTTGCAATCGATCATGGTGGTCCTTCAGATGATATGCAAGCTTTTGTGAAAATTTCATAGCATTTTAACTTGTAGTTTTTGAGTTATGATCGATCCAAGGTTGATTTTGTAGGGAGGCTAGTGGCTGCGTATTGATGCTTTCGTATCTATACTCCTTCGTATCGATAGGCTGCGGATCGATCAGTTGTGCATTGATGACGTGGAGCGACAATTATGTAGAGATCCATCTTTCATGCTTGCAGACCGATTCCTTTGGTTTGACTACTTCCTTTCATATCCATCTAATGCCAAGCTTTTCATATCGATGTATCCCCATTGCTTTCGTATCGATGCCTGGACGTTGCCTTCGTATCGATGCCTGGATGTTGGTTTCATATTGATGCCTGGATGTTGGTTTCGTATCGATGCTTGGTTGATCGATACGAAATGGGTATTAGTGGGATCGATACGAATTGGGCAGTGGTTGAGCAGATGAAATCTAATCGATGCTATTGCTTGATGGATATGAAGGGGATGGACACGAAGTTGATGGATACGAAGCTGGATGGATACAAAGTAGGATGGACTTTGATGGATACGAACTGATATCTTCTACATGGATTTTGATCGATCCATAACTTGAGCATACGAACTCCGATTGACCCAAAATTTGGGATATTGTCTTTCATAGCCTTGTTAGTCATATCATGCTAATTGTAGCTTGATATGGAATCAGACCAAATTTTCCTGTATCCATCGTGGACTCAAAGATAGCCGATCTTCGGGACAAATCATCTTCAATCTCTAGTCAAGTCTTTGGTGCCACGGCCTTGCCAAAATGTGGGATAACATTTGCCCCCCAAAGTACCTTCTGTGTGAACATGACGTTCTTTGAAAAGCTGCATTCTTTACCTTGAAAAAGTTCTATCTGATTCGTTGAATAGTTGTTGTCTTTTCGTCAAGAGATGTAACCTTTTGATTGATTTCTAGTAATATAAATGTTGAATTGTAGACTGCCAATGATTACGCAGTGTTTTGTTGTAACTAAAGGTCGAGTGCTAGCAATTTGTTGTTCACTATTCTGGTTGTCACTAGGTAAGCATTCAATTTCTGATAATTTTGAAAATCGAATGTTAGTTTGTCATACATGCATGTATGTCAACCTGACTCCTATTCTCGTTTCCACATTCACGGGTCGTTGTTAAGTTCTTTTGTTCTTATTTGGATCGAGTTTCGTATCGATCCTCTCCTGGATCAATGTGAAATTCGAGTTGTAACAACGATTGGTAATTGCTTTAATTTACTCCTTCATATCGATCCCCTCATGGATGGATATGAGATGTTGGAATGTATGCTTCATATCGTCGATATGAAATAGATAGTCCCTAGGGATGCTTCGTATCGATGGATATAAGGTTTTGGGTCTTCGAACAGATGGATACGAATTTGACATTTCATATCGATGTAGTTGAATGGTTCAAATACGATCTTGTAGTGACTTTCATATCGATAGCTACGAAACAATGGGCTTCAGATCGATCCTGATTGATGGATACGAAGTGATGATGGATACGAAAGTTAAGTGCTAGACTGCCTTGAGTTCATGGATCTGAAATTAAGTCTTTGTATCGATGCGTGCTGACCGGTTCTCTCAGTATAACAACTGGGATACAAAACCTTTTCCCTATGATATGAAGCAATATAAAAGGATTTCGAGCATAGACAAATTTTCTACTTGCCTTTGTTTTTTCTACCTTCGCTTTGTATCGATCAGAAACATGAGAAAAGAACTGTAAAGTCTTCATCTGCACACAACTAGTCTTTAATCCCTAAACAAATTACTTTAAACTAGGTAAACGATCGATTAAAGCCACTTTAAAATGACGACACTCGAGTCTTGATGCCATTTCGTCCAGAGTAACGGCCAATTCTGACGTTGTCGATGTCGGAATAGGGCTGGAGTGAGGTCAAGGAAGTATTTTAATGGCATCTTGGCAGCTTAGGGAAGAAGGAGAGCAACCGATGGAGACGAGGAAGTCACTGGCTTCCAATCTCTTGCTTCATACTCGTATCAATACGAGGTAATGGAAGCTGCTTAGTGTCGATCTGGAATTATGGGAGTTTGTATCGATTTAGGATAATGGATACGAAACTGCAGGCTATGGGATCGATACAAAGGGCATCGGTCTAGGGTGATCGATACAAAGCCAAGGCTTTGGTATCAATATGAAGTGCGGTGACCTATGGATCGATCGATACGAAATCTAACCCATGGGATCGTTATGAACACATGCCTTCGAGGAACGATCCAAGTTGAACCTTGATGGATACGAATTGGTTACTTTTTGCATACTCGAACATCGGACTCCGACGAGCTTTAGCCTTGCATATCTGGACTTGACTGTTAAACTATATATTTGACTATCCTTCAAAGCTCGTCGATGGAACTGTAATTTGACAAACATAACAAACTTTAACATGGATCGTTCTTCGAGGTCAGGATGGCATGGTTGAGACGGTCAGCGATGACGGTCACTCTGGTCGAATCTCGAAATCTTGTCGTTTTACCATCTTTCAAACTTGTAGAAATTTAAAGTATTACGTAGCACTGCAGTACACAACACGATCACTCAGTTTACACCGGGGGGTACACGGGTTTCTTGCCATTTAGCAATGGTTTTTACTGAGTTCAATAGCTATGGATCCTGGAAGCTTAGGGCAGCAGGAAGTTCAGAGTTCTCCACTTCCCATTATAGAAATACCAAAAATCGCAGCTGATGTAGTAAGTCCTGCTCCGGATGAACGACCGAGTGCAGCTTTAGTTTTGAATCCGGAGGACTCAGTTCGTTCCAAAATCTCCGAAGATATGCTAGGCAGAATCTATCTCAGGCATGGATTATCTCTAGAAGATGTTCTACTACTGGGGCCAGAAGACAGAGCGCACAATCCCATGGAGGGGTTTACTGCTTGCAATAGATTTATGTGCGTAGTCGGAATGTTGCCCCGTTCAACCAATTTGTTAGGGATGTGCTGTTCTTTTTTAGGATTGCCCCTTCTCTATTGCATCCAAACGGATATGCTGTTCTCAACAGCTTGTATATTATCTTCATGGAGCATATTTTCTGACCCCCGACCATCGAGGAAATCAAATACTTGTTCAATGTCAAGAGTCACGGGGATAATCCTTCGTTTACTTTCCTAGAAGCAGTCAGAAACTACCAAGTAGTGGCAGGCGCTTGGAGTAAATTGAGTTACTTCAAGACTGAATGGTTCTTCCTTAGATGTCCACCAAGATTTGTTAGACGGTGGCTAGTCAGACGTAAGTGCTCCAACTTCCTCGTCGATTAACTTGGTAATATAAGTTGATGTTGATTCTAATACCGCGTTTCTTTTACAGCTTCGATTCCACTGCCTGAAGGGGCACAATTCAAGGAGAAAGTGAGAACTCTCCAATCGGTGCCTGTTGAACTTAGAGAGATCGATGAAGTCCTTAGCGATGATAATTTGATAGTCGTGGGCTCATAGAGAGAGGACAAAGCATTGGATTAACAGGAGTTCCCAAAGTGGTTTCGGTAAGGCAAGGAGGAAGGAGAGCTCCTGGAGTTATAATCATCGAATGGGGCGATGACGAGAATGCGACAGCTAGACATGAGTGATGTGCACGTAAATGTGCATATATTTACATCCATATTTTATCTCTTTTTATTTAAATAAACATCATATTTGGGTATTTTAACATGTTTAAAACCAAAATTCAATTATTTTCAAACCATCATATTTTATCTTCATTCAGGGGCAAAATGGTCATGTTTGTGCTTGTGTCAATTTAAGAATTTTTACTTGGGTATTTTTTGATAATTTTTATAGGAATTTGGATGCATATGAAAGAGGCTTATATGAAGATACATGCATGCACAAATGAAATACAAAGGAATGAAGAGGAAATAATTCAAGTTCAAGATCATAGAGAACCCCACCCACTTACCTAAATGTATAATTATGAGCTAATGGACAACTAAGTGGAGGTTAAAGCTTCATGCACAACAAATGATGGATTAATTAGTGGCTAATGGTTACTTGGTGGCCACACTTCCTAAAGGGTATTTTAGGAAGCCCCCTAAAAATAGAATTAGGATTTTATGCATGTATATATAGCCCTCTTATGTACATGAAACTATCATCTACTCTTTCATTTTACTTAGGAAATTAAGTGATCTAATTGTAAGCTCAATGTTATATGAAATAAAAATGGCTTCCAAGCCTTTTTCTTTCTTGTCTACATGCTTTTCTTTGTTTTTATGTTAATGCTTATTTCTATGCTCTCGTTCTCTTAATGTTCATAGCTTAGATTTACATTTATGCACTAGTCTTATCAATTTTCTTCTAATAGTTAATCTTCTTTTTCTTTGTTTATTCTCTACTTTCTTTCATTTTCAATGTTGAAACTTACTTGTGTTGCTTCAATGCCATAAATGAGTAGCTAAACCCCTTCAATTTAGGGGTAATGAAGCTCTCAAATATTATGTAATTTCAACATTTTATGATTTATGATCTCATTTGGTTTATGCTTAATGAAGTGAATTTTGATGCAAGTTTATACAAGTGGGTTTGATAGCTTATATTGCTTATGCAAATGAGCAATTCTTATTCAACATAAACACAATTTGCATCATCACTTGCTAATCCATTTTTGATTGTGAATTAAAGTAAAAATGAAATTTGATGATCTATGTTACTAGTTAAAATAGTAAATAGATCATACTTAAAATACCTTTTTCTTTGGCTTCATTTTCATGAGAATTATAAGTGGTTAAATTGTTATATCATAGTTTGATGGTTTGAGTTATGTTAATTAATAACATAAACAAACCATACTTATGATAAATACAACAATATTTCACTTAATATCAAAACTAGAGATCACAAATTGATTGTTTGTTGATTTAAACAAATATGAGAGTGGATTTGCCTCTAAATTGTTCTCTAGTTCAATAGTTTTTAAATCAATTTTTTATTCTAGTTTAGCTTCATTTAATCTCTAGTTAACAATTTCTCCAACATTTGGTCTAATTTGATTGAATAGATTTTTAAACTCTAACAATTCCCTGCGGATCGACCCGTATTCGCCACGTACTACAAAGTGTATGCCGTGCGCTTGCGGTAAATTTTAAATTTGAAATTTAACGACGGTTTTCTAATCCGATAGAAATTCCGTTGATTAACAAGTTTTTGGCGCCATTGCCGGGGAAGTTGTTTTGATTTTGATTTTCTATTCTTCGAATTATTTTTGTTTGACTTTTGTATGTGTTTGAATCTTAAAAAAAATTGTGTGTTAGTTTGATTTTTGTGTGCATTTTATTATGTGTTTGTGTATTGCTTATTTTCTAGTTTCATTTTGCATTGTATTTCTATTAAAAAAACACACACAATCTCATTTCAAAAACAGAAATTTTTTATTCATTTAGTTTACATTTCAATTTACATTGATTTACATTTCCATAGTTTCCAGTGCTTCTGCTTTTCTGTTCATTTTTCTGCAAAACTGTGCATATTTCCTGTGCACATCCTCTGTTCTCTTTCCCTTGCCACTGTTCTGGCCTTTCACCATTGCTATTCACTGTCTTCCCACTTATGTCTTCAAATACTTCTACATTCCAACCTCCCTGCACATACAAAACTACCACCCATCCCTCTGACCATTTTCTCTTCCTACTTCAGCAAACAACAACCATCTTAAACTAACATCAACATTCAACAACCACTTCTGCCTCCTCAAAACTGTTGTGCCACAGCATCATAAACTACAGCTTCCAACATTCTAAACCATCTTCCCTGTTCCTCTCTTCCTCTGTGCAAATAGATTGCACTGCCCATCAACATATCAACCACCAGAGAAACTGCCAGTCTCCACTACCAACAGATTATCCTCGACCAAACCCTGTCACAACCACAAGCCTTTCACCTTTGTATTTCACCATCATCAAAACTTTTGCAACTACACTCCACATACTATACTTCAACCATCTCCACCTTCAACCACACAACAATCGCGGCAAACTGTCAACTTCCCGACGGCCAAACACGACAACCCAAATATAGCACGTACAACCATATTCATACATACGAACTGCTAACTTGATACCAAACTCCTCCACCACAACTCAGCATCACAGACATATCTCCCACATCTCCACTGTTTCACAACTCCTCTGCCAAATATCCGCAAACAACCAAATATCCATAAACACGCAAACATTCCATCACCAGAATTTCTGCCTACAAATAATCACTAGCATACCATCAGTTTCGTCACTGCATAACGACTACAACCACTACAGCATAACGACTACAGCGAACCTCCTTCACCTTCTAGCATCAAAACCTCATACAAATACCATACAATAGATAACAAGTGCCCTGAATACCATACTTCCCTATCAACAAGAAGTTCTTTCTACTTCCCTGGCAATAGATATCAAGTGCTTTCCACTTCACATATGCACACTATCGCTACAAATACCATATTTCTACATCTACTTTATATTTCAGTGCACTGTGCTTCACTACCGACATTTCAGTCACCACTGCCAAACTTCCAAAATTTCAAACTGCTGTTGTTGCCATTCACTACTCCCCTCTACAAACACCAGCCTACCACTTCATTATCCACCACTTCACAACCCATCACCAAACTTCCCAATAACCACCACTGGTTCATCTAACTTTCCACTCCACCATCACTGACAACCTGAACAACCACCTTCACTCCACTCCAAACCCATCAATGCCTTCAAATCCTCGATACTGCACTCACTACAATCGAATTCCCAATTTAAACCATCAGTCAGCAGTAATCGCAAGGACCCAATCTAACTCCAGATAACCATAGTCGAAATTGACCATCACCAGCGACTCAAACCCAATCGAAAAAAAAAATTCCAACTCTATACATCATTTACCTGAACCTCTAAATCTTCTTCTACATTCCTCCCGCTCGAACCTTGAAGCTCAGCAAGCCACCACCACTTCGCCTCTGCCTCGCAATCTCCTGCTGTAATCACTAGGAATTGACTTCGAACAAGGTTTTGCACCTACATTCGTATCCCCAAATCGATCACCACCACGAAATCCACAACTGTGATGCTCCCCAGACATCTTCCATTTGAGAAATTGAATTTGATTTGAGAAAGTTGAAAAGAACAGGATTACCATTTTAGAAATTGAATTTGGTTGCAAACCTATTTTGTAGCTACGAAAATGGAGTCGTGGAATTGAATTTCGGGTCTGTATTAAAGAAAATTTTGATTTCGTGGAAGAAGTTGTGTACGAATTGTTTTCACAGTAGAAAGTGGGCCGGGTTGGACAGTAGTTAAGCCCGGTTTTGGGTATAAATTGTTAGTCATAGTTTTTGGAGTATTGGGTGAATTGTTTTAGGTGGTGTATTGTAATTTTGTTTTAGGGTTCTTATTTATTTTTTTAAGTATAACTTCGCTTTTAAGTTTCCTCTCCAAAAAAATAAATTAAAAATCCGAAAAAAAGGTTCAACTTTGTTTAATTTTCGTTTTTTATTTGTTTTCACTTGTTTTAGTTTTCATTTATTTTATTTTCAATTGTTTTGTTTTTCGCTTATTTTATTTTTCATCTTTGATAAACATACTAAAAAATAATAATAATAACAATTGTTGAATATATCTTGTTTTTCATTTCAGGTTGCCAAAGCAGATTAAAAGGAAGAACTACTTGCCCAAAAATAATTGCTGCTTGCTTATAAAAAAATTTGTCGCTTTAAAAAAAATTGCTAATAATCTACATGCTCTGGTATTGTGCTTCCATCTCTAGTGCATTGTTGGTTGCTTGCATTTGCATTTATATATACAAAAAAAATTTCAAAATCCAAAAACAAAAACAAATTTCATTTTAGTTGCATTGTAAATTCACGTTTAATTTTTGTTTTGCATCCATCTCATCTTATTTTCTTTTCTAAGGGAAATACCCCAATTCACATAAGGTGAGGGATTTCATCACCCTTTCCTTAGCCCACTAACGCATTTTATCGTAGAATTTGACTAATAATAAAGGTTAGAAATTCGACTTAAGGGTGTCGCGAGCTCATCTAGGACTTAATTGTATCTTCACAATTGTTTTTTTTGAACAATTTTATTTCTTGGTGTCTAGGTTACGGTAGAGTAATAATCAGTTATAAAAATTACGGTGATACGTAAATATTATATTGGTTGTTTCTCTGAAGGTACTTAAACCTTCAGCTGCATTGCTACGGTGATTCGTGGTGCATCGATAACCCTTGCCCGTTACATGGCTAAGAAATATTTTTATTGATTTAAGACAAAGTGTGATTATACAATTTTGGGTTAGGAGCTACTAAGGACAGAAAACTGTAATTAAGTCCTTTGCATTCATTTAGTTGCATTAGTTCATGCATATATAAAAAAACAAAAAAAATTGATATTTCAAAAAACAGAAAAAAATTTACAAAACAAAAAAAAATATAAAAATTTGAAAAACCAAAAACAAAACAAAAATCAAACTTCTCTTTTGAAAATAATTTTCACTTGGTAAATATTTTTCTTCCTCTAAAAAAAAATTTCACTTCGATTTTCAAATCTTCTTTCATTCACTAAACTCGATTCTAACTTCTTTCTCTTCTCGACTTTAACTTGTGCATGAGTACTTGGACTCGTGACACAACAACAAATCGTTGGACTCGCGACCCTTCTACAAACCATTTAACTCGAACAAACGATCCTCCCGACATGGCAAACGAAAACACCCCTCGAACTCTTATGGATAAAATCTTTCCCGATAGAGTTTCTATTCCATCTTGCATCACGTTACCCGCCCCTACAGGTAACCCTTTCGAAATTCACTCAAGCCATATTGCCACTCTTCCGAAATTTGGCAATTTCGAACACGATGATCCATACATCTTCTTGACTAAATTCGAACAATTTTTTGCAACCATTAAACTCCAACAACTTTCTGATGACGGAATCAAACTTTGATTAATCCCATTCGCTCTTACGGATTACGTTGAAAACTGGTTGTACAGCTTACCATCGAACTCGATTAAAACGTAGGAAGAATTCGTAAAAGCTTTCTTAAAAAAGTTCTACCCTTTGGAAAAAATGAGTAGAATCCGAAACGAAATTGTAAACTTTCATCAATTCAAGGGAGAACCATTCGGAAAATATTTTGAAAGATTCAAAGAGCTTTTGATAAAATGTCCACACTATAATTTCGAAAAATGGACGATTTGCCAAATTTTATACAATGGACTCGAAAATAGCTAACGTACCATGCTCGAATCAATGTGCCAAGGCAAATTTCTTGCCCAACATCACGACGGTGCTTGGAAATTTCTTGAAAACCTCGCCGAAAAATCATCCCAATGGGAACGTTCGAACGAAAAATCAATCTACTCACGATCGAGTGCACACTCGATAGGACCTTCTGTTGCTTTGGAAGCTAAGATCGACGCAATGATTAAAAAATTCGATAACATTTTCTCATCGAATCAAATGAACCAAGCTTCCCAACCAAAGTGTTATAAATGCAACGATCCTAATCATATAGCTGATCAATGTCCCAATTCCGTCGAACAAATCAATGCTTTCAACAAAGACAAAAATGACCCGTTTTCTCCAACGTACAACCCTGGTTAGAGAAACCAACCAAATTTTGCATGGAACCAAAACAATCCCAACACGAATAAGATTCATCCCAATTTGCAAGCATTTCCGAATAATGCTTCGAATCCTTCCTTTCAACCCAACAATATTAAACCAAACTTTGCGGGCCCGTCCCATAATCAACCGCAACAATCAAACTTTCAACCAAATTCTGCTCATCCTCCCCAAGACGATAAACGTTTAACTTCACTTAAGAAAACTCTTGAAACATTGGATAAAGCAACTACTCAAAGCCTTCAATCAAACAACAATTTGGAAAATTTATTGACTTCATATATGCAAAACACAAACCAATCAATTGCAAAACTAAATGCAAATGAGTCAACTAGCCACATCTGTGAGCGAACGTGAATGAGGAACATTCCCAAGCCAACCCCTTCAGAATCTTAGAAATCAAAATGTAAATTCAAATCAAGCCCATGTTGTTCAAGACAGCAACGTCACCCAATTGAATGCTATCACAACTCTTCATTCCGGGAAACAAATCGATAATCAAGTCGTTAATCCAAACGATTTACCAGAAACTTCTCTCGATACTTCTAAAACAACGAATGAATATGAACAGAACGTGGATCCAAACATTGAATGAATGCCAGTCAAAACTCTTCTTCTTCTACTCGAGTAGACCTGCCTACCGAGTATCGTGTCCCATTTCCACATCGTCTTCGACCTAAGAAACACTCGGACCAAATGGAAAAGATGTTGGAAATTTTTAAACAAGTCAAAGTTAACATTCCGCTTCTTGACATCGTTTAGCAAGTCCCAACATACGCGAAATTCCTTAAGGACTTGTGTACCCAAAAGCGACACACTCAAGTGCCTAAAAAAGTCTTCTTAGCCGCCAATTTGGGTGAAGTCTTGTCCCAATCCATGCTCGTAAAATACAAAGATCCTGGCTTCCCTACGATTTCACGTACAATTGGAGACAAGACGATTAACAAATGTCTAATAGACTTAAGCGCGAGTGTCAGTTTGATTCCATACTCTGTGTACGAACAATTAGGCTTAGGTGAGCTCAAACCAACAAAAGTCACGCTTCAATTTGCCGATCGCTCGATTAAGAAACTCGTGGGAGAAATTGAAGATTTGCTCATTCGAGTAGGGCAATTCATATTCCCCGTTGATTTTATCACTCTCGAAACACAACCCATAACGAATCCCTCGAGTCAAATTCGATTGATTTTAGGCCGACCTTTCTTAGCCACCTCAAATGCCTTAATCAATTGTCGTAACGGATCAATGAAAATTTCTTTTGGAAACATGACTTTGGATCTCAACATTTTCAATCTTGAAAGCCAATTAAACGAACCTCATGACCAAACGTTGGAAGTTAGTACCATTCACGAAAACTTCGAAAACGAGACAATTGACCTTAGCGACGAACGCGAAGCTGAATATGAAAAATTGTTTCACGAAATTCCCAGCGAAATTGAATACACTCTTCCCTTTGAATCGCTTCCAGTAGAGCCCGAATCTCATCCCAATTCTTTGATCGAAAAACTCCCGAAGTTGGACCTCAAACCACTTCCCGATCACCTTAAGTACCCATACTTAGGTGATAAAGAAACGTTACCCGTCATAATTTCTGCGACTCTCTCTCTCTCTCTTGACCAAGAAACCCCCTTACTTTCTATTCTTTCAAAAAACAAGGAAGCGATTGGATGGTCGACCTCCGATATAAAGGGGATTATCCCTGCTATTGTTCAACATCGCATCCATTTAATCGACGATGCCAAGCCTGTTCGTGACGCGCAACGAAGGTTTAATCCAAAAATGAAAGATGCGGTGCGTGATGAAATTCTTAAACTTCTCGACAACAGAATCATTTACCCAATCTCTGATAGTTCATGGGTTAGCCCAATTCACGTTGTACTGAAAATGTCTGGGCTAACCGTTGTCAAGAACGATTCAAATGAACTTATTCCAACTTGTACTCAAACGGGTTGGCGTGTTTGCACTGACTATCGAAAACTAAATGCCGCAACACGAAAAGATCACTTCCCTCTTCCCATCATTGACCAAATGCTCGAACGTTTAGCCGGCCACGAATTTTACTGCTTCCTTGATGGTTATTCCGGCTATAACCAAATTCCCATCGCCCCCGAAGATCAAGAGAAAACAACTTTCACGTGTCCATTCGGTACCTTTAATTATCGACGAATGCCATTCGGACTTTGTAACGCTCCTGCGATCTTCCAACGATGCATGGTTGGTGTTGGGCGAGATTCTACCAAACCAACCTTCATTCATCCCTGCCGAACCAACTTGAAGTAGCACCACCGAATCACCTAGCGCCTACCGAACCAACCTATACCGGACCAACCTACCCACCCATACCGAACCGAAGAACCACCGGTCCACCATTCTTCTACCACCGAACCAAAGTACACGAGCTCCACCGGTCCACCGTACTCCTACCACTGAACCAAAGTACACGAGCTCCACCGGTCCACCGTACTCCTACCACCGAACCAAAGTACACGAGCTCCACCGGTCCACCGTACTCCTACCACCGAACCACCGAACCAAAGTACACGAGCTCCACCGGTCCACCATGCTCCTACCACGGAACCAAAGTAAAACCGGACCAACTCCACCAGGCCAGATTACATCAGCCCAGGCCCGCCAGCTGCTGTATACATCCAAGACCCCTGCCCCCAACCTCACTCTATAAATAGAGGGGCAAGGGTACAACAAAAAGGACAAGTTTTGAGAGCTCAAGCACGGAGAGAACTTTCAAACAACTTTCAGATACCAGTATCAAAACTTTGTACTTGTAATCTAAACAAGAAAAGAGAAATAATATATAAAGTGGACGTAGGCACATTCTGGATGAACCACTATAAATCTGCGTGTCTTTTACAGTTTAGTCCCTGCTTTTCATATATTTGCATAAATCACCCAAATCACTAAGAACAACGTAAAATCAATTAAATCATACGACTTTGAGTTGTTTGTCCATTTTTTGTGCAAACATTTTTGACCATTCCGTTTTAAACATGCTGTACTTCGAGTACAAGTCCAGGACTAGCTTGAAGGATACGGCCGATTCCAAGCTGATGTATGGAGATCCCTTCTTATAGCCTCTCAAGTTGTACAAATACCGGATCTCCCGGTTGGAAGGAGGATGCCCGTATCTCCTCTGGAAGATGACAAAAAGGCACACCAGAATGGCATAGGAGTTAGGCTGAAGCTGAAGTGGAGCCACCTTCAGGTATGTGACGAAGCTAACTATCCAGGCATTGTGAGGGGAGATGGCACCACACATACAGTGATACCTGCTGTAAGCAAAGTAGCCTTCAGGGGGGTCATACGGCATCACTCCTTCCCCCGGCAATAGCATGCGTGCTCTGTCAATCCCAAAGGAGCGAGAAATAACATCAAGTTGTTCCTCTTTAAGTGAGCTAGGGAAGCAGTCAGGAGGTGAGTTCAAAAGCTCCTGAGGACCGTATCCATCTACCAATGATCTCGGGGTGGGCCCATAACGTCCCGGTCCTGACTGGGGTGGGGGCACGGCGGGAGGCCCTTCTCTGTCCTGAGATCTCTTCTTCTCTGATCGGGTTTCCACTTTTTGAGACATTTATCTGCAGACACAAGAAAGTATATCGTTAAGACACATAAACTATGTAATCTTGAGTTTCACTGGTGATTCGGGTACAAAAGTCCATCCGGTAAAGGGTTCATTCAACACTCGGAATCCCCGAATTCACTCGGTAAGGCTCAACCAAGGGTTCGTTCAGCATTCTCAGTATGAGATTCGTTCGGCATTCTCAGTATAAGATTCATTCGGCTTCCTCAGTATAAGGTCCATTCGGTATTAAAACATTATGTTCATTCGGTAAGACAAATAAAATCAAAAAGGCCATCCGGCAATCACCTGATTCGGCAACACGTCTGATTCAGCGATATGACTGATTTGGCAAGAAGAACTGATTCGGCTGTCTCGTTTGGTAGGAAGTAACGGAAGCCCTAGGCCCTTACTTATAGGCGAAGGTGAACCACCGACCAACTGGTCCGGCACTAGGAACCGGATGGGAATGACAAAATCGGATAACCTAAAACAAAGCATGACATGTGCATGCACATGCCCTACTTTGGGGGGCAAGTGTTGGGCGAGATTCTACCGAACCAACCTTCATTCATCCCTGCCGAACCAACTCGAAGTAGCACCACCGAATCACCTAGCGCCTACCGAACCAACATATACCGGACCAACCTACCAACCCATGCCGAACCGAAGAACCACCGGTCCACCATTCTCCTACCACCGAACCAAAGTACACGAGCTCCACCGGTCCACCGTACTCCTACCACCGAACCAAAGTACACGAGCTCCACCGGTCCACCGTACTCCTACCACCGAACCAAAGTACAGGAGCTCCACCGGTCCACCATGCTCCTACCACCGAACCAAAGTAAAACCGGACCAACTCCACCAGGCCAGATTACATCAGCCCTGGCCCGCCAGCTGCTGTCTACATCCAAGACCCCTGCCCCCAACCTCACTCTATAAATAGAGGGGCAAGGGTACAACAAAAAGGACAAGTTTTGAGAGCTCAAGCACGGAGAGAACTTTCAAACAACTTTCAGATACCAGTATCAAAACTTTGTACTTGTAATCTAAACAAGAAAAGAGAAATAATATATAAAGTGGACGTAGGAACATTCTGGATGAACCACTATAAATCTGCGTGTCTTTTACAGTTTAGTCCCTGCTTTTCATATATTTGCATAAATCACCCAAATCACTAAGAACAACGTAAAATCAATTAAATCATACGACTTTGAGTTGTTTGTCCATTTTTTGTGCAAACATTTTTGACCATTCCGTTTTAAACATGCTGTACTTCGAGTACAAGTCCAGGACTAGCTTGAAGGATACGGCCGATTCCAAGCTGATGTATGGAGATCCCTTCTTATAGCCTCTCAAGTTGTACAAATACCGGATCTCCCGGTTGGAAGGAGGACGCCCGTATCTCCTCTAGAAGATGACAAAAAGGCTCACCAGAGTGGCATAGGAGTTAGGCTGAAGCTGAAGTGGAGCCACCTTCAGGTATGTGACGAAGCTAACTATCCAGGCATTGTGAGGGGAGATGGCACCACACATACAGTGATACCTGCTGTAAGCAAAGTAGCCTTCAGGGGGGTCATACGGCATCACTCCTTCCCCCGGCAATAGCATGCGTGCTCTGTCAATCCCAAAGGAGCGAGAAATAACATCAAGTTGCTCCTCTTTAAGTGAGCTAGGGAAGCAGTCAGGAGGTGAGTTCAAAAGCTCCTGAGGACCGTATCCATCTACCAATGATCTCGGGGTGGGCCCATAACGTCCCGGTCCTGACTGGGGTGGGGGCACGGCGGGAGGCCCTTCTCTGTCCTGAGATCTCTTCTTCTCTGATCGGGTTTCCACTTTTTGAGACATTTATCTGCAGACACAAGAAAGTATATCGTTAAGACACATAAACTATGTAATCTTGAGTTTCACTGGTGATTCGGGTACAAAAGTCCATCCGGTAAAGGGTTCATTCAACACTCGGAATCCCCGAATTCACTCAATAAGGCTCAACCAAGGGTTCGTTCAGCATTCTCAGTATGAGATTCGTTCGGCATTCTCAGTATAAGATTCATTCGGCTTCCTCAGTATAAGGTCCATTCGGTATTAAAACTTTATGTTCATTCGGTAAGACAAATAAAATCAAAAAAGGCCATCCGGCAATCACCTGATTCGGCAACACGTCTGATTCAGCGATATGACTGATTTGGCAAGAAGAACTGATTCGGCTGTCTCGTTTGGTAGGAAGTAACGGAAGCCCTAGGACCTTACTTATAGGCGAAGGTGAACCACCGACCAACTGGTCCGGCACTAGGAACCGGATGGGAATGACAAAATCGGATAACCTAAAACAAAGCATGACATGTGCATGCACATGCCCTACTTTGGGGGGCAAGTGTTGGGCGAGATTCTACCGAACCAACCTTCATTCATCCCTGCCGAACCAACTCGAAGTAGCACCACCGAATCACCTAGCGCCTACCGAACCAACATATACCGGACCAACCTACCAACCCATGCCGAACCGAAGAACCACCGGTCCACCATTCTCCTACCACCGAACCAAAGTACACGAGCTCCACCGGTCCACCGTACTCCTACCACCGAACCAAAGTACACGAGCTCCACCGGTCCACCGTACTCCTACCACCGAACCAAAGTACACGAGCTCCACCGGTCCACCATGCTCCTACCACCGAACCAAAGTAAAACCGGACCAACTCCACCAGGCCAGATTACATCAGCCCTGGCCCGCCAGCTGCTGTCTACATCCAAGACCCCTGCCCCCAACCTCACTCTATAAATAGAGGGGCAAGGGTACAACAAAAAGGACAAGTTTTGAGAGCTCAAGCATGGAGAGAACTTTCAAACAACTTTCAGATACCAGTATCAAAACTTTGTACTTGTAATCTAAACAAGAAAAGAGAAATAATATATAAAGTGGACGTAGGCACATTCTGGATGAACCACTATAAATCTGCGTGTCTTTTACAGTTTAGTCCCTGCTTTTCATATATTTGCATAAATCACCCAAATCACTAAGAACAACGTAAAATCAATTAAATCATACGACTTTGAGTTGTTTGTCCATTTTTTGTGCAAACATTTTTGACCATTCCGTTTTAAACATGCTGTACTTCGAGTACAAGTCCAGGACTAGCTTGAAGGATACGGCCGATTCCAAGCTGATATATGGAGATCCCTTCTTATAGCCTCTCAAGTTGTACAAATACCGGATCTCCCGGTTGGAAGGAGGACGCCCGTATCTCCTCTGGAAGATGACAAAAAGGCTCACCAGAATGGCATAGGAGTTAGGCTGAAGCTGAAGTGGAGCCACCTTCAGGTATGTGACGAAGCTAACTATCCAGGCATTGTGAGGCGAGATGGCACTTAACATACAGTGATACCTGCTGTAAGCAAAGTAGCCTTCAGGGGGGTCATACGGCATCACTCCTTCCCCCGGCAATAGCATGCATGCTCTGTCAATCCCAAAGGAGCGAGAAATAACATCAAGTTGCTCCTCTTTAAGTGAGCTAGGGAAGCAGTCAGGAGGTGAGTTCAAAAGCTCCTGAGGACCGTATCCATCTACCAATGATCTCGGGGTGGGCCCATAACGTCCCGGTCCTGACTGGGGTGGGGGCACGGCGAGAGGCCCTTCTCTGTCCTGAGATCTCTTCTTCTCTGATCGGGTTTCCACTTTTTGAGACATTTATCTACAGACACAAGAAAGTATATCGTTAAGACACATAAACTATGTAATCTTGAGTTTCACTGGTGATTCGGGTACAAAAGTCCATCCGGTAAAGGGTTCATTCAATACTCGGAATCCCCGAATTCACTCGGTAAGGCTCAACCAAGGGTTCGTTCAGCATTCTCAGTATGAGATTCGTTCGGCATTCTCAGTATAAGATTCATTCGGCTTCCTCAGTATAAGGTCCATTCGGTATTAAAACTTTATGTTCATTCGGTAAGACAAATAAAATCAAAAAAGGCCATCCGGCAATCACCTGATTCGGCAACACGTCTGATTAAGCGATATGACTGATTTGGCAAGAAGAACTGATTCGGCTGTCTCGTTTGGTAGGAAGTAACGGAAGCCCTAGGCCCTTACTTATAGGCAAAGGTGAACCACCGACCAACTGGTCCGACACTAGGAACCGGATGGGAATGACAAAATCGGATAACCTAAAACAAAGCATGACATGTGCATGCACATGCCCTACTTTGGGGGGCAAGTGTTGGGCGAGATTCTACCGAACCAACCTTCATTCATCCCTGCCGAACCAACTCGAAGTAGCACCACCGAATCACCTAGCGCCTACCGAACCAACATATACCGGACCAACCTACCAACCCATGCCGAACCGAAGAACCACCGGTCCACCATTCTCCTACCACCGAACCAAAGTACACGAGCTCCACCGGTCCACCGTACTCCTACCACCGAACCAAAGTACACGAGCTCCACCGGTCCACCATACTCCTACCACCGAACCAAAGTACACGAGCTCCACCGGTCCACCATGCTCCTACCACCGAACCAAAGTAAAACCGGACCAACTCCACCAGGCCAGATTACATTAGCCCTGGCCCGCCAGCTGCTGTATACATCCAAGACCCCTGCCCCCAACCTCACTCTATAAATAGAGGGGCAAGGGTACAACAAAAAGGACAAGTTTTGAGAGCTCAAGCACGGAGAGAACTTTCAAACAACTTTCAGATACTAGTATCAAAACTTTGTACTTGTAATCTAAACAAGAAAAGAGAAATAATATATAAAGTGGACGTAGGCACATTCTGGCTGAACCACTATAAATCTACGTATCTTTTACAGTTTAGTCCCTGTTTTTCATATATTTGCATAAATCACCCAAATCACTAAGAACAACGTAAAATCAATTAAATCATACAACTTTGAGGTGTTTGTCCATTTTTTGTGCAAACAATTGGAATCTTTTCCGACATGATTGAACGCTTTCTAGAAGTTTTTATGGATGATTTCTCAATCTTTGGCGATTCTTTTTCCCAATGTTTACATCATCTTGAATTGGTTCTAAATCGATGTAAAGAAAAACATTTGACTTTGGTTGGGAAAAATGCCACTTTATGGTCAAACAAGGCATAGTCCTTCGACATATCATCTCAAATAAAGGCATTGAGGTAGATAAAGCGAAAATCGACGTCATTGCAAATCTACCCATTCCCAAAACTTTTAAGGACATTCGATCATTTCTTGGACACGTTGGCTTTTACCGACGCTTTGTGAAAGACTTTAGCAAAATTGCTCGTCCTTTGACGACTCTTCTTGGAAAAGACGTTCCTTTCGATTTTAACTCTGATTGTATCTCTTCTTTTGAACGTCTTAAGAACAAACTCATTTCTGCTCCAATCATTTGTCCGCCCAATTGAGATCTTCCTTTCGAAATAATGTGTGATGCTTCGAACTTTGCCGTTGGTGCTGTCTTAGGACAATGCATCAACAAGATCCTTCACGTGATTTACTACGCGAGTATGACTTTGAACAATGCTGAATTCAACTACACAACAACCGAAAAAGAACTTCTAGCTGTCGTTTTTGCTCTCGAAAAATTCCGACAATACTTGGTAGGGTCACACATTACTGTGTACACAGACCACTCCGCGCTTCGATATCTCTTCGCCAAAAAGGATGCCAAATCCCGCTTGATTCGTTAGATCCTTTTACTTTAAGAATTTGACCTTACAATTAAAGACAAAAAAGGACCTTAGTTTAAGAATTGTACCATCTTCTTTGCCAATCAATGACAACTTCCCCGATGAACAACTCCTTTCAATTTCTATCGACCCATGGTACGCTGATATAGTGAACTACTTAGTCACTAAAGAAACTCCCTCATCGTGGTCCAAACAGGACAAATGCAAATTCATGTTCCAAGTGAAATATTTCTATTGGGACGATCCATACTTGTTCAAATATTGTCCCGACCAAACCATCCGACGTTGCATTCCAGATAATGAGATTAGGAGTGTTCTTTCATTTTGCCATGAACAAGCGTGTGGTGGACATTTCGGTCCTCGAAAAACTGCGGAAAAAGTGCTTTAGTGTGGTTTCTATTAGCCTACTCTTTTCAAAAACTCGTTTGAATTTTGTAAAACTTGCGATCGATGTCAAATGCTTGGACGAATTTCTCGAAGAGATATGATGCCTCTAAACCCCATTCTTACGATCCAAAACTTTGATGTATGGGGTATAGACTTTATGGGACCTTTTCCCAATTCTTTTGGAAACTTGTATATCCTTCTCGCTGTCGATTACGTTTCAAAATGGGTCGAAGTCGTTCCTTGCAAAACCAACGACCATAAATTTTTTGTGAAATTTCTTAAAGAAAACATCTTTTCGAGGTTCGGCACACCTCGCACAATAATCAGTGATAACGGGACCCATTTTTGCAACCGTTCTTTTGAAACTTTAATATAAAAATAATCGATAACCCACAAGTTATCCACTCTGTATCATCCTCAGACTTGTGACCAAGTTGAAGTTTCAAATCGACAAATAAAACAAATCTTAGAGAAAACTGTCAATAAAAATCAAAAAGATTGGTCTCAGAAATTGACTGACGCGCTTTGGGCTTACCGTACTGCTTTTAAAACTAACCTTGGGATTTCCCATTTCGTTTAGTTTACGGTAAAGCTTGCCATTTACCCGTTGAAATCGAACAAAAAGCGCTGTGGGCAATTAAGAACTTAAACTTTGATCTTGAGAAAGCTGGCGAAACCGAAAACTACAACTCAACGAACTAGAAGAACTTAGGAACGACGCGTAAAGAAAAAACCAAAGTTTTTCATGACAAGTCAATCTTAAGGAAAACGTTTCTGCCTAACCAAAAAGTTCTTTTATATGACTCAAGACTTCATTTATTCTCTAGGAAACTTAAATCGCGGTGGACCAGACCATTTGTGGTACGAACTGTTTTTCCACATGGTGCCATAGAAATAGAAAACCCCAGGGATGGATCGGTTTTCAAAGTCAACGGTCATCGTCTGAAACCTTTCTTGGAATTGCCAAATAACCAAGAGGGGGAGCTCATGATCCTTCATGAGCCAAGCTCCATCTAGTAAGAATGTTAACCCTCTTTTGTAAATATGTACATAGTTTTTCCCGTTACACTCATTATATCATGCATTGACTGTGGGGACATGGTCAAAATTAAGTGTGGGGGAGTCTCATTTTCATTTTTTTAGTTTCATGATATTTTTGAATTTTTCATTTTTCCTTTAACTTAAAAAAAATTCTCAAAATTTCAAAATCTCTAAAACATTTTCTTTTTAGCATCTTGATTTATTTTTGAGGAAACACTATGGGATAAGAATAAGTTATGGTTAATAAATTGAAAGTTTTGAAAATTTATTTGTCTTAACAAAAATAAAAATGAAGTTTGATTACAAATAACAATGGTTTAACTAGTATATAGGAAGGTTCATATGTGTTAATTATGAAGTATGTTCTAATTAAAAATCTTTGTTTAAAAAATGGTAAATTTAAAGTAAAGGATATAACTTTTTTATCTTCTAAGTTAAATGGTGCTAAGATGATTTTGCAAAACTCTCTCTTTCTAAAAAAAAGCATTTGTATATATGTATATATATTTTTAACATCTAGAGTCATGTGTTCACACTCGTGTGTTCACTCGCCATGCTCTGTACACTTCTCACATAAGCCCGAAAGGCATTGCATGATCGGTATATCTGGCCTCAATTTATCTTAGTTAGGTGTATATAGGTAAAAATTCTTTTTAACAACGCCTACAGTCGATAAGTTTTCAAACTTGTGTGTTCACTCGCCATGCTCTGTATTCCCCTCACATCAGTCTGCAAGGCAGTGCACGGGTAATATATCTGTCCTCAGTTTACCTGAGTTAGGTATATGTAAATATTGTTAATATTAATAAAAATTTCAAATAAGAGAGAGTAAGCAATTGAAATCCAAGAACCATTTTAACTTGTTTGATTTAACTTGTTATTGAAAAGAAATGAGAATACCACTTTGACAAACTTTGATAATCAACTAAGGATTTATTTCATAGTTACACTTTGTTATCAACCGAAACAACGAGTTAAACTATTGTGTATTTGCTATGATAACTTGATTTTTGTTGGAAGTTTTGACAAGTAAATGACTTAAATTTTCAAGAAAATGACCAAAACTTATATTTAACTTATGAGTGTCGAATTGAAAGTGAATCCATCATTTGTAAATATTTTCAAAAACTTGCATTCATCCCATTGTAAATAAATCTTGCACTTTGTAAATATTTTCACTTTGCACTAGATTTTGTGGGTAGTATCTGCTGAAAACCCTCACGAGACAACACTCGTCCTACTGGGGACACCCAGAGGTTTAACGGCTTGTTGCATACGCTCAATGCAATCGTGCTCCCTACGAAAATGGATTTATCTTAGTTTTCCTTTATTCGAGGACGAAAAAAAAAGATAAGTGTGGGGGTAATTGATGTGCACGTAAATGTGCATATATTTACATCCATATTTTATCTCTTTTTATTTAAATAAACATAATATTTGGGCATTTTAACATGTTTAAAACCAAAATTCAATTATTTTCAAACCATCATATTTTCATCTTCATTTAGGGAAAAATGGTCATTTTTGTGCTTGTGTCAATTTAAGAATATTTACTTGGACATTTTTTGATAATTTTTATAGGAATTCGGATGCATATGGAAGAGGCTTATATGAAGATACATGCATGCACAAATGAAATACAAAGGAATGAAGAGGAAATAATTCAAGTTCAAGATCATGGAGGACCCCACCCACTTACCTAAATGTACAATTATGAGCTAATAGACAACTAAGTGGAGGTTAAAGCTTCATGCACAACAAATGATGGATTAATTAGTGGCTAATGGTTACTTGGTGACCACACTTCCTAAAGGGCATTTTAGGAAGCCTCCTAAAAATAGAATTAGGGTTTTTATGCATGTATATATTGCCCTCTTATGTAGATGAAACTATCATCTACTCTCTCATTTTACTTAGGAAATTAAGAAATCAAATTGTAAGCTCAATGTTATATGAAATAAAAATGGCTTCCAAGCCTCTTTTTTCTTTCTTGTCTACATGCTTTTCTTTGTTTTTATGTTAATGCTTGTTTCTATGCTCTCTTTCTCTTAATGTTCATAGCTTAGATTTACATTTATGCACTAGTCTTATCAATTTTCTTCTAATAGTTAATCTTCTTTTTCTTTGTTTATTCTCTACATTCTTTCATTTTCAATGTTGAAACTTACTTGTGTTGCTTCAATGCCATAAATGAGTAGCTAAAACCCTTCAAATTAGGGGTAATGAAGCTCTCAAATATTATGTAATTTCAACATTTTATGATTTATGATCTCATTTGGTTTATGCTTAATGAAGTGAATTTTGATGCAAGTTTATACAAGTTGGTTTGATAGCTTATATTACTTATGCAAATGAGCTATTCTTATTCAACATAAACACAATTTGCATCATCATTTGCTAATCCATTTTTGATTGTGAAATTAAAGTAAAAATGAAATTTGATGATCTATGTTACTAGTTACAATAGTAAATAGATCATACTTAAAATAGCTTTTGCTTTGGCTTCATTTTCCTGAGAATTATAAGTGGTTAAATTATTGTATCATTGTTTGATGGTTTGAGTAATGTTAATTAATAACATAAACAAACCATACTTATGATAAATACAACAATATTTCACTTAATATCAAAACTAGAGATCACAAATTGTTTGTTTGTTGATTTACAAAAATATGAGAGTGGATTTGCCTCTAAATTGTTCTCTAGTTCAATAGTTTTTAAATCAAATTTTTATTCTAGTTTAGCTTCATTTTATCTCTAGTTAACAATTTCTCCTACATTTGGTCAAATTTGATTGAATAGATTTTTAAACTCTAACAATTCCCTGCGGATCGACCCGTATTCGCCACGTACTACAAAGTGTATGTCGTGCGCTTGCGGTAAATTTGAAATTTGAAATTTAACGACGGTTTTCTAATCCGATAGAAATTCCGTCGATTAACAATGAGCCCGTGGTTGCACCTTCGCAGAGTCTCCAATTATCTGAATCAAAAATAAAAGGCCAGACTCTCTTCCACAAATCCAAGAGGGGTATGACCGTCGTGGTAACTCTGCCTTCTGCGGCTGCTATAAATCCGGAGACTTCCTTTCCGCAAATGGAAAGTTCTTTGAGAGGATTATCTGATGTCTCTATTCCAGATGACATAACTTCATTCCAAGATCTTGGATTATAGGGACTCCCTTCCCCGCCGCGAACTGGCGCAGGCTTAACTTTAGACATAGGGGAGCCGACTCCTACGAGAAAGGCCACCACAATCGGTTGGTTGGGGGTTGCACATGCATACACGGACTTTACAGCACCATACAATTTCTAATCACATGTTTTCTAATATTAGAAGATGACTAATCCTACTTCTCTTTTCATTTTACAGACACGATGGTAAGGCAGGGGTCTATGCTCAACAATCTTAGCTCCAAACGCCATTCTTCCAGCTCTTACTCTGAATCTCATAGGCATGAAAGTGAAAGAGACTACGATCGCGGCCACCACTCTAGCCAAGAGCATAAGCGTTATGATAGGGAGAAGGAAAGGTCACATCAAAGTAGGGGCTGCTCCCAATCGCGATTGCCACCACCTTAAGGTTCCTCAAAATCATCTGGCTCTTGCAGGCAATCTTCTGAAACTGCACACCAAGTAGTGCCTCCTCATACTTCAAAATCCGACGATCAACGCCGAAGAACTGAAACAGAAACTGCCTTCATTACAGACAAGTCGTTGTCGAGCCCACAAGTGATGGAGCCATCCCAATTGCTAAGTTAAAGAAAGATTTTCCGACTGTCTATTTTGATGGCTTCCTTTTTCCTCCAAACTTGAAAAGAATTCCCAACGACATAGAAAGACTGCTGCAGGACTACGTGCATGATGCATACAACCAATATAGGGAATGGGTTAAGACGGTCGAGAGAGTTTCTACGGTATCTTTTGAGCGGGCTAAGATAATTGAGAAACTGAAGGGCACCCTTGCTCAGAAAGACAGAATAATAGAAGTGCTTAATAATGAAGCTGAATCTTCAAGAAAATCGGAGATGGAGGCCGTTAAGAGAGCCGATGAGGCTAGACAGTCCATGGAAAACATGCGAAAAACTCACATGGACCTAGTGTAGGAGATGGGCCACCATAACACTGTCATTACTCAGGAAATGGACTCTGCACGGAAAGAGGTTGAGGAGTTAAGGGCAAAGCTAGTCGAGGCCATCAAGGAAAAAGACGAGGCCAACCAAGCCGCCCAGGAGGCATGTGAACAGGCGGCGAGACTTAAGGAGGAGAGGGATGCGACGAACTTGAAGGCCCAGGAAGACGATGTCAGGATGGATAGGGAAATTAAAGTGGTGGAGGCCAGGATGGAGAATGGATTTTAAGATCTCTTGGTCACATACAATGCCAATGTCTTTAGAAACCACAACTTAAATTGGCTCGGCGAAGATTATCCTTTCTAACTGTACAAGGCCTGGAGTCGCTTGGTAGATGACAAAAAGGTGATTCGCGAAGCTACGACTATTGATAAGTTCAAACTGGAAACTCATATACTTTTCGGAGATGAACCGAAGGTCCTCCATGATACAATCGTCGCTCTTGAAAAAAAAATAGCTGCCAAGTATCCGAATGCTAGAGAAGGATCTGGAGTTGAGCATCATGAACTAGGTTTCGAAGCGCTCCCAGTCTCTAAATCTAAGTCTACTTCTTCTATCGATCCTCTAGTTGTCCCAGGATATGACCCTGATAGGCCACATCTCTCCCCAATAACCGAGCGTGACTCGGAAGGCATGTCAGCTCAGCACGGGAGCCAACCTGAGGATGGTATTCTGGACACTTCTCATATTCCTCAAAATGCAGGAGCAATATCAGATGATATTACTAATATATTCTCTTATCTTCATTCAGTCTTGGATTCGGTGCCGACTTATCCTCTTATGGCTCAAGAAGTACATCACAAGTAGGAGGTGCTAATGGTAGAGGCTACAACCTTGACAGCCAACACATCGGCTGGAGAGATGCACGATAATAGCTGCTTGCTTGATGAACAATTGATGGAAGCACTCTTCAGCCAATAAAGTGATCCAAGTATCGAAGTGCCATTCAATGTTGATGAAGATGTAGTCATAACGGGCTCCTTGGGCCCTACCAGCAGCGTTCCAATGGGTATACGTGCGGACTGGGCGGAGCAGATAATGGAGCAAATAAAGGCCGAAATCGAGCAAGCTGAGCAGGCTCGTAGAGCTGGCGGGGGAATGGTAGGTCCCGGTCCGGTCCCGATACTTTTTGTTTCTCCAGGTGGCACCATCATTAATACCGGCATGCCTCCTTCCTCTAACATCAAAAATGCCACCATCCCTCCAGCTCCGCACACAGAGGACATTTCGATTCCTATGAGTTCCAAGGGGGAGACTGCTTCAATACCCCCGGCTGAAGATAAGCTGCAGAGCAGGCTAGGGAGGCAATGTTTCAAAGAGGGAGAGGGTTCTGAGCGATAGCTCTAGTAGGTATACGCCAAAGAAAAGCAAGAAGAATAGAAAATCAACGGCGTAGACTTGTACTTTTGCTTCTTCTATTTTTGGTAGACACCTAGAATAGGCTTTTTCTTTTGGTTTTGTAGGCCATGTATAGATGCGAGTTTGGCCCCTGCTTATAGGAATTCATCGAACAGATTTTTGTACTCATCTTTTTCAAAGAATAGTGGAAATAAAATTTCTTTTCATTTTTCAGCATAGCTCTGTGTTCATTTGTTTAAGTATTTTAACACTCGCGTTTCCATTCAATGTATTTGTGAGGCTTTAGTTTCTGAGTTGAACTTGAGTCCAGTCGCTAAATCCTGAAGTCATGGCTTCAGGTCATAATCAAGCATCGAGTCAAATCCCAACGTTGCGCTATCTCGGTCAACGGCTGGTACCTGAGTTATGCAGTCCCAGGGAGAATTGAAGTAGTCAACCGGCAGTCGTCTTCCGGCTATGCTAAATTTAATTTAACTAAGTCAGAGCAAAGTTAAAGTGAAATGAGTTTGAGTGGTTGGATCATAGTCGCTCATCTGCTAGTATTTGCATCCACACTCTGGGGATTGAACTTATATGCCGGCAGTCGGTCACGCCTGCTTATCGCTTAGAATCATATCCACACTACGGGGACATGAGCTAATTTACGGGTGATTAGTCACACCTGTTTGGTATTCGGAATTATATCCACTCAAGGGACATAAGTTAATTTTCGGGTGGTTGGTCACACCCGTTTAATGTTCGAAATCATATTCGCGCTCCGGGGACATGAGTTAATCTACAGGCGGTCGGTCACGCCTGTTTAATGCTTATACTCTAGTCTGCGCTCTCGGGGCCAGAGTCAGTTGATGGGTGGTTAGTCACACCCATCTAACGTTTAGGATTATATCCGCACTCTGGGGACATAAGTTATTTCACGGGTGGTCGGTCACACCCGTTTAGTGTTTATACTCTGTTCCGCGCTCTCGGGACCAAAGTTAGTTGATGGGTGGTCAGTCACAACCATTTGGTGTTTATACTCCAGTCTGAGCTCTCAGGACCAGAGTTGATCGATGGGTGGTCAGTCACACCGATTTGATGTTTATACTCTAGTTCACACTCCGGAAATCTGGAGTCGGTCGACAAACGATCAGTCACATCTGTTTAAGTTTTAGGATCTCGTTCGCACTCTGGGAACATGGAGTTGATCAAGGTTGTGGATTATCGGATCACATCAACCTTGATTTGGCAAGAAAAGTCGTAGATGGACAGATCCATCCTCTTCGAACTTGGAAGAATGAAAGCAAGGTCATTGATGGACTGATCCATCCTCCTTGAGCTCAGGTTTTGGAGTTCGGTACTTCAGCTCGCACTCTGGGAGCTGGAGTTCATTAGAGGATTGTCGTGTTTTAATCCTTCTTGTCTTTATCGTTGCTTGCCTTTGAGCTCGGGGTTTCACTTAGCGAGTGACCGATCGGATCGCAATCACTCCCTATTTGAATGAGTCACACCGTAGGACGGGACTTAGCTCTTCGTACATCATGACGGTCACATGATGCATTTCAAGAATTGCCACTCTGGCTTGATGATTCTGCATTTTATTGCTGAAATAAGAAAGTACGACAAAGTCAGTTGCCTTATTACAAGTTCAAGTTCAAAAAATGCATAAAAAAATTTCAAAGGAAAAGCAAACTAAAATGAATAAAAGTCAATTATGTGTAATAGCGACGGAGACTCTCGCTGTTCCATGCCCTTGGTAAAGTGAGACCGTCAGTAGTTGATAGTTAGAATGTGCCATCTCCAAGTCTCCGTTCAATGACATATGGTCCTTCCCATGTCGATTTCATGTGTGAAGGGACCAGATAAATTCTCTTAAGTACGAGACCGCCAACTTCGAAGGTTCTAGGTCAAACCTTAGCGTTGTATAATAGGACGAGTCGACTACGGTGTGCGGCTGCCCTCAAACCAGCCTCTTCACGCTTCTCATCGAGTAAATCAAATGATTCTGCAAGTAGGATGGCATTCGTCTTTGGATCGTAGTAAGTCACACGGTGAGAAGGTACTTCTAATTCAACTAGAATAACGACTTTAGAGCCGTAGGAAAGTGCAAACAGAGTATGGCCGATCGCGGACGTGTGGGTAGTTCGATATGCCCATAGATTCATGGGAAGTTCATCGACCCACTTGCCTCCAGCCTTCTCCAGTCGTTTCTTCGGAATGGACTTGATAACTTTCTTGAGAGCTTCGACTTGTCTATTTGCTTGAGGGTGAGCTACTGCTAAGAAATTCTTCTGGATGCGGTACCGTTGATAGAAATCTTTGAACTTAACACTATCGAATTGGGTACCGTTATCAGTTACAATGGTGTGTGGGAGACCAAAGTGATAGATGATGTTGCACACAACAAAATTGATTACTTTCTTCGTCATGATAGTGGCAAGGGGCTCAGCTTCCGCCCATTTAGTAAAGTAGTCAACTGCAATGATGGTGTACTTCGCACCACCGTTGGCTAAAGGTAGAGACCCTATTATATTAATACCCCATGTGGCGAACGGCCATGGACTGACCATCTGAGTAATTTCGGTAGGTGGGGCTCTTGGAATCCTGGCATGCTTTTGGCACCTATCGCACTTCATAGAGTAATATGATGCATCTCGATTCACGGTTGGCCAGTAATATCCATATATGAGTATTTTCTTCGTAAGGGCTTGCCCCCCAATGTGATCGCTGCACTCTCCCTCATGCCCATTGTGTAACACTCATTTGATCTCGTCGTGGGCGATACACCGGAGTAAAGTAACAGAATATCCCCTTATGTACAGGACTCCATCTTGGATAACAAACCAAGAAGCTTTCCGAAGAACTTATCTTTTATCATTTCTATGCTTGGGTAAAGCTCCGTGCTCAAGATAGTTTCTGAACGGAGTCATCCACGAATCCTTCTCGGGCATTGCCTCGTACACCCTATCTATCTCTATATGATCGATACTCGGAGCGGCAAGTGTCTTGATGGGGATGAGTCCCATCTGTTGTGCTTCGCCAATGCTAGCCAGTTTCGCTAAAGAATCGGCTTTCTAATTGTGCTCTCGGGGTATACAATGAATAGCATAATAGTCGAACTGATTCAACATTTCTTAAACCCGAGTAAGGTAGGTGGCCAATCTTCGGTCTCTGGCTTGATACTCCCCTCAAACCTGGCATATGACCAATTATGAATCATAGTAAATCTCCACAACAATAACTCCCAAGTCTCTGGCAAGTCTTATTCCAGCAAGCAAAGCTTTGTACTCGGGTTCGTTGTTAGTTGCGCAGAAGTCAAACCTTAAAGCATAGCATATGGATTGACATTTTGGGGTTTCGAGTACCACTCCAGCACCTGAGCAACGGTCGTTTGATGCACCATTAGTGTATAGCTTCCATGTACGCTTAGGAGATTCACTTGCTTTGGGAAAATCCTCTGGTATGGTGAATTCAGCTATGAAGTCCGGTAGAACTTGTCTTTGAATGGCTCGCCTTGGTGTATAAGCAATATCAAATTGACTCAACTCGATATTCCACTTAAGTAATCTACCAGTCGTCTCAGGTCGTGTTAGGATCTATCGCAACGGCTGGTCGGTGTAGACAGTGATCAGATGAGCGTGGAATATGGACAAAGTTTCCTCAAGGCTATGACGAGATAATAAGCCAGGTTTTCCACCTTTGGGTAGTTTCTTTCTTACCCTGTTAGCCTTTTGCTGATATAATAGATCAGTCGTTGAATCCGATCCTCTTCTAGAATTAATGCAGCATTGATTGCATTTGCTGAAACTGCCAGATAGATATATAATCTCTCATGATCAACCGACGTCGATAAAATAGGAGGTGTTGCCAGATGTTGAACTAGTGCTTGGAATGCGCCTTCACACTCCTCTGTCCATTTGAAATTTCACTTTCCTTTTCTGATCAGATTGAAGAAGGGAATGCACTTGTCTGTGGATTTGGAAATAAATCTACTTAAGGTTGCCACCTTCGCGTTGAGGCTTTGTACCTGTTATATGGTTCTGGGAGTTTCAAGATTTCGAATCACCTAGATTTTTTAAGGATTGGCTTCAATTCCTCTGGCGTTGACGGTAAATCCAAGGAACTTTCCTGATGCAACTCTAGAATGGCATTTCAACGGATTGAGCTTCATTCTGTACTGTTTGAGTATGTTAAACATTGTTTCCAAATCATTGATGTGGTTGATAGATAGTCGTGACTTCACGAGCATATTGTCCATGTACACCTCCATGGTCTTTCCGATCTGGTTAGCAAAGATTCGGTTTACAAGACTTTGATAAGTTGCTCTAGCGTTTTTAAGTTCGAACGAGATCACCTTGTAACAATAGAGTCCCAAATCAGTCCCAAATCAGTGACAAAATTAGTATGTTCCTGGTCAGCCAGATGCATCGGTATTTGATTATAGCCGGAATACACGTCAATGAAAGATAAAAGCTCATGTCCGGCTGTTGAATCCACCTGTTGATTAACGCTGGGAAGAGGGAAACTGTCTTTAGGGCAGGATTTATTCAAATCTTAGTAGTCCACACATGTTCGCCATTTCCCGTTTTGACTTTTTGACAAGCATTGGATTAGATACCCACTCCAGGTATAAAGCATCACGAATAAACCCATTCGACTTGATTTTATTTACTACTTCCTTCAGGGCGGCAGATCTCTTTGGATCCATACCGCGCCTTTTTTGTTTGACCGGGACGTGCCACGGCTCAATATTTAATGCATGGTTCGTGATGTCCGATGAGATCTCACACATGTCTGAATAAGTCCAGGCAAACACATCAAGGTTCGCGTGGAGAAAATCAACCAATTCATGTCTTATTTGGTTGCTATGTTGAGATCCGACCGTTACCATTCTGGAATCGTCGTTGTCGTGGATCGGAAGATCGATCGTCAACTTCATCGGGGAAGCCTGACTATCTTTGACTTCCTCCTCATCATTATTATCTCCGGGATCAAGGTCCTTAAGGAACTGGTTGTGGCGCCTGAGCCTAGGCTTAGGCGTTAGTTGTCAATTTTCTAACAAACTGACACAGAACTACGCCCTTTCCTTTCTCCTTCCGCTGCGCATCCATAGCTTTGCAACACAACAGGCGCGTCCGGCCGTCTGATCACCATGTACTACTCCGACCCTATTATCAGTGGGAAACTTCAAAGTTAAACACCACGGGGCTCGCTATCCTGAATTCCGCAAGGGCGGGTCAGCCCAAAAAAGCATTATAAGGGGAATGTATATCCAACACAACAAACTACAACATCCGGACTCTCCGGCGATCTCCAATACCCAACTCAATGGGCAATTCCACCATCTCAACTGGTATTGTCATGCTTCCATTAAAACCATGAATACGTGATTGACACGGTTTCATGTCTTTCGCCTCCATTCTCATTTGGTAGAAAGCGCGCTTGTAAAGTATATTGACAGAACTTCCACTATCGACTAAGATCCTTTTCATCCAAGCAAGACCTACCTGAGCTAAAATAACTAATGGATCGATAGTGGGGGCCTCGACTCTACTAGCATCTCAGTTCCTGAAAATGATGTCGTTTGTCATCATCCTCTATTGTTTTGCCGGGGCCCCGTCATCAACATTACTACATCATTAAAAGTCCACATGCCTAATCGAACTGGCATATGACTCCATTTCCTTCCAGCTCTGATTAGCCGGATGAGGACCAACACTCACATTGTTTATTACCAACCTCCCGATAGTACGTGCGGGTTCTTTGGACCTAGCTTGGCCTTGACCTTGATTTGGATTAGATGGGCCCGCACCTCCATCCTGCGGAGCCCAAACAAAATGCTCTAACTTCCTTTCTCTAATCAACTTCTCGATGATGTCTTGTAAATGATGGCACTCATTAGTATTATGGCTATAACAATCATGGAATCTACAGAATTTCCCAGTTTGAATTTGTTTCACAAATGATGGTTTTGGAGCTGGCTTCTTATACTGTCCGGTATTACCAGTCTAAAGGTAAACATTTTCTAGCGATGTGTTTAGGAGATTATATCGGTCGAACATGGGAGCTCTGTGTCTCGGTCCACGATTTGGGTCTCTCCTCTTTCCCTGACCTCTGTTACCCTTCTGTTGACCGTGCTTATTCTGAATATTCAATTGCGCTTTTCTGGAGTTCTCACCGGTCTGCTTCACAACAACATTACTTTGAATGCCTTCACCACTAGGCCCCGCTACGTCCTGCTTCCTAAATCGTCTAGCATCTTCGCTCCTCAAGAACTGGGCCGCATTAGCATAGAAATGATCCAACAAAGCGAGGGGTTTCCCAGCCAACCAATCACCAAACTCGGAATTGGGATCGATCCCTTTAGCCAATGCCATTAGAATAGAATTATCATTGGGGTTGCTGACCTCTGCACAAGTAGCATAGAACCTTTCTAGATAATGTCTAAGAGTCTCTCCTGGAGCTTGAGTAACACTGGACAAGGTGTTGACATCCTTTGGTCTAGTAGCATGCATACGGAACTGCTCAACAAACTTAGTAGCCAATTGATCAAAACATAAGATGGATCTGGGTGGTACTCGAGTGAACCACATAGTTGCAATGCCTCCCATAGAGATAGGAAAACTTCTACACTTAACCGCATCGTCATCTCGAGCTTTGTTCATGAGCCATTCATACTTTAAGATATGTTGGTTAGGATCCGAATTTCCTTCGTACACCGGCAAAGTCGGCATCCTGAATCGACGGGGTGACTCTGCATTGGTGAATGGAGTGTGACTTCGGGAGATTCTCCAATCGTCATTGTAAGGCCTTGACTTTCTCTAATCATTTGGCGTAACTTGGTTGGAATGTCAGGCATTTGGATGTTCGGGGCAAAGGCATGGTCGGGTTCCATGTTGCGGGGACGGTCCGGTCACTGTCTATGGTCCGTTCCTCGCATCCTTGGCTCCCGATTTTCAGGGAATTGAGGATCCTGAGCGTGAACGTGTTGACAAAGGGCTGGATCTGGTTGGTTCTGGATCTCAGCTTCCAAATCTATAGCGACGGCAGCTGCGTGGTCATGAGTGGTGTGATAAGGAAGTGCCCCTTCTCGAGAGGAGGGTCCAACTTGGTGTCTTGTAGAAGGACCGATCCAGGTCTGTCCGAGATTCACGGCATGTTGATGCCCGGAGGCTTTCACATAGTTTTTATCTAACCGATGGCGTGTAGATCTGTGGTTGAAGTCAGATGAAGTCGAGCTTTCGGTTGAGGAATGAGAGACATGATCCCTTCTAGATCACCTTTGCCTTTCTTTGTCCAGTTGGTTTGCGAGCTCCGTGTTGGCATGGATCTGCTGGGTGAGCTCTTGATGGCTCTGAGTTAGCTCTTGCATGAGGTTTGGAACGCCTCTCTTGTCACAGGACCTTGTGGATCTGGAACTCCTGCTGATGTCTGGCTTGCTGTGGTCAGCTACGTGGGATTTTTCCTATCCCTTCCTTACGGATCTACATCTTTTGAAGCAGTTCTGGTAGTACGCACCATGATGAATGTAGCTCTTTTTTTAGATTTGGAGTAATCTGAGTAGAATGGAAGGAACCACTAGAAGACAGATCTGGATCTCCTCCTTAAATTTTAGTAATCCAACAACAGTAGGGGGTCCACTAAATCAGAGAAAAGCATATTTCTCTCAGTGAAAGCACCAAAGTGTTTGTATCAAAATTGGGCACAACACTCTTCGGATGTAATTGAAGAGATTATAATAAAGAAATTAAATGGAAAAGGAGGCTAATCTAACAATCACACCAATAAAATCAAACAAAAATAGAAAGAGACAGGGATTTATAGTGGTTTGGCGTTGTAGCCTACGTCCACTTTGATTGTTTTGCTATTTATTGATGATTGACAACTGATTACAATAGTACATATTACTAGCTCTCAAGTTACAATGGAGTTGCAGCAGAGTAATGGCGTAGAAGTATCAAAAGTCCTTTTTCCGTAGGCATAGGGGTGCTATTTATAGGAGTAGATGTAGAAATATCTTCCTCAAACTCAGAATACCTTTTCTCACACGTGGTGGGCCCACCAGATCGATCAGAGGTCATTTGGGATCGATCCTGATCGATCCCCATCATCTTTGTATTGATCAATATTAGCTCCATTTGAGCTGCGATCGATCATGGTGGTCCATCAGAAGATATGCAAGATTTTGTGAAAATTTCATAGCATTTGGACTTGTAGTTTTTGAGTTATGATCAATCCAAGGTTGATTTTGCAGGCAAGCTGATGGCTGCGTATCGATGCTTTCGTATCGATGCATCCTTCGTATGATAGGCTGCGTATCAACCAGTTGTGCATTGATGATTTGGAGCGACAATTATGTGAAGATCCATCTTTCATGCTTGCAAACTGATTCCTTTGGTTTTACTACTTCCTTTCGAATCCATCTAATGCCAAGCTTTTCGTATCGATGGATCCCTATTGCTTTTGTATCGATGCCTGGACATTGCCTTCGTATCGATGCCCGGACGTTTGTTTCATATCGATGCCTGGATGTTGGTTTTGTATCGATGTTTGGTTGATCGATACGAAATGGGTATTAGTGGGATCGATATGAATTGGGCAGTGGTTGAGCAGATGAACTCTGATCGATGCTATTTCTTGATGGATACGAAGGGGATGGACATGAAGTTGATGGATACGAAGCTGGATGGATACGAAGTGGGATGGACTTTGATGGATACGAACTGATATCTTCTACATGGATTTTGATCGATCCATAACTTGATCATATGAACTCTGATTGACCCAAAACTTGGAATATTGTCTTTCATAGCCTTGTTAGTCATACCATGCTAATTATAGCTCGATTCGGACTCGGACCAAATTTTCCTGTATCCATCGTGGACTCATAGATAACCGATCTTCGGGACGAATCGTCTTCAATCTCTAGTCAAGTCCTTGGTGTCACGGCCTTTCCAAAAGGGGGGATAACAACTACTTTTACTACATCCTTAGGAATAGTGGTAAGTTGCCCTTGCACTTCAAAGAACACCGTCTTCGATTTCCATCATCTTGAAGATGTCTCCAGTTCGAACACATATGCCAGTTCGAAGTGGTTTCCAATAACTCATGCTTATACGATTTTGGTCACTCCAAGCCAACCATCGATAGTTTCTGGTTGTCTTAATACCGGTTTTTTCATAAGTAAGTGGACTATATAAGAGTCCTAAAAGGATCTTTAATATACCCCTTAAAGCAAGAGATGTTTCACTGGAGCGATTTTTCCTAAAAGAATCTCAAACCATATGAAATCGCGAAGCTTTCATATACTTCCTAAGTTAAAATAGGTCAAGTTATCGATAGAGGACAAAACACTATCTGGTGTAAGTATATAGTTTGCATATGGAAAATCAGACATCATATACTTATCACAACCTTTTGATTTCAGCCCTATGCTATCCCTCAGTTAAAAATAAAGTCGGACAAGTTAGAGAACTATCATTGCCTCGACGTACATTCTTAAACTATCACAGATAGAAACGGGTTTCATACCTCGAAATTTAGTGTCAAGTATAAGATGAAGTATCTTCTATATACTAAATTAATCATGACCTATTTATAGAAATTAACCTTTTTATACTTATCACACTTTCAAAATTTCGACTTCTCTATCCCTCACCCAAAATCGAAGCCAGATAAGTAAGGGCATAGGTTGCACCTGGCCTTGCCTTAGTTGAAGCACTCTTATTCTAGATATTGCAAGTAGAGGAAAGACTACTAATCAGGTGGTGCTAAATATAATATGATTTACTTTCCATAAACGTGTCAACATTTTAGCACTACTTATCAAATTTGTTTATGTTATTTAATGACACCGGTAAAGAAATCCCCTGCATAAAATAATTGGTTTTATAACAATCGAAAAATCAACTTCGTAAACTTATTTCTAGTCTTTGATTTCCAACTAGTCGTTGAAAACATTTTCAAAATCATTTATTTAAACCAAAGCTTGATACAAAAGGCAACATCTTTATACAAAGTAAACAATTTATTAATAATAACATAGTTTTATAAACCAAACATCCTTTCCAATTTCCAAAAGCCATTTACTATAACAAGAATATTATAGTCCATAATCTCTTTTCCTTTTCTTGGAAACATTTATTACAATATTAGTGTTGTAATCTATGCTTCCTCTTTTAAAATTACTTTTAAACTCTTTAAGAGATAGTTTAAAACTTGTATTTAAAACATCTCCTTAAAGATGGTCTCTTTTAAACAAAACTTGACTTTGAAAACAAAGGAGCTTCCTTTTTAAAATTTAAACTCTTGTTTAAATAATTAGAATAGACTCTTAAAACATATTTAAAACTTCAAACTCCCTTTTAAATACTTAAACAACCTTTGTAAACACATTTGAAAAGGATTTATAAAATATCTAAAGTAGATAACCTTTCTACTTTAATAAATCATAGATTTGCAAACTGTATTCATAGCGACTATTGCTATATGGACCGTAACTTTTAAAACTTTGTTTTGTAAACCAAATAGCTTTTAAACTCCATTTCTTCTATATTTAAACCACTCAATACCTTTCCAAAAAGGTTAGAAAACATAAGTCAAGTTCAGGAACCATTTCAAAACAACTTTAGAAAACAAAGAGTAAATTGCTTAAAAGAAAGCGCGAGATTTCAATGTCGCAATAAAACCAACAAGTAGGTTGACTATAACTAAGCAATATTCAATTTCCATATACACAAAATTTACACAACAAGAATATATGTAAATGAAAATCATTATGGTGAGTAATCCTTTAGGATCACTCTATAAAAAATTTATTCTTTGAAGTGCTTCCAAAGTGACCTATTCATTATGGAACACTCCGACTTCTTTTTGCTTTAGTCCCCTATAAAACAACGGTTATTTTTGCCATCCACTTTCAAGTGGGAATTAAATAATACCAAGCATTATATACACAATATAAGAAACATAAGCAACACTTATAATTCACAAATATTTGTTAATTTTAAAACTATTTTAAAATGAGATTTCTCACTTTTAGCCAAGCTAACACCCAAACAACTAGCACAGTACATCCTAACAACACCCTAGCACATGGCCAAGCTTCCTTCTGTTAAGACCTCGGTTTCGATGTCTATTGTGTATTTTGACAAACGACAACTATATACATTATTTACTAACATATTTTTTGCAGGAATAGCCACAAGACTGGATTCATATAAATCTTCATGCTGCATATATGTTGTTTTGGGTCATTGTTTAGAATTAAAATATTGTGAAAATCTCTCCTTCAGATATATATAAATACACACCAGTGCCAAAGAATAAAACTCAATTTTAGGCTAAATTCAGACGTCTGAAATGACCTATTCAGACGTCTGAATCTGAAGTTAAAATTCAATTTTTTAACAATATTCAGACGTCTGTTTCTGTTATTTCAGACGTCTGAATATAGATAAAAATAGCCTATTTACTCTCTGTTTTGCACGCTTCAAATTTCAGAAGTCTGAAATTTATTTTCAGACGGCTGAATTTCTACAACTGCTATTTTTGTGAATAGACACTTCTCTTCACCAAAGAGAAACTCTTTCAAAATCAATGGTTGCAACTGTTCTTTCCAATATAACTTTTCATCTATAGTTGCAACTCTTTATACACTATAAATAGATTACAGAATTCAACAAACAATTAACCGAATCTAATTTTAATATTCTTGAATTCCTATCTATTCTATATTTTCAAACTGCACTCAAACTGATTATATTCTCTGATCGTTTGATCACTCTATCTTCCACTATTCTCAAAGCACATCACTATATATCCTAAAGGAGAAGATTATAGGAAGATTGTACTATCAAGAGACAAATTCGTGTTATTGAGAACACACAGTGTCAAATACCTTTTGTATAAGTTGAAGTCCTGTTCTGCTGTTCAGGCGTGTGAAGTCCTCTTCGGCTGTTGAGGCAAAATCCTGTTCTGTTGCTCAGGTCCCTTGTTCGGCTGTTCAAGGGTTGTTGTAAACCTGTTCCTCCGGGTTAAGTGAGGATTGTTGTTAGTGAAATTCCAGAAGGAGTCTGGGACTGGACGTAGAACGGGAAGTTCGAACCAGTATAAAAATTCCTGGTGTGCTTGTTTTATATTATTCATATTACTATATTATCTTAGTTTATTTCCGCATTAGTATAATTCCATATAGCACGATCCCTACCATTCTTTCATTTGGTATCGGAGCCAGAATCTAATAACCGTAACACAGTTATTTGATAATCTGCTTATATGGCCAACATGGATAACAACGCTATTCCAAATCCTGTCACTATCACTAACTCTGGCATCATAGAAGGACAAGCCACTGGACGACCTCCATTCTTCAATGGATTAAATTATAACTATTGGGCGACACGAATGCGTATTTATATGCAGGCTAATGGTTTTGATGCTTGGAATATCACACAAGCCGAATACACTAAACCAACCACTGAATATACTACTTGGTCGACAGCCCAAAAAGCAGAAGCTACCCTAAATGCCAAGGCTATGAACATGTTGTTTTGTGCTCTAGATAGAAATGAATTCAATCGTGTTAGCATATGCACCACTGCATATCAAATATGGCAAACATTAAAAACAACTCATGAAGGAACAAGCAAAGTCAAGCAAAGCAAGATATCTATGCTCAAAAATCAGTTCCAAAATTTCAGAATGAAGCAAGACGAGTCCATAAATGATATGTACTCTAGATTTCAAGATATCCATCATGCCTTGATCGGACTTGGTGTAACATATTCAGATGTAGATGTTGTCTCGAAAATCCTAAACTCTCTAACTGACGAGTGGGAAAGAAAAGTTTTGGCAATTGAAGAAGCTAACGATATTTCAGAAATGAAGCCAGAAGAATTAATAGGAAATCTAATGTCATATGAAGTCAATCTGCAGGCAAAACGAGTTCAAACTCAAGACAGGAAGAATATAGCCTTCCATGCTGAAAAAGATGAATCAGAATCAGATGATGAAGATTTAGCATTTATTGCTAAAAATTTCAAAAAGTTTCTCAAACACAAAAAGGGAAATAGAAATAATGGAAAAAGGAACTTTAATAAACCATCTTCATCAGTTCTAGAATGCTTCAACTGTCACAAGAAAGGACACATGCAAAAAGATTGTCCAGACCAGAAGAAATCGAATTACAACAAGTTTAAGAAGGACAAGATCAAGAAGAAAGCATTCTCTGTCACTTGGGATGATTCAGACTCTTCGTCTTCTGATAGTAGCAGTGAAAGCGAAAATGAACAAGCTAATATATGCTTCATGGCTACTGAAAATGAGGTATCAAATTTTACCTTCGATGATATGGTTGAAATTAATACTGAATTAATTAGTACTATGAAAAATCTCAAGAAAAAGTATAAAGAAGCTGTTGAACAAAAGAACAAAGCAGAATTCGAAAGAGATATGCTTAAAGACGAGAAGAAAATATTAGAAGAGGAATTAGAGAAAATTCAACTTTCATCTTCTAATAATGATTCTCAATTAACTTTCTTGAGTCAAGAAATTGAAACTCAAAAAGAAAAGAACGATGCTTTGTCTTCTGAAAATCATGAGCTAAAATCTAAAGTCAAACTGATTGAGCTGGAAAATACTGGATTAAAGGCTAAATTAGAAGATATTTCTAAAAATATCTCTAATTTTAATAAGGGGGGAGAAAATTTATCTAAGATAATTGAAAACTCTCAGCCTTCTACCAGTAAAAAGGGACTAGGATATATTAAGAAACAAATAGCTCCTCAAAATAATTGGAGACAGTTTGTTAAATCAAAATCCACATCGGTTCAATCTAAAAGAAATCAAGAACTGAAAGCTTCTATACATAAACCAAAAAGGATACAGATATCTAAAACCATAAAAATATGGGTTCCTAAAACAAACAATAGTTTGATTAGGAATAAATATATAAAATCCTTTTTGGAAACTGTTCATAAAAGTCAGAATTATATTTACAAAGGGAATACCGGACCCGAATGGGTTTGGTTTCCTAAGACCTAACTCTTAGGACCCTATAAAAAGGTGGGTACCAATGGTCTTAATTCTATTTTTTGCAGGTCCCACTTAAAAAGAGAGGAAAGTGGATTCTAGATAGTAGTTGCTCTAAACATATGACTGGAGACAAAAGTATGCTGACAAATATTACCTACACAAATGAAGGCTCAGTCACATTTGGAGATAATTCCAAAGGTTATATCATCGGCAAAGGCGATGTGAGCAACTTCGGTAACTCTAATACTCCTCTTATCTCTAATGTTTTACTTGTTAAAAACCTGAAGCACAATTTGTTGAGTATCAGCCAATTGTGTGACAAAGGATTCAAAATCTCTTTTTCCGAAGATAAGTGTAGCATTTTAGATCACAGTGGAAATCTCATATTTGAAGGTAATAGAAACAGAAATATATATGTTCTGAATATGAAAGTCAATCATAATTCAGATATGTGCTTAATAGCTAATGAAAATGATCCTTGGTTATGGCACAAACGATTCTGTCATATTAACTTCAAATCCATTAATAAGTTATCTAAAAATAACTTAGTAAAGGGGTTACCAAAAATGAACTTTAAAGTAGATCATATTTGTGATGCCTGTCAATTAGGTAAATTAACAAAATCATCATTTAAATCTAAAAAGGTCATTTCGACATTACAACCACTAGAGTTACTTCATATGGATCTATTTGGACCAACACAAGTGCAATCCATAAATCATAACAAATATGTGTTTGTAATTGTCGATGATTTTTCTAGATATACTTGGACAATTTTTATGAAAAATAAAAGTGATACTTTTGATCACTTTAAAATTTTCGTCAAGAGAATCCAAAACTTGAAGGAATTAAAAATTAAGAATATTCGGAGTGATCATGGAGGAGAGTTCGAAAATGAAGCTTTTGAACAATTCTGTAAAAAGAAAGGAATTTCTCATAATTTCTCGTTTCCTAGAACTCCACAACAAAATGGAGTTGTAGAACGAAAGAATAGAACTTTACAGGAATGTGCAAGAACTTTGTTAAATGGAAGCACACTTCCAAAACATTTTTGGGCAGAAGCTGTAGCAACTGCCTGTTATGTTTTAAACAGGGTTTCCATTCGACCTCTCACTAAGAATACTCCGTATGAACTCTTTAATAGCAGAAAACCAAACATATCCTATTTCAAAGTTTTTGGTTCAAAATGTTTTATATTAAACACTAAAGATCAGTTTGGCAAATTTGATGCGAAATCTGACGAAGGTTTCTTCCTAGGATATTCGGATCGAAGCAAGGCCTATCGAGTGTTTAATAAAAGAACAAATACTGTTGAGGAAACTCTACATGTATCGTTTGATGAAAATTTTCAACAAATAACAAGTATAAATAATGATGATGATGATAACATCATAAATACAGAATCTGAAAATGTTAAAATAAATGAAAACGAAATTGATAATCCTAATGAGAACAATAATATTCAAAATGAATTAAAATCTCCACCACATATCTTACGAGATCATCCTGTTCAAAACATTATTGGAGAAATTAATTCAAACGTTCGAACTAGGAATCAATTAAATCAAATGGGCCACGTAGCATTCATATCTACTATCGAGCCAAAGAACCCAAAGGAAGCTTCTACCGACGAATACTGGATCATTGCAATGCAAGAAGAACTAAATCAGTTTGAGCGCAATGAAGTTTGGGAGTTAGTTCCTAGACCAAGTAATCAAACTGTTATTGGAACAAAATGGGTTTACAAAAACAAGGCGGACGAACAAGGAAATATCACTAGAAATAAAGCAAGATTGGTGGCTCAAGGATACAATCAGGAAGAAGGTATCGACTATGAAGAGACATTCGCTCCTGTAGCAAGACTAGAAGCAATTCGAATACTACTGGCCTATGCATGTTTTCATAATTTTAAACTTTATCAGATGGACGTTAAAAGTGCCTTTCTGAATGGATATATTAAAGAAAATGTGTATGTTGAACAACCTCCCTTATTTGCTCATGAAAAATATCCCAATCATGTATATAGACTTAAGAAGGCTCTATATGGTTTAAAACAAGCACCACGTGCTTGGTACGAACGACTTAAGAGCTATCTAATCTCTTCGGGATTTCAAATTGGAAAGGTTGATCAAACATTATTCATTAAACATTCAAAAAGGGATATTTTAATAGTTCAAATCTACGTTGATGATATCATATTTGGTTCCACCAACGAAAAATTATGTCAGGATTTTTCGGATATTATGACTAAGGAATTTGAAATGTCCCATATGGGAGAATTATCATACTTTCTTGGTCTACAGATTAAGCAATTACCGAATGGTATATTTTTTAATCAAGAAAAATATTGTAATAATCTAATCAAACGCTTCGGAATGGAAAATACTTCTGCCAAACCAACTCCTATGAGTACAACAACACATCTTGAAAAAGATGAAAATGGCAAAAGTGTTGATCAGAAACAATACCGAAGTATGATTGGATCATTACTATATTTAACTGCAAGTCGTCCTGACATAATGATGAGTGTCTGTTTGTGTGCTAGATTCCAAGCCAATCCAAAAGAATCACATTTAAGAGCAGTGAAACGTATACTACGTTATCTAACAAACACAAAGGATTTTGGTCTATTCTATCCTAAAGAATGTCCATTTGAATTAGTTTCATATAGTGATGCTGATTTCGGTGGTTCTCGAACAGACCGAAAAAGTACAAGTGGTACGTGCCATTTTATTGGAAAATCACTTGTATCTTGGTTTAGTAAGAAACAAAATTGTGTTTCTCTTTCTACATGTGAAGCAGAATATATTTCTGCTGCTTTGGCTTGTACTCAAGTAATCTATATGCAACAAACACTCAAAGATTTAAATATAAATTTATCAAATTCAACTATATATTGTGACAACTCTAGTGCTATTAACTTATCTAAAAATCCTATTAATCATTCACGAACAAAACATATTGACATTCGTCATCATTTTCTTCGTGATAATGTTGAAAAAGGGACAATTATTTTAGATTTTGTTTCTTCTGAAAATCAGTTAGCTGATATTTTTACAAAACCTCTTTTAGAAAATATTTTTGTAAAACTAAGGCGAGAACTTGGTATTGTGTCTCTTCAAAATTTATGATTTTTTTTCTGATAAATTTTATACTATTTAAAATTTTTTTTTGGCTAATATCCTTTTTACTATTTTTACCTTTTGTTTTAACAGACGGATATTACTAACAAATGAGTTTCAGCCATTCCTTTTATACTATATATGAACTTTCTATCTTATTATAAACTGTTCAATTCTAATCTTTTTTTTTCATCAAAGTCATTTCTATTTTCTGTTTTCTAATAGAAAATTCCCTCTACAATGAAAATCAACTTGTTCATATTACTTCTCTCCATGGCTTCTGAATCCGATGATTCTCCATCATCTTATTCTACATCATCTCTTGAAATTTTAGTAACTCCAACACCTCATGAGAAAAATAGACCTTGTCCTTCTCGTGAACGTTCTAGCTATACTCCTGAAAAAAAGAAATCTCGACGGTTTCTTTTCTTTGGCTCTCCATCAACCAAAGAGAAAATATCAGAGATGCATCATTACCAAAGAGAACAGTTGGATTTACAACGAGAGATGTATTACGAACAAAAGGTTAATTCCAAACGACTTAGTTTTATTGAACAAGTGGCTTTGAAATTCTGTGGTACATCTCCTAAGAAAGATGTAGTTCAACCTTCAACATCTCAACAAATAACTTCATCTGGATGGAATTCATGGGAGCCGAGTCCACAAACTCCTTCGGTTCCACAAAACTCTTGGGAACGTCAACCATATTGGTCTCCCTTGCGACCATACACGGAGATAACCAAGGTCGAACCAGAAGAATGTAAAACTCCAAGTGACTCGGATAAATAATTTCTTATATATTCTTTTTATATTATGTGTATCTCTATTTTTTTGTAAAAAGTAAAATTTCAGACGTCTGAACTCTTTATTACAGACGTCTGAACATTGTAAGAGTGATTTTTTTTAACAGTTTCAGACGTCTAAAACAATGATTTCAGACGTCTTAAAATAGGCATTTTTGCACTGTTTTCTTTCTGTTTCAATTTTCTTATATTCAGCCGTCTGAAAGTATTTTTCAGATGTCTGAAAACTGGAAATTTTTTTTATATTTCAAATTAATATTACACGAATTTCAAGACACCAAACCCTTTATTCCACCCGTCCTTTGCTTTTTGCTCTTCTTCATCTTCTTCTTTCGGTTATTACTTCTCCATTGTTATTACTTCCTTCTCAAAACAACTCAAATGGCACCTAAATCAAAAAGGTCAAGACAATCATCCTCTTCATCTACACCAAACATTGATCAGTGGCTATGGAACGACCAAGCAAGGCAACGATTTGCTCAAATGAATAGATCTAATTTTTTCCCTGGAGCCTTCATCAAATTCGAAGAATTCAGCGCCTATCGTATTCATAAATTTGTAAGAGCAAATGGGTTAGAGCCTCTAGTCTCTTTTGATGCCAACAATATCAAAATTAATCATCTTTTAGTAAAATTATTTTTTGCAAACATGAATCTAGACCATCATACTCCTCACAATCGCAATGATTGTATTTGGACTTTGGTTTGTGGAGTTAAAATATATCTGCCAATTTCAAGGCTTGGTGAAATTCTACGTTGTCCATCAACCGGAATTGATTTAGATGAGATTGATGTGTCTTTAGATTTAACTAATAGAGATGAAGTTTCACATCAATTCTTGAATGATGATATTAATCGACTCACTTCTATTCAACTTCGTCCTCAAGCTCGCATTCTTCATAGAGCATTAATTCGTTCTGTTATTCCAAGGACAGGAAGTTATGAGATTGTTAATAAAAGAAATTTTCAAGCCCTATATGCTGTATACTCCGGTCAACCTATAAATTGGGCTCAAGTAATTTTGGAAGAATTCATGGATGTCAATCATAGGAGACGATATAAGACCTTCCACTATGGTGCTTATATTATGAAAATACTTCAAAATTTTAACATTCCTTTTCCTGAGTCCGAATTTTCTTCGATCAAAGAACTTGGGTCTAAAACATTAGGTCTTATGGGATTGCCAAAACGCCCGGAAAGTTTAGCATATATCTCTTTCCAAGAATGGGTTGCCAACCGTGATCAAAACCAGCCACAACCACGTCGGCACCATTCTCAATCATCTATCCCTCCATCGGAAGAAGAAGATGATAATGATATTGTGATTCTTTCTCCCGACTCTAGCTCAAGGAATGCCTTAGTAACACTTTCCCAAAATCAAGCAAAACTTCAAAACCGAATGAAAACAATAGAACGAAAATCTGAAAAACGTTTTAATTCCATTCGAGGCTTTCTTAACAAAATTTGGGAACGTATTGGTTGTTCAACTTCTTCATCTACCGATGTTTTCAACCCCACTCCTTTTCAATGGTCATCAAGTTCCGAGAATAGAATTAGTGGTGATGATGATGATGAAGTTGGAAGTGACTCCAGTCCTAGATTCTGATTTTTTTCTGCTCTTTTATGTTGTTTGTTATGTATCTTAAACTATCTTTTGCAACTTCTTTAATTTATGTCTACTTTGATCTATCTTGTAAAATTACTGATTACCTTTTTGCAATGACAAAGGGGGAGAATATGGTGTTAATTCTTTTTGACAGGGGGAGTTTTAGTATATAGTTGATAAAATGGTGTTAATTCTTTTTGACAGGGGGAGTTTTAGTATATAGTTGTCATCATCAAAAAGGGGGAGAATGTTAAGACCTCGGTTTCGATGTCTATTGTGTATTTTGACAAACGACAACTATATACATTATTTACTAACATATTTTTTGCAGGAATAGCCACAAGACTGGATTCATATAAATCTTCATGCTGCATATATGTTGTTTTGGGTCATTGTTTAGAATTAAAATATTGTGAAAATCTCTCCTTCAGATATATATAAATACACACCAGTGCCAAAGAATAAAACTCAATTTTAGGCTAAATTCAGACGTCTGAAATGACCTATTCAGACGTCTGAATCTGAAGTTAAAATTCAATTTTTTAACAATATTCAGACGTCTGTTTCTGTTATTTCAGACGTCTGAATATAGATAAAAATAGCCTATTTACTCTCTGTTTTGCACGCTTCAAATTTCAGAAGTCTGAAATTTATTTTCAGACGGCTGAATTTCTACAACTGCTATTTTTGTGAATAGACACTTCTCTTCACCAAAGAGAAACTCTTTCAAAATCAATGGTTGCAACTGTTCTTTCCAATATAACTTTTCATCTATAGTTGCAACTCTTTATACACTATAAATAGATTACAGAATTCAACAAACAATTAACCGAATCTAATTTTAATATTCTTGAATTCCTATCTATTCTATATTTTCAAACTGCACTCAAACTGATTATATTCTCTGATCGTTTGATCACTTTATCTTCCACTATTCTCAAAGCACATCACTATATATCCTAAAGGAGAAGATTATAGGAAGATTGTACTATCAAGAGACAAATTCGTGTTATTGAGAACACACAGTGTCAAATACCTTTTGTATAAGTTGAAGTCCTGTTCTGCTGTTCAGGCGTGTGAAGTCCTCTTCGGCTGTTGAGGCAAAATCCTGTTCTGTTGCTCAGGTCCCTTGTTCGGCTGTTCAAGGGTTGTTGTAAACCTGTTCCTCCGGGTTAAGTGAGGATTGTTGTTAGTGAAATTCCAGAAGGAGTCTGGGACTGGACGTAGAACAGGAAGTTCGAACCAGTATAAAAATTCCTGGTGTGCTTGTTTTATATTATTCATATTACTATATTATCTTAGTTTATTTCCGCATTAGTATAATTCCATATAGCACGATCCCTACCATTCTTTCACCTTCCACTTCAAATGCTTGCATCTAACCCTCCTCCACGCCATAAGTACTCATGGCCCTAGGCCAAAATAGGGTTTTGGCTCTATAGCTTCCAACTTCGACTTGCTAAATGGTTTTTCTACGATGTATTAAAAACATACTTGAATTTGGTTAAGTTTGGAGAAGGTTTGAGTTAGATTCGCTAAGGAATTTTTAAAAGAGAGAAGAAAGGGAAGAAGAGAGCATAAGTTTGGAAATGAATAAGTTAAAAAGAATGACGTAAAGAGGTCCTTTTATAAAATTTCAAAAAGTAGAAAATTACATCATTTACCCCTTAACCAAATTACTCCTTTACCCTTCCTTCCCTTCCATGCTAAGCTTTCTCCATGTGCCTAAGTACTTTCCATCACATCTCAAAAAGAACACACAAATTTATGCACTTTAGCACTTAAAATAAGAAAAAAAGTCCTTACTTAATTATCTTAGTTAATTATTATTTTAAACACTTTAATTACACTTACTTTTAATAATTCTGTTTACTTTATTAAATTACCTATTATGTAGAAGTTTATTTTATAAAAGTGTATATATTTGTGCAACAACATTGCGACAACTTTCATTTAAAGGTCGAAAATTCGGAAAACGATTTTCGGTCAAGTTTTCAATTTTTCATCGAACTATTTTATTTTTGTAAAAAAACATGCAAAATGAGTTCACCATTATTATATATTAATTAAAGGAGGGTTATTTGACAATTAAAAACCATTAATTAAATGTTCACAAATCTAAGCGGTTAAATTTCAGATCGTTACAACTTGGTAATATAAGAAGCAATACAAACAACCTTGGGTCAAACAACAGTCCAGTGGGAATGGCTCAGATACCCAAAATAATATATAAACTTGATAAATAAATAAAAAAGCATGAGAGTATAAGAACCTATACCGTCATGAGATAGGCCTACTGCACTGTGCTCATACCACTCGCTTACACACATGCATTAGCACATAAACTCCATATGTGTAGTATATCAATAGGGGTAAGGGTTTACTGCTCTACAATAATAAAATATATATTCTTGGGGTATATGACTCAAGATAATACCATACATCAAATAAGACATCAATAACATCCAAAACCCTATTTATCCTCACACCCTAGCATAACCGATGGATATTTGGTGGTCTCCACCTATGAGTCCATCATAAGACGACATTATATTTTTTTAAGTACCTCATTATTGCCAACAAATCAGGTACAAAGGAAGATGTAACAACCCGCAAGTTTTAAATGTTCGAATTAGAATATCTAATTTATTTAAATATTCAAATTCGGTTTAATTTTAATAAATAATAATAAAATCAGTTGTTGATAAAACGACTTGATTTTTATGATGTATTGTTAAATGAATTTATATGATTTTTCCATAACTTTTAATTTTGAAAATATTTAAATTATCGTTTGACGTATTTTGCGGCAAACACTGGTATTTTCAAAATTTCGCAGGATAAGATAACCGGTGTATTTTACTGTTGTTTTGTGATCATATCGTATTATTGTGTGTGATCATATTTTTATTTATGTCATTCACAGTTCATACGCGAATGTGATATTGTGTAATGAACTGCTTGAAAGTTTAAAAATAAACACATCACCCCTTGGACTATTCTTCACTTCCCTTTCCATCTTTTTCTTCTCATTTTCCCTCTTCTAGTAAAAGAAAATCAAACCATCACCTTTAAAAATCAAATCACGGAACTACACTCGATGATAAATTAAAAAACCGAATCCATTGAGATCGTATAAGTGATATCTTCAAATCTATGTGAGTGTTGTCGAGTGCGATCATGTTCGAAGAGGAGCAACATTGATAGCGACAACTAGGGTTAGGGATTTATTGCAATGTAGGCAGAGATAGGCCTGGACGTTTGTAGATTCGTGTTTCTCGTGACAAGGCGAAGAGTTTGTGGTGATTTGGAATGGTGCGATATGGGTTTAGGGGTCACGATAGTTTAGGTCGAGAGGGGGTAGGCTCCAAGTCATGATGCAGGGGATTTGATCGAGCTTGGTCTCGTGCGGTGCAGGTCAAAGCTTTCATGGAGAGGGAGTTGTTAGCGAAGTCGGATTGTCGAATCGTGGAGTGTTCAGATAGATAGAAGGAGAGAGGAGGGTCGATGATGGGTTCGTGCGCGTTTATGCACATGTACAGGGATTTTGATTTGGGGGAGGAAGATGATTAAGGTTGGGTGATTAATTAATTTCATAATTAGTTAATTTAATCAATATTTAATCTCAAAAAATAATAAAATCATTAACTTTTTCATACGAGGTCCAATCAAGACGTGGTCTTTTGCATTGCACTTGTAGGAGATTAACCGTTAACTGGAAATTTTGGTGAGTTAAGTCACCTTTGAATGAACACTATATGATATATGTTTTGTTATAAATTATTGTTTGGGTGCTTGAATTATTTCTTTATCTGATTTTCTTCTTTGGAAAGCGGATGATCAATGAAATGAAATATAGGTAATATAGGAAATTTTGTAGAGGGATTCAGTTTCCTCAACATATTTGATTTTAATGTCATTTTTATACTTACAGTATAAATTGTTGAATGTCAAAGATTGGTAGTATGGCCATATTGGATATGACTTTGATATGTTGAAAAATTTGAGCCCTTTTAGTTATATATCTATGAAAGCACTTGTTAAGTGTTATGGTAGTTATATGCCTCATTATACTATTTTGGAAGTACTATCATTTGCTGTTTTTGGTTTGAACATGGTTTTGATTCAGAGGATGATTGCAAATGTGATTTTTGGAATTTTTCATGGCATTTCATTTAGAAATGGGTTTTTAACTTCTCTCTTTCAATTTAGTCTTTTTATTAGTCGTTTCTAACTTGTAGGAAATGTTTTAAAATATTTTTGGAAGTATTTATTTACAGGAAAGTTGGTATATTGTTTATTATGAAGTAAAAAAAGGGTTTATCTTTTATTATAAAGCTATTCTATTTTAAAAGAAAATATGAATATTTTGGGATAAATACTTATAAGGCGCTTTATATAAAATATTTTATAGAAAGATAAATTTATAAATGAGATTTTATAAGTAAAAGCATAGATTTATAAATAAGATTTTATAAATGGAAAGTGATACATTTTGATAAATTGGAAATAAATCACATTTGTGAATTTATAGTGATATATAGACTGATCATTTCATGGAAAGTATTTAGTCCTATATTGAAACTGAAGATTTGTGATAAGCATATAAGATTTAAAATCAGGAGATTTATAAAGAAGTTTTCTAAATATTAAATGGGATTTATAAAATGAGTTTTATAAATATAAAAGAAGATTAAAAAAAAGGAGTTTTATAAAAGGAATGATATTTCATTTTTATAAATGATCATTTTAAATTATGGTGGTATGAAAAGTATTCTTTCCATAATTAGCACCAAATTCCGAGGTAGGGAAACTGGTCCCTATCCTAAGAATTAAGAATGTATGTCGAGGCAAGGATGGTATGCTAACTTGTCAGAATACATTGTTAATTGAGGGATAGTAAGTGGCAGCAATTATATTTGGTCTAATTTCCCAACGATCCATTTACTTACACCAAAAGTGTTTGGGTTTGTTGTTATCTATGTTTTAAATGACATTTGTTTAACCCAAATAAGTATGGTTGGAAGTGAAATCTTTCTTAAGATTTTTTGAATATACTTATATCATTGAGATAAGTATAGGGTTACATTTTCTAAGAATTGGGAGTGTAGTGATTTATGAATATACTTATACCGATGAGATAAGTATATGGATATTTTTCCAAGCATTGAAAGAGTATAAATGAATAGTAAATGAGTAATATACATATGTATATCCTCGTAAAGGTATTTAATATAAGTATTTACAAAGTGGTTTAATTAATGAAAGGATTAATTAATAGGCTTAGTGGTTGCTTATGTGCTTAATCATGCTTTGTTAAAACTCTGATTTGATTGTTTGTTTATTTGATAGTTAAATAACCGACTATCAAATCTTGACCAGTTTTGAAATTATTGATTGTTAGTTTGGAGAGACCGGAATCAGATAAGCATGATTATCTGAAAACCACTTCGAACGAGCATAAGCATTCGAATTTGAGACATCTTGAAGATGATGAAATCGAAGATGGAGTTCTTTGAAGTGCAAGGGCTACTTGCTGCTAATCCTGAGGGTGATTCCAAAAAGAATGTATTAGAAGTAGTGCCTTTGGTTTGTTCATATCTTGAACAACCTGTATGGATGAAAGTTGGCATTGCATTATTACCTGAAGGGCAGTTTTAGTATTCCAAGTAGGATTTGCTAAAAAGTTAAAACATAACCTCAAGCCTCATAGCCGGTAATAACTAAAACAGGGTATATGATTTAGGGCTATGTTATTCGCTACCATTAGGGTATGGTCATCTTCTGTATCTAAATCGATATTCTCAGATTATGTATGCTTGTGGCCATAGAAACAGTTTTTCAGAGAACAACCGAAATGATGACATATCTAGTGCTATCTAGTAAGGGGTAGGCCGGTCCTAATTTGTAGGGGGTGCCGGCGATGCCCTCGGTGCATTTTCCAAGAGGTGTATTGTGACAGGCGGAACCCCTGTAGCCGTGTCATTGATTGAATCCATTTTCCAATACGTGCCTTGAGAACTTAGTTACATTCAAAATATGTTGGAATGTTTGGTGCAAGCATTTCAGCTATGTTATATATTTATTTTCAACCGTAGAGATTGTTATAACATCACTGAATTTTGTAATAAAAATGGTTCGGTTATCGTAAGGTAAAAACCAATCCGTGTTTATGTATGGCGTGGGTCTTACAAGATACCTATATTTTCGAAAGGTTTTATAACATTAAAAATCCATATGATTTGAGTTTCTCACGTTAGTTTACCAGAATAATGCAGATGCTATTTTCTTATAATGCTTAGGTCAGCCCAAACATATTTACAGATACAGTTATGAATGCTTTAAAGTTTCAGAAGACGAGCTAGATGCCTCCATGATGTATTCATGAATTTTGTTTCGGCTACATTTCTTGTATTGTAATTATCAGCATTTGTGAGGACATACTATTATAACTATCCATGCTGATGATAAGTTAGTTTACTCTGATTGATGTCTGTATATTACAGTTTTCTTTTGTAAAGATCATGTGTATATTATATATTATTCATCACAATGTGAGATTCTGTTCTTTTTTCTTTTCTTTCAACCGAACAATCTATCTTTCTGGCATTTGGATGCTTGGCACGTGAATATCGTGGATGTATTAGTGTCAACTTTTGAAGGTCGAAAAGGTCGTTCATCACAAAATACCCGACCGGTGCCTCCATCACTAATGCTCCCAAGGTGAGCGTCCCTATTACAACCTGCCATTTTGATCCTTAGTCTCAACGTTCGAATCGACGACAACACCTCGAGAACCGAAAAGGATGAGTCATAGGGATATGATAATAAGAAAATAAATGCAGTTCTAACTAACAACATTCAGAGTCTCACAGCAAAAGGAAACAAAGTATAATATTCAATAACCATAATCATTTCACAACACCATAACATGTCTACATTGTCAGATACATATATCCATACAGTATAAATCAAACCCAATCCAGATACATAATCAAATCTAGTCAAAGCACTTGTTTACAACATATACAACATGTACGAATAAAACCCTGCCAACCATACCATCTCATCTCTAATCTCCATCAACCTGGGTATATAAATCAAGACGAAACACGGAAGTGAGTCAGACATAAGTTCGATGACTAAGCCATACTTATTGTACATATACTACAAAGATAATACTATAACATGATATGAGTGTAAAGTCTCGTTCGCTTCGCATCATGTTAGTCACACCATACTTAACTATCATTTACATTTAGTCACATCGCATCACATCAATGTTGACTCACTTCCCTAAACTCGCCTCGTGCACTTAAAGCTCGCTTGTTATCCACCATTACATCAATCGCATTTATGACTTACTTTAATAGACTTACCTAGTGCACTACAAGGTCGCCTGCTGTTCTCGTATATGTACTAGCTCAAGTCCTAAACTTGCCCTTGCACTATTGGATCACTTACCATCCATCCTCCACAGTGGTGCGCCGAAGCAATACAATGAGAAACACAATTCCCGGATCACCTCCTTGTGTCATGGACATGTATCCTAGGCCACCTACTTGCGCAACAGGCTCGTACACGTTCATGTCAATGTAGTATCAATTTCCATATCACAAATAACATAAAAATCCGCCTCAGATAATGATCATCATCATATACATTCTTTTTGGATTTATAATGTCACCAATCATCTCACTAATAGTCTCCAAATGCCTTTAGGAAACAAAAGAATCAAGACCTATATAGATAAATGTTAATATATTGGCCAATCTAGGTCTAGGTTCAACTTATGCCCAAAAATAAGCATCGGTGGACTGGTTATAAGGACTGGTGGACCAACCGAAGCCTATATTTAAGATTTTGGCCACGATTTTAGTCTCTCCACCACGTCGTTTTGCCTCTTACGGCCTTCATTCCTCCTTTAATCACCTGAGAACATCCTCAGCACCCTAAACTACATTTTTATTGTCGGTTCTTCACTTAGGTTCATCAAATTAAGTTGTATATTCATTACATTCAAGGAAAAAGTGGAAAATCTAGTCTTTAGTTTAATGTATATTCAAGTCCCTTCCAAAACCTTATGACATCCAAAATTATGTAATTATAAATGGTTGTCTACTTTAGACTACGAGTCATCGTGTTATGATCAAGATTGTAGTGTATTGAATGGAAAGTAAGAATCACTCATTGAAATTGCTTCTCACTGTCTAGACCACTATGCCTCTAAGCCTCGAAGATTTTCCTTTAAATTGGTGTAGAAGTGTAGTCCTCTTCTTTGTCTTCGTGATGCGACTGATTTCGTGTGATTTCATTGAGATTCAAGAGAGATATGGTAATTTATGTTTTCTGTTTGAAAGAGGAAGAAGGGAATGAGAATGAGTGATTAGTTTTGAAATGGGAATTCAGTTATGTATCTAATTTATATAGAAGAAGGGAAAGTAATATCATGAGCTTGGATACTCAGTTTGTTTGATATACTGTCATTACTTGATGTAAAGCTGCTTTCAATGCTGGCATGAGAGCAACTGGTTAGCCTGCTCGAGACATGATGCTGAATTAAAGATTGATGTTTAATTTGTATGTTTCAGTTCATTTTGGGCTAGCTGTCTTTTTGTAATTTTTTGCTCTGTATTATTGGTTTTGGCTGTTGTCAAGTGGAAGGTTGTAACTGAATTGGTGACTTGTGGTTTTGTAATTCTTTGATGTAATACTAATTAAGTCAATAAAATGAGCTTAAAGCTCTTTGCTCTTCAAAAAAAAAAGAAGAAGGGAAAGTAACGGCCTACTTCAAATTTGAATTCAAACTTTGGCGCCCATTCAGCTCAACACAAATATGTCCATAACTCCTGTATACATACACCAAACAAGAAAAAGCAAAGTACTGCACGAATCAGAAAAACAGAACGCTTGCAATGGCGTTAGTTTCATCATTATATTCCAAAGTTGAAAAAATGGCCATTATGCTCCTTCTTATTTTTAATTTATTTTATTAACATGTTGAATCCAATTATTTTCACACTATTATATTATTTGTAATTAATTATAATATTACCACATTTTTGGGTATTAGATTCTCCCTCCTTAAAAGAATCTCATCCCCAAAATTTCTAAGGTACGGAAAATGTAATATGTTGCTTATATCATTCCCCAAACATATTCTAATCACGTAAACAAATATAGCCACCAATTTATATAATATTTAAATTATTTTAGCAAAATAGTATGATCAGTACATAGATATAAATGATGCCAGGAACTTGTCATTTCTATACCTATAATGTTGAAGTGTAGCTAATGCAACCTATATGAATGCAATAAAATGACATTTCAGGCATGGATGCACAATACCCTAATATAAGCATATATTTCTATATTAATGCAAATCCAATATATTGTAACAACCAAATCATCCAAAGCATACGATCCTAATCTTAGAATAATTTAATCTTACAAAATCAGACTAAATTAGGAACGTGCTGAAAAAGAGTTGAGGATGAGTAGCCTTCATCTTATTTTCGGGCTCTTATGTATTCTTAGATGGATATGTAACAACCCACCCTTTGTAATACCCGATAATCAACGCCTTACATCATGCATGATTTTCAAATACTATGAAAGATAGAACGTCGGTATAAAATTAGAACAAAACATTAAACCAAGACATCGATAAGATCTCACAACGGAATGACAACATATAATATATTCAATATACATGAACATAATAGAATAACAATATATAAGAGACAACATTAGCGGAAGGAACTGATAAATAAATATCAGTACAGAAAATCAGAATACATCAACTCCTAAAATCATAGAGTTCTGAAAAAATATTTGATAAAACAGTCTCATAAACAAATAACAGATCTAGTATATACGAATAAAGTAACAAGTACATATATACCAAAACATCGATGCCACACCTCCAAGTTGCTCCAATTGCACACTCTGCTAGCGTATCCCCAAAAGCACCCGACTACCGAATTACTTAATCGAGTACTCAAGAGTTGTCATGATGTAAGCAGACATAGATAAAAACTCTAGTTAGACATAAAGTCTGGTATGAGGGGAACAATCTCAAAATATTGTATATTAAAACTATATACTAATAAACATAAACTACTAAATCACAACCGCTCCTCTCTACAAACGTGACTGAAGGGAAATACAGACTGCCTAAAAACAAGTATAGTAAATCCATCTCAAAATTAGGGGATTAGATAGTAACCCGCTCTTCTCCTGTAACAATAAGTTAGCACAATATCTTCTATTGCACTACACTAGCCCAAACTGACTAATAATATAGTAAAAATATACAATGATCAAACCGTGATCCAAGAATAAAGATCGCTATTGCTAAGATTGATATGTTATGCCTCAATGCGTATGGCCACTACTGCTAAGACCAAAAAGGTGCGCAACAATACGTATGGTCACTACTGCTAAGACCAAACATGTATGCCGCAATGCATATGGTCACTACTACTAAAACCAAATAGGTACACCGCTATGCATATGGTCACTACTGCTAAAACCAAACGTTCGTAAGATTACGAATATAGGACCCAAAAACGTCTAAGTGATCACAATAAGATAAAGCTATTCATCGTCCCTCTAAGTCCGTGTCGACTGTGTCATGGCCATCGACAACACTCTAGGTACACCACAGCGAGGTCGATACCTGGATAGGTCACATAAGTCCATACCCTTAGTGTGTCACAATAATTCGACACCAAACAAATTGTATATTAATCCAAGGTCGAAACCTTAAAGTACGGACTCACTCTGTATATAACGTATGGAATCGTCACACACGACTCCAGTCGCTATGGCTTAAAAAACACACCGGACATATCAAACAAAACCCCATACGAACCCAAATCACATTCCAAATGGAACGCATGACCTCAATATCATAGTACTCCTTAGATATACCCACCCGATCTACCTCAAAATCTATGGTTTTGGAATACGTGTTGGGTAGGTCCGACGTGGATCCCAAAATCAAAGTACTTCAAAACCCACCAAAATGACATACCCGGTCTTCTCGCCTTGTGTGTAGCCTATTCATGTGTCGATACACTCATTCATGCATGCTTAAGCACACACGTATACTAAACCAAACACATCACAACACAAATACATTCGAGCTTCACTGGGGCGATTACTCGATGCGTTGCTTTCCCACACAACTTCGTGCACCCGGTGGTCGCTATGGCTACATGAGATTGCTCTTAACATGACCATATACACATACGGACATTCCCATATGAATATACAATCTATTACATGAATATTCACCTATTACAAATACAACTCTCATCACAACTCTACCTACAACACTAGAATTGTTTCGATCATTGCTTAACTCCGATTACACATATACGTATACCCGCTCGTGCACGTATACACACACGTATATCCAGTAGGCAAATCAACTATTACTCAGCCAAATATTTCTTATTTTAGTAATTCTTCTAAGAAGAGTGAAACATCTCTTTATATCATTTTATAAAATAATAAACCATTTTATAAAATATCATACTAGCTTATAATCACTTTATAGCCTTTAAAATATTAAATCACTTCAATAAAAATCAAATATTCACCTTTTTACTATTTTATAAAATCTCATATCCATTTTATAAAATATATACTTCATTTATAAAGTCATAAAATCATTTTATAAATACTAATTAATGCTTATAGAGTCTCTAGTCACTTCAATAATAAGTGTAGAGTTCACAAATCACTTAAATTAGCTTACTAACATTTTGCAAATCAATTCAAATGGGTTAATTAATATTTTCTAATGATTTGCGCATCATTATACTACTTAATTAACCCCAAATCAAACAATAACATCACAACTAATCATCTAATTAAACCAAATCAATTATAAGGCTTACTTACTATTTTCATACATAGTAATTAATGTCTTAAACAATTAATTAGCTAAGGGAAACATGTTTATAACACAAACATAAACCCAAATCAACACAGACAATCTCCAAATCACCTCATATAATTCAATAATCATCAATAATCAAATATATGAAGTATAACATGTAAATTAGTAAGGAAACTCATCTCACTCACCTTAATTAAACCCAAGCCAAGCTCCAATCAACAAAAACCCAATTCTTGCGTATTTTAAATTTCGAAATGCACACCAATACTCTGATCCAACCCAATTCGTTCGTTGGTTCTGTAGAAAACTGGAAAAGAGGAATTATATTGATTTTTATCTGATTTTAGGAAATTTATTTAATAGGTTTATGGTTTGGGGATTAAGGAGGTGATTAAGGGGTGATTAAGAGGCCAATTATAACAACCCGCACTTCAGTGGGCCTAGATTTTCGCTAAATCGAAAATCCAAGTCCACTAGATTATGGATCATTGGTTTGGTATCTTGCAAAAAGAAAAATATATTAGAGCACTAATGGTAATAACTTATAGCGAAAATAAGAAAATATAATAGATCAATATAATTAATGACCGAAAATCGACATCACAAATTTCAAGGGCCTCAGCTAGACAACAACTCCAAATCAACACCAGTAACTGCCCTTCTAAATCCTATGGGTTGTAATGAGGAGGGGGTCAGAACAAAATTCTGGTGACTGATAAATTATACATCTCATACATAACACTAGCTTATGCTGATTATTCGCTATTTCATGTTATGTTAGATTTTATTATTAGTTTTTACGAATCCATTACTACGTACGAACCGTACCCATCTACAACCTATTGATCTATGTCTATATAGGTAAATATATATACCCCAAGTCCAATAATGGACGTAGATACTGTCCCCACTAGTATCAATCGCTCAACACCTCATAAAGATCCATCGCCATCATATCACCAAGTAAATCTTGCTGTGCGGACCGATAACCTCCAGTCCATGACCTCTAGTCCATAAGGTCCTAATGCTTCAGGGATATTTCATCACATACGCCAGCAATTTGTGTACCCTTTTCTGTTTCTTATCGTGGATTTTAGGCTCCACGCACCACCAACCCGTCTATGTTTTAACGGAACCTTTGTATAGGTTAACTGGCCTTGCCCTCTCAAACAAACAAACAAACAAACAACTGTGGTATTGCATGACCTAACTGAATCAATCTTGGTAGGCGGAAGAGACCGGTTAGGTGTAAACCTATCCATCCCAGTGGCCACAAAAGATCGATGACGAGCTCTGTAACGACCCATGAATTTATCATTTTGGAAAATAATGTTTAAATTTAAAAATATTAAAATATAAGATTTTTAACATTAATAATGGTGTTTAAATAATAAATAATATTGGTAATCTTATTTTGAATATTTACAAAAATATACACGATGGAAAATATCGATAAGGTGGTTGGAAATCGTTTTATCGCTAAACAACTCTTTGGCCATCCAAAGTCATGCACGCAGTTTGATACATACACTTATATATATATATTTGAATTTAAATTGAGTTTAAATGATTTAATAATTATTTTAAAAGTCAAATGAAGCCCTTTTAATTATTATATAATGATAGAAATATTATTTTCAAACTTTCCTTATAAAGACATGTATATTAACTAAAAAATGAAAATATGACCGAAAGTCGGAACTGGATTTTGTAACAATTAAACATAGAAAAGTCGTATAACGTTATAGGTCATTGTGACATACATATGCACATATACATGTGCACATAGATATACATATACACATGCACATGAAAAAACATATATTATTATCTGACATTTTGACCTGGCTATATCCGAACTGATTGGACAAGTTAGATTCGACTGTCATCTAGGCCAGAAAATCCAGAGCGATGATTATGGGGTCCAAAAGTCAAGTACAAATGGTAATACGAAGCCATGATCAAACAAATTTAAGAGATATGCTATACAAAACGTTCTAAGTATGGAATATAATTCGATATAGAAAAGGGATCGGCTATAATCACTTTCAATCATAGGGATCGGTCCACTTTAGCCAAACAAGTGCAATTCAATGGAAAAACAATCGATATCTCAAGATCTAGAATTCCAATGCAATTGAAACTTTAGGAACAAGGTGGGGGGACCCTACCTTAGGGACCGCACCTCAAAGGACTAAGCAAGAGGGATCAGCCCACTTTCCTCCATAGGGATCAGCCAGGATCTGGTATCAACACTCTTTGCAGCAATGATCAATCAAGAACTCAAGTTCTATTAATCCAACTGGCGAGGCTAAGCATATTACAACATGAAGTAGCTCCCATAGGGATCCCACCCCTAATTTCCTCCAAAATAGGGATGGGCCCCGACCTCTATTTCTTGGGTTTGGGCCATGCGATCCCTCCTTGGGTCCATAAGGTTTTTGAGATCCTTCTACCGAATTTTTAGGGAGATATTTCACCGTCTTCCTCTATAAATACAAGCTTGTTTGTTCATTTTCAGGATCTTTTGGCTACTAGTTGCTTTGTACTCTATTTTAACTAAGGATTTCATCCGATCCCTATTGCACTCAGTTCACAAGATGATTGATAAAGCTATCTCTTCAAAGTGGATGTAGGCAAACAATGCCGAACCACTATAAATCTTTGTGTTCTTGTTATGGCTTTAATTTTAAATTATTTACACTATGCGACAAAGTGAATAGATAACAATGATCACACAACATAGGGTAGATTTTCTGTTATCCCAATATTTACCACTGTTTCACACAGCATATGGAAAAATAATCTGTTGTTTGACATACCCCTGAAATATCAATGTTCTTGCTTGTCATTCAGACAACATTTTATTTTTTGTTTGATTGAAGTTATAAAAACATTTAGTTTTGGACCACCTGTATTTTGGTTTCCCTCTCAATTATTTTGTGGCCGCCGGGTTTTATAATTACTTGCCCCTTCTATTTCTCTCATTCCATTTTTTCCTCTTCGAAATCAAATAAACGATTAAACCCCTTATCCCATTTTATTCTCCCCATACTCTTCCAATTTTTAAAACCAAACCAAATCTTCTAGAATTAGGGTTCAATCGGTAGAACCCTAATCTCGCCTTGTCGATCGATCTGCTGCCTTTAGTTGGAAGAACCTTAATCTCGCCTTGTCAATCGATCTTATGGAATTACGGTTTCAATTGATCGAGTTCTTTTGATCTAAGAATTGGTATATTTTTTCTGATTTGGATTTTGATTTTTTCCTTTTAGAACTCGACAAATTATTACCGAAGATGATAATGGATATTAATAGGAATTTGACTTGTTTATCATTCGATTCCTAATATTTGACTCTAGTTGATTTCACCCTGACTTCGGTCTTGACTTCGGTTTACTGTACTGGTTGATTTCCTTTACTCTGAGTATTGGTTGACATTTTGTTGTTTGTTAAGTGATGAGAATCATATAAATGTTGCCTTGTTTTGGGAAGTTATGTTTGACTTGTTTTGTTTATGACTGATTTTGTTTCCAACTGATTTTTTTTGAGTTTTCTGATAATTTCTGAAATGTATGCTCTGCCTTGTTCAATGTGTATACTTATATGTATATATGTGTGTGTGAATGCTTATTGAGCCAGTGCACACATGTATATACGTACTTCCATGTATATATAAATTTGTGGCCCTTTGATGGCTCGAATCTCATGGCTGCGCTTTGATCTCAAACTTGAACAGCCTGGACTTATTATTATCTAAAGATGGTCCATGTTGCTTTTGCACTGTGATTTCTTGTTATGCTATCTTGGTTCATCCATACTCATGCGTTTGTATGTTTAAATCTACATATCACTACATATGTATGTATATGTATGTATATATGTTTGAATGTTCTTATATATGTGTGTACATGTGTCTGATCTAGTTCATATCAACTAATTTGAGACGTCTATGTATATACATACATACATATATACATGTATGTATGAATGTTGCTTTTGCACTGTGATTTCTTGTTATGCGGTCTTGGTTCATCCATACTCATGTGTATGTACGTTTATATATATCTGCATATTATTTGTGAACTTCCATGTATATATATACATACATATATATGTATGTATGTGTAAATGTTTTTATATCTACATATATATGTGTAAACTGCCTTTTGTACATGAGTCTGATCTGGTTCAATTACAAATCTTGCTCCAATTCAGTTCTAGTATATACTTGTACGTGCTTGTATATATTTGTATGTGCTTATATATATACTTGTACATACACTTGTATGTTTATATGTACACTCGAGTTGCTTGAGCTTGAACCATTTTGAGGTTTTTGAACTTGTTTTCACTTCTGAACCATTTTGAGTTTCTGAACCATTTTGAGTTGAACTTATTTTCACATAAATGATGTGTGCAATGAGTTAGTTTCTTGATGTATATGCTATCAAGTTCGAGCTGCTCTCTTCTTGATACACTGTGTGTCTGCCTAAATTTGATTTCCATCTTATTGTCTTGTTCAATCTGAATCACAATTCATGCTTGTTGTTGCATTAGTATTGACCTGATACACATGTACATGCATTTTTGTTCATGTCTGAATTCATATTATGGCTTGAATCTGATTTTCATTTTGTTTCATTTTGGTTTACTAATCTAAGCTTATGCACTTGTGTTTGCTGCACCATATTCTGGTCTACAGTTCTATTGAATTGTCCCTTTGGTGATGTCCGCTGCACTTGTGTTCGCTGCATCAAATTCCGGTCTTCACTTGTGTTTGCTGCACCATATATATATATATGCATAGATATGTATGTATATTTGTGTGTCTGTGTAATGTTAAATGCTTTATGTACACTGCTTAGTCTGACCTTGTGCACACTTGTTCGTGAAATTGGATTGAGGCTCGACCTTGTGATATTCACAGCGATACACTGTGCATATCATAAGTTGTCTGTGCACATATATATTTGTCCCTATCTAAAACATGAAGAAAAACAAACCCATAAACTAAGGAAATATTAGTATTCAGATTCAATTTTATTTTTGCAATTTAGGTTTGTTTCATTTTCCATTTTACTGCGTTGTTTATTTGATAGGTATAGGAGATGGCTAGACGCAAGATGGAGCAAGCAAATAAAAATCAACATAAAAAATAAACTAGTGTGGGTGAGTGCAAGTAAAAGAGATGTTGTATATTAGAGTGTATAGAAATGTTGTATATGTGAGAGTGATAGTGAAAGTTGTATTTGAAAATGTAAGTATAGTGATAGTGAAAGTTGTATTGTATTTGAATTTGATTTGAAATAAAATATTTGAATTTCATTTTTGTGAATAATTATTCACATCAGTTAATATTTATATGTTTTCTAATAAGAATTTCTAGAACTGATACTATAACATCAGACAACATATGGTTTTTTTGTTATACTAGTGCATATAAGATGACGGGGCATCTCTATGGTCCGATGTGCAATGAGACGGCATGGAATTTAGCGACAGATAGATATGTGTTAGACAATGGAGCATATCCTTCATCTGATGTCATTTTTCCCTATAATTTTAATTGCTTATCTCCTTTTTCTACATTTACTATTCTTCATTTATTTCTCTACAAAATCTCTATTTGGTGTTTGTGCGGATTTTTTATGCAACCATTTTAGTGCTTTCACTAAGAGAGAGAGAGATTCTTGACTCTATTTGGATCCTTTTGCTACTACTGGATTGCAGAAATCCTCGAAAGAGATTCTGAATTATCTTCAAGTAGTTTATCCATTCTATTTAGATTTGCAAAAGTCTAAGGAAAACTATCAACATTGGTTAGGAAAACTGGATCTACTTCTCAAAACGTAGAAGGAAACGAGAATGCTAGCTTCCAACAAGAGGCCAGAGAAATCTACTAGTAAATGTTAATGCTACCAATCCAGTTGATATCCAGAATTCAGTTGATTCAATCAATTTGGTCGATTCCATCACAAGAGACGATTTCCAGAATCTGATGAGAGAGCTAGTGGATAGCCGCCGACAGAGCATAATCAACTCGGAGACCAATAACGCGGGAAAACTAGGAGGGAACCAACTCCCTATTCTACGTCAGAGAGCTCTACTTCATCTGATGGTTATCATAGATGCAGACGTCGTAGAACTGACAAATATAACGCAGAAGCTTCCAAATGTTAACAAATAACGCAACCTGGGTTGCTAGGACCGATCGGGCCTGATCCCTCTAGAGGGGTCGGGGCTGATCCCTCTTCCAAAGGAGGAAGCTTGCCTTTTCATGTTGAAGTGCAAGTTAGAGCCACTGCGGTTAATTTGGATGCTGGAGTTCAAGTGGATGCAAACCAGTTACCTCCTCAGAATGACGATGAAGTGAACGCACATGATATACATCGAGAGGATGTTGAGCCAAGAAGGCGTGGAATGGTCGTAGACATTGACCGGACCATTCACGTGAGGTGGAGTATGACTACCGCTTGGCTCCAATTATCCAAACACCGAACTTTTCAGCTATGGTTAGACAGCTAGTAAGGGAGAGCCAATGCTTGACCAATGATGATTGGGGGATCTAAAGAAGCCATACCCATTCACCAACAATATCCTACATGCGGAGTATCCAAGGAGGTTCAGTATGTCGTTGATGCCTGCCTATGAGGGGAAAACCGACCGTAGGAAATACTTCAAGAGATATGAATGGCTAATGGATTTCGCACGAGCCGATGATCCAATAAAATGTAGATTTTTTCTTAGTACTCTCTCCAGCATAGCAATGATGTGGTTTACGAGATTACCACTGCGGTCAATCTTTAGGTTTGACGATTTAGCAAAAATATTTATGGAGTAGTTCTGTATGCATGCAACTTGCCCTAAAGATGTAATGTTCCCTTCAAGCATGATCCTGGCTCCAGGAGAATTGCTGAAAGACTATTTGGAGAGATTGCATACAACCTCACAGAAGTTAGTAATTCGAATGACTATTCAATATTAATGGCGGTAACAAGAGGGATTGATCCAGAACTTACTTTGGCGATTAGTTAGAGTGTTTCTACATAACAGTACCTAAATATTAGAGGAAAGTGGAAGCAAGATTCTCTAGGAAAAAGATACTATGGGACCGATTGGAGAGGGAGTGTAGAGTAACATTGCAGTGAAATGGTCTGGGGAGAGTTCCAGAAAAGTTCAAGTAAAGGTCCAAAATAAACCAAATCAGCAAAAAAAGGCACTGATTGGAACCATGAGCGAAAGAGGAATTCTTGATGAGGAAAGCCTAGGATTCCATTGTATGATACCTACACACCACTGAATACATCTCTAGAGAACGTCTACTTGTTTGCATGCAATACCTTGTAGTATAGGAAGCCACCACCAAAAGAATCGACAAAGAAGTAGAAGAAAATTGGAAAATATTGTCGGTTCCAAGAATGCTTTGGTTATTAAATGAATGAATGTAGGCATCTATAGGATGTTATTAAGAAACTAATTCTGGAAAAAAAATTACAGCAGTTTGTTAAAGTCCCGCAGGATGGTGGGCAGGGGACATCCGACCCTAACCGAGGACAAGCGCCGGACTGGGCTGAGGTGCCTGCATAGACTGGTGGAAGATTAGTGATTAATGCAATAGTCGGAGGACCAAATTCAGCTAATAAGAGCTGGCACGAGATGGAGCTCTATGCTAGCGCGATCAAAAATATGAATTTTGAGTGTTGTTCGAGTACAAAAGATGGGGGTTAGGCATAACAGGAGCGTACAATGGCAGACGATATTGTATTCGAAAACAGAGATGTAGGCAAGGTAAAGGCACCGACGATCGACCCAATAATCAATTCGGCCATGATCGGTCCCGCCTAAGTAAGGAGGATCTTGGTTGACTGTGGAAGTTCCATAAATACAATTTTCAAAAAGGCTTACGATCAAATGAGGATGGAAGCCAAGGACTTGAAACCATCTAAAGCCCGCATTCTTGGCTTTAACGGTGCTGCAACCAAAGTTATCGGTTATATTGAATTACCCGTACAGTTGGGAGAAGGTGACCGCAGGAGAGTGCAGATGTTGTCGTTTGTTGTCTTAGATGTTGACTCTCCTTACAATGCTTTTCTGGGACGACTAGTTCTAGCTGAATTCCGAGCTGCTATTTCCTTATGATGATTGACTTTGAAGTTCCCAACTAATAACGGTGTTGGAGTTATGCATGGTGATAAGGCGACCGGAGGTGCCTGCTATGTGGCTTAATTGAGAGACACTCAACAGAAGGAGAAAGGTAAGGGTGTGGACAAGTCTCTTCGCATCCAAACCACCGAAAATTGACAACCAGCACCTGGGCCCTGGCTCGGGCAACACAATCGGTTCTATAAAGACATAGATCCAAGGGATGATGAGGAGGACCCCAAAGAGACCAAGGCTGCACTAGCTGAGCTGACAATTGACATCACTATTAGCCACGATAACCCACCACAGGTCCTAATGAACGGATGACAGCTTAGCCCCCCGATGATGAAAGAACTTGCTAGTTTTCTTCAGGCGAATCTTGATGTGTTCGCTTGGATTCATTCTGACATGTGTGGGATCTCACCTGCCATTGCGAGCCATGCATTAAATATCGACCCGAGGCATGTCTCGGTGAAACAGAAAAGGCATGGAAAGGATCCAGAGAGATTTGCCGCCCTTAATGAGGAGGTGGATAGACTCAAAAGCAACGGGTTTATCCGCGACTCCCTCTACCTAAGTGGGTATCCAATCCTGTACTTGTGCAAAAGGCAAATGGAAAATGGAGAACGTGCATTGATGATTTGGACTTAAATAAGGTGGGTCCAAAAGACAGTTTTCTCCTTCCAAGGATCGACCAACTGGTGGACTCAATTATAGGACACGAGTTACTATCTTTCATGGATGTGTACTCTGGATATAACCAAATCCCGATGCACATACCAGACTAGGAGCACACCAGCTTTATTACCGACATGGGATTGTATTGTTATGTGGTAATGCCATTTGGATTGAAGAATGCTGGAGAAACCTTTTAGCGCCCGTTCAACTGAATGTTTAAAGATCAGATTGGAAAGACGATGGAGGTATACATGGAAAATATGCTAGTAAAGTCATGACAATCAAGCGACCACATTAGAGACTTGGCAGAAATGTTCGATATCCTCCGATATTACAGAATGAAGATCAATCCTCTAAAATGTTCATTTGGTGTTGCATCAGGAAAGTTCTTTGGTTTCATCGTCAATTCTCGCGGAATCAAAGCTAATCTTGAGAAGATTCGATAAATTCGCAATATCCAAGCACCAAAGACCATTAAACAAGTATAGAGCTTAAATGGGAATGTTTGCCGCTCTAAGTCGATTTATTTTCAGAGCCACTAATAAATGCATTCCTTTTTTTGACTTGATTAGAAGAGGGAAAAGTAACTTTGAATGGAAAGAGGACTGTGAAGATGCATTCCAAGATTTGGCGAACCACTTAGAGAAACCTCCCATCTTGTCCAAGCCAATGGATCACAAAGACTTGTATATCAACTTGGTCATGTCGGTACACGCTATAAGTGTCGCACTACTTTGTGAGGAGAATTGATTCCAGAGTCCGGTCTATTATGTTAGTATGCGATTAATAGGAGTTGAAAGGAACTATCCGAAGATAAAGAATTTGGCATATTGCTTTGCGAAAGCTCTGCCCCTATTTTCTGGCTCATCCCATCAATGTTTACACCATTCAGCCGTTACGACAGGTCCTACAGCAACCTGAGGCATCTGGAAGGTTACTGAAGTGGAACATCGAATTGAGCCAATTCGACATCACTGATCTCCCTCGAAGAGCCATCCAAGGAGAGGCATTGGCGGACTTTATAGTACAATTCACTGCACAGGATGATCTTTCGGAGAGTGGTGGGGCCCCTACCATTCAGTGGAAAATGTATATGGATGGAGCATCCAACGATCGTTGTTCTGGAGCCAAAGTCATGCTAGTAACTCAAGAGGATCAATCAATTTGATTTAATTTGAAGCTTGACTTCCCAGCAACGAACAACAAAGCCAAGTATGAAGCTTTGATTGCTGGACTCAAATTTGCTAGAGAACTGGGAATAAAATCTCTTGAAATCTTTTGCGATTTCCAGTTGGTGGTATACCAAGTCACGGGAGATTACCAGGCTAAAGGACAATGAATCACCCCGTACCTTATCCAAGTCCAAGAGCTATAGATTGACCTTGAGTATTATGACATCACACACATTCCTTGGGGTCAAGACAAGGAGGCCGACTCATAGGCAAAGTTTGCTAGTACCGTGGATGCGCAATAAATGGGCTTGGTTTCAATCGAAATACTAGACACTTAAACCGGATGGAAATCGACTAGGTCCTAAAAACGAAGCTTGAGAAGGAGTCGTGGATGACTCCGATTAAAGGCTATTTACAACAGGGAGTCCTTCCCGAACGGAGATTGAAAGGCGGCAAGTCCTCCGTAAAGCTTCACGGTATATCATTCAGGAGGGAGTCATGTGTTGAAAGGTTTTTTCCATTCCCCTGCTCTAGTGTATCACTCATGATGAAATAAAATCAGTCCTAAAGGAGGTTCATGAAGGGGAATGTGGCGATCACACTGGGGGTCAAATCCTAGCAAAGAAAATATGCCGTTACAGGTATTATTGGCCGATTGTAAACCGAGATGCTGCTAATTACGTTAAGCGATGCGACAAGTGCCAGATGTATGCAAAAGTTTTGAGAGCTCCATCAATAGAAATCACACAAATAAATGGTCAGCCCATGGCCGTTTGCCATATGGGGCATAGATATTATCGGTTCCATACCGATCTCAAAAGTTGTTGTGAAATACGCAATCATAGCACTTGATTACTTCACCAAATGGACCGAAGCGGAACCTTTAGCCACGATCATGAGAAATAAAGTAATCAAATTCATTATATGGAACATCATCTGTAGTTTTGGCCTTCCACGAACCATTATAACTGATAATGAGACTCACTTTGACAGCGCTGAATTCAAAGACTTCTGCCGTCGGCATCATATTGAAAAGAGATTTGCAATAGTTGCTTACTCTCAAGCGAATAAAATCATAAAGTCAATTCCGAAGAAGCGTTTGAACAAGGCTAGACGCATGTGGGTAGATGAACTCCCAACAGCATTAAGGGCTTACAGAACCACCCACTAGTTCGTGACTGGCCATACTCCATTTGCCCTTGCTTATGGCTCCGAAGCTGTCATTCCTGTTGAACTCGAAGTCAATTCTCATCGAGTGGCATACTACGACCCCAGAATGAATAGAGATCTCCTCTTAAAATCTCTAGACTTTGTGGACGAGAAGAGCAAAGAAGCTGATTTGAGGGCAGTTGCACCGTCACCGAGTCATTCGATACTACAACACTAAAGTTTAACCTAGAACCTTTGAAATCGATGATCTTGTCTTGAAATAAGTTTTTCCTGCCCCTTCACATCTGAATCCTACTTGGGAAGGACCGTATGTCATTGAATAGAGGCTTGGAAAGGGAACTTTTAAGCTAGAGACTATTGATGGCATCACGCTCTTAAGGGCATGGAATAGCGAGCATTTACAACGCTATTTCACTTATTTTGTTTTTTTTCCATTCAGTTGTATATAATTTTTGAATTTGCTTTAGCATTTGATTTTCCAAATATGTAATAAGACAAATTATGTCATTTATACCCATTTGGCAGATAAAGTTTGAAATTTCCTTCATAATTATGATTACTGTAGCATTACATATTACTTACGATACCCAACTAACTAATATTGACATGTCTGAGCGGGTTCCCGGAGTTTGGAGCTAGCCGATGACATAAGTTCACGATTGAACTAAACAAAATGAATGTGGTCCGACTGTTCATTCGATGATTCTTACTCATGGCCCAATGGACGGAGTATTAACGAGAAATGGATGTGACTTGACCATCCGATAACCAAATTAGTCCCACCAAGCGATGGGATAGACATGAATCAAAAGCAATCGTGATACGACCGATATTTTGCTAAGTTAAACCCCGAACTTGTAGGCAAATCAATCAATTAAGGAAAGTTTGGTCCAAATTTTTTCTAAAATAACTCTAAGTCCCAGAGTGTGGACTGGAATATAAACACAAATTGGGTGCGATCCGATCACCCACCAACTAAATGTTATCCTCAAAGTGCGGATATGAGTATAAACAAATAGACAAGTGCAGTTCGACCACTCACTATTATATAAACTTCAACCTGATACCGACATGAGTAGTATAAACTCGATAAAAAAGGAGTTTGACCATCCATTATCTAACTCTGCTAACCCGAGACTGGGGGCAGGAGTATAATCACTTAAACTACTGAATCTGATGGTGTAACACTAGGGCTCGAGCCACAACTTGAGACAACGACCACAAGGAGGCCTTGAGTAAAAATTAACGGATGATTATCCGAATTAACGAGCAAAGAATTACAAGTACATTGAATGGAAAAGTAATAGCTCGACTACTTAAGCAAGTTTACATAAGAGATCAATACAAAATAAAGAATTTTTATTTACGCATTAAACTTGGAAATCGTATTTCAAGTTTATCCAAAAGCGGGGGCCACACCCACACAATCATGACCAACAAAAAAGAAAAACAACTATACAAACTATATACAAACTAAGCATAAGTGATGGCTACTTCTTTTTCCCCTTCTCTCTTTTGGATTTCTTGGGAGTGGCACCACCCGAGCCTCCACCTGTCCTTCTCTTCAATCCTTTACCACCCTTGGTAGGAGAGCTTTCAGAGGTTGATAGTGTTCTTTGGGAACCGACTTGCTGGGTGGAATGACTTGCAGTGGGACAAGATTTCGATCATCGACATCCACATCAGGGGGTCAACTTTAGCTTTTTTCTTCAATGACTCCTCTCTCTCGATGCGATCCTTCAAGCTAAGCTCATCAGTATATTCGGAGGCACCAATGATCACAATATCATCAAATTCAACTGATAGCGGTTGATCGTCGGCCTTTTTGTCATCAAGTGTTCCAATAACTTAAGCATCGAGCCCTTAAATGTCGGTAGCCGTAGGAATTTTAGTAAATGTCGGTTGTTGTTCTACAGTGGCACCGCTTCTTGGAGTTTGACTGGAACACGAAAGACCAGCAGATTCGTGGGAAAAAGAAAGTAAAGCGAGATACATGTGTCCGGCTGACTTCCAATTGTCGATGGCGTGCTCCCTTCTTGAGTAGGATTCGACACCTTTGATTGATAACCGAGTCTTCTCGAATCATAGCTCAGATCCTGTCCCAGGTCAAATAAACCGATTCTCCAGCTTTTTGAAATGAAAGGGGACCTTTGGGAACAGACTCCGAAGCTTCAATGATGTTTTTCCCTTTGCCAGAGAGTGCTAAAATATCAAAGTATCAGAGCCTTGCAGCGGCAAGATCTAGAGGTTCATTCCCATTGAGGATCTCGCATACCAGTTTCTCCTCATCCAAATCAGCTTCACCAAGGGTTTTCTTCTTCATTTCAATGATATATTCCCAAACCTCGGCAAGCGATTCGAGGTAGCCCTCTCCAAAAATACTAAAGTTGCTATAGATTAGAACCTTAGCATTGTATTCGACAATGAAAGGATCGAACATATCCTTAACTCATTCCAGCCAGCCTCTTTAGCATCCTCTAACTGGGCCTCAATTTTTTTCTAACTTCATTACGACCAGCTTCCTTTGCCTCTTCCTCGAGGAATTCAATTTGAGTGAATTTCTCATCAAGTTTAATTTTCAGCTTTCGAGCTTCGACGGCCTCTTCACAATATCTTTGAGACTCCTCTTAAGCTTCGAGTTTTTCTTCTTTTTTTTTCTTAAGAAGAGTTCCTCAACGCGACAAGCTAGAGTATTTTTCTCTTTTTATAGTGTTTCCTTCTCTAGAGCAAGCACACCACTGCGGTTGAGGGCAGCGTTCAGCTCCTTTTATGGGCCGTTTCCAGACGTCTAACCACCTTTGATGTTTCTTTGGCACTCTTCTCTATCGTGGCTAACTTCGCTGTCAACACTATAATCTCATCATCTTGGTGTTTAATTATGTCTTTATCATGGATCGCCTCTAACTTAAGGTGATAGAGTTCATGTTGCCACTCAATAGACACCTCAGAGATTTTCTTGCTAAATGCTTGAATGCTTCATGCTACACAAAAACATCATTGACACATGCATGTAAACTCGCTTTAGCACCCCCTGGAATTGTACAGATGGAAGGAAGAAACTTTAGCCCATCAAAGCAAATTTTTGGAAAATTTACCTTAAGTTCAGCCAACCATTCTGCTGTAGAGGCCTCAGGAACTGTAATAGCCAAACCTGGATCAAAAGAACCAATTGGGGGTTTGCTTGACCTATGATCGCGAGGCTGTCGAGAACCAGATGAACCTGAATAATGCTCAGGCAGAACAATAGCTTGGAGAACATGGGAAGAGGTCTAATCGCCGCTATGTACATGAAGATTGGGCTAAACTTCCTGATAAGACGATTGAGATTAGGACTTGTCTTTAGAGGATGAAGACTCCCTTGAACGATGACTTCTTTTTCGGCTGTCATCTCTTCCTTGACGCTTGCCCGAGTTTAGACCACGACTAGATCCATACTATGATGAGGAGCCCCTCAAGCAATCCAAGGCACTGGAATGAGACATAGCACTTGCAAATCAAACCAAAGCATATAAGTGACCGTTAAATAAAAGATAGACAAAAATTATGCAGTGTAGTGTGCATGATTGTGAGTGTCCTAGTGTGCCCTTGATTGACCAATTACTACGGCCTTGCTCATGTGAGTGATTTCCCCTTTGCTAATGGGAGGATTGTCATCATCAGTCTTGGTGGGAGAATTAAGCCCTCCAACACTAATATTGGGGAAGTCATAGGTCATGATATCGTCAGGGATCGGGAGGCTCGAGAATTTTTCCATCAAACTTTCTAATGGTTCAAAGGAAGACTCTTCTTCAATATAGGTGATGATGAACTCAGGCTCTTTGGCAGTTTTTCACCTACGGAGTTTATAAGCGAGCTTTTTTCCTTTTCTTATTGGTGCATGATATTGAGTGCCTTATGATGGTTCGACCATAGGCGCATTGCCCGGACCTGCATCAACATCGCCAGGCTTGTTGGCTTCATCACCTCCAATTTCACCTTCTTCAGCATCGTCCTGAGCCTCCTTAATTGGGGACATAGATAGGGCTATCAGTGCCGCCATCTTGTTCAGCGACATTCCTTGATGGTGCAATGCTTCCTGGAAGAACGATGCTACGACCTTATTCTAATAGCCCAAAACGTGATAACCACTCATCGGTTAAAAGGGATCTGATGTCCTTGTCCTCAACTGGGGTGGCGTGAATTGCAATAACTACCTTTGAATAATTATCACCTTGAGGCCATGGATGGACACCTGTAAATTTTCAAAGTATCTGTTAGTTCAAGGTACGGCTCGGGCTAAAGAATGTGAAAATAATGAGAAGGCAACACTTACGTCCTTCCAACCACCACCTCGCGAAGCCAGGCGGACAAAGAACATAAAACCATTCATGTTTAAAGATAATGAGCTTGTTCCAAGTGCCAGTCAAAACTCGACAGTTGGGTGAAGGCTCGAGGAAAGTATAAGAAAGACTTGCTATCCATTATTTGAAACTATAGATAAACCTGATGTCCTCAGAAGATGGCGGGTGGAACAGAACATCCATAAATAGCAAGAAAGTGCCATGAAGATAAGCATAGCTATTTGGATGTAGCTGAGCAGGATCTATTCCTAGATAATCTAGCATCTCTCGGATAAAAGAAATAAAAGGCGGCACACGTCCGACCCAGCAAATAAATTTATTGCATGTTGTATACACCTCGAGGGGAAAATGAGCCCTGTCTTTCACTGAAAGGAGTAGAACATCTCCAAACGGAATTCCATGTTTAGAGCATAGCCTACGGAAAGCGGCCTCACCAATTTTAGTAGCCTGGGAATTCATCGGGTTATCCAAAAATACAGCACCCTCTATAGTGTTAGGGGAAGGATTTATCTCTTCCACCGGAAGGATAGGAACATCAAAGAAAAGGTCGACCAACGGGCCTAAAATCTCTGGTTGCTTAGTTTGATGTCCAGGATAAAGTCTATTGGATACAGTCGCAAAACTCGACTCGGCACCTGCACTACTATGCTATAAAGGTTGTCTAGAAGACACTGCGGCTAAACGCCCTAAACGTTTAGGTCCCATATCAACTAAACTCAAGAGATAATCAAGATTAGAAAAGGTAACATGTCCCACCATGGTAGGTGCAAAATAGTGTGGTGCAGTGTTGTGCAGTGCAGAGATAAACAGTTCAAAATTAAAAGCAAAAGTAAGTGACGAGACTTTTGGATTCCAACTAGAGTGACCATTATCGTTGACCATCTCAACTGGCATTTAGATTGATCGGTTGTGTAAGCTTTGAGATCGACCATCGATATATCGAACTGTGAAGTCCATTATTGAAGTCCATATGTTAAGTTTTAATTCAAGTTCAAGTCCCGGCAGTTTAGTCATTCAATTTCAAATTCAAAGTTAGATATGAAAATCATGTTATCCATTTTAGTCATATGTTCAAGTTCGTTAAGAGGGGAGTGGTTATAATTGCTTATACAAGTTTACATGGAGTGGTTCATTTAAGGTTTCAAGCTTGGTTCAAGGTTTTGAAATCAGCTAAGTCCCCATAGACGATCCCACACTTGAAGCAAATAACCGATCCTTATTCATAGCCGATCCCTTTGCCGAAACAAGTTTTGCCGATTTGTCCATGGTCCATAAACAACCGATCCCATTCGCAAAGCCTATGTTCGACCCATTCTTGAACATACCAACAGCGATCCCTTTACTTAGCCACTCCCATTCTTCCCTTAAATGTTTGTTCCGATCCCTTCAAACAACAACAACACCAATCCCTCCTTACTCAAAGATATCAATAACCGAACGCTCCTTTCTTTCATCGCTGATCCCTCACCAAGCAATATCAACTCCAGACATGACCAATCCCTCTACTTCCTCCATGCTTCACTCCTCTCCTTTCTCCTTCTCTACCACCTCGCCGAACCATACATCGCTATCGTCCATCTCATCTTCCCCAAACCTAACTCACGCTTATGTTAATTAACATAAACAAAACCCATTATCACATCACAAACAAAAGTAAATGCAAGGGAACCTGCCTAAATGTATAAAGTACGAGTTGCTTAAAGGGAGATGTTGAACTTTGATTCAAATTGATGATGGAGTGTTGGTCTAAAGCTATAGAGAATGGTGGGTCTGAGGATGAAGGCGACAATTGATTTCAAGAGAAGGGGTTGGAATTCAAATTGGAAGGGGAGGGTTGGGAGACGAGCTCGAAGGAAGTGAAAAAGAGAAGGAAATGAACTAAAGTGAAGGATGGAGAGGGAAATGTTGGTTTAGATACGAAGCATGAGGGATCGGCCCGCTTTAGCTTCTCCACGAAGCCGAAAATGTTGATTCCCTAATATTGAGAGGGATCGGGTACGATCCCTACCCAAGGGGGATCCATCTGATCCCTATATATATAAAGAGGAAAAAGGATCGGTTATAAAAATACCGATCCCCATTATTGAAAAAAAAGGGGAGGAAAGGGATCAGTTACGAACCCTATATGCATGCGAACATGTACATAAAAATTATGTAGAGTAAATAAATGTAAAATGCAATGAAATTGCATCTAATTCAATGAAAATTAGCGACCATCCATAAGCGTGCAAACACATCCGGGAGCCAATGATAAGAACGTGTACCTGGATATGCACGTGTATATTCTTGACATTCCATTTTTGAAATCGATAGAAATTGAATTAAAACATGAAGTTTTAAGGTCAAGACTAAACCAGATAGCCAAAGCTTACTAGCCCCATAAACCCAAACATAGATAGTATCTGATGAAATATAATCCTGAATTTATACTATTGAAAATTGACCAAGCGTCACGACGATCAAAGAAAGATAGAGACTTTGGGAAAATAATTCGATGGAAGGACAGCGACTATTCAGAAAACAGGATGGATTTATTTTCGGTGGCTCTAACTTGCTTCGATTCAAAGCACGTCATGTTCAATAAAAGATGTGCTTTAAGGGGCAAGTGTTATCCGGCATTTTGATGCGACTATATCTGAACTGATTTGATAAGTTCGATTATCTGTCATCAAAGCCAGTATGTCCAGAGCGATGATTGTGGGGTCTAGAAGTCAAGTACAAATTGCAATATGACACTGTGAACTAACAGAATCAAGAGATATGTTATACAAAATGTTCTAAGTATGGAATATAATTCACTACACAAAAGGGATCGGCTATAATCACTCTCAATCATAAGGATCGATCCGCTTCAGCCAAACAAGTGTAATTAAATTGAAAACAATCGATATCTCAAGATCCAAAATTCCAATGCATATAAAACATTCGAAATAAGATGTAGGGACCCTAGGGAGCCTACCTTAGGGATCGCACCTCAAAAGCACTAAGCAAGGGGGACCGACCCTCTTCCCTCCATAGGGTCGGCCAGAATCAGGTAACAACACACTTTGCAGCAACGATCGAGCAATAACTCAACTTCTACTAATCCAATTAGCATGAAACTTGGAGGCTAAGCATATTACAACTTAAAGAAGCTCCCATAGGGATTGCACCCCCAAATTCCCTCAAAATAAGAATCGGCCCCGATCCCTATTTCTTGGTATTTGGGTCATGTGATCCCTCTTGTGGGTCCATATGGTTTTGGAGATCCTTTTGTCGAATTTTCCGGGAGATATTTTGTCGTCTTCCTCTATAAATATAGGCTTGATTATTAATTTTCAGGATCTTTAGGTTGCTGGTTACTTTGTACTCTATTGTAACTATGGATTTTCTTTTGATCCCTATTGTACTCACTTTACAAAGTGATTAATAATGCTATCTCTTCAAAGTGGATGTAAGCAAACAACGTCGAATTACTATATATATCATTGTGTAATTGTTATTGCTTTGATTTTCTGGTATTTAATTGCTTGTCTCCTCTGTTTAGATTTACTATTCTTCATATATTTCTTTATAAAATCTTTGTTGGGTGTTTGTGTTAATTTTTGGTGCACTATATATATATACACACATAAATAAAAAATTAAAAAAATTAAAAGAAAATATTGTTATCCCGCCTTTTGGAAAGGCCGTGACACCAAGAAGTTGAATGGAAATTAAAGACAAATCATCCCGAAGAACGGATGTACGCAGGTTCGCTATGGATGCTGGTAAATTTTGTCCGAGTCCGAATCAAGCTACAATTGATATGACACGACAAGCAAAGCCATGAAAGTCGACGTTCCAAATTTCAAGTCAATTGGAGTTTGTATGCTCAAGTTACGATCGATGCAAACCAAGGAAATCCACTCATTCGTATCCATCGTTCCGCTTATTTCGCATCGATCCATTTCGTATCCATCGGTAGAAAAGCCTCTCTTCATATCCATCCAAGCAAACCCACTTCGTATCCATCCAACCAAAACACACTTCGTATCCATTCACGTCCACCCGCTTCGTATCCACTGGTAGTGACATGAGAGTCCATTTCGTATCGATCCATTGTTAAACATGCTTCGTATCGATCAGCCATAGATCGATACGAAATCAACACCACTCATCGATACTAACACAATCAATAAGCGATATGAATTGGCCTCTGAACTATCGATACGAAGAACGGAAGTTCGTATCGATACGAAGCAAACTGAAATGGATCGATACGAAGTTGGGTGCGAGGGATCGATGCGAAGTTGAGTGCTATAAAGTGATACGTAGGAAATATCCTGGGTCGATACGAACGAGGCACATCCAAGTGGAAGACTCGGTCATTCGGCATGAAAAGTGGATCGATCCTAATAGTTAGCGCCACATCACCCAGCAAGCACGTGCCTGGGAGCGATGCAAACTGATCGATGCGAACAAAACAATGCTAACAGAAGCGATGCGATTTCAGCAACCTTCAACAAATTCAAACTTGCATCGATCATAACTCAAGATATATAAGTCCAAATGCCAACAAATTTTCATAGGAGCTTGCGTGCAACCTTAGGAATGTCCATGATCGATCTTGACTCGATTGGACTAAATCTTGATCGATATGAATTTCATTTGTATCGATCACGGATCGAGTCCAAACGGCTGAAGATCGATCGCGTGGGCCCACCCACGTGGGAGAGGAGGTCTTCCGAGATCTGAGCGAGATATTTGCCGCCTACACCTATAAATAGCAACCTAGGACCTACTAAAATTGGACTTTTGGCTCTTCTACATCCAGACTCCGTCGAAATCACCATTGTACTTGTTATCCCGCCTTTTGGCAAGGCCGTGACACCAAGAAATTGACTAGAAATCAAAGACAGTCCGTCCTGTAGGATGACTACATCCCAAGTTCACCATGGATATCGATGAATTTTGCCCGAGTCCAAATCAGGCTACAATTGATAAGACACATCAAGCAAAGTCATGGGAACCAGAGTTCCAAATTTCGAGTCAATCGGGGTTTGTATGAATGAGATATGATCGATGCAAGTTAGGGAAGATGCGATGTTCGAATCCATAGGAGAGCCACTGTTCGAATCCATGACGTTCGTATCCATCGGCAGAAGGAGTTAGCCTCGTGCTTGCATTGTTCGTATCCATCAAGATAAAGTCCTTCGACTCCATCAAGCAAATCCTCGCGTACTCCAGTTCGAATCCATCAAGTGTCCTCTCCTCGAATCCCTCAAGGTCAGGCGCTTCGAATCGATCCAGCTGAGAAGTCTTCGTATCGATCGATAATGGAATATCCTGATCGATACGAAGGAACATCCCTTCGATCGATTCGAAGGGCCACATCTTCGAATCCATTGCCACGAGTCCACCCAGTCCAAGCAGCAAAAAATATGGAGTCGACCCTGTCAACTCGGAGATAAAAACGGATTGACACGAAGAACGCGCGCCTTGACAACCTGCTAGCGCACACTTGGATCGATTCGAAGCAATCGAGTCGAACGTAATCGATTCGAACAGAGCACTGCAACCAGAAAAGCGACCTTGAATCGATCATAACTCGAGATCCACAAGTCCAAATGCTATGAAATTTTCACAGAAGCTTGAGCACATGTTGAAGAATGTCCACACCAAAGTGGGCCCGGATCTCTAGATTTCGGCCATGTCGGCCCCCTCACGTGCCAGAGCTGGTCTTCCTTCAATTTAGGCGAAATATCAGCCTCCTACACCTATAAATAGAGCCCCTGGTCATTCAGAAAAGGGGTCAGACAATTTTGAGAGCTAAAGAACGCCCAGACTCTGCCATATTTACTCAGAATCGCCACTGCTTCCTTAGATTCAGACTTAGCTCAGAAAATCAGTTGTACTACATTAGAAGAAATTGTAATCTTCAAGTGAACATCAATAAAATCATTAACTTCAGAGTGGACGTAGGCAAGATCGCCGAACCACTATAAATCTCTTGTTTCTGTTCATTATTTCTGAATTGTGATACTCTGTTACTTAGATTTGAGATTTGTGTGTGAATATTGTTGATTTATATTCAAACACTGGTGCTTTCACAACATTCGGGGTTTGTGATCAATTTTGGCGCAAACACTTTGGTGCTTTCACTGAGAGCTGAACTCAGGAGTTCTATCATTTGAAAGTTGAATCAGAAGGCTAAGAGATTCAGATCCAAGGAATCATGACAAGATAAACAAGTAGAAGGCAGAGGCCAGAGCGAAGTCAGCACGAAGGGAGTCAAGAGGCTTCCTCGGGAGCAAACCAAGCTTCAGTTTTCATCACTAGGGATGAGATGGAGGCAATGATGAAGAGACAAGAGGAAATGATCCAGAATATGCTTCAACAGATTGGACAACTTGGAGCACAAAATCAAGGAGCAACCAGAATCCAGAATGGAGCAGGACCATCTAACGCAACGCCGGAGCTGGGGGGCACACTTAGGACATGTTGATCCGAACCTGGGAAGAGAGACAAGGACATCCGAGCAACCTGGCGGCAATAGAGGGATGAACGCTCAGCCAGGGGAGCAGACACCCGAAAGCTCACACGGACTCGGGGGGCAGATCGAAGGTAGCGAACAAGGACTACAGCTTGGAGACAATGATGATTGGCAGAGATGGTCAGGCGAGCCATGAGAGGCGGATTAGTAAACAGAGATCTTGAAGACGTGAACAAGAGTCCCTTTTCTCCTACGATTAGGTTGGCTAGGAACCCACCAGAATTCAAACTGCCAACAGTAGAAAGGTATGATGGGAGGACAGACCCTGCGGTCCATCTAACGAGGTATATAAGGCACATGGAAGTGCTGGGGGCATCACAGGAAGTCATGGCCCGATGCTTCCCATTATATTTGACAGACATAGCAGCTTTATGGTTCAGACATCTAGAGAGCGGCTCCATTGGGACATGGACCGATTTGATTGAGAAATTTATGAGGCAATTCAGGGTTCACATTTCAAGACCCAAGAATGTGATGAGTTTGGCAACGCTAAAATAGAAAGCTGGAGAGTCTTTGAGGAATTTCCTGACGCGATTCAATGCGGCAGCAGCATCGGTGTATCGGCCAGATCCATCCATGGTTATGATGGCAGCTGTGTCCGGAATAGCTGACGGCACAGAGTTCAAAAATTCATTAACTAAGGATCCGCCTATGGATCTAGGGGAATTCTATCACGAGGCAGAAAAGTTTTTGCGATTGGAAGACGCTAATGCTGAAAGAGAAGAAGGAGAGGGAATAGAAGTTTATGCACTTAAAGACAAAAAGCCTCTCGAAAATGATTCAGGCAAGGATAAAGGAAAACGAAAGGCTGAGGACAATGGTGACAGGTCAAAGTGACTACGGAGAGAGCCATGATTCACCACTTATTCAGAGCTGAATGAGAGTTTGGAGCGAATCTACCAAGATACACGAGAGCAAGTTCCCTACCGTAGGCCAATACGAAGGGATCCCACTGTTGACGAGAGGAAATCAGACAAATACTGCTTATTCCACGAACTGAATGGTCATAACACTGACGACTGTAGACATCTGAAGGATGAGGTGGAAGGACACATCAGGAACGGTATGCTACTTCAGTATGTGAGAAGGCGAGCTCCAGCAGTGGAGCCAGAGCGACCACCATCTACATCAGCTAGGGGTGCCCCCGAGCTGGGACACCGTATGATTATCAATTAATTAAAATAACGATGAACAAGTCGTAAACCTCTCACCAACACGGGTAAATCATTTGCACATGTGCGAGATCACGAACGGTCCATAAGCATGTGCTGAATGACTACTAACCCTATCGTTGTGGGAATTTACACTTTGACATCCTTGCTTTGCTTTTGTTTCGTCTTGATTTGAACATTTGAACTTAATTCTGTTTAACATTTCTGCTAAAGACTTATTTTCAATGAGAAAATGCTACTTGTAATTTCATAGCGGCTAAGCCACTTACACATGTACGGGATCGCGAACGGTCCCTAGGCATGCTCTGAGATGGCGATAAACCGTTGCAACAAACAATCCGGGAATTCACCCGAACGTGAAACCTAGTATCGATGACACTAAGTCCCTCCCCGGGCACACTCAAGTCGCCACGAACGGCACCCGACCACGAACGGTCAGAACTCGCCACGAACGGCACCCGACCACGAACGGTCACAAATCACCATTTGCCTCATACGGCATCCGACCACGAACGGTCACAATTCACCTAATATGACATTCGATCGCAAACTATCACATTTTGGCCTCGTACGGCACACGATCGCGAACGATCACGTTCCTCTTTCCACGACACCCGACCGCGAACGGTCATGATTCGTCTAGAACGACATCCGACTTCGAACAGTCACAATTCGTCTAGAACGACATCCGACCGCGAACGGTCCCATTTCTTTGTTTACCACAAATGGCATCCGACCTCGAACGGTCCCATGTTACCTCAAATGGCATACGGTCGTGAACGATCGTCATTCATGGTCAGATAAAACTATCAATTTCTTTGCAGGTCATCAATAGGATATGAACATCCAACTTATGGTACTACAAAACATGCCTTCCTACCGCAAGGCATATTTTGGGGGGCAAATGTTATCCCGCCTTTTGGCAAGGCCGTGACACCAAGAAATTGACTAGAAATCAAAGACAGTCTGTCCTGTAGGATGACTACATCCCAAGTTCACCATGGATATCGATGAATTTTGCCCGAGTCCAAATCAGGCTACAATTGATAAGACACATCAAGCAAAGTCATGGGAGCCAGAGTTCCAAATTTCGAGTCAATCGGGGTTCGTATGAATGAGATATGATCGATGCAAGTTAGGGAAGATGCGATGTTCGAATCCATAGGAGAGCCACTGTTCAAATCCATGACGTTCGTATCCATCGGCAGAAGGAGTTAGCCTCGTGCTTGCATTGTTCGTATCCATCAAGATAAAGTCCTTCGACTCAATCAAGCAAATCCTCGCGTACTCCAGTTCGAATCCATCAAGTGTCCTCTCCTCGAATCCCTCAAGGTCAGGCGCTTCGAATCGATCCAGCTGAGAAGTCTTCGTATCGATCGACAATGGAATATCCTGATCGATACGAAGGAACATCCCTTCGATCGATTCGAAGGGCCACGTCTTCGAATCCATTGCCACGAGTCCACCCAGTCAAAGCAGCAAAGGATATGGAGTCGACCCTGTCAACTCGGAGATAAAAACGGATCGACACGAAGAACGCGCGCCTTGACAACCTGCTAGCGCACACTTGGATCGATTCGAAGCAATCGAGTCGAACGTAATCGATTCGAACAGAGCACTGCAACCAGAAAAGCGACCTTGAATCGATCATAACTCGAGATCCACAAGTCCAAATGCTATGAAATTTTCACAGAAGCTTGAGCACATGTTGAAGAATGTCCACACCAAATTTCAGCTCGATCGGACAATTTCTTGATCGATTCGAACCAAGGGTCGAATCGATCCCAAAGTGGGCCCGGATCTCCAGATTTCGGCCATGTGGGCCCCCTCACGTGCCAGAGCTGGTCTTCCTTCAATTTAGGTGAAATATCAGCCTCCTACACTTATAAATAGAGCCCCTGGTCATTCAGAAAAGGGGTCAGACAATTTTGAGAGCTAAAGAACGCCCAGACTCTGCCATATTTACTCAGAATCACCACTGCTGCCTTAGATTCAGACTTAGCTCAGAAAATCAGTTGTACTACATTAGAAGAAATTGTAATCTTCAAGTGAACATCAATAAAATCATTAACTTCAGAGTGGACGTAGGCAAGATCGCCGAACCACTATAAATCTCTTGTTTCTGTTCATTATTTCTGAATTGTGATACTCTACTTAGATTTGAGATTTGTGTGTGAATATTGTTGATTTATATTCAAACACTGGTGCTTTCACAACATTCGGGGTTTGTGACCAATTTTGGCGTAAACAGTACTCTAATTTTACTGTTGTAACTCATTGTAAACAGCAAGCAAAATCAATAAAAGTCAGCCATTTCATAGTGACGTAGGCCATACGACAATCCACTCTAAATCTGTGTGATTCTATGCGTTTTTCTTGTTTATTATTGGTGTGTTTTTTTAGATCTTCCTCCTTTTCCATTTATATTCTTCATTTTATCTCTTCAAACACATCCGAAGAGTGTTGTGTCTAATTTTGATACAAACACTTTGGTGCTTTCACTGAGAAAACCAAGCTTTTCTCCTGCTCATTGGATCTACTGCCGATATTGGATTGTGAAAATCTAAGGAGAAGATCCAGATTTCAAGTTCAGAAATTCTTCCAACCTATTCAGATTTGTACCAAGTCTAGGAGAGAGCTTCACTATCCACCATGGTTAACACCAGGACTACTTCAACAGCTACAGATCCAGAAGGACGGGACGATCAGAACCCCGTGCAACTTCCTCCTGCCGATCAGAATGCTGTCGGACCTTCAGATCCATAAGGCCCTGTCACCAGGGAAGAATTCCAACTGTTAATGCAAGAGCTGACATAGAGTCATCAACAGTTTACTCAGCAACTCCGTGCCAATGCGGAATTGACCAATCAACTAAACGTCAAAGACGAAGGAGATCCAGAAGGGATCAGGCTTCCTATTCATCCACTGAAAGTTCAGCCTCTTCTGACTTTAATCATAGATCCACGTGCCCACGGCTGGATGGAAGTTACACACATGCTACTGGACATCAGCGCACCTTGAGTCTTGGGCAACCGAGAGTTGGCCCGTCAACTAGCTATCAGACCAGACCCTCCTCCCGAGGAGGTACTGCCCCATATCACATTACCGACAACCACTGCTACTAAATTGGGAGATGCTCGAAACCAAACGGATCCGACCCACCGCCAACGCAATCATACTCCTAAGCCTTATGTCCCTAAAGACATAGAACCAAGGAGGTGAGACATGGACCGTCGACCACGACCGACCCCTCCTCGCATTGTGGCACCCCACCACACCTTGGCTCAGCATGCCCCGAACGTCTAGATGCTGGATATCCCGGCAATGATCTGTCAAATGATCCACGAAATTCAGGGCCTTACTAATGACGACTGGGGAATCTCCCAGAGTCATACCCCTTTCACTGATGATATACTCTATGCTGAAGCACCTCGGTGATTCAGGATGCCAACTCTGCCCGTTTATGAAGGGAACTCTGATCCTAATCAGCATATCTTAAAGTATGAATGGTTAATGAACGCCGCACAGGCTGATGATGCGATCAAGTGTCGAAGTTTCCCGATCTCCCTAGGGGGCATAGCAACTATGTGGTTTACCCATTCACCACCTCGGTCTATCTCGTGTTTTGATCATTTGGCCACAAAGTTTGTTGAACAGTTCTGCATGCATGTCACAAGGCCGAAAGATGTTAATACCTTGTCTAGTGCCACTCAAGGTCCTGGAGAGACGCTTAGACGTTATTTGGAGAGGTTTCAGTTTGCTTGTGCTGGATAAGTAATCCCAATGATAACTCAATTCTGATGGCATTAACTAAGGGGATCGATCCCGATTTTGAATTTGGCAACTGGTTAGCTAGAAAACCCCCTACGTCATTGGGCCGTTTCGATTCCAAGGCAGCCCGGTTCTTAAGAAGGGAGGATGCGAAACAGTCTAGAAAAAAGGATGACACAGGGCCCAGTGTGGAAGGAATCCAAAGCAATGTTGCTGTTAAACAAACCGGAGAGAGTTTCAGAAAGGTGCAATTGAATATGCAGAATAAAACGAATCAACACAAAGGCGATGGAAATCAAAATAGGAAACGGGATCAGAATCGTGGGCCGCGACATAGGGCTCCTATGTTTGACAATTATACCCCTTTGAATACGTCGTTGAAGAATGTGTACTTGCAGACCTGTAATACTATCCAGTATAAGAAACCTGCTCCGAAGCAATCATCGAAAAAATAGATTTAGAAAGGAAAGTTTTGTAGATTTCACGATAGATATGGCCATAATACGAATGAGTGCCGTCATTTACAGGACACTATTGAAAAGTTGATACGAGAGAGAAAGTTGGAGCAGTTTGTGCAGGCGCCGCAGTCTGGGGGTGTGGGCCCATCAAATCAGAACTAGATAACAAATCAGGCGAAACCGGAGGAACCCGCTCGTACCAGCGGGAGGTTAGTGATTAATACTATTAGTGGTGGTCACATCCAGCAGATTAGAGCTGGAGGGAAATGGAGTCGTACGCCAGCTCTATCAGGCATGCGGGCTTCGAATGTTGTAGTAATTTGGAAGATGGGGCTACGGCCAAACAATAGAAAATGATGACTGATGACATCGTGTTTCGAGACAGGGATGCTGACCGAGTCGAAGCCCCAACCATTGATCCACTTGTCATTTCAGCTCAAATAGGTCCTGCTTGGATGAAGAGGATCCTAGTGGACAGTGGAAGCTCGGTGAATATATTGTTTATGCGAGCTTATGATCAAATGAAAATGGAGGTGAAAGATCTGAAGCCTTCTCTGTCCCGCATCCATGGCTTCAATGGAAGTGCAAATATACCCATTGGGATGGTGGCGCTACCACTGGAATTGAGAATTGGAGAATGCCGAAGAGTGCGGATATTATAGTTTGTTGTATTGGACATAGACTCGCCATATAATGCCTTTTTGGGCCGACCGGCCCTAGCTAAGTTCAGGGCTGCTGTCGCCCCTTGGTGCTTGACTTTAAAATTCTCTACCGACAACAGAGTCGGAGTTGTTCAGGGAGACCAAGCTGCTGGACGAGCTTGTTATGTCGCTGAGCCGCGGGAGGTGCAGTGAAAAGAAAATGAAAAGGGCGTAGAGGAATCTCTCTACGTCCGTTTTGCGGAAAATTGATAACTAACGCTTGGGCCTAGGCCCGGGCACCCCAACCAATTCCCAAGGGATCTTGACCCAAGAGATACTGAAAGTGAAAACGAAAGTAAAGACAATCAAGATTCCCCGGCCGAGCTGACGATCGATGTTCCGATCGACGATACGATTCTAAAATGATAAAGTCTGGATCTCAGCTAATCCAATAGATGCATGAGGAATTGGTTGAATTTCTTCGGGCAAACCTCGGCGTGTTTTCCTGGACGCACTCTGACATGTATGGGATCTCGCCATACATTGCGAGCCACACATTGAATAATGACCCGCGGCACGTCCCGGTCAAGCAAAAAAGGCGTGGTATGGATCCAAAGAGATCTGCCGCCTTTAAGGAAGAGATAGGTAAACTATAATGGAATGGGTTTATCCGAGATGCATTATATCCGAAATGGGTGTCAAATCCTGTACTTGTCCGAAAGCCAAACGGGAAATGGAGAACATACGTTGACTACTCAGACTTGAATAAAGCTTGCCCCAAAAATAGTTTTCCACTTCCCCGAATCTATCAGCTCGTAGACTCAACGGCTAGACATGAACTCTTATCCTTCATGGATGTGTATTCTGGCTACAATTAGATATCCATGCACTTGCTCGATCAGGAGCATACCAGCTTCATCACCAATCTGGGACTTTACTGCTACAAGGTCATGCCATTTGGTCTCAAGAATGCTGGAGCAACCTACCAACGATTAGGTAATCATATGTTCGCCAACCAGATCAGAAAAACCATGGAGGTATATGTGGACGACATGCCTGTAAAGTCGCGATTCTCCACTGATCATGTCAAAGACCTGGAATCGATGTTCAACATCCTCCGAGAGTACAGAATGAAACTTAACCCGTTGAAGTGTTACTTTGGGGTCGCTTTTGGAAAGTTCCTTGGATTTATCGTCAATGCTCGAGGAATTGAAGCCAGTCCAGAGAAAATATGGGCAATTAGAAGTCTTGAAACTCCACGAACCTTAAAACAAGTCCAGAGCCTCAATGGGAATGTAGTAGCACCGAGCAGGTTCATTTCAAAATCCACCGACAAATGCATTCCTTTCTTTGATCTGATTAGAAAAGGAAAACGAAATTTTGAATGGACTACAGAATGTGAGGGCGCATTCTGAGCACTAGTTCAGCACCTGTCCATACCACCCATTCAGTCAAAGCCTATTGATCATGAGAGATTGTACGTCTACTTGGCAGTGTCAGAAAACGCAATCAGTGCAGCCTTAATTCGGGAGGAAGATCAGATACAACAGCCAGTCTATTACATTAGCAAACGACTGACCGAAGCAGAGAGAAATTATCCGAAGCTGGAAATCTAGCTTATTGTGTTGTCATTGCTTCAAGGAAGATCCATCCGTATTTCCAGGCTCATCCTATCACCGTTTACATCGACTAGCTGTTACGACAGGTCCTTACGCGGCCGGAGACGTCTGTAGGTTACTCAAGTGGAATATCGAGCTGAGTCAGTTCGACATCACTTACACACCAAGGCGAGCCATCCTCGGACAAGTCCTAGCAAATTTCATCGCTGAATTCACTATCCCGGAGGACTTGCTCGAAACCAGTAAATCTCTAGAATATATCTGGAAGCTACATACTAACGGTGCATCAAATGACCGTTGCTCAGACGCCGGAGTTGTGCTTGAAACTCCTGAAGGTCGATCTATATTCTATTCCTTAAAGTTCGATTTTCGTGCAACTAAAAATAAAGCCGAATACGAAGCCCTGCTCGCTGGATTGAGACTTGCCAGAGATTTAAGAATCATTGTTATGGAGATTTATTGTGATTCACAAATGGTCGTGTGTCTACTTTGTGGGGAGAACCAAGCCAAAGACCGAAGACTTGCTGCTTATCTTGCTCGGGTTCAGGAAATATAGGATCAGTTCTATTATTATGCCATCCATTGCATACCCCGAAAGCGCAATCAAAAGGCCGATTCCTTAGTAAAGTTGGCCAGTACCGGTGAGGCACAGCAAATGGAACTCTTTCCCGTAGAGACATTATCTTCCCCGAGCATCGATCAGTTTGAAACCGACTGGGTGTTTGAAGTTATTCTCGATAAGGATTCATGAATGATTCGGTTCAGAAATTATCTCGAGCATGGAACCCTACCGTAGCATAGGAGGAAAAAAGACAAGTTCTCCGAAAGGCTTCGCTTTTCACTATTCAGAATGGAGTCATGTATCGAAGAAGATACTCTGTTCCTTTACTCCAATGTATCACCCACGATGAAATCAAATGAGTATTGTATGATGACATGAAGGAGAGTGCGGTGATCACACCGGGGGGCAAGCTCTTGCCAAGAAAGTGCTCCGATATGGATATTATTGGCCGATTGTAAATCACGATGCATTGGATTACGCCAAAAAATGTGACAAATTGCAAAAACACGCTCGAATTCTAAGAGCTCCACCTACCGAAATAACTCAGATGGTCAGTCCATGGCCGTTTGCAGTATGAGGCATTGACATTATTGGTTCTCTACCTCTGGCCAAAGGTGGTGCGAAGTACGCCATCATTGCAATTGATTACTTTACCAAGTGGGCGGAAGCTGAGCCCCTTGCTACTATCATAATGAAAAAAGTGATCAACTTTGTTGTACACAACATTATCTGTCGATTTGGTCTCCCACATACCATCATTACCGACAACGGAGCCCAATTCAATAGTGTTGAATTTAAGAGTTTCTGTGAACGATTCCACATCCAGAAGAGGTTCTCTGCAGTTGCACACCCTCAAGCGAATGGGCAGGTCAAAGCTGTTAATAAAGTTATAAAGTCCATTCTCAAGAAACGACTGGAAAAGGCCGGGGGCAAATTGGTCGATGAACTTCCTATGGCCCTATGGGCTTATCGGACAACCCACAAATTTGCAGCAAGCCACACTCCATTCTCTCTTTCCTACGGTTCAGAGGTCGTTATTCCAGTCGAGATGGAAGTGCCTTCTCATCGTGTGACATATTATGATCTGAAAACAAATGCTATATTACTTGCTGAAACCCTAGATTTACTGGATGAGAAGCGAGAAGAGGTTGATTTGAGAGCAGCCGCGTACAGAAGTCGAGTCGCCCGATTGTACAATGCCAAGGTCCGACCCCGAACCTTTGAACTCAGGGGTCTCGTCCTCAAGAGAATTTATCCGGTTCCTTCATATATGAAGCCAACGTGGGAAGGGTCGTATGTTATCGAACGAAAGCTCGGAGATGGCACATTTAAATTATCGACCGTTGACGGTCTCACTCTGCCGAGAGCCTGGAATAGCAAGAGTCTTCGTCGCTACTACACATAACAGGCTCTATTTATTCATTCAGTCCGCTTTTCATTTTAAATTTGTTTATGCATTTCGAAATTAGAATTTGTAATAAGGCAATTGACTTTGCCGTATTTTCTTATTTCAGCAATAAAATGCAATCTCTTCGAGCCAGAGCTGTGATTTTTTGAAATGCATCATACGACCATCACTATGCATGAAGAGCTAAGTTCCACCATATGATGGGATTTATTCAAATAGGGAGTGACTGTGATACGCCGATCACTCGCTAAGTGAAACCCGAGCTCGGGGACAAGTCATCACACTGAAGCCAAAAAAGGATTGATACACAACAATCCTCTAACTAACTCTAGATTCCCAGAGTGCGAACTGGAGTATAAACTCATTAATATGGGCTCGAAGATAGTGGATCTGTCCAACTAACAACTTCGCTCGTATTTAAACCAAGTTCAAGGAGGATGGACCTGTCCATCTAACGACCTCGCTTGTTAACTCAGGGTGGATGTGATCCGGCCATCCACGATCCTGGTACATCCATCGTTCCTGGAGTGCGAATGAAATTCTGAAATACACAACAGATGTGAGTGATTGTCTATCAACTAACTCCGGATCCCCAGAGCGTGGACTGGAGTATAAACAAAGACTAACTCTAAATCCCCAGAGTGCGGATTGGAGTTTAGACGCAAATCTGGTGTGAATCGACCACCCGTAGAACAACTCCGAGCCCCTGGAGTGCGGGCCGGAGTATAAACACAAAGTGGGTATGACTGACCACCCACGAATCAATCTAAGTCCCCGGAGTGCGGACGAAGTCCTAAATATCAAACGGGCGTGGCTGACCACCCGTAAAATAACTAAAGTCCCTGTAGCGCGGACATAGCTCAAAACCATAAGCAGGCGCGACCAACCGTCGACTTACAAGTGCAATCCCCAGAGTGTGGATGCAACAATCAATGGATGAGCAGGTGTGATTCGACCACCCGATCTTGTCCTGTTTCAGCCTCGATTCAACAAAAGTCAAGCTCAATGTATTGAAGGAAAAATGAAATTGCCAACCGATCTTTTCAATGTGTCCCCGAAATTGGGGGCAGAACTTGAGTACCAGCTACTAATCGAGACAGTGCAGCATCGGAATCCGACTTAACGCTCTATCGAGACCCAAAGGCATGACTCCCGGACATAGCGACTAAACCCAGGTCCGATTCGGAAGCTAAGATTCCACAAGTACATTGAATGGAAGTCTGAAAGCTGGAACACTTAAGCGAAATAAACACAAACTGTGCTGAAGACAAAATGAAATTTTATTTCAACTATACTTTGGATGAAAAAGGTAAGTACAAATTTATTCCAAAAAATCCTACTAGTAGGGGCCGAACCCGCATCCATACACGGCCCACAAAAAGCAAAAGTAGATTCCTATCTATCTACCAAAAATGAGCCAAGAAGACATGTCTATTCCCTCTTTCCTCGGCTTCTTCCTCGGTGTCGACCCGCTAGAACTGCCACTTGGCTGCCTCTTTGATCCCTTGCCTTTTGGCAGCCGATCTCCAGTCAGGGGCATTATGTTAACATCCTCCTTCGAACCCACATAGATTGGAATGCTTCCTGAAGGTGGAGTCAGAGGGATATGATCAATGTTAGAAGGCGGAGGGGGCACACTTGTGTCAACAACCGTGCCACTAGGAGAAATCATTAGTAAAGGAGCTGGACCAGGGCCCGCCATCCCACCTCCAAAGCTGCTAGCCTGCGCAATTGCTTCCATCTCGACATTAATTACGACTAGTATCTCCTCTTCATGAATTGTTTGGGCATCGCCGGGAATATTGGCAGTTGGGTCCGAAGAGCTGGTCACTGGTGCACCTCTACCCATTACAAATGGAAGATCAACAAAAGGATCAGTGTGATGACCGAGAAGTTCCTCCATCATTTATTCATCAAAAGTAAGCGTGCTCCCCTGTGCACCATCGGTTGGTGCAGTAGCCATTGTAGTAGTCGCTTCTGTATTAAGGGCCTCCTGCGCATGGTGCGACTCTTGGGTTACAGGGGGTGTTAGCACCAAAATTGGTCAATAACCTCGTAGAGAAAGATTGTGTAGAGATATAAGTGATGAAATCAAATTAAACAGAGAAGACAATGCTAATTTAAATGCTGAAAGTAAGAACACCAAATTTATAGTGGTTCAGCGTAATTGCCTACGTCCACTTTAACTTTTATTGATCCTCTTAGTTGATGATTACAAATACAATTCGTGAATCAAACGCTTGAATGAAGTTGTTAAGTAGAGGAGATGAGTCTTAAAAATGGCAGTGTTTCCCCGGTGTTCTCTCCTGAAAAAAGGATCCTCTTCACTGTGACCCTGCCCCTTTATTTATAGACAAAGATGGGCTGGACTTCCCAAGTGGGCTTGGTAGCCGAATGCTCTAGCCCAGGTGTAGTGTTCGCTGCATGCCGAACCAGGTATGCCGAACGTTTTGACGCCGAACAGTCCTTTCCATGCCGAACGGTCCCTTCCATGACGAACATTCCTTTCTATGCTGAATGGTTCGTTTGATGTGTGGGAAGTGTAGGATGGTTGAAGCTGAAGCCGATCGTAACTCTATCTGAAGCTCTTGATCGAATGATGCATGCTGGCCGAACGATAGTGTCATGTTGAGTAGTTATGTCCACCGAACGTCTTCTGGATGCCGAGCACTAGCTGACGCCAAGTAGCCTGGTATGCCGAGTACTTCGCTGAGTACTATCTGATGCCAAGTGTCATGGATGCCGGGTACGCTGGATGCCGACTACTTCGCCGAGTACTCCTAGATGCCGAACACTCTCTGATGCCAAGTCCCTCTGGATGCCGAGTACTTCGCCGATCACTCCTAGATGCCGAACACTCTCTGACGCCGAGTCCCTCTGGATGCCGAGTACTTCGGCGATCACTCCTAGATGCCGAACACTCTCTGACGCCGAGTCCCTCTGGATGCCGAGTACTTCGCCGACCACTCCTTGATGCCGAACACTCTCTAACGCCGAGTGCTACCTGATGCCGAGCACTAGTTGCCTGGTCAAATCTCCAGGAAACACTTGCCCCCCAAAGAGTATTATGTGACCGAACGTGATGCGCTTTGAATCTAGTTCAGCTTACCTCGGAGGTGCCTTCTCGAGAATGCTAGTGAAGGAGGTGTGATACGAGCATGGTTTGGACGCCGAACGATGCGTTCGAAGCCGAACAATCTTCATGTGCCGAGCGACACTTCGCTTTGAAGCCGAACGCTACGACTTTGACCGGTTCTACCGGATATAGCCTTTTCAACTTCCATCTTCTCCCTATAAAACCAGGCGTCCTTCCACTATTTTCCTTTTACACCTTCATATCTGTCACTCCCAAGAGACTTGTAATTCTCGCCAGCCAGTCAGATATAAAGCCTAATTGATCTTTCCTCAAGTTCGATCTTCGAACTAGGTATCGTTCCTTCCACGATTAAATTACTTCAACACGAGGTTTAGGTTCATCACGTGGAAAACGGGACATTTCTACGGTTGCATAATGTGTGGCGAGTAGAAATGGCTCGTACGTTTGGAGTCGTCGAATGGTGCATGGTAGTTGGGCCTAGCTCCTTCGCGCCGAACAAGACTGGGAGAAAAAGAAAGATGGGGTGTCAAATGGCGTAATCTTCGCCGGGCGATCTGTTCCTGTCGTTCGGCGCAGATGGAGAAGGAGTAGGGTGGAATTGTAATCGAGGGTGGAGCGCTACTTTAGCCGAACAAACTAAGGCTGAACACTACCTAAATGCCGAACAGTACATGCGCCGAACAGCTGACATGCCGAACAGACACACACGCCGAACAGAATTTAGACCGAACAACATAATTGCCGAACAACTGACATGCCGAACAGTATACGTTTTGAACAACTGACCTGCCGAACAAACATACATGCCGAATACTATATTTAGGCCGAACAGTCCAAATGCCGAACAAAACTTAACCAAACCATATCAAGGCCGAGCAATGCAAATGCCGGACAATTATAAATGCCGACCAATGATAAATGTTGAACCATACTTAGGCCGAACACCGTAAATGCCGAACGAACAATTGCCTTGCCTAATCTACACAAGGTCAAAAGATCTAAGCACACCATCATATGACACTGACCCGGATCATTAACTCCCTAGCTTTAGTAGACTTAAATCTAGGTTTGATTAACACTCGTTTTCTGAATTTTAAACTGTAATCACCTCAAGGCGGGCTTTTTGAGACGGTCAGCGATGACGGTCTTCGAAGGCGACGACTCGAAGCTCATTTTTATATCTTTGAAATCTTTAGATTCTTATTGCTTGTACACAATTGCTTGCACTAGTTCACACACCACATGGGGGGAAAACTCATGTTGCTAACTCTAACGTTCAACGTTTTTTGAGTATAGCTTTCTCAAGCACTTTGCCAGGTTCGTTATTTATTGAGGATGTCAAGAAAGTCTAGCTCCGCCACTATATCCGATAGGCCTGGGCCGTCATCAAGGCCAGAAGCTGCTGATACTTCTAATCCGTCGACTTCTCCTGCTCACAACTTAGCACCTGATGCCTTGGAGGCAGAAATTCTTCTAGACAATCCGATCGATTCACAAGCTTCGAAGATCAACGAAGCCGCTCTCCGGCGGATATGCTCCATTCATGGGATCCCTTTCACCGACGTGTTGGTCCCTTCGTGACACGATCGTCCTCATCTGCCCCCAGTCGGGTATACCGCCTGTAACAAGTTCATGTGTTGGATGGGCAGCGTGCCTCCGTTCAATTTATTTCTCCGGGATGTATTGCAGTATATTGTCATAGCTCTGTCGCAGCTGCACCCGAACGGCCATGCGTTTCTATACGGGACCTACTTAATTTTCATGGCCCTCTTCTCTAGACCTCCAACCGCTGGCGATATCAGATACATTTATATGATCAAGATACGAAAAGACAGTCCTTCCTTTATGTTCCTCGAGCCGTACCACAAATGCCAAATCTTGACAGGGGCATGTAGTAAATTCGCCCTGTACAAACAGGAATGATTTTATGTGCGCTGCCCTCCTGGTTTTGCGAGGAGATGGGTTGAAGGCAGTAAATCTCTCTACCGAGTCACTATTCGCATTTAACCGGAGTCATGCTTTTCCTAACTCTTTGTTTCATCTTTTCAGGTATCAACCCGCGTCCGGAAGGCCGAGGATATTCTGAGGCTGTTGAAGCCATTAGAGCTCTTCCTGCCGAGTAACGAGACATCCGGACTATCATTTCAAATGAATCACTGTCGGGGTTTGGCTTGCTAGCCCCTGGTCATCGGATCAGCCTTCCAGAAGGTGTCATCATTCCCAAACCTTCGTCCGGTAAAGGGGAAAAACAGGCCGGATCGTCGTCGTGCCGCACTCCCGATACGCACGAAGAAGGTGAGCGCAAAGAAGACGAAGCTCTTGAGACTCAAGGCGAGAATGTGGGTCCCGCTTGGAATCCGGCAGTCGAAGTTCAAGATATTGAGACGTCATCCTCCCCTTCGAAGGGAAAGAGGAAGTTAAAATATAAAGTTCAGAAGGAGAAAGTTGGTGGCACTTCAAAAGTCATGCCTATCCCGCCTGAGAAAGAGGCTTCCTCGCAGCACCTGGAAAGTTCCCTGAGGGGCCTGTCGAACCTGTCTATTCTCGATGATATTCTTAATTACGGGTTTGATGATCCTAAAGCCCTCAAGTTTTCTTCGCCCGTTAAAGGCAATGCGGGAGTTCAACTCCCGGTCCAAGGAGACAGCACTCCGATTAGTAAAGATGAACGAACGGGTCCGTCGGGGGGAACACTAGGACACGCACGCACATACGCATTCCATCATACACTTCATTTTTTTATTTCCCAGATTTTTCCTAACTCGTTGTTATCTCCATTCTTTGCAGGTGACATGAGACGCTCTCACGGACTCGATCGCCTTTATGGCTCTTCCATATTTCATCATTCCGGACGGGACTCAGGCTCAGGCAGACGTAGGGACAGGGATGATTACGAAGATAGAGACAATCGTCCCCGCGATTCGTCTCACCGTAAGAAGGCATATTCTCAATCTTCACAGTCCCGTGATCCTCTTCCTCCAACTGAGCCAGATAAAGAGAAGTCTTCACAGAAGGGTTACCAATCTGATGCTCCTCGAGAACAACACTCCGGTTCATCGAGTACAAGGCAAGTTCGAGAGCAACGAAAAAGAGCGGAACTTCCAAAGCCTCCTCCTCCTACTCCTGCGGTGGGCCCAACTGTTGCGGAAAAGATGGTCGATCTTAAGGCCAAGTTTCCAAAAATTTGCTTTGACATTTGAAGTTCCTCCCGGCTATTCACCATATTCCTGGGCACGTGAAGCAGAGTGCCATTGCCTGCAATAACGACGTCTATGTTCAACATGACGTGTTTGTGCACTTGGTGGAGAAGATCTCGGAGGTGTCCGTTGAGCGTCAACATGAGATTGATCACCTGAAACTGGAGGCTGGCTGCGACAAAAACATCATCGAGCACCAAGACATAGAGCTCGCTTCGTATAAGTCGAAGCTGGAAGCCGTTGAACAAAGTGCAAAAGATACTGCTGAGGCAGTTACTCGCTTAGAGATGGCTCACAAGAAGGAGCTTGATGAAGCAGTCCAGCGCAGCGGTGCCCTCGCCCTAGAAAAAGACTCTGTCCAAAAAGAGAGGGACGCGCTCTTCGTGCAAGTCAGAGAGCTGAAAGAATTACTCTCCAAGGAGAAGGAGGACAAGGTAGCTGCTCAAGAAGAATCACAACGATACTGTGATGAAATCGTTGCTACTCGTCTCCTGAAAACGAAGCTCGATGACGAACTTGCTGGGGTTGAGAAAATGAAGGATGAGGCCCGTGACAAGGGCAAAAGAAAGGCTGCGTAGGAGATTGACTCTCGTCTCGAGGCGGCCGCAGAAGCCGGCAGGGAAGAAGTCAAATGCATGTTTGACCCGTTGATCGCTGAATATGGAGCCCGCGTCCTTATGCATCGTGACTTAACATTCTTGGGTGACGGCTACCTCGAATCCCTAGCTGAGGCCTAGGAAACTTTGATAAAGATCAGGAAAATCGAGTCGGGCTCTGAAGAGGTCGATGAGGATGCTTTGGTGAAGGAGTTCCTTAGGGGGAATGAGCCAGCGGATTTATCCGCAGCATTGACGCTTTATAGCAAAGGCTCTCCCCTTCCAAAAGAGAAAAATGATGAAGCTGGCCCGTCTGGGGCTGAGACTATGGCTCCTCACACTGCTGCTCCTCCCGCTGCTCAACCGGCCGTTCGGCCGACACTTGACCAGTTCGAGCAGCACACCGGCTACGACCCTAAAGATCCCGGGCTTGGTGTTCATGTGCTATCTCCTATTCTGGAGGGTGAAAACCCACGCGCAACCGATAGCCAACCAGAACCCGGTAGGAAACTATTTTTTTCTAGAAGTTGAAAGATCCCGTCATTTTTCAGCAGTGGTTATTTGTTCTAACGCTCATTCCTTATGTTTTCATGTAGGCTGTTCTGACGCCGAGCCGACTCCAAGGAGCGATGATGCCAAGGAGGAGGCAGATAAAACTAGTGACGCTGTCCATGCGAGAGTAATTCCTGGTCCCGATGCTCAAGTGATTGGGGCGCTAGATGATGATAAGCTTGACACTTCATCTCCTTCCGAAGGTAGTGATGAAATTGAAATCACTGGCGCCTCTGAGCATACTTCGCAGATGAGCATGAAGGACCGCCTCGCCGCAGAGGAGAAGAAAAAGGCCGAGGTCAAAGTTGAACCTGGAATCCTGGAACTTACCGACCCGCGGAACAAACCTTTGAAAATCATTCTCCCGGGCAGGTCCAAACCACTGGATGTTCCGTCTCCTACTCCTGACTCCGCTTCTTTAGCAAGCAAGAAATCCAAGAAAAAGCGTGAAGGAGAGGAGTCGTCGGAAAAAACAAAGGAAGACAAGAAGAAGAAACCGAAGAAATAATTAATACACTCGTTCAACGAGCTTCTTGCTTAAGTCCTGTAGCTTGTATAGATAAGTTCTCAACTCTGAGTTTTGTAGGAGTAACTGTGTAACCCCCTTTGAACTATTTGAATGAAGTTTAGTTTCTTTTTTGTTTGAATGATTCTCTTGCTTTTCTTTTGTTTGATGATTAACTATAGTCGCATTATCTCCCAGTCCATTTTCGTGTTGTTCAAACATCTCCGGACGTGGCATATTTCTTGTTCTACATCTCTCGAGTACTTGGACTTTTTTCTAAATCTGCGCTCCGGGGATTTAGAGTAAGTTGATCCGCGTTCAGGGGATTCGGAGGTTCGCATCGTTTATACTCTAGTCCGCATTCTAGGGACTTAGGGTACTGCGATCCGCGCTCTGGGGACTCGAAGATTTGCAATCGTTTATACTCTAGTCCGCGCTCCGGGGACTTAGAGTACTCCGATCCGCGCTCTGGGGATTCGGAGATTCGATATCGTTTATACTCTAGTCCACGCTCCGGGGACTTGGAGTACTCCGATCCGCGCTCTGGGGATTCGGAGATTCGAAATCGTTTATACTCTAGTCCGCGCTCCGGGGACTTAGAGTACTTCGATCCGCGCTCAGGGGATTCGGAGATTTGAAATCGTTTATACTCTAGTCCGTGCTCAGGGGACTTAGAGTACTCCGATCCGCGCTTTGGGGATTCGGAGATTTGAAATCGTTTATACTCTAGTCCGCGCTTCGGGGACTTGGAGTACTCCGATCCGCGCTCTGGGGATTCGGAGATTCGATATCGTTTATACTCTAGTCCGCGGTCCGGGGACTTCGAGTACTCCGATCCGCGCTCTGGGGATTCGGAGATTCAAAATCGTTTATACTCTAGTCCGCGCTCCGAGGACTTAGAGTACTCTGATCCGCGCTCTGGGGACTCGGAGATTTGAAATCGTTTATACTCTAGTCCGTGCTCCGGGGACTTAGAGTACTCCGATCCGCGCTCTAGGGATTCAGAGATTTGAAATCGTTTACAAGAGTCCGTACTCCGTATAGGATAATGTAATTCGTCATCTGGTCATGGGGTATAGAAACATTAGCGACCTGTGGAAAATACGGCTTCAAGCCTTTATTAATGAAAATCAACTAAACTGCTCGATTACAACTTTAAAAAGAAACTAAGTTATGACTGAACGGAAACATGCAGGAAATAAAAGTGCCTAAAACAAGAAAGAAAACATGCTAAATGTAATAGTGCCGCAGATGTTCACTGTTCCATGCTCGGGGGAGTGTCGTGCCATCAACGGTCGCTAGCTTGAATGTTCCCTCTCCAAGCTTCCGTTCAATGGCGTACGGACCTTCCCAGCTGGGATTCATACGTGATGGTACCGGGAAGACTCGTTTCAGAACGAGATCACCCACATCAAAGATCCTTGGGCGGACTCTGCCGTCGTAATAGCGCTTGACTCGGTGCCTATGCACTGCCGCCCTTAATTCGGCTTCTTCATGCTTTTCATCGATGCAGTCCAGTGATTCCAACAAGAGATTTTGGTTCGTCTTGGGATCATAGTATGTCACTCGGTGTGATGGAACTTCAAGTTCCACGGGTATAACAGCTTCAGAGCCGTATGCCAAGGCGAATGGAGTGTGGCCGGTCACGGACTTGTGGGTAGTTCTATATGCCCATAATGCTGTCGGGAGTTCATCTACCCACTTGCCTCCAACCTTCTCCAGACGCTTCTTCAGTATGGACTTGATTATTTTGTTAACGGCCTCGACTTGTCCGTTAGCTTTCGGGTGTGCAACGGCGGTGAACTTTTTCTCAATGCCGTACTTTAAACAGAACTCTTTGAACTCTCTACTTTCAAATTGCGTCCCGTTGTCCATAATGATGGTGCGAGGAAGGCCAAAGCGGCATATAATGTTTCGTACAACGAAGTTAATGACCTTCTTAGAGGTGATTGTGGCCAAAGGTTCTGCCTCTGCCCATTTTGTGAAATAGTCGACTTCAACTATCGCGTATCTCGCGCCACCTCTGGATATAGGCAAAGAGCCGATTATGTCGATTCCCCAGATTGCAAATGGCCAAGGACTAACCATTTGCGTGAGTTCCGTTGCTGGAGTCCTCGGTATTTTCGCATATCTTTGACACTTGTCACACTTTCTTGCATAGTCTGCGGCGTCCCGGTTTACGGTTGGCCAGTAATATCCATAGCGGAGGATCTTTTTTGCTAGCGTTTGCCCCCCAGTATGGTCGCCACATTCCCCTTCGTGAACCTCTCTTAAGACCCGCTTTGTCTCATCATGAGCGATGCATCGTAATAATGGGACTGAGAATCCTTTTCGATACATTGATCCATCCTGCATTACGTATCGCGCGGCCTTTCGAAGGACCTGCCGTCTTTCGCTTCTTTTTTCGGGTAAAGCCCCGGTCGTCAGGTACAGTTTGAATGGGGTTATCCACGATTCCTTCTCGATTTTTGTTTCCAACACGCAATCGACTTTCATCTCGTCGATGCTCGGGGCATGCAAGACTTCAACGGGATACAATCCCATTTGCTGTGCATCGCTGGTACTCGCAAACTTAGCCAATAAGTCGGCTTCTTTGTTCAGTTCGCGCGGGACATGCGAAATGTCATAACGCTCAAGATTTGATAGTAGTTCTTGGACCCGAACAAGGTACGGAGCAAGCTTTCGTCCCTTTGCTTGGTAGTCTCCCCGCACTTGATAAACCACCAACTGTGAGTCACAAAAGATTTCAACTGATTTAATCCCGAGTTCTCCGATGAGCTTCAAGCCCACAATCAGTGCTTCATATTCTGCTTCGTTATTTGTAGCTGGGAAATCGAGCTTCAAAGCATAACAGATTGATCGGTTTTCCAGAGTTATAAGGACTACGCCTACGCCGGAGCAACGGTCGTTTGATGCCCCATTAGTGTATAATTTCCATCGGACGGGGGGAATGACGTCGTGATTATCCGGTTCGACGGGAATGGTAAACTCAACGATGAAATCTGCTAATGCTTGCCCTTGGATGGCTCTTCGTGGTAAGTAGGCGATATCGAATTGGCTCAATTTGATGTTCCATTTTAGCAATCTTCCAGAAGTTTCCGGCCGTTGGATTACCTGCCTCAGGGGTTGATCGGTATAAACACTGATTGAGTGTGCTTGAAAGTATGGGCGCAGCTTACGTGATGCAATCACCAAGCAATAAGCCAGTTTCTCGATTTTAGGGTAATTCCTCTCCGCCCCCGTTAAACGCTTGCTAACATAATACACTGGCCTCTGGACTCGATACTCCTCACGAACTAAAGCCGCACTTATCGCATGCGGGGATACAGCCAAGTATACGTATAGCATCTCGTGGTTTACTAGTTTTGACAGCATTGGTGGACTCTCCAGATGCCTCACCAGATCCCGGAAGGCTTCCTCACAACTGGGCGTCCACTCAAAATTCCTCTTTCCTTTCTTTATTATGTCAAAGAATGGGATGCACTTGTTAGTTGCCCTGGATATGAATCGACTTAACGCAGCTACTTTTCCATTTAAGCTCTGCACCTGCTTTATAGTCCTGGGCACTTGCACATCTCGGATAGCTTGGATCTTTTCTGGGTTAGCTTCCATTCCTCTAGCATTGACGATGAATCCCAAAAACTTCCCCGATGCAACGCCGAAGGAACACTTCAGAGGGTTGATCTTCATCCCATAAAACCTGAGTATGTCGAACATTTCAGCCAAGTCTCGAATGTGGTCGTTTGACCGTCGTGACTTCACGAGCATGTCATCCACATAGACTTCCATCGTTCTACCCAGTTGGTCCTTGAACATTCGATTCACTAAACGCTGGTAAGTCGCTCCTGCGTTCTTCAATCCAAAGGGCATCACTACATTGCAATAAAGCCCGACATTCGTAACGAAGCTGGTGTGTTCTTGGTCTGGAATATGCATCGGGATTTGGTTGTACCCGGAGTATGCATCCATGAATGATAACAGCTCGTGTCCTGCGGTGGAGTCGACCAACTGATCGATCCTAGGCAACGGGAAACTGTCCTTTGGACATGCTTTGTTCAAGTCGGAATAATCTACGCAAGTCCTCCACTTCCCATTCGCCTTTTTTACCAGCACGGGGTTGGATACCCATTTAGGGTAGAGGGCGTCGCGGACGAACCCATTTGCTTTGAGTTTGTCCACCTCCTCTCCGAGAGCAGCGGACCTCTCCGGGTCCATTCCTCTCCTTTTTTGTTTAACCGGGACGTATTTCTGGTCTATGTTCAACATATGACTCGTGATGGCGGGAGAGATCCCACACATATCAGAATGCGTCCAGGTGAAAACATCAAGATTCGCCCGGAGGAAGTCGCTAAGGTCCTCAGTTATCGCGGGGCTAAGATGTGATCCGATCTTTAGTATTCGCGAAGGGTCGTCACGGCTAACTGAAATGTCAATTGTTAATTCAGCCGGCGCTGCCTTCTCTTCCCTGGGTTTCTCATCGTCGTCTCTCGGATCTATATCTCTGAAGATCCGAGAACTATGCCCGAGCCAGGGCTCGGGCACTACTTGTCAATCATCCGTATTAAGGATGCGGACGGGATTGTCCGCAACCTTTCCCTTCTCCCTCCGATGGGCCTCTCGGAGCTCAGCCACATAACAGGAACGACCAGCTGCTTGGTCGCCATGAACAATACCTACTCCTTTGTCAGTTGGGAACTTCAAAGTTAAACACCACGGGGCTAATGCTGCCCTAAACTCAGCCAGGGCCGGCCGGCCCAAGAAAACATTGTATGGAGTATCCACATCCAAAACAACGAAGGGTAGAATTCGCACCCTCCGACGCTCGCCTTGTCCCAGTTCAACTGGTAACTCAACGTAACCTACGGCGTCGGTCGCTGCGCCGTTAAAGCCGTGTATACGAGCCTTGGACGGTTTCAGGTCTTTTGTTTCCAGTTTCATTTGGTCATAAGCCTTCTTGAAGATGATGTTGACTGAACTTCCGCAATCAATCAGAATTCTTTTCACATAGCTGGTCCGATCGTCGCAGATATGACTATCGGGTCGATGGTTGGGGCCTCTACTTGATCAGCATCTCTGTTTCTGAACACTATATCGTCCGTCATTACGCGTTGCTGCTTAGCAGGGGTCCCATCATCCACGTTCGAACAGCACTCAAAATCTGCATGCTTCAGGGAGCTTGCATACTGCTCCATCTCTTGCCAATTCTTATCTGTGGGGTGAGGTCCGCCGATAATTGTATTTATGACCAGTCTGCCTACGGTTCGGGTAGGCTCCTCAGGATGACGCGGAGCTGGTGCACGACCTGGGTTGGACGTTCCCTATCCTCCTTCCTGTGGATCCTTCACAAATTCTTGCAACTTCTTTTGCCTGATCAACTTCTCGATAGCGTCGTGCATGTGTCTGCATTCTTCGGTATTGTGCCCATAAGTCTCATGGAAGCGACAATATTTCCCGGTCCGCTTCTGTTCCTCGGTTGATTCTTTTGGATGTGGCTTTCTGTACTGAAAGGTATTGCAGGTGGATAGGTAGATGTTCTCAAGCGGCGCGTTCAGCGGAGTATATTCGCTGTAGCTTGGAATTCTCGACTTCCACTTCCCCACTTCTCTCTTCTTCCCTTGATTTCTTCCTCCAGACTCCTTAGGCTGTCCAGGCTTGTTTTGGACATTGACTTGGACCTTTCCCGAGCTGTCTCCGGACTGCTTCACAGTAATGTTGCTCTTCATAGACTGTTGGACAGGTCCTGGTGCCTTATCTCGTCGTACCCACCTAGCTTCCTCTCTTCTTATGAACTGGTGTGCCTTTGAGTAGAAACGCTCTAGCGTGGTCGGAGGCTTTCCTGCCAACCAGTCTCCAAATTTAGACTCCGGATCCACACCTCTCATCACAGCCATTAGAATTACATGATCGTTGGGATTACTGACTTCAGTTGCCGCGACATGGAACCTTTGTAAATATTCCTTCAATGACTCCCCGGGACTTTGGATTACACTTGACAGAGACATTACGTCCTTCGGATGAGTAGTGTGTATCCTGAACTGCTCAATAAACTTCTTTGCCAACTCCTCGAAATTGGATACAGACCGCGGAGGAAGTCGTGTAAACCACATAGTAGCGATCCCAGATAGAGTAATTGGAAAGCATCTACACTTCGTGGCATCATTTGCTCTAGCTGAATCCATCATCCATTCGTACCTCATGACATGCTGTCTGGGGTCAGTCTTTCCCTCGTACGCAGGGATAGTTGGCATACTAAACTTTCTTGGGTACGCCGCCTGTAACACAACATCCGTGAACGGAGTGTGACTTCTTGACACTCCCCAATCATCGTTCGACAAGCCCTGATTTTCTTTCATCAATTGCCTGATCATGGCTGTCAGATCTAGTGTCTGTATGGAAGGCGGAAGGTTAGAGTCTGTTCTACGCGCCTGTCCATGCTGATGCCTCCTCTCCTGGCGATCTACCAATCGTGCGTCTTGAGGTTCGACATCGTTAGCGTTTTGATGATCTGGAACTCCATCCTCCATTTGTACTCCGGTCCTGAAGTTTCCAGCTCTTGCTTGGTCACGGTCTCCAGCTGTTTGAACAGCAGCTTCTGCTCGTGCAGCTTCAGTCTTGCGGCGTCTGCGCCTGGGAGGTTCATCAGAGGAAGTAGAGCTGTCAGATGTGGAATAAGGAGCGGGATTGCCCCCAGCATTCTGTTGCTGCTGTTGAGTGAGCTGTGCCATCAGGTTGGCGTTAGCTTGCATTTGCTCTCCTAGTTGTCTCCTGCTTTCCCTGAGCTCTCTCATCAAGTCGTTGAACTCTATTCTGGTGACAACTGGAGTTTGGTCCTGGGCGGCAATCCCTTCACCCGGAATTGCTGGTTGGTTGCTAGGTCCTGCTTGTTGCACGCTAGCAGTCTCGCGGGCATCCGCATTATGAGAAGCTGACCTGGTACGTGGTCCTGCCATTGTAGAGTTATTGGTATGAACTCTGAGTAGAATCAACGGATGTCCTATCAGTGAGTCGGATCTTCTTTGGGGGATTTCTTCAATCCAGTAGCTTCAAAGCAGATCCTTGAGGTCTTAGAATTCAATTCTCAGTGAAAGCACCAAAGTGTTAGCACCAAAATTGGTCACTAACCTCGTAGAGAAAGATTGTGTAGAGATATAAGTGATGAAATCAAATTAAACAGAGAAGACAATGCTAATTTAAATGCTGAAAGTAAGAACACCAAATTTATAGTGGTTCAGCGTAATTTCCTACGTTCACTTTAACTTTTATTGATCCTCTTAGTTGATGATTACAAATACAATTCGTGAATCAAACGCTTGAATGAAGTTGTTAAGTAGAGGAGATGAGACTTAAAAATGGCAGAGTTTCCCCGGTGTTCTCTCCTGAAAAAAGGATCCTCTTCACTGTGACTCTACCCCTCTATTTATAGACAAAGATGGGCTGGACTTCCCAAGTGGGCTTGGTAGCCGAACGCTCTAGCCCAAGTGTAGTGTTCGCTGCATGCCGAACCAGGTATGCCGAACGTTTTGACGCCGAACAGTCCTTTCCATGCCGAATGGTACCTTCCATGCCGAACAGTCCTTTCTATGCTGAATGGTTCGTTTGATGTGTGGGAAGTGCAGGATGGTTGCAGCTGAAGCCGATCGTAACTCTATCTGAAGCTCTTGATCGAATGATGCATGCTGGCCGAACGATAGTGTCATGTTGAGTAGTTATGCCCACCGAACATCTTCTGGATGCCGAGCACTAGCTGACGCCGAGTAGCCTGGTATACCGAGTACTTCGCTGAGTACTATTTGATGCCGGGTACGCTGGATGCCGAGTACTTCGCCGAGTACTCCTAGATGCCGAACACTCTCTAACGCCGAGTTCCTCTGGATGCCGAGTACTTCGCCGATCACTCCTAGATGCCGAACACTCTCTGACGCCGAGTCCGTCTGGATGCCGAGTACTTCGCCGATCACTCCTAGATGCCGAACACTCTCTGACGCCAATTCCTCTGGATGCCGAGTACTTCGCCGACCACTCCTTGATGCCGAACACTCTCTGACGCCGAGTGCTAGCTGATGCCGAGCACTAGTTGCCTGGTCAAATCTCCAGGAAACAGGGGGCATGGTCGATGTAGCTCCTATTACTAAATAGAGACAAAGAAAAAGAGTTAGTGATTACTTCAATCAATGTTTCCAGCTTTGAATGAACACAAGAAATGTTCAAAATACCTTCCTCAGATTGGCTCGCAGGTTGCGGAGCAGCTTCAGAAACATGCTCGCAAGCTGGAGACAACTGCGGTTGATCGGGATTATACGTAGGAACAGGCTGAGGATCAACCGCAGGAGTAGACTCAGGCAGGGTTGGCACAAGAGTTCCAAAACCTGCATCATGGCGCTCAATTCCAGAACCTTCTCCAGCTGCTGAATGCTGAGTGGCGAGTTCCTCATTTTTATATGTGATTGTGATGTCGTGGAGAACTTTTCTCTCATCTTCACTTATCACCCGGTTCTCTAGTTCAAATTCATCAACTGATTTAGCTTGGTGTTCTGCCTTTCCATCTTCCACCAAGCGGCCCCAAGCATTATACAAGTGTGATGGATAGTTATCGAGCCAGGTTAGGTTTCAATGCTTCAATACTTTAGCATTGTATGTGATGAGAAGATCTTCGATGTCAGTCTCTAACCTGGCCTCCACCGCTTTTACTTCATTCTCAACCCTGGCGTCGGCTTCCTGAATTTTGAGCGTTGCCGCATCCCTTTCATCCCTGAGCATCACGACCTGTTCACACGCTTACTAGGCTGCTTTGTTTGCATTGTCTTTTTCTTTGATGATTTCGGCAAACTTGGCCTTAAGCACCTCAAGCTCCTTCAGTGCAGCGTCCCTTTCAGCCATAACAGTGGTGTTTCGATGACCCATCTCCTCAACCAGGGAAAAATGCGTCCGTCACATCCTTTCCATAGATTGATTTTCCTCATTGGCTTTTTTGTTGGCCTCTATTTCCGATTTCCTGGAAGATTCAGCCTCATTGTTAAGCACTTGTACTATGTGGTCCTTTTGAGCGAGATCAGCTTCTAATTTTTCGATTACTTTTGCTCGCTCAAAGGCCACCACTGATGCTTTATCCGCAGTCTTCATCCACTCCCTATATTGGTTGTAAACATCATGGATGCAATTATGCATAGTTTGTTCCACCTCAACTAGAATTCTCTTCAAATGCGGAGGGAAGATGAAGCTGTCGAGACAAATGTTTGGAAAGTCTTTTTTCAACTGGGCGATCCTGATCGCTCCGTCCCCAGTACGCTCGGTGACAGCTTGCTCAGTGATAATGGGAGTTTCAGCCTCGGTTGTGAATCGGGCCTTGGAGCTTGAGAAGACGGTTTTTGGCGTAGAGGCTCCAAGGGTTGTTTCCCATGACCGGAGGGTTGTGTTGGAGCTTGAGGAGGTGGATAGCGTGATCGGGATCGATGTCTATATTCTCTATCTCTATCCCTCTCCCTTTCATAACGATCCTGGCTAGAATAACCGCGATCGCGGTCTCTATCGACTTCCCTTTTACGGGATACATAATATGAACTGGATGACTGGCGTGCCGAGCGAAAGCTTCCTAGCATAGATTCTCACCTAGTCATCGTATCTATAAAATAAAAAGAGAAGCCGAGTTAATAATCTCCAAAAACGAACAACTTATGATTGGAAATCATGTAGTTCCATGAAGTGTATATATGCATGTACTAAACCCCTCGACCAACCGGTTGTGTCAGCCATACTCATAGTAAGTGACTCGCTTAAATCTAAAGCGCTGTAAAGCCCTTCTAATATGGTGTCTTGTTGGAGCGACACACAGTCCAAAATTGGAACATCAGCGAGTTCCTCGAAAGGATTTTCCATTTGTGAGGGAGGAGCCTTCGAAATAATAATACCGGTGGCTGGCAAAGACATGACCACGGATTTCCATCTTGAAGACTTATGAAGTTTGTGAGCATCTGCCTTGCCTTTCCTCCTTTCCTCTAAATCCCGAGAACTGTTTGGGGGCCCGGCTACGGGCTCGTCTTCAGTGGCTATATCTCCTTCATCGCCCTCCTCAGCAATAACAATCTCGGGCGCTTTGCGCTTCACCCACCTCGCCGAGGCTATCCTAAGCGGTCCCTTAAGTCTTATGCTCTGTCCTTGATCAATCAGCCCAAGGACCCTGAAATTTTCATATGTCAGCACCGAGTCAATCTCTCTCATCTCACCAGGCACCTCTTGAAGGATCCGCACTATTTCTTTAAATTGGGCACCTTAGGGTAGCGAAATTGTAGATGTAGGGAAAAGGAATATTAGATTCAATGTCGATTACAACTATCTCGTAAGCCACTAGAGAAATTGCAACACTAACGTCTGACTAACCACCGTCTGGCAAACCCTGAGAGGCACCGAAAGTAGAACCACTCCGTCTTAAAGTAGCTAAGCCTAGTCCAGGATCCAGTCACCACTTGGCAATTCCTGACTGCCTCTAGGAATATGAATGACGAGTTATCTCCCCAACTCTTGACATTGAACAAGAATCTGACATCTTCCGGAGTCGGGGGTCGAAAGAGATGCGCTATGAAAACGATGAATAAACTGTTCAATAATGCATATCCGTTTGGATGTAGCTATGGCGGAGCGATTCCAAAGAAAGCTAACACTTCTCAAATATATTGGTTAAATGGAGGAAGCGTTCCAGCTATGCATGAATGTCTGTTAAAAGCGGTGAATCCTTCTGGGGGAAAGTGTGGCCTGTCATTCGGTCCTGATAGCAGAACGTCATCTAACGATAGACCGTGTCTTAGGCAGATTCTCCCCAACATATCTTCGGAGACATTGGATGGTATAGAATCTTGGGGATTTGCAATAAAGACTTCTCCTGGTAGCTCATTTGAAGCTCGAATTATGACTTCGGCCGTGATGGACGGGATCTCTATTGCCAAAGGAGGTGAACTGTGAGTCTCCTGCTGCTGTGAACTCCCGGGCTCCATAGCTAGTCAACTCAATAAAAAACCATCATTAGAAGATAATAAGCCCGTGTGTTCCCTAATGTGAAGTGCATGAATGCATTGTGCAGTGCAGTGCTATATAATACTTAATAAATTCTACAGAATTTGGGAAAATGTACAAACGATAAGATTTCGAGATTCGACCATATAGACTGTCATCGCTGACCGTCACCACCATGACATTCAGACTTCAGGGACCGATCCTAGTTAATGATCATCAAATTTCGTCATGTTACAGTTCCATTGACGAGCTTCGTAGAACAGTCAAATACGCAGTTCAACAGTTAAGTCCAATTATGCAGGGCAGAAGCTCATCGAAGTCAAGTATTCACGTATGCATGAGATTTTGTGTCCATCGAAGTCCAAATTTGGATTGTTCCTCACAAAGGCCTTAACTTCGTACCGATCAAGAAAACTTCATTTCGTATCGGTCCAAGGCATTCACTTTGTATCGATCAAGTCACATTGACTTCGCATCGATCGGGTTTCAACGGAGTTCGTATTGGTCAGAGATTACTGGTTTCGTATCGACCCCCAAACCACGAAATTTGTATCGATCACTTATCATGGGTTTCGTATCTATTATTGGCTACCCGATTTTCTATCGATCGTCTATGATCGATACGAGTTGTTGTTACCCCAGATCAATACGAAGTTTGTTATTTCATCGATCGATTACTCACCGACACAAGCCTTACGCCCAGAGTCAATACGAAGTCAGGCCATCTCATTCCTTTCATCGATACGAAGTTGAAGCTATGCATCCCTCCTCACTCCTTCCCCAAAATGGCCATAACTCCAGATCATTCAACCTTCCTTGACCTTGCTCCGACTCGTCTCCAGCCTCCTCCTCACTAGAGTCGGTCATGAATGTGGGTAGAATGGCACATGGACTCGAATCTCATCATTTTTGTGTGGATTTATTCATTAATTACCTGAGTCGAAGTGTAGATTTGAGAGAATAAATTGTTATCTTGATTTGGAACAGAGGCGATTTCCAATTCTCGGTTCTTCTATCGATACGAAAGCCAGAGCAAAAGAGAAGGCGAATGAAAATTTGGCTAAGTATGAAAAGTATTTATATGGACATGATATAAAGGCGAAAAACGATTCATCTCCTAGTTAAAATGACCGGATAAGATGGTCCTCAATGTCATCGATACGAAAGCTCTCTTCGTATTCATCAGTGACCTATCAATACAAATGATACACGGGAACCCATTCGAATCCATACAATAAGCAACAAAGAAAAAAGCTCATATGAACTGTTTGAACCCATGAAGACGCATCGATACCAAAAAAGCAGCAAGTTTGCACTAGGACCACGCGACTCCATCGATACGAAATATTTATTTCGGATCCATCAGTGCGAATTTTATCGATATGAAACATATGTAGGAGTCTCATTTATGCTACTCAACTCCATCGATAAGAAGTGTCATTTTCATATCCACCTATTCCAGGAACATGAAAGCTTCATATCCATTGACACAAAGCATCCCAAAGAAACCATCATGTTCGTATCGATGGCCATCGATACGAAGAGTGCATTCAAACATTTAAACTCGATCCAGGAGAGGATCAATACGAAGAGAAACTTCAAAACAACCGTCAATCGTTGTTACAACTCGAATTTCACATTGATTCAGGAGAGGATCGATACGAAATTCGATAAAAAAACTGACAACGACTCGTGAACGTGCGAATGTTAGCGAAAGTCAGGCGAACTTATACATGTATGATAGTCTAACGACCAATTTTTAAAATTCACAGGAATTGAATGCTCATCTAGTGACAATTACAATAACAAACAACAGTTTGCTATCATTCAATACTCAGTAACAACAGTGCATAGTACAACAATTGGCAGTCAACAATTTGTTATTTATATTACTAAAGACCAATCAAATGTTACATTTTTCGACGGGAAGACAACGTCTACCTAACGAATCAGATAAGACTTTTTCAAAATGAAGATTGCACCATTTCAAAGTACGTCATGTCCTCTTTAGACGTACTTTGGGAGGCAAATGTTGTCCCGCCTTTTGGTAAGGCCGTGACACCAAGAAGTTGAATGGAAATTAAAGACAGATCATCCCGAAGAACAGATGTACGCAGGTTCTCTATGGATGCTGGTAAATTTTGTCCGAGTCCGGATCAAGCTTCAATTGATATGACACGACTAGATAAGCAATGAAAGCCGACGTTCCAAATTTCAAGTCAATTTGAGTTTGTATGCTCAAGTTACAATCGATGCAAACCAAGGAAATCCACTCATTCGTATCCATCGTTCCGCCTATTTCGCATCGGTCCATTTCGTATCCATCGGTAGACAAGCCTCTCTTCGCATCCATCCAGGCAAACCCACTTCCTATTCATTCACGTCCACCTGCTTCGTATCCATCGGCAGTGACACGAGAGTCCACTTCCTATCGATCCACTGTCAAACATGCTTCGTATCGATCAGCCACAGATCTATACGAAATCAACACCACCCATCGATACAAACCCAATCAATAAGCGATACGAATTGGCCTTTGAACTATCGATATGAAGAACGTAAGTTCATATCGATACGAAGCAAACTGTAAAGGATCAATACGAAGTTGGGTGCGAGGGATCGATGCGAAGTTGAGTGCTATAAAGCGATACGTAGGGAATATCCTGGGTCGATACGAACGAGGCACATCCAAGTGGAAGACTCGGTCACTCGGCATGAAAATTTGATCGATCTTAATAGTTAGCGCCATGTCACCTAGCAAGCACAAGCTTGGTAGCGATGCGAACTGATCGATGCGAACAGAAAAATGCTAACAGAAGCGATGCGATTTCAGAAGCCTTCAATAAAATTCAAACTTGCATCGATCATAACTCAAGATCTACAAGTCCAAATGCCACCAAATTTTCACAGGAGCTTGCGTGCAACCTTAGGAATGTCCATGATCGATCTTGATTTGATTGGACTAAACCTTGGTCGATACGAATTTCATTCGTATCGATCACGGATCGAGTCCAAACGGCAGTGGATCAATCGCGTAGGCCCACCCACGTAGGAGAAGAGGTCTTCTAAGATCTGAGTGAGATATTTGCTGCCTATGCCTATAAATAGCAGCCTAGGACCTACTGAAAAAGGACTTTTGGCTCTTCTACGTCTAGACTCTGCCGAAATCACCATTGTACTCGAATTTTACTATTGTAACTCGTTGTAAACAGCAAGAAAAATCAATAAAAGTCGGCCATTTCATAGTGGACGTAGGCTATACGTCGAACCACTCTAAATCTGTGTGTTTCTATGCGTTTTTCTTGTTTATTATTGGTGTGTTTGTTAGGTCTTCCTCTTTTTCCATTTATATTCTTCATTTTATCTCTTCAAACACATTCAAAGAGTGTTGTGCCCAATTTTGGTACAAACAAATATCATGATATTATTTATAAATATCATGATATTTTCTAACCAAAGTCAACCATCAACTTACCATCATAGACACACACTTGCGTATGCATGGGGGTACCTTTGGCTGAAATAGCAATGGAGGAGGAGGGTGTGGTGGTGATTAAATGATGATGTGTTTACACTTAAATATAATGATATTTTATCACTTCCATTTGCCTATAAATACCCACCATCCATCTTCACCTCCGTTCACATTTCCTCCTTCATTTTCCTAATCTTCATCACCTCTTTATACTCCTAATTAATGGCTTCTTACCTTAGGAAATTTATAGAGAAAAATATAGCAACAAGTAATTAAATTTATATAGTAAATATATATTATCCAAACACCTCAAAACCAAAGCAAAACTCCTCCTTTCTCCCCTTGAAACCCAAGACCACCACTTCCTACCATCCAAGGCCGAGCCTTCCCTCTCCTCTAAGATAGGCCGAGAGCATATAAGCACCCAAGGACAAGGTTGAACCCCTAGGAAGCAATAGTGCAAGCTTCGTGAACTTTGATTCCAGAATAGCAAAGCTATAGTCATTTTAAAGTTAGTTCGATTGAATCTAAGTTGAGAAACTATATATATATATATATATCTCTCTGTGTGTGTGTGTGTATGTATGTATGTATGTATATGATATACTGGATGATATAATATTTTTTGCTATGCTTGTTTATCATGTTTGAATATGATAATAAGGATGTTTGATAGTTGAAATGGTTCACGTTAAATACAAGTTGGATTTCACAAAGGAAACCACTTTCCTTTAATAAATGAAATGTTGTATATGGCAATGATAAACATCATTAAAATGGTTTTAAATAATTTTTTTTTTTTTATAAACATTTAAAAGTGTTTCGATTAATTTTGGAAAATAATTTGAAAATTGGGTTAAAATAGGCGCGTCGCGTAAAGGCAGTTCTCAATTTCGCGCCGTAAAAGTTTGAATCCATCTATAGGATAGAATCGGAGTCGGAATTCATAGGAATACAAATTTTTCAAACTCTTATAATCATAGTTTTCAAACATAAGAAAATGATCGAGATTTCATTTAGTAGATTTTGAAATTTAAGCAAAACAAATTTTCAAAATAGTCTCACTTTGGCAGTTCAGAAACCAAAGCGATAAATAATTTAAAATGAATATTTTAAATTCTTTAAAAAAATAAAATAAATTCTATAAATATATTAACATGTTTGAGAAGAGATTTGAGTTATAAAAATGGATTTCTAAATGATAGAAAATTTGTTTTGATCAAATAAGCCTTAAAAACACTATTTGTAGCACTTTCTACAGCATTTTTAATAACTTTGAAATATATATTTAAACTTAATTATTCTTTACCAAATCTTTTATAAATGTTTTCAAATAAATAATAAGTATTCTAAAGGTGATATGGAAGTTTTGAAATTACTTCTAAAGGAACTAAATAAATGGTTAAAAGAAAAGCTGTTATAAATAAATGATTTAATCCTGGCTCTAAAAGCCGATGAGTAAACTGGATTTTCCTATTCATAAGATTCGGTTGTGGGGTGCTTAAACTAAGGAGATGTTCAGGAGCAACCTGTGCCCTGGCTCACCTGGCCTCTTTCTTGAGTGAGGAATAGATAAGGTCGAAATGTCAGAAACAAGGAAAGTATAAAAGTTCACAAATTTAATACAACTTAGACTGTGTAGAAATAATCTTCTTATACTTGGTACTAAATTCCAAGGAGGTAATCCGTACTGTCCATGTGAATTTAAAAGGTGATTCTACCATTATTCGATGGATAGTAAAGGTTGAATATGGAAATTGATATTGAGTAGAATTAGTATAATTTATATCGACCCTTTTTACTCTATAATGTTTTCTAACATGATTTATAAGAAATGATTTGGTGTTTTCCAAAGTTAAAGTGAGGTTTATTAATCTCGTATATACTGGAAAAGAAATGATTTGTCTCTAGAAGATGTTTTATCGATAATTGATTAGGAGAGACCGGGATCAGATTTGGGTGATTCCTATCTGAAAACCACTTCGAACCAATGTACATTCGAAAGTAAAAACATGATAAAGGCAATGATTTTGAAGATGGAGATCTTCATAATGAAAGGCTACTTGCCACTAGCCCCTGGATTTCCATATTATATACGTATGGTGGCTGTAGTACTTAATTTTGAAAATCTTCGATGCAAGGACTTCTCGCTTCTAATCCTAAGGTAATTCCTAAAATAGGATGTAGTATATGTTATCCCGCCTTTTAGCAAGGCCAGGACACAAGGAACTGACTGGATTCCAAGTATCACTTATCGTGGATATCGCTGAATTTTTGTCCGAGTCCAGATTGAGCTACAATTGAAAGGACATGACGAGGAAGGTCATAGAAGTCAGCATCTCAAATTTCAGGTCAATCCGGGTTCATACGCTCAAGATATGAACGATTCAAATTGAACGGAGAAGCCAAGATTTCGTATCGATCACTCTGGGCGATTTCGTATCCATCACTCTGGGTGGTTTCGTATCCATCACCGAAGCTCTAATTTGAGTCGATCACTTTCGTATCGATCAATTTCGAATCCATCGTATAAGCCTCTGTTCGAATTCACCTAAGCAAAGCTATTCGAATCCATCGAGTTGTATCGATAGGTTTCGTACCCATAAAGTTCGTATCGATCAGGTTCGTATCCCTCAATAGATGACGTGCCTCGCAACCATCAGTCAATGTCCACTTCGTATCCATCAGAGGACCTTGCTTTGAGTCCATGCCTAGTGACTTACTCGTGTCCAACGAGTCAACTAACTAAGGTGACGTGTAATCCATCGAAGCAAGCGCGGCGAGATACATGGATGCGACGCGGCCAAACCGGAGAAAAAGATGGATCGACTCGAGATATACATGCCACATCGTTACAGGAGCACGTGCAGATGATCGATTCGAAAGAATCAATACGAGGTCATGGAGTCGAATGAAACAGCCAGCGATCAATTCCATTTCGTGTCGACGATTTCTTGCAATCCACTGATCCAAATCCAATGATATTTTCAGGGTTGCTTGCGTACACACTGAAGAATGTCCCTACCAAATTTCAGCTCATTTGGACATCATCTTGATCGATACGAAATGGATTCGTATCGATCGCAGATCGAGGAAAAACTTTCTGGAAACGGTCGAGTGGGTCCCCTCACATGCCAGACCAAGTCTCCCGGAGTTTGAGCGAGATTTGAGCCTCCTACGCCTATAAATAGAGCTCCAGAGCCTACAGAAGGGGGATATTTTGATTCTCAAGCGTCCAGACTTTGCCGGATCAAGACTTGCGTCATTCCTTTGCTGCTGATTTCGAATTCTGATCTGTAGTCCACTGTTATTCGCTGTAATAGCTTGTAATCGTTGAAAGAGAATCAATAAAATCATCAAAACTTCATAGTGGACGTAGGCGTTACGCCGAACCACTCTAAATTGCTTGTCTTTGCATTTTACATTCCTGTTTGTTGGAGTTTTTGTTAGATAACCTCTGTTTTACATTTATATTCTTCGTTTTATCTCTTCAAATAACTCCCGAAGAGTGTTGTGCCCATTTTTGGTGCAAACACTTTGGTGCTTTCACTGAGAATTCCTGTTTTTCTCCTGCTCCATGGATCTACCATCGATACCAGATTGCATAAATCCAAGAGGAAGATCCAGACTTCTGATCCGGAATCCTTCCATTCTATTCAGATTTTCATAAAATCTAGGAAAGGAATCCACTGCTCAAAATGGTTAGCACAAGAACTACTTCTACAGCTGCTAATCAAGAAGGTCGGGATGGACAAAATCCCACGCAGCAGTTATAGTCCAATCAAGACAACACTGCACACTCTGGTCCATCTGGACCAGTAACCAGACAAGAGTTCCAGGCATTACTCTAGGAACTGACCCAAAGCCGGCAACAGTTGGCTGAACAGTTGCGTGCCAACATTGAATTGACCAATCAATTAAACCGCCAAAGGCGCAGGAGGACAAAGAGGGATGATGCTTCCCATTCGTCCACTGAAAGTTCTGCTTCATCTGACTATCATGGCAGAACTACACGCCCCCGATTGGACGCAGGTCATAAACAAGCTACCGAGTATCAACCCGCCCTGACTGTAGGACAATTGAGGGTCGGACCGTCAACTAGCTCCCAGGCCGGGCCCTCATCACGAGGAGGTGTTGTTCCACAGCATACCGCAGGCAATCGCGCTGCGACTGCCGCGGTAGAAACAAGAGTTGATACCCAAAACCTGTCGGATCCAAATAATCAACAACGTGGGCGTACACCTGAACCATACGTCCCAGAAGATGTGGAGCCAAGGAGGCGAGATATAGGCCGTCGACAACTTCCGGTCCAAGCTCGCGCTGTGGAACCCGGCCACGCCTTAGCTCAGCCCACACGGAATGTGGCTATGCCCGACATTTCAACCATGATACGTCAAATGATTCGCGAGAGCCAGGGACTTATCAATGACGACTGGGGAATCTCCCGTAGTCAAACTCCTTTCACAGACGAAATACTATACGCTGAACCTCCTCGGCGATTCAGAATGCCCACTCTCCCTCTGTACGAAGGAAATTCTGATCCCAATCAACATATTTTGAAATATGAATGGTCAATGAGCGCCGCAAGGGCCGATGATGCAGTAAAATGTCGAAGCTTCCCCATCTCTTTGGGAAGAATCGCAACAATGTAGTTTACAAGGCTGCCACCGAGATCCATCTCTTCGTTCGATCAACTGGCTAAGAAATTCGTCGAACAGTTTCGTATGCATGTCGCTAGGCCCAAAGACGTTAACACCCTATCTAGTGTCACCCAGGCTAAGGGAGAGACGCTCAAGCGTTACTTGGAAAGATTCCATGCAGCGTGTGTGGAAATTAGTAACCCCAATGATAACTCGATTTTCATGGCGTTAACCAAAGGGATCAATCCCGACTCTGAATTTGGAAATTGGTTAGTTCGGAAACCACCCGCATCATTGGACCGTTTCTACTCAAAAGCCGCTCAATTCTTGCGACAAGAGGACGCGAAACAATCTAGGAAACAGGACGATGCAATACCCAGAACTGGAGGAATACAAAGTAATGTGGCAGTTAAGCAGTCCGGTGAGAGTTTCGGAAAAGTTCAGTTGAACGTACAGAACAAACAAACTCAGCCAAGGGGCATCAGTGGTCAGGATAAGAAAAGAGACCAAAACCGAGGCCCACAACGTAGGACCCCAATGTTTGACAATTACACGCCATTGAATACATCGTTGGAAAACGTGTATCTGCAAACTTGCAACGCTGAGCAATATAAGAAACCTTCTCCGAAGCAATCTTCGGAGAGGCAGATCCAAACAGGGAAGTTTTGAAGATTTCACTAAAGTTACGGCCACAATACCAACGAGTGTCGACATCTGTAGGACCTCGTCGAAAAATTGATCAGGGAGAGAAAGTTAGACCAATTTGTATGGGCACCGCTGTCTGGTGGAGCGGGCCCCTCAAAACAAAATCCTACACAGAATCAAGCAAGACAGGAAGAGCCGGGTCGTGATGGAGGTAGATTGGTAATTAATGTTGTAAGTGGTAATCCTCATCCAGCGGTCCGAACCTGGGGGGAAATGGAATCATATAGCAACTTAGCTAAACGCTCAAACTTCGAGTATAACGATAACTTGGACGGTAAACCTTCGACCAAGCGAAAGAGAGCGATGACTAACGACATCACTTTTTGAGACAACGACGTTGACTACGTCGGAAATCCGACTACTGACCCACTGGTGATATCAACCCGAGTAGGCCCGTGTGGATGAAGAGAATCCTGATAGACTGTGGGAGCTCTGTGAAAATCATATTTGTGCATGCTTATAATCAAATGAAGATGAAAGCTGGGGATCTAAAACCCTGCCAAACTCATCTCTATGGATTCAATGGCAGCGCTACCATACCAGTTTGGATGGTAGAGTTACCAGTTGAGTTGGGAACCGAAGAATGTAGGTCGATTCGAATATTGCAGTTCGTTGTGTTGGATGTAGAGTCGCCATATAATGCCTTTTTATGTCGACCTGCCCTTGCTGAATTCAGGGCCATAATCGCCCCGTGGTGTTTAACTTTAAAGTTCCCAACCATCAACGGAGTTGGGGTCGTCCAGGGCGATCAGGTTGATTTGAGAATAATCATACGCCGAAATCGAATTGCCCGATTGCACAATGCCAAGGACCGACTTAAAACTTTTGAACTTGGAGAGCTAGTCACTAAAGAAGATTATCCTGCATACCCGCCCAGGAGATCAACGTGGAGAGGGTCACGCAAAATTAAGAGAAAGCTCAAGGATGGCAAATTCAAGCTATCACCCATTGATGACTTAACTTCACCAGGGGCCTGGACTAACGAAAGTCTTCGTCGCTACTGCAACTAACAGGCTATGTTTATCTATTTAGTTTAAATTCCATTTAGCGATTTGTTTCCGCATTTTGAAATTTGAATTCTGTAATAAGGCAACTGACTTTGCCGCATTTTCTTATTTCAGCAATAAAATGCCATCTCTTCGAGCCAGAGCTGTGATTCATTGAACAAAATGTACGACATCACGACGCACGGAGAGCTAAGTCCCATCATATAGTGGGATTTATTCAAATAGAGAGTGGCTGTGATGCGACCGGTCACTCTTTAAGTGAAACCCAAGCTCGGGGGTAAGTCATTACACCAATGCCAAATAGGGTTAACACACAACAATCCTACATTCAACTCCGTATTCCCAGCGTTCGAAGCGGAGTATAAACATCCAACTCTGAGTTCCCAGAGCGTGAACCGGAGTATAAACATTCAACTCCGTATTCCCAGAGTGCGAAGCGGAGTGTAAACAATCAACTCCGTACTCCCAGAGTTCGAGACGGAGTATAAACATTCAACTCCGTATTCCCAGAGTGCGAAGCGGAGTATAAACAATCAACTCTGTACTCCCAGAGTGCGGGACGGAGTATAAACATTCAACTCCGTATTCCCAGAGTGTGAAGCGGAGTATAAACATTCAACTCTGTACTCCCAAGTGCGAGACGGAGTATAAACATTCAACTCCTTACTCCTAGAGTGCGAGACGGAGTATAAACATCAATCAACTCCGCATTCCCAGAGAGCGTAGTGGAGTATAAACATTCAACTCCGTACTCCCAGAGTGCGAGATGGAGTATAAACACCAATCAACTCCGTGTTCCCAGAGTGCGAAACGGAGCATAAAACAGTCAACTCCAAACTCCCGAAGTGCGAGTCAGAGGGTGAACAACCACTTACGAGATGACTTGTATCCCAGAGTGCGGATGAAACGATTCATATGGAAGCAAGTGTAGTTCGACCGCTCGGTCCTCACTCAATGCGATCACAAGCTGATCATCATAATTTAACCCCGGAACTTGGGGGCAGATTTGGCAGACAGAACAAGCTGTGCTTAAGCATCAAAATAATGCAAGCACGTCGGACTGAAGTCCGGACACTGCAACATTCAAGCGCAAAAGGAATTTAAGTTGAAACAAGATGACAAAATTTTATTTCCACTAATCAAAAGCAATGGTTCATACACGAGTTTTTTCCAAAAGAAAAATTCCTACTAGCAGGGGCCGAACCCGCATCTAAACACGGCCTACAAAGAGGAAAAGATAACAAAATCCCTGACTGCAAAAAAGGAAAAAATATGCCTAAAAAGAGTCTGTCTAATCTTTCTGCTTCCTCAGCTTCTTCTTCCTCGAGGAGCTACTGGAACCACCAGTGATCTTTCGTTTAGAGCCTTTCTCCTTAGGCGGGCTCCCCTCGGATGAAGGCATGATGTCGACATCATCCTCCGAGCTGGACTCTATGGGAATGCTTTCCGCAGGAGGAGTTGGAGGAACGGAATCCACAGCCGGGGGCGGGACTGCCGCACTAGCATCAATGAGCGTGCCCCCGGGAGATACAATCATAAGGGGAGTAGGGGCCTGCACTACTGCTCCGCCGCCCGAGCCACTACCATGCGCCGCAGCTGCCATCTCGGCATTGATCTCAGCCAACATCAGTGCTTCTCGCTGTGCTCGGGCCTCACTATGCGCCGTAGTGGCCCGGGTTGAGATATCAGGAGCAGATGAGAATCCACCCGGGCCGAACGGTAAGTCTGCAAAAGGGTCACTCTGACGGCCGAGGAGCTCGTTTATCTTCTGTTCATATAAAGAAAGTGAGCTCCCCTGTGTTACTTCGACCGGCGCAACTGTCGTAACAGAGGTCGCCTCAGAGATGATAGCCTCCTGCACTTGGCAAGATTCCTAAGATGCAGGTGGCGCAACGGGTGCAACATCGATCACTGATTAGAGAAAAGAAACACTTGTTAGTGTATGCTTCTGTACAAAATCTTCAGTTCAAATAAACAAGAGATTAGTTCAGAGTACCTTCCTCGGTTCGGCTCGGGGTTGTCTGAACGACATCAGATGGATGCTCCTTAATAGGAGATAAATGTGGTCGGTCTGGATCATATGACGGTATAGGTTGGGAGTCGATCGTCGGAGTTGGCTCAGATTGAGATGACACGACAATCTCAGAACTTGTGATACGGTGCTCAGCACCAGAGCTTTCTCCAACTTCCTGAGATTGGGCGCCAAGCCTCTCCTTCTCGTGGGAAATCATGGATCCATGGAGAACTTTCTTTTCGTTATCATTAAGAATGCGGTTCTCCAGCTCGAATTCATCAATGGCTTCATCGGGATGCCCAGACTTCTCCTCCTCAACCAGCGTATTCCAAGCGTTGTAGAGATGTGTTGGATAGTCGTTGAGCCATGTCAGATCTCGGTGCCTTAGCACATTGGCATTGTAAGTGACAAGTAGCTCTTCTACCTCAGCCTCAATCCTGGCCTCCGCCTGCCGTACCTTCTCATCAACCCCAGCTTCAGCTTCGCAAGCTTGTTTCATAGCCGCTTCCTTCTCCTTCCGGAGCGCCACCGCCTGATCACAGGCCTCTTGCGCGGAGACATTGGCCGCATCCTTCTCCTTCGCCATTTCGGAGAACTTTGATTTCAGCTCATTAAGCTCCTTAAGAGCGGCGTCCCTCTCGGCGGTAATGGTGGTGTTCCTATGACCCATGTCTTCGATGGCGGTATAGTGCTCTTGTTTCATTCTGGTCATGGCAGAGTTTACTTCGTCAACCTTTTTTCAGGGCCTCCATTTCAGATTTACGGGAAGACTCAACCTCCGCATTGAGCGCTTTCATGATTCGGTCATTTTGACCCAACTCCTTCTCAAGCTTCTCAATGACGACACCCCGATCAAATGCCACTTTGGATGCTTTCCTCGCGGCCCGTGCCCACTCCCTGTACTGGAAGAAGATGTCCGCAACATAATCATGGATAGTGTTTTCAGCGGTTGGCGGAATTCTCCTCAAGTGCGGAGGGAAGACATAACCGTCAAAGCAGATGTCGGGAAATTCTTTCCTCATCTGTGCCAGTTTAAGCGCTCCTTCACTGGTCGCATCAGTCGTGACCGGTGTGGTAGTTGAAGAGGTGGCTATTTCAGTCCTGCGCGGAGGATCGGGCCTCGGAGCTTGAGAAGGCGGCCTAGGCCATGAAATTTCAGGAGGACGAGCAACTGCTACCGTGGGAGGTACGAAAGTCCTGGGAGGAGGAGAGCGAGATCGGGATCGGTGAACGTATCCCCTGTCTCTATCAGACCTCTCCTGACCAGAGTGTCCTGAATCATAATCCCTCTCGCCCTCTCTCCTGCGTGGCTCATAATAACGGCGCTTGTTGCGCAAACTGCCGAGCACAGAACCTTGTCCAAACATCATACCTGGAAAGTAAAGATACAGAAAGTCAGTAACTGCTCGCGATATACTGTTTATAGTTAGAAAAATGTGCTGTGCCGTGAAGAGTGTATGGATGTGTAAACCCCCGGACCAACCAGAAGTGTCAGTCGCGCTAGTAGGAAGAGGCTCGCTAATGTCGAAAGCATGCTGCAGTCCATCCAATTCAACGTCATGTTGTGCGGACTCGAGGTCCGGAATTGGAAGGTCAGCGAGCCCTTCGAATTGATTTTCGGCTTGCAAGGAGGGTGCCTCCGAGATTCTAACTCCTGAAAGAGGGCGGTGTAAAACCACAGACTTCCGCCTCCCGGATTGGGGTTGTTTAAAGGCCACTGCCTTGCCTTTTCTTTTTTCATCGGAATCCGGGGTTGCCCCAGCAGGCTCGACCGGCGGCTCCTCATCAGTATGAGTTCTTTCGGAGTCCGGTTCCTTGATTACTATGACTTTGGGTTTTTTCCGCTTGACTTTCTCTCTGGAGACAGTCTTTAATGCGCCATCAAGCCTTATGCTCTACCTCCGCCCAATCAAACCAAGAACTCTGAGATTCCGGTCCGTCAGTAGCAATTCAATATTCCTTTCTTCACTAGGAATCTCTTGAAGGACCCGAACTATCTCTTTATAGTAGAAACCTTCAGGTCGCTGGATTATTGCTGAAAGAAAAGGAGTAGAAGATATGAGTCTAATTTCATTCGAAAATTGCCCTGTCAGCTACTTGGGAAAAAGACAATACTCACGTCTGAACAACCATCTTCTGGCAAACCCCGGAGGACATCAGACATAGAACCACTTCGACTTGAAGTAGCTCAGCCTAGTCCATGACCCCGTGACAACTTGGCAGTTTCTTACAGACTCCAAGAATGTAAAAGATGGGCTGTCAGTTCGACTTTTGAAGTTGAATAGGTATCTTATCTCGGTCGGACGGGGAGGTCGATAGAGGTACTCCATAAATGCGATGAACAAGCCATTGAGTGAAGCATATCCATTCGGATGTAACTGAGACAGAGCAATTTCTAGGTAAGCCAACACTTCTCTTATATAATCGTTGAACGGAGGAAGTGTACCGGCTGCGCATGCATGTCGATTAAAAGCAGTATACCCCTCCGGGGGATTATGCGGTCTGTCGTGCGGCCCCGGCAACATTACATCGTCCAACGACAGGCCATGCCTTAAGCATATTCTCCCTAGCATATCTTCGGAGATATTGGACGGGACAGAATCAGGTGGACTATTGATGAAGGACGCGTCAGGCAACTCGTCCGGGGCTGGCCCAACAACTTCGGCCTCAATGTCCAGAATCTCAAGTCTGGGAGGGGTTAGATTCTGAGTTTCTTGTTGCCGCGAACTTGACAGTTCCATAACTGGCTAACTCACGAGAAACTATCATTAGACGATAAAAAGCCCGTGCATTCCCCAGTGTGAAGTGTATGAATGAATTGTGCAGTGCAAGTGTTGTGCGTGACTTGAGCCAATTCTGTAGAATCAGAGAAAATGTGCAAAATACAAAACTTCAAAGTCCAGTAGGAGTGACCATCATCGCTGACCATCACAACCATACCATCGAGATATTGGCAATCGATTCAAGTTCAAGTCCGTTATCGCATTGTTGAGTTACAGTTCCATCAACGAGCTTCGAAAGGCAGTCAATTATGCAATTTTGTGTTCAAGTTCGATTATGCAAGGTGGAAGCTCGTCGGAGTTGAGTTTCAAGATATGCAAGAGTTCATTAAGTCCATCAAAATTCAGTGTGGAATCGATCGCAGTTTGGATTCAAATTCAGTCGGAGGCGTGATACCTTTCGTATCGATCAAGGTCGACTCGATACCTTTCGTATCGATAGGTTTCGAATCGACGGTAATTCGTATCGACCGGAGAAGTGGATTTCAGATCGATCGGAGAGGCTAACTTTGCATCGACCAAGGGTTAGCGACTGTGTGTCAACTAAATGCGGTGATTTCGCATCGATCTGGAACTATCGATATTGTACCAATCAACCTCTTGGTCTTCGTATCGATCGTGGGAGGCAGACTTTCGCATCGATCATACGGGCCAAATACTTGCATCAATCATTTCAGTTCGACACAAGCCCCAACCACCTTAGATCGATGCGACCCTCTTCATCCCCTTCAACCCTTCAATCGATACGAGGTCATGAAATCTGGGTCGAGTCGAACCCTCATGTCCCGGATCGACACGAAGTAGAGGTGAAGCAATTCCTCCGAGCCTCTTTCTTCTCCGATTGACACGAGCATCGCCATGGCCATCCTAGACCAAGCTATGGCCCAGATCTGGCCTTAGCGCTGCCAAAATCAATAATCAGCAAGGACACGATGGATCTGAGATCTGAACTTCGTCGCTCGAATTTAGTCGTGATTGTTTAATTACCTGAATTGAAGTTGGAGTTTGGGGAAATAAAAAATGATATTTGATCGATTCAAAGATTGGAACAATTTTTCCTCTTGAGCTCGTGAATCGATACGAAGACGTAGAAGGCAACAGTAAAAAATAGAGAGTAAAAGGTGAAAATGAGCCAAGTCCCAGGTATTTATATGAAGACCAGAGGTAAACTGGGTTGATTCGTCTCCCAGTCAACGTGACCGGTCGCAATCGATCAAGGAGTGGAGCGATGCAAATGCCTCCTTCGAATCTGTTAGGCCGTGCTCCCATCGAGACGAAACAGCCACTGGACTTCATTAATTCGAAGCACGCAACGATGACTGCGATAATGACATTGGGCTCCAGCGATTCGAAGTCTCTACCTTTTGCAACCCTCAACTCACAGCAGTGCAAATCGATCGATACGAACATTTAGTTCGTGTCTATCAGATGTTCATCGATGCGAAGCAGAGTCCACCATAATTTGTGACCATCGACACGAATGAGCATTTCGTGTCCATTAGGTCAACCCGCATCGATACGAAGAAAGGCTCTCCAACTTTTAACATCGATTCATGAGAGGATCGATACAAGAGGATGGTTAAAGGCGATCATCAGACATCATTTCAACTCAAGTTTCGAATCAGTTCGAGAAAGAATCAATGCAAGGTTCAATGACGACGAATGCTGACGACAACTTGTAAGCTTGCGGCTTTTCAAAGCACGTCATGTTTCACAAGACGTACTTTGGGGGGCAAATGTTATCTCGCCTTTTAGCAAGGCCAGGACACCAAGGAACTGACTGGATTCCAAGTATCACTTATCGTGGATATCGCTGAATTTTTGTCCGAGTCCAGATTGAGCTACAATTGATAGGACATGACGAGGAAGGTCATAGAAGTCAGCATCTCAAATTTCAGGTCAATCCGGGTTCATACGCTCAAGATATGAACGATTCAAATTGAAGGGAGAAGCCCAGATTTCGTATCCATCACTCTGGGCGATTTCGTATCCATCACTCTGGGTGGTTTCGTATCCATCACCGAAGCTCTAATTCGAGTCGATCACTTTCGTATCGATCAATTTTGAATCCATCGTATAAGCCTCTGTTCGAATTCACCTGAGCAAATCTATTCGAATCCATCGAGTTGTATCGATAGGTTTCGTACCCATCAAGTTCGTATCGATCAGGTTCGTATCCCTCAATAGATGACGTGCCTCGCAACCATCAGTCAATGTCCACTTCGTATCCATCAGAGGACCTTGCTTCGAGTCCATGCCTAGTGACTTACTCGTGTCCAACGAGTCAACTAACTAAGGTGGCGTGTAATCCATCGAAGCAAGCGCGGCGAGATACATGGATGCGACGCGGCCAAACCGGAGAAAAAGATGGATCGACTCGAGATATACGCGCCACATCGTTACAGGAGCACGTGCAGATGATTGATTCGAAAGAGTCAATACGAGGTCATGGAGTCGAATGAAACAGCCAGCGATCAATTCCATTTCGTGTCGACGATTTCTCGCAATCCACTGATCCAAATCCAATGATATTTTCAGGGTTGCTTGCGTACACACTGAAGAATGTCCCTGCCAAATTTCAGCTAATTTGGACATCATCTTGATCGATACGAAATGGATTCGTATCGATCGCAGATCGAGGCAAAACTTTCTGGAAACGGTCGAGTGAGTCCCCTCACATGCCAGACCACGTCTCCCGGAGTTTGAGCAAGATTTGAGCCTCCTACGCCTATAAATAGAGCTCCAGAGCCTACAGAAGGGGGATCTTTCGATTCTCAAGCGTCCAGACTCTGCCGGATCAAGACTTGCGTCATTCCTTTGCTGCTGATTTCGAATTCTGATCTGTAGTCCACTGTTATTCGCTGTAATAGCTTGTAATCGTTGAAAGAGAATCAATAAAATCATCAAAACTTCATAGTGGACGTAGGCGTTACGCCGAACCACTCTAAATTGCTTGTCTTTGCATTTTACATTCCTGTTTGTTGGAGTTTTTGTTAGATAACCTCTGTTTTACATTTATATTCTTCGTTTTATCTCTTCAAATAACTCCCGAAGAGTGTTGTGCCCATTTTTGGTGCAAACAGTATAAAAGTGCCTTTAGTTTGTCCAATTACTAGATAACTTGTATGGACGAATGTCTAACATTGCATTTCCAAAATACATATACATTGATCTATATGAATGTACATCTGTTTGGTGGTGTATGAGGTTACCTCTCTTACACTTAACATCCTTCTCTGAGACATACGAGCTCAGAGGTTGTACATTTGTGGAAATCAATAATGTATGATGAAAATGGAAATGTGGCATTCTATGTAGGATTTGATGAATTTATGCAAGGTAAAACATGACCTTAAGCCTCGCACCTGGGAATGACAAAAATAGGGTAGATGTGGCAGGCCTATGTGGGTCGCACCCATTAGGGTATGGTCATCACCTTTCTAGATTACCCTATATATGTCAGGTATGTTGTGTATGCTTTGGATCCTGGTAAAGGTCGGCAACGATTGGGGTGATGTCAAATTCGGTACTATCTACAGTAAAGGTAGGCCGGTTCTATGTTGGTAGAGGACTATCTATTGGTGCCTCGGTGCATTTTTCTAGAGATATACTGTCAAAAGGTAGTCCCTTACCTTGTTATTATATGGCATCCATTCTCCAATACGAGCCTTTATGGTTTTAGTTGTAATACTATTAAGTTGTCGAATTTAACAAATGTAAAATTCCAACTATGATTAATATGTTATTTGAAAGGACTTTCAAAGAATGTCATTAAAGATAATATCCCTAATTTTGTGTAGCAAATGTTTTAGTTATCATAAGCTAAAAACCCATTACGTGTTTATATGCGGCGCGGTCTTATGAGATACCCTTTGTTTTCCAATACCCGTAGTTTTGAGTTTTCACACCAGTCCCATGACTGACCCGGAGCTTATTTTCTTTTCCCTTAAACTTTCGGTGCCCTATTTTTTGGGCAACCAAGTAGTTAGGTAGCACGGAGCATTTTAGGAGAAACAAGAAGCATTAAGGTTCTTATGATGATAGTTATCTATTGTTAGTTTCCACTGTATTTTGTATTATGTATTGGGTATCCACCAGCCTTTGTAAGGGATAGGCGGTTATAACTGTCCCTGGCTGGGTTAGTACCTACCATAACTCTGATGAATCACTTATGAGTGATTGTATGTAATTTCCACATTTAATTATAAGTAGTTTTAAATACAAGGTGAGATTTTGTTTTGTTCTGTATTCTATCATTATTTCTTTTAAAACCCCTGATAATCCATCTCTCCGGCACTGGCTTTGCGGCACATGAATACCGAGGATGTATTAGTGTCGCTTTATAAGGGTTAAAAGGGTAGGTCAACTTAGTTGGTATCAGAACTCATGGTTGAGCGATGATGGGGTTAACTCATTAGAGATAGGGATAGTAATGCCATGAATGAGCTTAGTCAGAGAGAGCGCATATTTGAATTTTTTTTCGAATAAGTATATTCGAGTTTTATGCCCATTCCCTAAGATAATCTCATCTATAATTATAAATTTGTTTCCCTACTATAATGTAGATAGTAGAAGATGAGTAAAAGAAGAGGACAAGGAAGGGAGGTAGCAAAACCACGGCCACTAACGATCGATTAAATGCTACAGTAATTAAGGAAGTGGTAATCCCTATGCAACCTCAAATTAACTTGTTACTCTATGCAAGAATTTCACAAGTTTGGGACGGAAACCATTCAAAGGAACAAAGTCCATTATTGAAGTATAGGCTTGGCTCCGATCATGTGAAAGGATCTTCAAAAGGATTAAATATCAAGGATAAGCAGAAAAGGTTCTTAACTTCTTGGCAGTTACAAGAAGGGGCTCTAGCTTGGTGGGAGTCCATAACTCTGAATGATTCGGAGGACAATTCCTGTGGGAAAGGTTTAAGGATGTATTTGAAGAGAAATACATGCCAGCAGCTGGAAGATCCCATCTCTATAGGAATTGCATGAAATTGAAACAAGAAGAACTATCTGTGGAGGAGTATTGCCACAACTTCAGTGAACTATCTCGCTTCAGGCCTGGTTTGATAGACAGGCCCCTCAAGAATGAGATGTTTATTGTAGGAATGAAGGAACAGTATCAGAATAAGATGACTGCTCACATAAAAGGAACCTTTATGGACCTATAGGATATGGGCTTTCAATATGAAGCCATAGACAAGAAGAACTTAGTGTTCACTCAAGGAAATAACAATTGTCAGAATAAGAGAAAGAAGCCATGGCAAGGAATGACCGGAAAGAGATTACAAGAATATCGTTTTAAGGTGTGATTTGTTACAATTGCTAGAAGAATGGCCATCTTTACACAAGTTGTAGAAACCCCAAGGTTCAAAGGCAACAACAAGAAACCGTCTCTCCTATGTTAAAGAAAAGTCTCTACCATAACTACCACCAACCTAGACATTTGAAAAACAAGTGCCTGTTAATGAAGAAAGGAGAGCATGCTAGAGTTTTTACCATAAAGGATGAACTCTCGATCTCTGCGGATGTAAAAGTCAAAGGAGTTCTAAAAGGTAACATTTATGTTAATAATGATTTAGTTAGAGTATTATTTGATACTGGAGCTTCCCATAGTTTTATTACGAAGAGATTAGTAGATAAATTAAAACTAATCACAAAAATAGTAGTTACCCCTATCTGTGTGTCCAACCCCGTAGGCGGTGTGACTAATCTTTGTATGGTTTGCAAGGATATCCAAATCACTTACCTTCCCTATCATTTTTCATGTGACCTATTTGTCCTTGACTTTATTGGGTTTGAAATTTTACTCGGTATGGACAGGTTATCCAAGAATAAAGCTATTCTTGATTACGTTAAGGGAACAATATCTTTATGGACCAACTTCAGAAAATTGGTAGAAATATTTTGTAAAGAACCCAGTCCAGTAAGGGATAGTTTATTGTATACACTTGACTTATCTCAAAAAGTTTTGGAGACAATACTAATTATCAAGGAATTTCAGGATGTTTTTGAGGAAGTTAAAAGTTTACCCCCACATTGGGAAATTGAGTTCCATATTAACTTAATTACTAGTGCAAGAGCTGTTATTCACCCTATTCGAAGGATGACCCCGAAGGAAAAGATTGAATTGGCAAACCAAATAGATAAGTTGTTAAAAAAAGGATGAATTAGACCAAAGTCGATCGAGTTGGGGTGCAGCGGTGGTTTTTATTGCAAAATCCAATGGCTCCTTAAGGCTTTGTATAGACTATCGAGACCTAAACAAGAAAATGATTCGAAACAAGTATTATGTACCCTACATAGATGACTTATTTGGTCAACTTTATGGTACGCGGGTATTCTTACAAATGGATTTAGCCATAGGATTCGATCAACTAAGTATAGCTAAGGATGACATTCCACTAACTGCATTCAGGGGTTCGGATTGCTTTTACGAATGGTTAGTTAAGCCTTCTGGGTTGACCAATGCACCCACTTATTTCATAAACCTTATGAATAGAGTATTCAAAGATGTGCTAAAAAAATTCGTGTTGGTTTATTGATGATATTGTTATCTATTCCAAAACCAAGAAGGAATATGAAAGGCATTTGAAGATTGTGTTGGAAATATTGAGGAGAAATGTACCTAAAGCTAAATTCTTAAAATGTCACTTTTGGGAGAAAGAAGTAAGATTCCTTAGGCATATTCTGTTAGGAGAAGTGATCTTGGTAGAACCAGGAAAGATTTTAGCTATACGAGATTCAAAGCAACCAGACTCCGACGGATGTCCAAAACTTCTTAGGATTAGCCGGATACTACAAGAGTTTTATCACGAATTTCTCTAAGATTTCCTCCCAGCCAACAAAGTTGACTATGAAGAATGTTAAGTTTAACTAGACACCAAAATGTGGGGATGCATTTAATGTGTTGAAGAAAAGGTTAACCAGTGCTTTAGTCCTAGTTATTGTTGATGAAAACGGCGGTTTAACTGTATATACTGATACTTTTGGAGAAAGAGTAGGTGCAGTTCTGATTTAACATGGAAAAGTTATCGCTTATGCGAGCAGATAACTTAAGACTCATGAAAGGAATTATGCAACACATGATCTAGAATTATTAGCTATTATGTTCGCATTAAAAATGTGGAGGCATTATTTACCGGGTAAGAATTCTTTTTGGTTTATTTTTATAAACTTTAATTGACCTTAGTAAATAATATTTCTTCTTTAAATAGGTGAATAGTTCGATCTCTTCATGGATCACAAACCTTTGAAGTATTTTTTCACTCAGAAGGACTTAAATGTAAGATAGCAATGTTAGTTAGAATTTCTCGCATCATATGACCTTGTATATATACGCCTGGGAAAGTCAATGTAGTAGCGGATGCCCTAAGAAGAAGGCATGCCGTTATAGCTTATTTAGTATGTCCAACCTTGATTAATCATATAAAGGAGAACCAGCTTAGGGATCCGCTCATTGCAAGGATAGCCAAGGAGGTTAAGGAGAACATGATACCAAAAAGATGGACGGGATTCAATATGGATGAGCAAGGAATTTTAAGAATGCATGGCAGAATTTGTTTACCAAATATTAATGGGATTAGGCAAGAAGTTCTAGTCGTGAATTTCGAGGATGAAATTATTTAAAAGGAGGGAATTCTATAACAACCCATGAATTTATCATTTTGGAAAATAATGTTTAAATTTAAAAATATTCAAATATAAAATGTTTAAAATTATTAATGGTGTTTTGAAAAATAAATAATATTGGTAATCTTATTTTGAATAAATATTTTACAAAAATATACACTTTGGAAAATATTGATAAAATGATTGGAAATTGTTTTATCGATAAACAGCTCTTTGGCCATCCAAAGTCATGCAAATAATTGGATACATATACTCATTTATATATATGAGTGAGAATATGTAATAAAATTATTTATTTTATTTTTGTCTTTATGACATCTTTAATGATATCGCTATTTTTGAATAATTGACTTTTGAATTTAAATTGAGTCTAAATGATTTAATAATTATTTTAAAAGTCAAATGAAGCCTATTTAATTATTATATAATAATAGAAATATTATTTTCAAACTTTGTTTACAAAGATATGTATATTAATTAAAAAGTGAAAATATGACCAGAAACCATAATCAGATTCATAATGGTTCAATGTAGAAAAGTTGTATAACGTTATGGATCTTTGTGACATATGCATATATACATGTGCACATACATATACCATATACAATATGCACATGAAAACATAGATATATACAAATAAAAAATAAAAAAATAAAATAAAATATCATGGTATTATTTATAAATATCATGATATTTTCAAACCAAAGTCAACCACTAACTTACCTTCACACATACACACTTGAGTAGGCATATAGGGGGTACCTTCGACCAAAATGGTGATGCAGGAGGAAGATGTGGTGGTGATGAAATGATGATGTGTTTGCACTTAAATATAATGATATTTTATCACTTCCATTTGCCTATAAGTACCCACCATCCATCTCCACTTCCATTCACATTTCTTCCTTCATTTTTCTAAACTTCTTCACCTCTTTATACACCTCATTAATGGCTTCTTACCATAGGAAATTTATAGAGAAAAATATTGCAAAAAGTAATTAAATTTACATAGTAAATATATATAATCCAAACGCCTCAAAATCAAAGCAAAACTCCTCCTTTCTCCCCTTGAAACGCATGGCCACCACTTCCTACAAACCAAGGCCAAGCCTTCCCTCTCTTCCAACCTAGGCCGAGAGCATCCAAGCACCAAAGGCCAAGGCCGAACCCCTAGGAAGCATTAGTGCGGCTTCATGTGCTCCGATTCCGGAATAGCGAAGCTATAGTCATTTTAAAGTTAGTTTGATTAAATCTAAGTGAGAAACTCTACATATATATGATATATTGGATGATATAATACGTTTTGATATGCTTGTTTATGATGGTTATTTATCATGTGTGAATATGATAATATGGATGTTTGATTGTTGAAATGGTTAACGTTAAGTACAAGTCGAATTTCACAAAGGAAACCATTTTACTTTAATATGCACCACGTCATCACGAAGACATGCTGAATCGAGTCGAAACAATCGATTCGAAGGAACCGAGTCGAAGGAGATCGATTCGAAGAGACATTTCAGCCAAGTATCCAAATTTGAATCGATCATAACTTGAGATCCACAAGTCCAAATGCCATGAAATTTTCACAGAAGCTTGAGCACATGGTGAAGAACGTTCACACCAAATTTCAGCTCGATTGGACTCTTTCTTGATCGATTCGAACCGAGGGTCGAATCGATCCCAAAGTGGGCCCGGACTTCCAGAAAGCGGGCATGTGGGCCCCCTGACGTACCAGAACTGGTCTCCCTTCAGTTTAGGCGAAATATCAGCCTCCTACACCTATAAATAGAGCCCCTGGTCATTCAGAAAAGGGGTCGGATAATTCCAAGAGCTAAAGAGCGCCCAGACTCTGCCAGATTTACTCACAATCACCACGGTTACCTTAGATTCAGACTTAGCTCAAATAACCAGTTGTACTGCATTATAAAGAATTGTAATCTTCGAGTGTCGAGTAACAAAATCATCAAACTTCATAGTGGACGTAGGCTAAAACGCCGAACCACTCTAAATCGCTTGTCTTTGCACTTTACGTTTCTGTTATTTGGAGTTTTTGTTAGATAATCCACAGTGTTAATTGTCATTCTACACGTTTATCTCTTCAAAGACTCCCGAAGAGTGTTGTGCCCATTTTTGGTACAAACACTTTGGTGCTTTCACTGAGAAAAACCAGCTTTTTCTCCTGCTCCTTGGATCTACCATCGATACCGGATTGCATAAATCCAAGAGGAAGATCAAGATCTCTAATCCAGAATCCTTCCATTCTATTCAGATTTGCATAAAGTCTAGGAAAGGAATCTACAACACAAGATGGTTAGCACAAGGACTACTTCTACAGCTGCTAATCAAGAAGCTCGGGATGAACAGAATCCCGCACAGCAGTTACAGTCCAATCAAGACAACACTGCTCACTCCGGTCCATCTGGACCAGTAACCAGACAAGAGTTCCAGACATTACTCCAGGAACTGTCCCAAAGCCGGCAACAGTTAGCTGAACAGTTGCGTGCCAACATCGAATTGACCAATCAATTAAACCGCCAAAGGCATAGGAGAACAAGGAGGGGCGATGCTTCCCACTCGTCTACTGAAAGTTCTGCTTCCTCTGACTATCATGGCAGAACTACACGTCCCCGGTTGGACGCAGTTCATACACTAGTTACTGAATATCAACCCGCCTTGACTGTGGGACAATTGAGGGTCGGACCGTCAACTAGCTCCCAGGCCGGGCCCTCGTCCCGAGGAGGTGTTGCTCCACAGCGTACCATAGGCAATCACGCTACAACAGCCGCGGTAGAGACAAGGGTTGATACCCGAAACTTGTCGGATCCAAATAATCAACAACGTGGGCATACTCCTGAACCATACGTCCCAGAAGAGGTAGAGCCAAGGAGGCGAGATATAGGCCGTCGACAACGTCCGGTCCAAACTCGCGCTGTGGAACCCGACCACACCTTAGCTCAGCCTGCACAAAATGTGGCTATGCCCGACATTTCAACCATGGTACGACAAATGATTCGCGAGAGCCAGGGACTTATCAATGACGACTGGGGAATCTCCTGTAGTCAAACTCCTTTCACTGACGAAATACTGTACGCTGAACCTCCTCGACAATTCAGGATGCCAACTCTCCCAATGTACGAAGGGAATAGTGATCCGAATCAACATATTTTGAAATATGAATGGTCAATGAGTGCTGCAAGAGTTGACGATGCAGTGAAGTGTCGAAGTTTCCCCATCTCTCTAGGGGGAATTGCAACAATGTGGTTCACAAGGTTGCCACCAAGATCCATCTCATCGTTCGATCAACTGGCTAAGAAATTTGTCGAACAATTTTGCATGCATGTCGCCAGACCGAAAGACGTTAACACCCTGTCTAGTGTTACCCAAGCACATGGATTGACGCTCAGGCGTTATTTGGAAAGGTTCCACGCATCATGCATTGAGATTAGCAATCCCAACGATAACTCAATCTTGATGGCACTAACAAAAGGAATCGATCCTGATTCTGAGTTTGGAAACTGGTTAGCCGGAAAACCGCCCGAATCGTTGGACCGCTTCTACTCCAAAGCCGCTCAATTCTTGCGACAAGAGGACGCAAAACAGTCTAGGAAACAAGACGATGCGGTACCCAGAACTGGAGGAATAGAAAGCAATGTGGCAGTTAAGCAATCCGGTGAGAGTTCCGGAAAGGTTCAGTTGAACATACAGAACAAACAAACTCAGCCAAGGGACATCAATGTTCAGGACAGGAGAAGAGATCAGAATCGAGGCCCACAGCGTAGGACCCCAATGTTTGATAATTATACGCCACTAAATACATCGCTGGAAAACGTGTATCTGCAAACTTGCAACACTGTGCGATATGATAAACCTGCTCCGAAGCAATCGTCGGAGAGACAAATTCAAATAGGAAAGTTCTGTAGATTTCATGAGAGTTATGGCCACAACACTAATGAGTGTCGACATCTGCAGGACCTCATTGAAAAGTTGATCAGGGAAAGAAAGCTAGACCAGTTTGTACGGGCACCGCAGTCTGGTGGAGCGGGCCCTTCAAGTCAGAATCGGGCACAAAATCAAGAAGGACAGAAGGAACCCGCTCATGCGGGCGGAAGACTAGTTATAAACACGATAAGTGGTGGTCCCCACCCAGCAGACAGAAGCTGGGGGGAAATGGAGTCGTACGCTAGTTCGATCAGGCATGCGAACTTCGAATGTTGCAGTAATTGCAAGGATGGAACCCCGGCTAAGCAACAAAAGACAATGTCTGATGATATCATATTTAGAAGCAGAGATGCTGACAAAATCGAAGCCCCAACAATCGATCCACTGGTCATATCTGCCCAGGTTGGTCCTGCCTGGATGAAGAGAATCCTGGTTGACAGTGGGAGTTCTGTAAACATTCTATTCAAATGAGCTTATGATTTAATGAAGATGGAAGCATAGGACTTGAAACCTTGCCAATCTCGAGTTCACGGCTTCAACGGGAGTGCTACGATACCCACTGGAATAGTGGAACTGCCAGTGGAACTAGGGGTTGGAGAACGCAGGAGAGTCTGGCTGCTGCAATTTGTTGTTTTAGACATTGCTTCATCGTATAACGCATTCTTGGGCCGACCGGCCCTCGCTGAATTTAGGGCAGCCATTGCCCCGTGGTGTTTGACTTTAAAATTCCCGACTGATCATGGGATTGGAGTCATTCAAGGAGATCAGGCAGCAGGAAGAGCCTATTATGTTGCTGAACTGCGTGAGGCGCAGAAAAAGGAGAAAGGAAAGGGCGTGGAGGAATCTCTCTGCGTCCGTTTTGCGGATAATTGACAATTAATGCCTGGGCCCCGGCCCGGGCACCCTGACCAATTCCTTAAAGACCTTGACCCCAGAGACACCGAAGATAAACGCAAATCTAAAGAGAGTCAAGCTTCCCCAGTCGAACTGACTATTGACGTTCCCATCAGTGAAGATGACAATTCAAAAGTACTAAAAGTCGGATCTCAACTGGGAAAACAGACACAATAGGAATTGGTAGAGTTTCTCCAAGCGAATCTCAACGTTTTCGCTTGGACACACTCTGACATGTGCGGAATCTCACCAGACATCGCGAGTCACTCCTTGAATATTGATCCGTGACACGTCCCAGTCAAGCAGAAAAGGCGTGGTATGGATCCTGAGAGATCTGCTGCCCTTAAAGAAGAAATTGATAAGTTACAATCGAATGGATTCATCCGAGATGCCTTGTATCCGGAATGGGTGTCCAACCCCGTACTGGTTCGAAAGCCGAATGGAAAATGGAGAACTTGTGTCGATTACTCCGAGTTAAACAAGGCATGTCCAAAGGATAGTTTCCCACTTCCTCGAATTGACCAGCTCGTGGATTCGACAGCCGGACATGAATTACTATCTTTTATGGATGCTTATTCTGGCTACAACCAAATACCTATGCATTTGCCAGATCAAGAATATACCAGCTTCGTAACTGATCTGGGGCTTTACTGTTACAAAGTCATGCCATTTGGTCTAAAGAACGCCGGAGCAACATACCAACGCTTGGTCAACCGGATGTTCGCTGATCAGATCGGAAAGACCATGGAGGTTTACGTAGATGACATGCTAGTGAAATCTCAATTCTCCACAGATCATGTCAGAGATCTAAGTTCAATGTTCAGCATTCTTCGAAAGTACGGGATGAAGCTTAATCCATTAAAGTGTCACTTTGGTGTCGCCTCTGGAAAATTCCTCGGGTTCATTGTCAACGCACGGGGGATAGAAGCGAATCCCGAAAAAATCTGGGCAATAAGGGACCTACAAACCCCAAGAACCATAAAACAAGTCCAGAGCCTCAACGGGAAGGTAGCAGCATTAAGTAGGTTCATCTCGAAGTCAACCGACAAATGCATTCCTTTCTTTGATCTAATCCGAAAGGGAAAGCGAAACTTTGAATGAACCACAGAGTGTGAAGGTGCGTTCCGATCGCTGGTTCAACATCTTTCTACACCACCAATTTTGTCAAAACCAGTTGACCACGAACAATTGTACCTTTACCTAGCAGTGTCAGAGCATGCAATCAGTGCTGCTTTAGTTCGGGAGGAAGACAAAGTGCAGAAACCGGTCTACTATGTTAGTAAACGGTTGACAGGAGCTGAAAGAAATTACCCAAAATTGGAGAAGCTAGCTTACTGCTTGGTCATTGCCTCAAGAAAGCTTCGACCTTATTTCCAAGCTCACCCTCTTATTGTATATACCGACCACCCGTTACGACAGGTCCCTACGCGGCCTGAGACGTCTGGTAGGTTACTCAAATGGAACATTGAATTAAGCCAATTCGATATCACTTATACTCCGCGGAGAGCCATTCAAGGACCAGTCCTGGCAGATTTCATAGCTGAATTTACCATTTCAGAGGACTTACCCGAAACTAGTAAATCCCCCGAATACATCTGGAAGTTACATACTGACGATGCATCAAACGACCGGTGTTCGGGCGTTGGTGTTGTTCTTGAAACGCCCGAGGGCTGATCTATATGTTATGCTTTAAAGTTCGATTTTCATGCCACCAATAACGAAGCTGAATATGAAGCCCTCCTAACCGGCCTAAAGCTTGCCATTGATTTGAAGATTATCGCCGTGGAAATTTATTGTGATTCACAGTTAGTGGTGTGTCAAGTACGGGGAGAATATCAAGCGAGAGATCGAAGACTGGCTGCTTACTTGGCTCAAGTTCAGAAAGTACTTGATTACTTTGATTATTACGCCATTTATTATATACCTCGAGAACGCAATCAAAAAGCCGATTCATTGGCAAAGTTAGCCAGCACAGGTGAAGCACAGCAAGTGGGACCTGTCCCCGTCGAAACTTTGTCCTTCCCAAGCATCGATCAAATGGAGACGAGTTTTGTATTTGAAACCGCTCCCGAAAGAGAATCGTGGATAACTCCATATCGAAACTACATCGAGAATGGGGCACTACCTGAGCACAGAAATGAGAAGAGACAAATTCTACGAAAAGCTTCACGATTCGTCATTCAAAACGGAGTAATGTATAGAAGGGGTTATTCTATTCCTCTCCTCCGGTGTATCGTGCACGATGAAATTAAACGAGTGCTACATGACGTACACGAAGGAGAGTGTGGCGATCACACCGGTAGGCAAGCTCTCGCCAAGAAAATACTCCGGTATGGATATTACTGGCCAACAGTAAACCGAGATGCAGCAAACTATGCAAGAAGGTGCGATAGGTGCCAGAAACAGGCCCGAATTCCGAGAGCCCCAACTACCGAGATAACTCAAATGGTCAGCCCCTGGCCATTCGCGATGTGGGGCATCGATATCATCGGCGCATTACCTCTAGCAAGAGGTGGTGCGAAGTATGCCATTGTCGTCGTCGACTACTTTACAAAATGGGCTGAAGCCGAAGCCCTCGCAACGATTACGACAAAGAAAGTAATAAATTTCGTAGTTCGCAATATCATCTGTCGATTTGGACTCCCGCATACCATCATCACCGATAATGGAACCCAATTCGAAAGTGCAGAGTTTAAAAGTTTCTGTCAGCGATTCCATATTCATAAAAAGTTCACGGCAGTTGCACATCCTCAGGCGAACGGACAGGTTGAAGCTGTCAATAAAGTTATAAAATCCATTCTGAAAAAGCGATTGGAAAAGGCCGGGGGCAAATGGGTTGATGAACTCCCTATGGCATTATGGGCTTATCGAACGACTCACAAGACCGCAACCGGACACACCCCGTTTTCTTTATCTTATGGCTCAGAAGCCGTTATTACAGTCGAGACAGAAGTTTTTTCCCATCGCGTGACTTATTATGATCCGAAAACAAACGCTATATTGCTTGCCGAATCTTTGGATCTACTAGATGAGAAGCGGGAAGAGGCCGATTTGAGAGCGGCCGCACATCGGGGTCGAGTCGCCCGATTGTACAATGCCAAAGTTCGACCTCGAACTTTTGAACTCGGCGATCTCGTTCTCAAGAGAATCTATCCGGTTCCTTCACACATGAAACCGAATTGGGAAGGACCATACGCAATTACCCGAAGACTCGGAGATGGCACATTCAAACTATCGACCATTGACGGTCTTGATTTGCCAAGAGCCTGGAACAGCGAGAGTCTCCATCGCTATTACACATAACAGGCTCTATTTATTTCATTATATATTTTTTTTCCATTTAGCAGTTTGCTTTTGCATTTCGAAATTAGAATTTATAATAAGGCAACTGACCTTGCCGTATTTTCTTATTCCAGCCATAAATGCCATCTCTTCAAGCTAGAGCGGTGATTCATTAAATACAATGTACAACATCACGATGCACGAAGAGCTAAATTCCATCACGCAATGGGATTTATTCAAGAAAGGAGTGGCTGTGTTACGACTGGCCACTCGCCAAGCGAAACCCGAGCTCGGGGGCAAGCCATCACATCAGGCCGGAAAAGGGTTAATGCATGACAACCCTCCACTCAACTCCGTACTCCGAAGAGCGCGGGACGGAGTATAAACATTCATCAACTCCGCACTCCGAAGAGCGCGAGACGGAGTATAAACATTCCTTAACTCCTTACTCCGAAGAGCGCGAGAAGGAGTATAAACATACATCAACTCCGTACTCCGAAGAGCATGAGACGGAGTATAAACATTCATCAACTCCGCACTCCGAAGAGCGCGAGACGGAGTATAAACATTCCTTAACTCCTTACTCCGAAGAGCGCGAGAAGGAGTATAAACATACATCAACTCCGTACTCCGAAGAGAGCGGGACGTAGTATAAACATTCATCAACTCCGCACTCCGAAGAGCGTGAGACGGAGTATAAACATTCCTTAACTCCTTACTCCCAGAGTGCGAGGAGGAGTATAAACATACATCAATTCCATACTCATCCCCGAGACTGGGGGCAGGACAAAAGCAAAGCATGCCGGTTGGTCGTTTATCTAATAGAAGATTGCAAGAAGACGACTGTCAAGCAGTTAACTGAACGGACATATCCAACACGAAAGACTGCAGTTTTACAAAGCACATCATGTTACACAAGACGTACTTTGGGGGGAAAATGTTATCCCATCTTTTGGCAAGGCCGAGATACCAAGAAGTTGACTGGAAAAAGACAAGATCATACGTCTTCTACTTTGAATGATCGCTGGGCAACTGCAAATATCGATGGATTATGCTCGAGTCCGGATCGGGCTACAATTGGTAAGGCACGTCAAGCAGAGTAGTAGAAACCAACGTTCCAAATTTCGGGGCAACCCGAGTTCATATGCTCAAGTTATCACCAGTGGAAGATGGATGAGATAGTATAGGTTCGAATCCATCAGAAATAGGCTAGGGTCGAATCGATGAGGAGAGGCTGGTTCGAATCGATTAGAGGAGCATTGCGTCGAATCCACGAAGAGCGCATGTGCTTCGACTCCATCGAGCAAGTCCTCGTATGCTTAAGTTCGAACCCATCCTTGCATACTCTAGTTCGAATCCATCGAAGGAAGGAGCGCTTCGAATCCATGAGCTCCGACTCCATTCCAAAGCACCGATATCATCAATTCGAAGGAAGCTGACCTTCGGCTCCAGTACCTTCGAATCCAGTACCCTCGAATCCCTCAAGTCCACATTGCTAAAACCAAGGATATGACCCAGAAAACTCGGAGAAAAAGGAGGATTGACCCGAAGCATATGCACCACGTCATCACGAAGACATGCTGAATCGAGTCGAAACAATCGATTCGAAGGAACCGAGTCGAAGGAGATCGATTCGAAGAGACATTTCAGCCAAGTATCCAAACTTGAATCGATCATAACTCGAGATCCACAAGTCCAAATGCCATGAAATTTTCGCAGAAGCTTGAGCACATGTTGAAGAACGTTCGCACCAAATTTTAGCTCGATTGGACTCTTTCTTGATCGATTCGAACCGAGGGTCGAATCGATCCCAAAGTGGGCCCGGACTTCCAGGAAGCGGGCATGTGGGCCCCCTGACGTACCAGAACTGGTCTCCCTTCGGTTTAGGCGAAATATCAGCCTCCTACACCTATAAACAGAGCCCCTGGTCATTCAGAAAAGGGGTCGGATAATTCCAAGAGCTAAAGAGCGCCCAGACTCTGCCAGATTTACTCACAATCACCACGATTACCTTAGATTCAGACTTAGCTCAAATAACCAGTTGTACTGCGTCATAAAGAATTGTAATCTTCGAGTGTCGAGTAATAAAATCATCAAACTTCATAGTGGACGTAGGCTAAAACGCCGAACCACTCTAAATCGCTTGTTTTTGCACTTTACGTTTCTGTTATTTGGAGTTTTTGTTAGATAATCCACAATGTTAATTGTCATTCTACACGTTTATCTTTTCAAAGACTCCCGAAGAGTGTTGTGCCCATTTTTGGTACAAACAAAATTAAAGCAGTTTCAAGAAAATTCAACTTAAACAAGAAAATCAACATCAAGTTTTAGATCAAATTCAAGTTGTTCAAAATCAAGTGCTGACCAGGTTTCAAAAGCTTTATCATCTGTTTAACAAATTAGGTGAGTAAATATTCACCTTTTAAAACTAAATCTGCTTTATTATCTAATGCATGGGATGAATCATAGTAGTAGTGTAGTGGAAATGTTTTGCATGGATATATAAATGTGCTTTGCCTGGTATATATGCATCCGCATGTCTATGTATATATTAGAATGCCTCTATTCTTGTTTAACAGAATAAAAATAAGTTCAAAAATTCAATTCTCTTCCATCAATCTCTTTTAGGCTATGATCTTTAAAAGAAATATGTTTGAATTAACTAAATCTTATTTTTTAAAAAGTTTAAAAGTGTAGTTAGCAAGTAGTTTAACGTGAAAGAAGAATTTACAGTGAAAATCAAATCAAGTCAGAGATTAAAGTATTTAAATCTCAAGTTTTGTTCATATAATCTTATTTGATTTTGAAAATGATGAATTTTGATGGTAATATCATGATATTTAAGTTTGGGATTATTGAGATTTTTCGAGTTGAATGGTAATTGCACTTTCGTCGATTTTTGGCGATCGGCGAAGGGTTGAGCATCGTGATTGATACTGGTGGTAGCTTGAGTGTTGGGGACCAAGGGAAAATAGTCGGGGAATTTATAGTTCGTCGGAGTGGCTTGGCGACATTGAAGTAGGGTTTTATGACCAGTTTCTGTCGACATTGTTCTCGAGGGCATTTCTTGGTCCGGGTTGCACCGGAGTTGATCGGGGTGGGGGAATTGTGTCATGGTGGTACGACGAAGCTCTGGTGTGGTTCACGTGACCTCTGGCGATCGTGGGTGGCGAGACGAGATGTTTTTGTCGATCGAGTTGATTCTAGGAAGGTGATCGATCGGCTCGATTTTGATTCCAGACGTAATTGATGGAGCTGGGTTGTTGGGATCATCGGTGAAGTTGTCGACGATGTGTGGGTGATCGCGGCGATGACCGGAGTTAGTCAGATGGCTGGCGCACGTGTACACGTACACGTTTGGGTATGAGTGTTGTTGTGGAGTTTGGGGAAGAAAGGTGTTCTCGGGTTTTGACTCGGGGAAGATGTTGATTTACTCGAAGTCGAGATGATGCGGGGAATACTCGGTGGTTAGCTCGGGAGAAGTGGAAGGTTTGCTCGGGTTTTCTCTTGAAGCTAATAAATTTTAAAAAACAAAGCAAGTTTTAAATTAAAGGTTTTAAGTAATTAACGGATAATTACCGAATGAAAGTGATTAATTAAGACAAGTGTAATTGAACTTTAATTAATAAAAGTTCTTAAGTGATTTTGTATAACAAAATTTATTTCAAACATTTAATTAAGATTTAAATTATATAATTGAGTAATTAAATAAGATAAAAAGTTTTATCTTTAATTTATTAAGGTGGATAATTAAAGGATCAATTAATTGATTAATTAATTAAGGAATTACTTAATGAAAGTAATTAGAGGTTAATTTATGAAAAGGATTAATTAAGGATAATTAATTAAGATGGGTAATTAAAGGATGATTAATTATTTTCATTAAATTATTTAAAATAATAACTAATGGTTTGTAATTAATTAATGTTAATCAAGCAGGGTAAGGTAATTAATTCATAGGTAATTAATCTATTTTGAGATTAATAAAATTAATTATAAATTATGTGATTGATTAATATTGCTTATGGATGATTGGATTAGATTGAATGCCATACATTATTTGATATCTCTGATATGTGATATGTTTTGCTCTATGATATAAGATGCTTTGGTTGAATTGTGATAATATGGATTATCTATCTGTGATAATGTGAATTATCTATCTATGTGAATATGTTATGTTACTCTAAATATTCTGTTTAAACTTAAATAACTTGGACTTTAAGACGGCGTTTGGATTTCGATGAGACCGGGATCGGATTTCCAAATTGGATATCCGAAAACCACATCGATCCGAATTAAAAGATAGGTCGTGAAATCTCAAGTGAAGATCGAGATGAAGATTTAGAGTGCAAGGGATATTGTTGTTAACTTTGAGGGTGATTCCAAAATGAGTGTACTGAGATAGTGCCTTCGGTTTCGTTCTAACCCGGAACGGACTTGTATGGATGAATGCTGTCAGACCATCGTCATTGGAGGACGATGAGCATTCCAAGATATGTGTTCTAAAAAGGTAATCGTAGCCTCAAGCCTCATCAACCGTGAATGGCTAAAACAGGGGAGGTGCAGCAAGGCTAAGTGTGTAGCATCCAAGTAGGATGAGATTTTCCCCTGTCTAGAGGTTCCTTTTTATTCGGCTTAGTGGGCGGTTGGTCGCGCCAACTACGGGGTTGTCTTGTTTGGGATTATCCATTAAGGGATGGTTTCGGTCTTATGTTGCAGGGGATTTAGGGTGGATCCTCGGTACGGTGATCTTGGCCACGTACTATGATGGGCGGTACCCCAGTAGCCCTGCCATTGTATGGAATCCAATCTCCAATAAGTGCCGTACGTTTTGATTATGCCCAACTATGTTGGAACGTGAGATGTAAGCATTCCAGCTATTTTCTATCTTACTTGAAAACCCTAGACACTATTATAATATCACTGGATTTCCTATCAAATGTTTGGTTATCGTAAGGTAAAAACTTTTCCGTGTTTATGAGCGGGAAGTCTTACGAGATACCTTTATTTCAAACGATTTTCAAAGTTAAGCAACTTTAACCCGTTTATTCACACAAGACCCATGTCTGACCCGGAGTTATTTTCTATTTTCTTAACTCTTGGGTACTCAAATTTTATGAGTAGCCAAGGGATCCAGGTTGGCTTTGATGAATTTTATGGAGGAGACTTGGAGCAGGAGGCTTCAGCGTATATAGATATTGTGTTTCGCTGTGTTTGTATCTCTGTGTTGTATCTTGAGTTGTATGATAGACAAGTCTTCATGACTGTCTAATGTGATGTATTAAGCTGTGTAACTCTGATAGATGATGTCTATTATGTAATAACTTATGTGATGTAATATAATTTTTCGTTCCGCTGTGAGATTCTGATATTGTTTAGTTCTTTCTTTCCTATCTTTTCTCTTTTCTATCCGTTTGTTTCTTAATGATGATGTGTCTTTCTATGGAATGAAAGGTGGGTCGTCACAGTTGGTATCAGAGCTCTAGGTTGAGATAATACCTAGGCTTTGGAGTGATTTCTATCTTGAGAGAGCGTATTTGTGTGTATATATATATATATCTATATAACTACCTGATTTTTGGGTTACCTGTTCGGGTTGCCAACATGAGTTCTAGAAGTAGAAGGGGCAGTGGTGTGTGTAGCACGACTACCATAAATGGAAGAGTATCTGCCGAGGCTGTAAACCCAATACCACCTCGAGTGAGCTTTGCGACATTGTGTCAGGATAGTTAGTTAGATTTGTTTGTTTGAATGACTTGGTTGCTATGGCTGTTAGTATAGTGTTGATATGTATGCTTTGTTGTTTGGAAATAAAAAAACCTTTGTTGGATTATTAAATTATCTTTGCTTTTAAATTTCGGGGACGAAATTCTTTTAAGAGGGGAGGAATGTGATGACCCAGAATTTTGGCAATAGCAATTTAATAATTTTCTTTTATAATTATTTAATTTAGCAAAATTTATCTTTTCAAAGCTAATAAAAAAATATGTTGTCTAACTATAATATAAATCTATGTGTATATATATTGTGATTGGAAGCTTTATTTTAAAATTCAATTTAATAATTTTAGTTGTAAATATATAAAATAATTTTCTAAATTTTATATTTAAATTTAAATTGAGCATTTTCAAAACACTAGTTAGTATATATATGTATATATTTATTAAAGATATTTTAGCTTAAGTTTAAAACAAGATTTAATAAAAAGGGTTTAAATGCTTTCTATTAAAATTTTATTTGAAATAAAACATAGTTGTATTTAAAACAGAATTCGTATTAATATTCAAACATAAGTAATTAAGAGAAAAATATTTAAATAAAAGGGTTTTGACATTTGTAAGAATATAAAAAAAACATGCATTAACATTTGTATCTTGTATATGCCTTGTAGTTAACAAGTGGCAAGATGTTTCTTTCAAAAAAATTTAATTATATAACTAGTGTTTTAAAGAAAAACCCGGCTTTTCATTTTCAGTTCAAAAACTTCCTCTATCTTCTTTCATTTTCAAAAACTAAAGAAAAGAAAAATTAAAATCTAAACTAAAACCCAAGAAGAAGAATGAAATCAAAATTAAAGCTTCAACTGTTTCAAGATTAAAGCAAAGTAGTTTCAAGCAAATTCAACTTAAACAAGCAAATCAACATCAAGTTTCAGATCAAATTCAAGTTGTTCAAAATTAAGTGATGTCCAGGTTTCAAAAGCTTTATCCTCTGTTTAACAAATTAGGTGAGTAAACATTCACCTTTTAAAACCAAATCTGCTTTATTATCTGATGCATGGGATGAATCATAGTAGTAGTGTAGTGGAAATGTTTTGCATGGATATATAAATGTGTTTTGCCTGGTATATATGCATATGCATGTCTGTGTATAGATAAGCATGCCTCTGTTTTTGTTTAACAGAGTAAAAATAAGTTCAAAAATTCAATTCTCTTCCCTCAATCTCTTTTAGGCTATGATCTTTAAAAGAAATATGTTTGAATTAACTAAATCTTATTTTTTAAAATGTTTAAAAGTGTAGTTAGCAAGTAGTTTAACTAGAAAGAAGAATTTACTATGAAAATCAAATCAAGTCAGAGATTAAAGTATTTAAATCTCAAATTTTGTTCATATAATCTAATTTGATTTTGAAAATGATGAATTTGATGGTAATATCATTATTTTTAAGTTAGGGATTGTTGAGATTTTTCGAGTTGAACGGTAATTGCACTTTCGTCGATTTCTTGCGATCGACAAAGGGTTGAGCGTCGTGAATGATGCTGGTGTTAGCTTGAGTGTTGGGGATCAGGGGAAAATAGTCGAGGAATTTATAGTTTGTCGGAGTGGCTTGGCGACGTTGAAGTAGGGTTTTTCGACCAATTTTGGTCGACATTGTTCTCGAGGGCATTTCTTCGTCCGGGTTGCACCGGAGTTAATCGGGGGTGGGGGAATTGAATCATGGTGGTACGACGAAGCTCTGGCGATCTTGGGTAGCGAGACGAGACATTTTTTTCGATCGAGTTGATTCCAGGAAGGTGATCGATCGGCTCGATTTTGATTCCAGACATAATTGATGGAGCTGGGTTGTTGGGATCATCGGTGAGGTTGTCGACGATGTGTGAGTGATCGCGGCGATGACCGGAGTTGGTCAAATGGCTGGTGCACGTGCACACGTACACGTTTGGGTATGAGTGTTCTTGTGGAGTTTGGGGAAGAAAGGTGTTCTCGGGTTTTGACTCGGGGAAGATGTTGATTTACTCGAAATCGAGATGATGCGGGGAATACTCGCAGGTTAGCTCGGGAGAAGTGGATGGTTTGCTCGAGTTTTCTCTTGAAGCTAATAATTTTTAAAAAGCAAAACAAGTTTTAATTTAAAGGTTTTAAGTAATTAATGGATAATCACCGAATGAAAGTGATTAATTAAGACAAGTGTAATTGAACTTTAATTAATAAAAGTTCTTAAGTGATTTTGTATAACAAAATTTATTTCAAGCATTTAATTAAGATTTAAATGATATAATTGAGTAATTAATTAAGACAAAACGGTTTATCTTTAATTTATTATGGTGGATAATTAAAGGATCAATTAATTGATTAATTAATTAAGGAATTACTTAATGAAAGTAATTAGAGGTTAATTTATGAAAAGGATTAATTAAGGATAATTAATTAAGATGGGTAATTAAAGGATGATTAATTAATTTCATTAAATTAATTAAAATAATAACTAATGGTTTGTAATTAATTAATGTTAATCAAGTAAGGTTAGGTAATTAATCTATTTTGAGATTAATAAAATTAATTATAAATTATGTGATTGATTAATCTTGCTTATGGATGATTGGATTAGACTGAATGCCTTGGATTATTTGATATCTCTAATATGTGATATGTGCTGCTCTGTGATATAAGATGCTTTAGTTGAATTTTGATAATATGGATTATCTATCTGTGTGAATATGTTAAGTTACTCTAAATATAAATTAAACTGTTTAAACTTAAATAACTTGGACTTTAAGACGGCGTTTGGATTTCGATGAGATCGGGATCAGATTTCCAAATTGAATATCCGAAAACCACATTGATCCAAATTAAACGATAGGTCGTGAAATCTCAAGTGAAGATCGAGATGAAGATTCAGAGTGCAAGGGCTATTGTCGTTAACACTGAGGGTGATTCCAAAATGAGTGTAGCGAGATAGTGCCTTCGGTTTCGTTCGAACCCGGAACTGACTTGTATGGATGAATGCTATCAGACCATCGTCATTGGAGGACGATGAGCATTCCAAGATATGTGTTCTAAAAAGGTAATCGTAGCCTCAAGCCTCATCAACCGTGAATGGCTAAAACAGGGGAGGTGCAGCAAGGCTATGTGGGCAGCACCCAAGTAGGATGAGATTTCCCCTGTCTAGAGGTTCCTTTTTATTCGGCTTAGTGGGCAGTTGGTCACACCAACTGCGGGGTTGTCTTGTTCGAGATTATCCAGTAAGGGATGGTTCCGGTCTTGTGTTGCAGGGGATTTAGGGTGGATCCTCGATACGGTGATCTAGGCCACGTACTGTGACGGGCGGTACCACAGTAGCCCTGCCATTGTATGGAATCCAATCTCCAATAAGTGCCATACGTTTTGATGGTTCCCAACTATGTTGGAACGTGAGATGTTAGCATTCCACCTATTTTCTATTTTACTTGAAAACCCTAGACACTATTATAATATCACTGGATTTACTATCAAATGTTTGGTTATCGTAAGGTAAAAACTTTTCCATGTATATGTGCGGGAAGTCTTACGAGATACCTTTATTTCAAATGATTTTCAAAGTTAAGAAACTTTAACCCGTTTATTCACACCAGACCCATGTCTGATCCGGAGTTATTTTCTGTTTTCTTAACTCTTGGGTACTCAAATTTTTATGAGTAGCAAAGGGATCCAGGTTGGCTTTGTCGAATTTTATGGAGGAGACTTGGAGCAGGAGGCTTCAACGTATATAGATATTGTGTTCCACTGTGTTTGTATTTCTGAGTTGTATCTTGAGTTGTATGATAGAAAAGTCTTCACCACTATCTAATGTGATGTATTAAGCTGTGTAACTCTGATAGATGATGTCTATTATGTAATAACTTATGTCATGTTCCGCTGTGAGATTCTTATATTTTTTAGTTCTTTCTTTCCTATCTTTTCTCTTTTCTATCCCTTTCTTTCTTAATGATGAAGCGTTTTTCTGTGGAATGAAAGGCGGGTCGTCACAGTTGGTATCAGAGCTCTAGGTTGAGATAATACCTAGGCTTTGGAGTGATTTCTATCTTGAGAGAGCGTATTTGTATATATATATATATATATATATATATAACTACCTGACTTGTTGGGTTACATGTTCGGGTTGCCAACATGAGTTCTAGAAGTAGAAGGGGCAGTGGTGTGTGTAGCACGACTACCACAAATGGAAGAGTATCTGCAGAGGCTGTAAACCTAATACCGCCTCGAGTGAGCTTTGCGACATTGTGTACGGATAGTTAGTTAGATTTGTTTGTTTGAATGAATTGGTTGCTATGGTTGTTAGTATAGGGTTGATAGGTATGCTTTGTTGTTTGGAAATAAAAAACCTTTGTTTGGTTATTAAATTATCTTTGCTTTTAAATTTCGGGGACGAAATTCTTTTAAGGGGGGAGGAATGTGATGACCCAGAATTTTGGCAATAGCAATTTGATAATTTTCTTTTATAAATATTTAATTTGGCAAAATTTATCTTTTCAAAGCTAATAGAAAAAAATGTTGTCTAACTATAATATATATCTATGTATATATATATTGTGATTGGAAGCTTTGTTTTAAAATTCAATGTAATAATTTTAGTTGTAAATATATAAAATAATTTTCTAAATTTTTTATTTAAAGTTAAATTGAGCATTTTCAAAACACTAGTTAGTATCTATATATATTTATTTATTAAAGATATTTTAGCTTAAGTTTAAAACAAGATTTAATAAAAAGGGTTTAATGCTTTCTATTAAAATTTTATTTGAAATAAAACATAGTTGTATTTAAAATAGAATTCGTATTAATATTCAAACATAAGTAATTAAGAGAAAAATATTTAAATAAAAGGGTTTTGACATTTGTAAAAATATAAAAAAAACGTGCATTAGCATTTGTATCTTGTATATGCCTTGTAGTTAACAAGTGGCAAGATGTTTCTTTCAAAAAAATTTAATTATATAACTAGTGTTTTAAAGAAAAACCTGGCTTTTCATTTTCAGTTCAAAAACTTCCTCTATCTTCTTTCATTTTCAAAAACTAAAGAAAAGAAAAATTAAAATCTAAACTAAAACCCAAGAAGAAGAATGAAATCAAAATTAAAGCTTCAACTATTTCAAGATTAAAGCAAATCAGTTTCAAGCAAATTCAACTTAAACAAGCAAATCAACATCAAGTTTCAGATCAAATTCAAGTTGTTCAAAATCAAGTGATGTCCAGGTTTCAAAAGCTTTATCCTCTATTTAACAAATTAGGTGAGTAAACATTCACCTTTTAAAACCAAATCTGCTTTATTATCTGATGCATGGGATGAATCATAGCGGTAGTATAGTGTTTTGCATGGATATATAAATGTGTTTTTCCTGGTATATATGCATCTACATGTCTGTGTATAGATAAGCATGACTCTGTTCTTGTTTAACAGAATAAAAATAAGTTCAAAAATTCAATTCTCTTCCCTCAATCTCTTTTAGGCTATGATCTTTAAAAGAAATATGTTTGAATTAACTAAATCTTATTTTTGAAAATGTTTAAAAGTGTAGTTAGCAAGTAGTTTAACTGGAAAGAAGAATTTACAGTGAAAATCAAATCAAGTTAGAGATTAAAGTTCTTAAATCTCAAGTTTTGTTCATATAATCTAATTTGATTTTATAAATGATGAATTTTGATGGTAATATCTTGATTTTTAAGTTTGGGATTGTTGAGATTTTTCGAGTTGAACGGTAATTGCACTTTCGTCGATTTCTGGCGATCGACGAAGGGTTGAGCATCGTGATTGATGCTGGTGGTAGCATGAGTGTTAGGGATCAGGGGAAAATAGTCGGGGAATTTATAGTTCGTCAGAGTGGCTTGGCGACGTTGAAGTAGGGTTTTATGACCAGTTTTGGTCGACATTGTTCTCGAGGGCAATTCTTCGTCGGGGTTGCACCGGAGTTGATCGGAGGTGGGGAATTGAATCATGGTGGTACGACGAATCTCTGGTGTGGTTCATGTTACCTCTGGCGATCTTGGGTGGCGAGACGAGACGTTTTCGTCGATCGAGTTGATTCCAGGAAGGTGATCGATCGGCTCGATTTTGATTCCAGACGTAATTGATGGAGCTGGGTTGTTGGGATCATCGGTGAGGTTGTCGATGATTTGTGGGTGATCGTGGCGATGACCGGAGTTGGTTAGATGGCTGGTGCACGTGCACACGTACACGTTTGGGTATGAGTGTTGTTGTGGAGTTTGGGGAAGAAAGGTGTTCTCGGGTTTTGACTCGGGGAAGATGTTGATTTACTCGAAGTCGAGTTGATGCGGCGAATACTCGGGGGTTAGCTCGAGTTTTCTCCTGAAGCCAATAAATTTTAAAAAGCAAAGCAAGTTTTAGATTAAAGGTTTTAAGTAATTAATGGATAATTACCGAATGAAAGTGATTAATTAAGACAAGTGCAATTGAGCTTTAATTAATAAAAGTTCTTAAGTGATTTTGTATAACAAAATTTATTTCAAGCATTTAATTAAGATTTAAATGATATAATTGAGTAATTAATTAAGATAAAAAGGTTTATCTTTAATTTATTAAGGTGGATAATTAAAGGATCAATTAATTGATTAATTAATTAAGGAATTACTTAATGAAAGTAATTAGAGGTTAATTTATGAAAAGGATTAATTAAGGATAATTAATTAAGATGGGTAATTAAAGGATGATTAATTAGTTTCATTAAATTAATTAAAATAATAACTAATGGTTTGTAATTAATTAATGTTAATCAAGCAGGGTTAGGTAATTAATTCATAGGTAATTAATCTATTTTGAGATTAATAAAATTAATTATAAATTATGTGATTGATTAATCTTGCTTATGGATGATTGGATTAGATTGAATGCCTTGGATTATTTGATATCTCTGATATGTGATATGTGCTGCTCTGTGATATAAGATGCTTTGGTTGAATTGTGATAGTATGGATTATCTATCTATGATAATGTGAATTATCTATCTGTGTGAATATGTTATGTTACTCTAAATATAAATTAAACTGTTTAAACTTAAATAACTTGGACTTTAAGACGGCGTTTGGATTTCGATGAGACCGGGATCGGATTTCCAAATTGGATATTCGAAAACCACATCGATCCAAATTAAATGATAGGTCGTGAAATCTCAAGTGAAGATCGAGATGAAGATTCAGAGTGCAAGGGCTATTGTCGTTAACTCTGAGGGTGATTCCAAAATGAGTGTAGCGAGATAGTGCCTTCGGTTTCGTTCGAACCCGTAATGGACTTGTATGGATGAATGCTATCAGCCATCGTCATTGGAGGATGATGAGCATTCCAAGATATGTGTTCTAAAAAGGTAATCGTTGCCTCAAGCCTCATCAACCGAGAATGGCTAAAACAGGGGAGGTGCTGCAAGGCTAAGTGGGTAGCACCCAAGTAGGATGAGATTTTCCCCTGTCTAGAGGTTCCTTTTAATTCGGATTAGTGGGCGGTTGGTCACGCCAACTGCGGGGTTGTCTTGTTCGGGATTATCCAGTAAGGGATGGTTTTGGTCTTGTGTTGTAGGGGATTTAGGGTGGATCCTCGGTACAGTGATCTAGGCCATGTACTGTGACGTGCGGTACCCCACTAACCCTGCCATTGTATGGAATCCAATCTCCAATAAGTGCCGTATGTTTTGATTGTGCCCAACTATGTTGGAACGTTAGATGTAAGCATTCCAGTTATTTTCTATTTTACATGAAAACCCTAGACACTATTATAATATCACTAGATTTCCTATCAAATGTTTGGTTATCGTAAGGTAAAAACTTTTCTGTGTTTATGTGCGGGAAGTCTTAAGAGATACCTTTATTTCAAATGGTTTTCAAAGTTAAGCAACTTTAACCCGTTTATTCACACCAGACCCATGTCCGACCCGGAGTTATTTTTTGTTTTCTTAACTCTTGGGTACTCAAATTTTTATGAGTAGCCAAGGGATCCAGGTTGGCTTTGATGAATTTTATGGAGGAAACTTGGAGCAGGAGGCTTCAGCGTATCTAGCTATATATATTTCGCTGTGTAGTTGAGATTGTTTTTGATAGTAGTCTAGGACAGGTTATTACAACTGTCCTGTTTGTTGTGAATGATTGTACTATGATATATTGTATGTAAATTGACATTTACAGCTTCTTGTATAAATGCTGTTATTTGATATTATATTTGTTCCGCTGCGATTGAGATTCCGTTCTTATGTTTTTTTTCTTATGTTTCTTCTTCTACCTCTTTTCTTCTTTACCCTAACCATCTGAAATTTTCGGCGTTCGATTGCTCGTAATTTCTACAGTGAACGTATTGATGTCGAATTTTCGGGGTCAAAATTTTTGGGTTGTTACATCAACTCTTCACATTTACAAATCCATTGCAATTTACATTCAATTCTCAGACATATAGGAATAGATTTGCAGCGGTATAATCTAGTATTATATAAAAATGTATAATATTCTCACTCACCTTTAATTAGCGCTTCCTAATCTATAGATTTGATCTAGATCTAACGTTGTTATCTGTGTTCTCCGCTTTTTGACAAAATATTCATATACACAGACATTATTTATACAAATCTATTAAATATTGGGTTAGAGAGAAGAGATTTAGATTTAGATTTATTATTTAGGACCAGATCTAAAAGTTTACTTTTGATGTAGCGACCTGATTTTAATCTACCTTCTATCATCTATACTTTTCTATTCTTCTCCAAATTGTATACGTGCAAACTATTCTATTTCTGTGTATTTAGAATTTCAGAGAAGAGAAAGTGATAGAGCTTTCACACTCATTAGAAAAATAACGAGTTGAAAGAGAAGCCCTGGATCCTAATTTATAGTGGTTCAAATCAGCCCTAACCGTTGGATTGAATTAAATCAGATTTGGGCCACACAGTTTAGGTTTATTATTGCCCAGAAACATAGGCGGGTCAACCGCCCATGGCCCAGGTCGACCGTTCATGGGTATTGGTTGACCTGACCTATTTATTTTTGTGTTTTTTGATTTCGTTTGATTTCTGGTTGATTTGTCTCCTTCATTATTTGCTTAACGTTAATTTCCATTTTCTTCTGCCTCAATTAACCTTTCTTAACTGTTAAACAACCATTAAGTTTAACGTTGTTAACCCATCGTTAATTAACTTTAAATTATTTCCCTAATTACATATATAATTATTTCTAAATAAGAGAACTCAAACGCTAATAATTTTTTCGTTTGAACTCTGATTGGAAAAGTCTATATATGAAAATTGATCAAAAAATCGCCACAAATCCAATGGTGTAAGTTTTGTAGCCAAATTCTAACTTTTGTAAAAATTCTATTTTTCACAGTTTATTATTTATTAATTAATTTCTATTTTAATTAATTACCGTAAAAACGTGAGGTGTTACGTTCTCCCCCCTTAAAAGAATTTCATCCCCGATATTTTGCAAGGGTTCGATTATGTAAACCATCGCACATCCATTCTACACTAACAGCCAATTAGTGTACAACCAATTTTGCAACAATTCATGTACATGTTCACAGTGCAACACAATACATATGATATGCATTAACAATAATTTCTAATCGGCGCGTCACATATGAAAGATTTCATTTCAAATTAATTTCGAAAAAATGATGCTAGCATCCTAAATATACTGGTAGTTCTACATGAATGCAACTTTTTTGAAAAATCAAAACGGGTTTTCACCTAAATTTTCTCACACTCCTACATATAGAAGCGTAGCTCAGTCAATTTTCCATCCAATCCATACCATCCAAATTCATAGCACATCATTTCTAGCATCCTAATTTAGAAAAATTCAGTTTTCTAAACATGTCTTCTTATGCTTGAAAGAGGTCTAGATGGAAAATTCCATATTTCCACCATTCTTTTACATAACCTTTTTCCACTGCACCATGGGATCTATTCCTTTGCCCCAATCCTTTTTCCTACCTTCCCAAGTATAGTTTGCATAAGTAACTTTTATTTTTAAAGTTCAAAATCATTGATGTTTTTTAAAAAATTTCACTCATCGACAAGGTATCCTAGAAAATATTCTACACACAAAACAGCTTCCTTGTCGATCATTGTATCCATTTTACAACAAATATAGCTATGTAGTAAAATCTACACTAATCAACTTACCGACTATTCCCAAATCAGCATGCGGCGTTTTTAAATTTCTAAAACTCAAAATCATTAGGTTTAAAATCTATCCAAAGATATGTGTATTTTTTCAAAGTCATATTACATATAATGAAAACTGTTCATAAATAAATTTTACATAAAAAATTTCTTTTTAAAAATGTATGCATAATTACATTTTATAAATAATTTTCTGCATTTCTGACATCAGGGTTTAGCTAACCATCCATCATCCATAACGTACTAAACTTAATTGCGCGGTAAATTTATAAGTTCTCAAAAAATTTCTTTCTTATTTATATCAATCGGCAAACATGTTGAATTTTAAATTTCAGCCTTCGAGGAACAGGAACCTTAACTTGTGGCTCACCACTTCATAATCCCGTCATCTATCTTCTGAAATTTATCATTTGAAAACATTCTATTTTCCGAAACTTACATTTTCATTTTACTTTTATTTAGTAGTTAGTTAAATAAAACTGCTTAATTTATTACTTAACTTTCAGTTTCAAATATTGTCTTTTCCCTTGCATTAGTTAAGTGACTTCTTTGAAATTTCTTATTTTATTGTTTTCTCGATCATAGCGGTCCACACAGAAAACACATAATAAGAACATTTCCCTAAACGTACATAGCTCATAGCAACAACTAATGCTTATAACCCACGAAAAGTAAAACTATAATGGAAGGAAACACAACACCACACCACAATTAGAATGGACCTTTCTAACAGGCCATCCCTAAGCATATATATGCAAATCTTATCCTTCCTTTATTACTAACGATGAATAAAATATATTCATCTCTTTCATTCCATACCCAATTATGGAATAACCATGCCTCATCTCACTGCATTGGATAAGAAATACAATCTATGCAGTCTTCATACTAAATGGAAACTAAGATTTGGGAAATAATCTTTTCCATTTCCTCTTTTGCTTCCCCAACTTAA